>OX387390.1:4807500-6007500 GCA_947563765.1 Anarsia innoxiella | reverse complement strand
GTGGAACAACAATATAATAATATTTTTAAATTAGTCACTAAAGTAATTAATCCAAAATTTAAATTCAGTGATTGTGCAACACATTAGGAAAAGTAGGGATGAATTATTTCAATTGTAATATTGATTAATTGATTGAAATAAATAAATAAATAAATATGCTGATAGGGCGCTTAGATCTAACGATGCCAGCTTTATAGAATATGTTAAAAGATACAGTGCGATCTTCAAATTAGTATGCATCAAAGCTAAAGCCTTGTTTATAAGTAATAAAAAACACTCAAAATAAAACAAAAGCAGTATGGAGTGTTATCAATTCTGAGACCGGCCGAACTAAACTACGCGGTAATAATATAATTTTAAAGTGTAATAATAGAATATTGTCAAACAGTACAGATGTAGCAAAGGAATTCAATACCTTTTTCATTAATATACCTTTGAAAACTACGGAAAGTCTTCAGTCTTCCCCGGCATTATCCATAGATCTAGTAAAAAAGTACATATCCGTCTGTATCACTGAATTTGAGTTTAGGCACGTTACCCCACTACAGATTATTAAAAACTTCAAACAATTAAACGTAAAAAACACTGAAGATTTGTGGGGTATGTCTGTAAAAGTATGCAGTTCAATAGTAGATGTAATGGCACCATATTTAGCACATGCGTTTAACTTAGCAGTAGATAATGGTGAGTTTCCTGATTTAATGAAACTAAGTAAAGTCGTACCGTTGCACAAATCAGGTGACCAACAAGATCATGGTAACTACAGACCTGTGTCAATATTGCCGGTACTTAGTAAGGTTTTCGAAAAGATTATGCTCAATCAAATGCTTTCACACTTTAATTTTAATAACATCTTACATAGCCAGCAATTTGGCTTCACCAGGGGCCGCTCGACAACTGACGCTGGTATTGCCTTAATAAAACATATCTTCGAGGCATTTGAGGAGCGTCAGGATGCTGTGGGGGTCTTCTGTGATTTGTCGAAGGCATTTGATTGTGTAGATCATGAAACTCTATTATTAAAGCTTCATCATTACGGTATTCGTAATAAAGGTCTTTGTCTATTGGAATCGTATCTTAGTAACAGATTCCAATCTGTTCAAGTAAATGTTATGAAGTCACAAGGATCTTTGGTAAAGATAGGCGTTCCACAAGGTTCCATATCAGGACCTTTTTTATTTCTAGCTTATATTAATGATTTGCCCCACATGGTTGAAAACCTAGCGAAAATTGTATTGTTTGCCGATGATACATCTTTAATTTTTAAAGTCGACCGGCGTGCCGTTAACTACGACTATGTAAATGATGTTCTTCGGCAGGTTCATGATTGGTTTACAATCAACAACCTTGTGTCAAATGCGAAAAAAACCAAATGCATTAAATTTAGCTTACCGGGCGTAGTATCGCGTAATAATAGTCATGTTATATTAAATAATGAAAAACTAGACTTTGTGGAACAGACAGTTTTCTTAGGGATTACAATCGACCAGAAGATACAATGGTGTCCCCATATTGGATCGCTATCTGGGATGCTGAGCTCTGCAGCGTACGCCGTCAAAAAAAATTAAGGAACTGACGGACATACCTACCGCAAGACTTGTTTATTTCAGCTATTTTCACAGTCTTATGCTGCTGTGGGGTCGTGCCGCTGATATAGGTTCAATATTTGTTTTACAAAAAAGAGCTATAAGATCAATCTACGGACTCCGCTGTCGTGAATCCCTAAGGGAACTGTTCAAAACAATTAATATTATGACGGTGCCATGTCAATACATTTATGCAAACATTATGCATGTCAGACATAATCTACATTTATTTCAAACAAATAGTCAGCTGCATAACTTTAACACTAGGAATAGGAACAAATTAGTGTCAAACTGTTCTAGACTTGCAAAAATTAATAAATCATTTATGGGGCTCTGCGTGCAATACTATAATAAAATTCCCCAAGTAATTCTAGCATACTCAGAAAATAAATTTAAGTCTTTTATTAAAACCTGTCTATGCAAAAAGGCTTATTACAGATTAGATGAATATTTAAATGACCACCTTGCATGGAGTGTGGGGCGTACTGACCAGCTCCACAGGAATAGCTAATAACTGCAAAATTTGTTTGATTGTCAATGTTGCTGTGTTTACTTTGTTTAAATATTTTGTTTGTGTATTGTTTGTATTGTTTTGTTATCATTGTTAAATGTTGTTGATTTGTTAAATGTTGTTATTGTTAATGTTATTTTTGATACTGCAGCGTTTAATTAAGTTAATCATCGGGTTCAATAGTGTAACATGTCACGCTCGCTTGCGCCGCTGCAGCGGTGGCGCTGTGTGTCGGGTCTCCTACTTCCCTAAAATATGTGGAAGGGGTTGATGGCTGGCACATGCGTTGAGGCCTGTGTGAAGGTGCTGCTGTGGCGGCTGGTCATGTTATGCGGCTTCAACCTAGCTAAGAGCTTTAATTCATTTAGAGTCAATAATTGTTATAAAGTAAACTGTAAGAATTGTAAAACTTTATTTGAAAAGAGCAACCCCACAGAGTTTCTTGCTAGGTTCTTCTCTGGGGGAAACTGCGCTTTGCGAATCTAGCACTAGCTTAAAAAAGTATATTATAATAAGTAATGTAACGGTTTCGAGAGCATTTTTTGTGCCTATGAAATAAATATATTTTTGACTTTGATAAGATTTTTATTATGCACTTTCACGTTTATAATTGTATTTTTGAAATAAAACGCATTTATTCTCTTAATTTACATTTGCAGTTTTTTATTTATTTCATGTAGGTAACCCTAAAAATATATTGTGTGCAGCAGGTTGAGTGTAAGTAATTATATCTAAGTAAGTATTTATTATTTATTTCACACAAAGGCAGTAGAACAAAACAAAAAATAAGTCAGTTTTACGCTGTTCAATACAGTTCAGCCAACAAAATCAGTAATTCAGATAAAAAATAACATCATACTGTAGATGAAAGTGCTGAGATGCCCAGTGACATTCCGGAATGTCGGTGACATTTGGCAACGGTGTAGTCGGTGTAGTCGAAAAACGGCTAATAGATCGCAGCTATGGCAGCGACTGACAGAAACATGTTAGTATCCGAAGCTGTGCGCTCAGTGTACGTTATGCAGATGTTACTGTCGGTTGCAATAAAAGCCGCGACCTAGTTTGAACCTCTAATTAATGTAAGAGGAAATATGGACGACATGGACACAAATATGTTACAAATGTAACACAATACACCACCCGACGATACGCGACGACGACGAATGCGGAGTGGAATCAAATTATATAATTTTCTATGACCACATTACAGTATGAACATCTGACGCCATACAGACACGCAACCCGACCCAGACGGCCGGCTCAGATCGATGTATGGGTTATGGTTGAGTAGGTACACAAACAAGATATACGACACGTCGCATGCAGGGCTGTTCTAGGCAGCACCCAACACCCAATACGCTACAAGAACTCTCGCACGCAGAACTTACAAAAATACAATATTTTATTATAATACTTATAATTAAAGAATTTGTTGAGACATAATCTGCCCAAAAAACTAAACAACTCTCCCAATACGACAAACAATTATCATTTTCCAATAGCAGCTTCTTCCTATTAGCACTCCCACAAAATTTTCAATCGATAGGGAGTGTAATAAATTAGAAACAGTAAAATACTTTCGATCCAATTTATTTTGCCATAAGTAGGTAGGTACATAAAGTAGCAACAGAGAGTATTTTTTCTGATACAGAACATTTATTGGTACTTATTTTTTTACAATATTAGATATTATAACACGTAAGTAAAGTAGCGATATCCATGGCAATATATTAATCTACTCGGTAACTTACTGCAGTTTTATTTACTTAAATGCAAGAGCTCAAGCTGCGGCGCCAACGGCAGGCGGCGGTGATGTCGTTTCACATTGCGTACTGCCACGCTAAGCTACAAAACACCTGTCGCAGCATTATAGCTATAGCAGTGATATAGTTATTTCAGTGGATCATTTGTGAAATAGTGGTATAAGCGTAGGTGAAGTAGCTCGGTATTTGATATTCCTGATAAGTATGTCTGTAAGATTTTAGCAACTAATATATATGTATTCGTCGGCAGCGACAAGTGCAATCTAGAAAAAAGAGTGACACTGCGCTCATACCGCTGATTTCGAATTTAATGTTTGCAAGAAAGAAACGACAAAAATCATAAAATGGATAAATCAGTGTCACTTAAAGTTGGTTATACGTTAAAATTAATCGTAGGAGTGTTTTTTACGACTTTTACTCCAAATAACTACTACCAATAATTCTTAGACCAGAATCTAATATTTTAGAAACAAAACCAATTGAAGAAATCAATATATGCAACGGAAATAAGCCAAGACAGGTGTGTAAGGAATACACTGTACTTACAAACCTCTTTCACCTTTATTTCGACTATAAAACTTAAACATCAAAACTTGTAAGAATGATCCTCATTTTGCATGTAAACACTTATTAGCAATTAGTCAAAGTTTCATAATAATTATTTAACCTAGTTCTTAGAATAGTGTAAATTTTACAATGAAAAAGACATGAAACAATTTCCCAATTGTAAAGACTGCTACGGGACTCACCAACGGTCCTACATATTTTGCTATTTCACTTCAATCCAGTATCACTAGGCTAAGGCCGCAAGAGTAGATTTATAGCTATTATTATCTATATCACTGCTATAGCTATCTTACTAGGTACTACACACAAATTACTTTTTAATATTAAAAAGAAAGACGTAAGGCGTACGTAGCTCTTGAAAATAAAACATTTAGTTAAAAATGACGCTTTGTTCTGGTTCAGTTATCTTTTTCATGTAGTATTCCCGGTTTCAGGAATTATGTGTTCCTGGATAGGTTACATACCTAGATAATGTAGGTAATAAGGGGAAAGTTATGAAAAATCTCAAGCTAAGTACATTGAGGAAAAAAGGCTTTTTTATTGTGACTATTGCGAGGTACTAAAATGATAAGGGTTTTAGCTTCGGCTCTATTTTTTATATATTCGGGAAATGTAGATTTCAAATTTTACTATATGTACTTAGAATAAGCTACAATTTCTGGCGAAGATAAGTACCTACCTATGTTCGAGGTAGAGGTAGATAAGTAGGTACATATAGTACATATATCGAAATTAAATTAATATTTTGAGTGAATTAAGATTCAGCAGGTCAGGCGACCATAATGAGATTTATGTTTAAATACCATTATTATGACACTTGACACAAAAATACCCGATACTCAGAACTCTGTTAATGAGCAAGTTAGTATTTTTGCGTCGTGCATTTAATATCCTTTAACGAGTAAAGTTATAAATTAGTGGTGGGCCGAGTACCAGTTTTACCGAGTAACCGAGTACCGAGTATTACTCGGTTTAAAGTTTACCGAGCCGAGTACTCGGCCGAGTTACTCGGTATACTTGAAGTAGATAGAATTGCGCGTTAACAAGTTCGGGAGCAAACGGTGTTACTACCCTCCCTCCGCAGCCCGCTAATTATTCGAATGAAATTAATAAACTGCAAGGTCAAGGGGGTAAAAAATATGATAAAACACTGTTTATGTAATTTTCTCCTATATAATTATGGTTTTAGCAGCTTATAACATTGCTCTAACTGGGCAAAAGCCTAAATATGTACCAATAGAAGGAACTAGACTATGATCTAACAAGCAGATCCGATGCGTAAGATAGATTTATTTGCACCGAGTACTCGGCATTTTTACCGAGTTATTCGGCCGATTACGAGTAGTGAAAAACGTGCCGAGTACGCCGAGTACCGAGTATTAACCGAGTACCGGCCCATCTCTATTATAAATAGATATTTTTTGTACAATGATGAACATGGAAATTGTGACGTGAATATACCTTTCAGCTACTCTCGAAACGATCGGTTTGAAATCAGTTTTGGAACTCGATGTTTGAAAAAGACAATGATTCCAACCAAGATTTTGAAAGCGGTCACGGAATCTCTAGCTCGAACAATATTTTGAAGATCTGTTACGGAAAAACTTCAGGGGAATCACTGGGAAATACTGGGAATGCATGCTAAAAAATATTTGCATAGACGCGATGTACCCGCCAAAGGTTAATATTCTAGAATGATTTTTATGCCAATATTATCTTACAACATTCAGGCTAGCCGCAGCTGAAGGGCGTAACCTATTACATACATATGTCATAAATAACTACTTAACTATCACTAGCCATTATCCGTAGCAGTTCAGGTAGGCACAAACCTAACACTCAACTTAATTTTGACAATTGTCTTTGCGTTTTTAAATTTTCCTTTCATTAACTGAAATGGACAACGAAATAATATCTTGACTAGCCTCTTAGGTCACCACACCTAATTAGTTTTATTTCAGTCTGAAACAAGCAACTGGCCACGACATTAGTAAACTGCTTGACTAGCAATTTAATACTCATTCGTAAGTCGGTAACCCATATCATGACAAAGAAGAACATACATATTAATAATTAACAACAATAATATCGATCAGTTTATAACACACACCATGCGATGATGATTAATCAGTTTTATGCCCGCAGTACACATAGGGCCAAGGTATTGGGCCAGCCTTTATACGATCGAATTGTACGATCCGATATTATATATCAAATAGGTGTTAGGAATAAAGTCTCAGAACATAAAACGCGTCGCACATTACGTGCTTTATGATATTTTAAAACACACTGCTATAAAAGTAAATAAATGCAGTAATCTGACTTCCGCGATAAGCAAACAAAAAAATTTATATAAGGAAGGTGTTGTATTATTACATACCAACAATATTTACAAGATTGATGTGATTACTGAGATCAATTTATCGAATGATTAAAAAAACTTCATCATCATGGAAATACTGTTTCGTTTTTTGAGAATTCGACAAATTGAAATGTTAAAATTTGTAAAATTGTAGGTATGTATTGGTAAAATTGTTTTTTTTTTAGTACTTCTTTCAAATAATAGATAGGTAGGTATCTATTGAAACAACACCCTGTATAAATCGAGTTATTTCCCAACAGCTTTTCGACCGCTAATTTATAATCATTTGTACGTTGAGGCATGAGTTCAGGCCGCATAACCTTTTTCAGTTTAATAAACAGTGTGCCCATTTGTGGCACCCTTTTGTGGGTGGCAGATAGGATTGCCGTTGATGGTCACACTGTTTATAATAAACTCACCCTTAGAGCGGTTTTACACTACGCCTGATTCGAACCCGAGAAACATAAACCCTACGTATAACAATACTATAGAAACGTAACCGAATCAAAAAGACGGCACCCACCGCTAAAATAGGAGCCGCTGCAAAATAGCACCCTTGCAACCGTGACATTCGGCTGTCACCAAATTGAAAGTCAAATCGCCCGACAAAATTGGAAAACGATGAACTCACAAACATTAATTTCCTCAAAAAGATTAAAATGTGGAAACAAATGTTCCCCCACACACAAAAAAGTATTAAAGAAGTTCAAGAAATTTTAAATGGAGCAACTATAAGGATTTTTTTTTTGTTTACGACCAAGTGAGGAAGTCTTTTTTTTACTTTTATTTTGTTTTAGTATGTTTTGGTTTCGTGTGTCGAATAATAAATAAATAAATAAATTGTTTGACATTTGCAACACGACTCGACTTTTATTTTAAAATTTTCTTTTTCACACTGTAGGTACTGAGTGTGGTCAAAACAGGAAATGGACCTATTAGCCTCTAGTCTTTTCAGGAACTGGACTAAACAGGCAATGATCTTAACAAGCAGTGGGCAAAAAATACTATGGTCCCTAAAGTCAAAAAGGCTCTATGACGAGCCAAAACACCAAAACACCGCTTGTCGGAGATGTCTCCTATGTCAGGGATTGATCGCGATTACACTTTCCTCTAAATAAAGTTTGCGCATGTCAGCGCAAGGTCTGCGTAGTAGAGCCAAAATCAAAGCGGTGATTTTATGAGAGTTATATGTCTATAGTATTGTTATTCATAGCTTAGACCTAAATTTTCACGGGTTCGGTTCGTCGTGCAAAACTGCTCTTAAGGTTGAAATCGATATATCGTGCATGTGAACCCTGCCATGCCAGATCAATTGCAAGACAAGGTACTTTATAAACCATTGGTTAGAAAAAACATCAACATCAATATTACGAAGGTCCTAACAGCAACAAGCAATTCAAATTTCTGACACTTATTATAACACCTTTGCATAACCTATGCATTTATTAGATATTATAGACAGCCGGTAAGAACAAAAGGAGCAAAACCTAAAACGCAGTTCACACTGCTCCCAAAATGAAATTTGTATGGAAAGTCAATTTTGCCGACACGTCGTCGGCGGGTGCAGTGTGAATTGCGCAATATAAAATGGAGCACTCCAGAAAGCCAAGGGCACTTAGAATCACCACCAGTAGGCGAGGGTTTGCAGGCATGTGTAGCTAGGGTACTGAGACTCAACCATATTAATATGACCACCATTCATTCAATCATCATTCGTTCACTCATTTCGAAATAGAAGCAAGGGCAAGTCCCCGTGCCGTATCTACGTAGCCCCGCGTACTGTGGCTTTATGTATTTTTTAAATATATTTTTAGATGATCCTTACTACGAAATATATTTGCATCTTATCGTATGCCCACCCGAAAACAACAAATAAATTGGTTTGGTATAGAGAAAATAGGACAACCCTTTTGCTTGTGATTTCGGTTCGACACACTACACTTTGTAGGATATCTGATTTACTAATATAATTTTGAAGATTCATATAATTTCGACTCTAATAAAAACAATAACAGGCAGATAGACACACATTTTAGCTAATAACCTATATAAACAAAGAATCACTGTACCCAGGAAGCTGGAACCCATAGCGGCTCAGACTGCACACGCCACGAGGCTTTCATAAGCTGCGTTAGCGCATTCGCGAGGTCTTCATTAATGATTTCCTCGTCAAACATGTATCCATACAGGAAATTGATGCGATTAGACGAACGAATAATGTCTGCGAATTCCTCTTCCTGTAAGACAATAAAGTAGATAAGAATTCAAAAATTATGTAATTAAAGATTTTCAAAAATAAACTAAAATGTAAGGTGTATTTATAAATTACGAGCCAAAGATGTTTATTTTTATATTGAACAGATTTTCTAAAGCCCAACTAAGAAAATCAAGACGCCGCCGTTTTCTGAAGTATGTTGCTTCTGCGCCATTCTGTATTTAGGCTTTTTAAGTTTCTTTTAAGCCGAAGCTCTAGTTCGTTACGTACCGTAAATGCTCTAGAAGATTCTTTGTCGAATGACGAGCGTGCATTGGCAGTAGTTCTCGTTTCGATGAGCCTCTCTAGCGGCGGCGGCCGCACGAAAATTATGTATGGGCGCAATCGTGGTGTGCGCAGCATTTTCAGCGCCTGCCAATGTGGACTAAGCACGCAGACGCGTCCTGGTCAAGTACATAACAATTATTTTTTAAATTAACGAAGCTTAGCGTAAATCTGGGAACAAATTGATGATGGTATGGCTGATGGACGCGGCTTAGTTGCGAATAATGTACAGCGACTGTCTCATGAGTAAACGGTCATGGTGTACACATATAATCTAACTAAACTATACATAGTCTGGCAATAAATTCTGTCCCTCTTTTTATTTTAAAATATTCCCAAACCATAATGATTTCAGACATTCATTTGTTTTCCTGTATTTTAAGTAGGGTTCCGTCTTTTAGAAAAAACAAAACACTGGATCTCATCAATCTGAGCAGAAAAGATAGAATGAGGTACCAAAGAAAATCGTGTCGCAGTAATAGAGCTACACAACTGCAAAAAAACTCCAGTCCAAATTACAGCAGCTTGGAATAACAAAAATCGAGTACCGTACGATCAAACCATACACAGGGATGTCTTCTGTCGATGACAGACCCAGGATTGGCTTCCCACGCCAATCAAGGACAACAGCTTTTATCAAAGGAGAAGCTTTTGACTTTGAGGCCGTTGACCTGTATTGAAATAGACCATATTTCGAGACCTGCGTACCTACTTCCCGAACTTGGCAACTGTGTGTACAAAACTCCTTTAGAGGCAAGTACAATGATTGAGACCAACAGCAACGATAGACTTTTAGGCTTAGCGTACGTGCCGTCTCAGTTATCACGCATCATACTGTCCTCATCAAGTTCAAACTTAAGATAGACATAAGCGTGAGAGAATTGTTACTACATATTGTCACAGGCCGTATGCTAAGCCTACTGAAGTGAGAGTCATATGAGAGATCGCCAAAAACTTTTTAGAACTGCTAACGCCATTTTGTTACATCATTCATACTATTTCGCCATAATCAGTGGCAAAAAATTAAAAGAAGTGGTGGTTATCGACGAAAGATAAACAAGATGCATTCAAAATTAAAACAAGCAACATCTACATTGTATGAATGACCCCACGGGTGTAGAACAAATAATATTATTACGGGTTCAATACAAAACACTTTAACTGAAATTAAGTATGTACTTGTCTATATATATTTTTAAAATTGTTACACACGCTTTTTTAATTTGTTTGACTAATTCAGCAAATCACTAAAATATTTATGTACAGGTACTCAATACACAGGTACAGGTAATCAATCACTTCACATTCCCATGTAGTATTTTGTTACAGCGATAATGGTTTAAACATTTGTCATACGGAACTCTAATCCAACAACAATGGTGCATCTAGACTAGAAGTCGTAAGATGGAACCTAATCTTCGTTCTCTCAACTCAAATGGCGAATTTATAGTATCTAATGTATTATTATACAAAGTTATTGCACGTTATAGATTTAAAAAAATTAAGTAGGTACTTAAACCCCCGAAACAAACGTGCAGGAACCATCAGTTGGATGCATTTGTGTCAAGAGTTTAAGACAGGATTTTAACACAAAACGAACAATGTTTTAACTTAAATGTAGCTTGTTGCATACGAAACTCCCAACGACCAAAATTAAAGGCGCTAGTTGCCGCCGATGTTAATCGAGACAACATATTACAGCGGAGCGCATTCATCAAAAAACTTTAAGTCAATACATGGACCAGTTTATGGATTGACACAAACATTTGAAAATTCAAAAAATCCTGGCCTGAACGCTTTATCATATCAAAAACATAAGTAGAATTCATATTATAGATAAGCACAACATTTTTGAAAATCTGGAGTAACAAAAACCTGGAGCTTTAGTAGGAGGTAAATTTATTGAATATAATAATATCCAATATAGGTAGTTTGATTTACATAGACAAAAAAATATGTAAATAAAATTATATTCGATATTATTTCATGTAAAGGTATTGATAGCATTGGCACATTGGCAATAGGGAGGGATTGAAGAGGCTCCACCGACAAGAGCTAAGCTCTTAAATAAGAAGAAGCATTGGCATGCTATGTTACTGAGTCCTATCAAACCCTGGTCGGCCAAAGCTCACTACACAGTGTATCCCAGACCACAGTGTCTAGGCCTAGCGTGAGGTCACAAAAGCCATCTATAGAATTTATAAAAACCATGTCAAATGGCCAATCTCGCCCCAGGACAGAAATGCGATTATAGCAAAGTGAGCACTCAGTTATTTTAGATTTTATCATCAGTTTGGTATCCCAGGGGTGCTGGGCTGCATTGATGGTACACATGTTTCTACCTCATATGTTCATAAGTTTTGAGACCAACTTTGTATTGAAAGATTAATAATAATAAATCTCATTATTTATACCTACGCCAAGAAGTTTAACATAAAATTATTTGATTGGTAACTTGTAAACTTTGACTGCCTGTGTCAGCATACATGCTGGTTTTATTTATATTTCTAATCTTGAATTTGGAATGTTAACTATCAACTTCTTTTACTAAAGTTCACTTTCTAAACGATCGCCTTCGTAAATTGCATCGCGAACGTTGTCCAATACTACTTAAGAGACCGAGACACGGTCCGAGGAAGATACTCTTCACCGATGAGAAAACTGTTCACTGTCGAAGAAAAGTTCAACCGACAAAACAATAAAGTGTATGCCAAAAGTAGCGGAGACGTCCCAGTTTTAGCACGGAATGTCTCGCATACTCATCATCCCACTAGTGTAATGGTATGGTGGGGGATTTCGTATGAAGGTGTTACTCTGATACATTTTTGCGAACAAGGTGTCAAGCTGGAAGCCAAGAATTATCAAAGTGACCTTTTAGAGCCTGCTGTGGAATCACTGTCGCATACTTTATTTCATGACAAGACAAGACTGAGCCACCCTATAGGCAAAAAACACACAAGGCTGGTTGAGGAAGAATGTGCAGACTTTCATTGCGTCTATGAATGGCCCTCCTCCAGCCCCGACCTAAACCCGCTGGATTTTTCTCTATGGGCTGAACTCAGGGATCTCAGGGCCTGCCGAAAGTCTCGACAAAACTTAGTGTCACTGAAGCAAAGCGAATACCGCAAGAAAATATTCGTGCCGGCATGACTGACCAAATTGTCTTAGAGTCTGTCTGTATTAAGACCGGAGTGGTCATTTTTAATAATAAATATTTTAAATCGTTGATTATTCTCTACATAAGTTTCCTAATAATCAATTTATAACATAAATAATTATAATAATTTATAACATAAATTGATTATTAAGAAACATATGTAACTTTTAAGGCAACTCCTTATGAACATATGAACAAATTTTTATAATATTCGAAGTATTATACCTATAATAGTAGTATTTTTGAATTGATTTCCATAATATTAGAAGTATTCTTCTCTTCTAAGAAATTGTTCTACTTGAATCTAGAAATTGTTCTAGATTAAAGTGGAACAATTTGTTAGAATAAAAAATAAATGGTAGTTTTTACTGACAACACGCAAACACGCAATTGGAATTTTCCAATACATTCATGGCTAGTTGAGCAAGGTAATCAAAGAGAACTTTGAATAACCTTGTAAAATTCTCGCTTGACAACAATTGGATAAATCAATCACCAGGCATACAAATTTAATTGAAACAACTGAGCCGCAAAGCAAGTTCTTACAAGACGTCGGAAACAGTGGACAATAAATTTTGAGCCACATTGAAAAGACCCAATTGCTATAGCCACCGATTTTACCTGTGTGGTTGCTTCTACTCGGATCGTGTCGACGTGGCTTCAATATGGAAGTCCGACAGCAAAATGTCTGTATTGAAATTATCTCGATACTGCTTACGGTCATATCCTAACACTTTAACCCTTTATTAACTCAAGGTAAGTGTTGAAGATATGAAGAACCACAGGTACCAGGAAGGCACAAAAGAGTTTTTAAAATCGACAACCAGTTTTTAGTGCAAGACTTTGATTAAGAATGAAAAGAGGTGTCCTTTTTGCTCAATGACACAGGATAGACCATTCGCCAACCATAATTCAATAGACACTCGACTCATCCATCAGGCAACAGAAAATGCTCAGTTATCTGTATATCTTAGACTTTTTGCTTTCGCTTCGACCTAATTGCGGCAAAGGTCGTTTAAGGTTAAGGTATCCAGTAAAAACGAGCATCCGTCTTCTTGATTTCGGCAATTACAGTGTCAGCGGATAGTTCAATAAGATGAGATGGGAGGAACGTCTCCTTCGTACTTTTCGCAAAATTTTACCTGAATTAATAATAGTTTCCACACTTTCAGCTGTAGTGCCGTACAGGTTGCCCTTGTACTCGCCGTGTTCTATAAAGTTTCCATCAGCTATTTCTTGCTCCATTTTTTCGCGACTTACGAAAACGTAGTTTAAACCATTTTGTTCGCTAGATTTTTGTGGTCGGGATGTAACTGTAAATAATTTAAAATTAAATTTTCCAACCGAAAAAAGCCATTAACTTTAAATGTAATCTTAATTGCAAGGCCAAATACGCACATTTCAGTTAGAGACAGACTAGTCCCACGTACGTACGTAACGTACGCGATGAGTTATGAAATCTGCACAGTTATGAAATAATACGATTAGAAGCACACTTGGGACAGCGTTGCGTGTGACAAGCTATCTCTAGCTTGAATATGCGTGAGACAAGTCTTTTTCTATCTTTATAGGAGTATAACTCACATGGCACTGGTGTAACATATTTCTCAGGATCGGTGGCGATCAACCTCCGACGCAGTTCGTTCCTACCGACTCCAGGCGCACCGACTAGCACGATCGGTCTCACCAGCCCCGGCCTTGGATATAATCGAGCAACCTCCTCATAAGTAGGTATCATTTCCCGGTCGAAATCGTCATTTTCTGTTATGTCGTATATTATTTTTTTCACTTTAGGCAAAGATTTGCAAGGAAGTAATGCGGTAGCTGTCGGCGTAGGTGAGCATGGAGTTTTAGGGCCACAGTCTGAAGGAGCAGCAGTAGGGCTGCATAGCGCCGCAGTACCTACCGAAAACACAAGCGACGAACAACTATCAAATAAAATTATAAAAAGTACAGCGGTATTAAGTACAAAAAAAGTCGCTTTGTTTTTATTCGTGACGATAAACAATTGAAATTCGCTACTGCAATTTTGTAAACAATAAAATCATTTAGGGATGCACAAATAGGTCGCTTATATTGGTATTGTAACGTACCGTCCAAGGTTTGGGGATTGGACTGCCTTTCGTGAAGAATGCGACCTTCTTGAAGCGCTCGCGATGGTATCAAGCCCGCGCGCATTATTCTGTCACCTTCCTTACGTGCTTGCCACCTAAAACAAATTATAATATGACAGCTTATATAATAATATTGTAACTACATATTTATATTTTTCAGTTGTTACTTTAACTCTAATCTATTTAGTTGCTTTATAAACACTCACCAATAAGCGTCATCTTGTGATACGATGTGTAAAACGTCACCTTTTCTAAAGTTAAGACCAGCCTCCTTACAGGGAATATAAGGATCTTCTGAGGAACTGTAATTAAACAAAGCTCGCACTCTCACTTTGCTCTCACGGGCACCTCCTTTTCCAAATGAAGGCACTAATTTAAATGTTATTGTACCTTCGGAGCTTTGCTGTAAATAAACATTTATGAAATAAGATGATGTTGAATAGTTTCATTTAAAAATAATGTGATTATATGTATGTTACATACAAGTATTGCCAAAACGTCAGCTGGCGTTTTGTCTTCGACGCCGATGCCGTTGACCTCTATGACTTCGTCTCCAGCATGGATCAACCCAGAACGGTCCGCAGCCCCTCCATGCATCACCCGGGCTATCACTATCTTTCCAGTTTCTTCATCTGTTTTGATTGTTGCACCCTTACAAAGCCAAAAAATAAATCTTACAAATTAACATAATACGCTAGCGCACAATAAAAAATTGGTAATAAAACTTATTAAAATCTATTTAGTGATAGTAGCCCAATTTCGCTTATTGCTTTAGAGATAGATAGAAATACTTTATTGCACACAAAGAGATACAGACAAAACATAGAGCTATTACATTGTGCGCAAAGGCGGCCTTATCACTAAGAGTGTTCTCTTCCAGACAACCTTTAGAATAGGACTAGATTTTAGTTTTTTTTTAGAGTCGAGGGAGATATTTCTAAGGATGTACACAAGCAAAAACCTTATCTGATTTGAATATTTGGAAAATGTAATAATAATTTAAGTACCTAGAGTAGCTATATCACCTGAATATGAATAAGTTTAGCTAAGTACTTATTTAAGTGCGCAAATCCCAAATCTGATGGCACATTAAATGATCGTTGTGCTTAGTATTCTACGATATAACGTTATTTTTCACAAACAGCAAGCAAACAAAAATAATATAATAAAATTAACCGCATCATGCTATAAAATGCTATAATTAAAATAACGTCAAAATAAATACATGGAGCAGCTATAATAAATAAGACTGCGGAATAGGATGAATAACCAATGATAGTCAACATTAAAGAAAACAGAAAAATGAAAGTGGAAGCAATATAAGTTGTGTTTTACATCTAGAGATAGCAGCTAATACATTTTGGCTCAATATTACTGGGAAATGACTCAGCTGAAAGGATGTAAATTGAAGGAGCAAGTAATTAAATGAAACAAAATGACATCTGATCACCCTCACAATAATTACACATTGCACAAGAATACAATTTTTTTAAGATTAATGTATTTTGGATAAAAAAAATATTGTAATAGTATGTACCAAGAAACCGGGTATCATTGTACCAATGTTTTCCTGTGCAGTTGCAAAAATGAGTGAACTCTAATATGCCAGAAAGGTGTACATACACTAGGAACGTAGAAAGCAATCTTGTAACTTACCACTATTGGCTCTGCACTCAGTGCTCCACCCTTTTGACAAAAATTGCTATTCTTCAATAAAATTTCTTAATAATCTACCTAAATTAGTTTTAGATAATAGGATACGCTAGGGCCAGATTTTTCAACCAATTTGTTTGTAGGTATTACAGAAAATAATTTAAATAGTTATATTTCATCAAGTCCTGTGAAAGGAAACTAAACCACTTTATTTATCAGACAAACTTTTTTATCCCTTCCTTAATTTTTTTCTTAGACTACAGATTTTTTTCAATTTTTACCTGAGGCTTAGTAATTAGCACAGAAAAAATTAATTAGTTTTCTGAATAAACACAATTATCATTCACAGAGCAATAATGATTCTGTCTAGCTTATTTTTTTTTACAAAAACATTCCTTACAGTTTACAGTTGATTTATTAATGTGACATTAATTCCATTAATTTAGCTGCTATTTCTAAATGAACTTTAATCTCATAAAATACTGACTGGATATTCAGTAGCATAGTTACCTAAACTTTATCAATAGTTATTTAAAAAAAATTGGGCATAGCAAGGAAATTCCTACATAATAGTAATTGTAGGTGCATACTGCCCGATATGCGATAAGATTTTGTTTTGAATTACAGAAACAGCTATTAAAGTTATACTTGTGTTATAGTTATAATGAAGCATTAATTTTAATGATTGTACAAAAGTAGAATAGCATGAAAGGTAAATATAATTTCTATTGATACTGTGAATAATTCCTACTTCCTTGAAGTTTTGGTAAATATGCCACCACATATCTCACCTGTAGACACACTATGGTAAGTGAAACATAAACTTAAAGATCACATACCAGAGGCTCATCACTTTTCACAAGTTGAACAATTTTAACAGTTTCCTCTTCTTCATCAAGCTCTGCCGGTATATCTGGCAAATGAGGATAATAGTCCTTTTGTGCTACTGCATCATGAGTGCATAAAATTGCCTGTTGATAAAAGAATTGAATTCTAAGCCCTCAAAATTTAAACCTTTTAATCATGTAATTAATATCAATATTTTGGTGTTTGTTAACCAATAACCAATCACACAAGAACAGGAGCATCTCTTAAAGCAAATTAATTGAAAATGCATAATCTTACATTGTACATGTGGGAAAAAGTTGGACTATTTATTTCAAAAATTTTTATCTTAAAAAAAGACAATGATTAAGTTGGTACTGACCTGAAAGTGAGGCTTCTGCAATAAACAGAGTAATTCTTCATACTCTTTCGAAACTGATGCTATATTGGCCAAGAGTTCTAGAACTTCAAGAGTAATATGCATGGCATTAGACAGTAGAGGAAAAAATTTTTCATCCTTGCCCTTAGCAACAATTTTGTTATGCACCTGTACTAACGCATGGAGCTGTCTAGACTGGAGTAAGTCGCTGAGAAAGGCCACATCTTCACCTCCTGTTTGTACTTCTTTCAATGAAGATAACAACCTGGTAAGAGCTATAATACCCAATCATTTAATGTAACAATAAATGAATTAAACAAAGTGTTTTCAATCGATATTACCTGGATCCCAATTTTCTGAAGATGTATCCATTGTCGGGCACGAGAATTTATGTACTCTATTATTAAAAATCTACTTCTTTTGTAGATATGGAATAATTTTTATTAGCAAACATTTTATTGGCAACGATCAATTCTGACGTATTTTTTTTATATTACACATCTTGATTAACTATTTTATTTAATATTTATCTAACGCCCGTAATAATCAGCCTCTAAAACCGATGGATTGCTTGATTTTATTTTATTTGATTGAAGAGGAAAGAGAAAAGAAGAGGTGCCATTTGCCCATTTGCCGCGAAAATCGATTGTAGTTTTATCTCGGTGTTACCATAAAAAAAACGTATATATGAGGCAGAAACAGTGCTGCCCTACCCATCCTGCTGTTGTTAGCTAAGTATAGGGCGCCACACAATGATTTTTTTTTATAGGTATACATAAACGCCACATACATACACGCCACAGACGCCACATTGTGCGCCACATCATGTCGGAGTAACGATTTCATTGCATTACCATTGAACTGATATAAAAACGATGCACAATAAAAAAAGCTCTAATTTTTTAAAACTCCAAAAGCAGGAAACATATCGGACTCGCCCATTAGCCGCGTCTTACGGACGCGTCTGATAAGTTGTTCCCCTTATTACATCTTGAGGTGCTTAGCTGTCTTAATAGCTGAATACTGCGCATTGTAATAGGAGTTAGACAGTTAGATCGTATAAAGAAGTGCCACACTAAAAGCTTGTGACAGATGGCGCTGTAAGCTACTGAACCTTGTTTACGTTTGGAGTCAAGTGGGTGATTACGAATTTTCTGCTTTTTATCGTAATAATAACTTTAAAATGTAATCGTTGTTAACGTTAGTCTAACTACGAGCTGAGTTAGATCGAAAGAATGCATCAGTGGCTAGTAAAAAAGCTGATCTTATTGAAAGGTAATTAGTTTACATATTATAGGTTATGTGTCGTATTTACAATGATTTTTTTGTATTTCCGTATTGTTGAATGTGATATTCATATCCAGATTGGAGACATGTGACCGTAATCAAAACTTTCACGTGAATACTGATGCCGAAAACGATAGTTTATACGTATGTACGACCCTGATTTTAGAGATAATCCCGCGAATTCTCCTCTTCCAGGCTATCAGTAAACATGAAATACAGGAACATTGCCTAGGGTAAGATTAATAACCTTATTCTGAGACTTATTAAGTATAGGATTGTAATGTTATCTGTTTATTCATAGTGCACAAAAATACTAGGCTGTATGGTTGGTTGTTGATCCTTGCCTGTACTGAATAGAAGAAATTAAAAAAAAACTCATACGTTTTGACATTTACTACGTCAAGTGAAGCCAGTCGAGTATGCGCCACCTATCGGGAGAAAAAGGCAGTTTTTCTCCTCATTAGACACATCGAATGGTTTTGGCGAATCTTACTGTCTTATTGCCTGAATACCGCGAGGTGTAATAAGAGCCGCCGAGCATGGACGTGTTATGTCTGTTTGCATGGATGAATGTATGGAATTAACTTCTTTCTTTTTTAAATTACTTTTGTATTGGTAGGAATTAGTTAATTGACATAGGACATTTTACATAGGTAGCTAAATATTATTATCATAAGTTTGTCTATTTGTCTTAACAGAATAAAATAAATATTAAAACTCGGCAACTCCTACTTTAAGGTAGTTTCTTTTTTAAGGTTCCATATTACTCAGTATTTGTATATTTAATTATTTTTCTCGCATAAGTAAATACCTACCCTTTCACCCATATTTTTCTTTTATTTATTTTATTTAAATTAATAGACGCGGCAAGAGTTTTTGCGCGCGACGCACGCCTGCCGAATGAGTTAGACCGCGGTATTCAGCTAGGAGCGACGTCGTCTAATTAGACAGTGAGACAGTTCAAACAGAAAACGAAAGGCTTATAAATGTTTTAGACAGTTCCGAGACACCGCATCACAGAACGCATGGTCTAAATAGGTACAAGTGTTTTTCTTGAAACCGAGCTTGAAACACACACACACGCAGCATAGCATACTCTGTGGAAATAGATAGACTGACAGACAAAAGTTGGAACAGACAACAAGACATACAGACGTAAAAGAAAACGTAAAAATAATAACTTTATCTCTAATAAGATTTTGTTACAAGTTTTATTTGATGAAATCTCGGATTTTACTCAATTGCCATTGTATACTAAGGCTCGGTTAGTACAAACAGTGCTTTTTTTCGTATTAATGTTATGTGCTCAATTTTCTCGTGTGACTTATTATGCTGGTAAAATGAAAATGCCTGGGTCAATATGAAGTTGTCGCTAGTGTTCCATGTTGAATGTAGGATACAATACTGAGTTATGTTTTGTTGTAGTGCCTCACAAAATTTATCAGGTTTTAACCTTGTTAATACTATTGATCCTGTCATAGAGTTCATTTTATTTACTTTAAAGTTTGTCGTAAACGTAAAACTATATTGGTTTCATATCTGGGTAATCGTTCTTGTGTTAAAATAAAGGTGAGTTATTTTAAACTGATATTCACGATTTTTATGTACGAAGGACAGTGTGCCGGTAATATTCCTAGATCCACATGTTTCGCATGTATTTAGGTAACCTGGTGACTAAAGGGTTTATGCTAAGTGTTTAGTCTATCATGTTTCAAGTTCTAGTCGACTTTAGCTACCTACTTACCACATACTAGGATGCTTCATCATTATTCAGTAAAATTAGTAGAAACCTAATTACTTAGTGTTAGTAAGTAAACAAAATAATATCTAAATTAAGTAGCTGCTTTTAAAAGGATAAAACTAACTTTAAATGAAATCAATAATTTGATGACTTAGAAATATGTATGCATCTAGGTAGGCACCCACTTATATTGTTTTTTATTCAATGATGTCATTCTTATAGAATATTGTTTGTAACATTCTGAGTGAAATCATTGGTAAATAAAAACATAATCACAATCTGCATAAGTTACCTCATGCTTAATTAATATGCTCAGTGCTTATCTACTAGACTAGACATTTTAATTCATACTATGGCATGGATCGAATATAAATATTTATAACTGAACTTTAAAAAATATTGTTATTGAGCACCATTTGAACAATTTGATTTTAATTTTACAGTGGCAAAGTGTTTTGGCTAGACTAGACCATGCCCTAAATAAGTGCCAAGAGCCATTAAGGTTAATATTATAGGCAAAAAATAATGAATTATGCATACGGTACAAATTTTCTCTAATTCCTGTAATCGAATATTTCAGTTGTAAGAGATGCTTAATGCTGGGCTCTCGCTCGAGGGTTGAGCCGGCGCCGGCGTGCGACCTCTCAGCGGCACAAGAAGCCTCGCAGCTAGAGCTCCAGCTTCAGAGACAACTCGAGGAGGATGTTGCTAGGTATTATTACATTAATCATCTAATTCCTTACTAATACATTTGTCTGCTTTTGCTACGTCATCTTATGTGGCTTCCGAAGTCTGTATTTTGTAAATGGTTGCTGTGCAAAGTAAAATTCTAGCTTTTATGTGTTGATCTAAGTTTTGACATTTTGGGTTGATTTTAATCCAGAATCGTTACTAACTCTCTTATGTGTATCAAAATAAGGATCTGAATCGCCATTATTTTCACCTCTACAATATGTAGTTTCTAAATGTTTAGGTTCATTATTGATGTGGGAAATACTAGAAGGCTGCTGCTTGGGTTTGCAATTGTTAAAATTATTGTGTTGTTTTATTCCAGAATTTTCGATGAATCTATTTATTCTGATGTGGAAGTGGTCTGTGGGAAACTTAAGATACTAACTCATTCTTGTATACTAAAAGCACGTACAAATAATTTCTATCATAAGCTTGAAACCATTCTGCATGTTAACATTGGGAGAAATACTTTTGATGAAATCTATTCTTTCGTAAGGTAGGTGATTGACAGCTAGTTGCAAGTAAAGTTAATTAAGTTAATCCTCTGTTACACCTATAATAGGCTATAGCTATCACTGTCGTTGCCAATATTTTGCATAAGACAGCACACACAACTTTCAATGGATAAATACCTTTAATGAACCTTTTCTGCAACTATAAGAAGTTGACTGTATTTTATTAGAGATGAAGTATTTTAAAAATTAGGTATGACTTACATAAAAATCTTGTTAACTGTTGTTGTTACTTGTTTACTTGCTAAAAGGATACATAATGTAAAGCTATTGAAAGAACACTTTGATGGTTTAATGGCCCATTTTTATCTCTTCACTGATAAATAAATTAACAATACCTACCTTTAAATTATATTTCATTTCAGTGATGTTTATACCGAGTGCAACATTAAACATCAAGAAGATGAAATAATCGCGTATCTTGATGACAATTTGGACGATAAATCGATTGTACTTAACTCAAATTCAACTGACATTCGAGGCAAGAAGAATGAAATAGAAGATTCAGATGTATTTCTAACTCCCAAGTGTGCATCTCCATATGTCGAAAAAGATTTACCTAAAGCCCTGAACGCAAGTCCGAGTACTGAAATCACTAAAGAATATTACGCCCTTGTACCTATAGATGGCAATTTACTAGAAAAAGAACTTATTGAGCAAGATGCACTATCAAATGCATTTCAGTCTATATTTAAGATTCAGTGTGATGATTTGAATAAAATAAAAAGCATACAACGCAATAAACCCACTTCATTGTCTCTAAATTCTAGTCATTTATCCAAAATAGTCAAACATTCCAACAGTTGTGATATATTAAACGATCACCGAAAAGATAATATTTTGCAAAGTAACGAAATACAAATAAATAATTTAATAAATAATCAAGAATTTGATAATTCGGATAAGAGCGCTAAAAAAGCAAGTGGTGAAGCGGTCACGGAAAGGTTTGGTGATTTGACTTATTCTCCAGACAGTCTGATAACTGACGATCCAAGCTCCTCGTCGGATTATTTATCAGCAGCGTATATTTGCTCACCAGGAGTTAACTCATCTGGTGGAATATCTTTAATAAACATTGATGAAGATAATACCAAAATGGAGAACATATTTACTTCATCAGATTCTGGCCTAGAAAATACAGGACTCCTAGAGAGCCTTAGTAGTCATAAAGATGTGACACTCACTGATATATCTTTAACAGAGAGCACTTTGCACGAGCTGACTTCAGATGATAGCAAAGATTTAGTATCTTCATCGGCTACAGACAAAAATAAACATAAGTTCAAAAATAATTTTCAACCCACAGCAAGTTGCACGACAACATCGGAAAATGGACACAGTAATGTAGATATCGGCCTTAGAGAAACTAGTAATTGTAGGTCTTCAAAAGAAGAAAAACAAAGGCAAAACGAAGAAATTGTTATCTTGGAATCTTCTTCATTATCATCTGAAACTGGTTCTTGGGAATCAGTTTTCCCTCCTTTGCTTGCACAAAAAGAACCACGCGAAAAAAACATCTCTAACGACCAACAACTACCTGTGGAAGAAACGTCGAAATTACCAAATAAAGATGTGCAAAATTTCAAAGAAGATTTGTGCCCTAGTTTGGTTCAAAAATCTCCGTTTAAATCAACTTTGTGTTTCATTGATGCTGCGTGTCTGGCAGATGAAGAAGATACAATAAATGTTCAAATCGACACAAATGAAACATCAGATAAGATCGTAACCAGTGATTTGTTTCCAGCGCCTAGCCAGCCAGTACCTTGTTCCACTGCGAAGTTAGATAGCAGTCCAAATGATTTATCTGAAAGTAATGATAACGACGATTCTTTAGAGCAAGGTGATAACAAAGACCCTGATTCTATTCAGAAAGATTTATCACCTACGATATTTGATATGACACCTATTACAGAAGATTCTTTATGTGCCAATTTCGAAAATGCTTTACAGACAGAAACCACTAAAGAACAATCTAAAGAAATGAAACATGTTCCTGATACAACGAGTGAAACAGCGACATCTATTCTATCAAATTCCTCAGTATTTGTATCTACTACTCCTCATAATTCAATTATGTCTTTAAAATGTTCTGGCCCAAAACAATACGAATCTGAAGAAAGTGAAAGTGATACAACTATTGTTGGCCGGGAAGGGAATACAGTTTTGAAGAAAAATATTATGAAATTTTACGAATCATCACCTATTGTATCAGGAGGTGCATCTATGGAAGATCATTTGCCAAAAATTTCGAGTATTAATGGAAGTCCGGCAACGCGGCGGAAGGTAGAAAACATACCGATAGTGTGCGGAGCGTTTGTAAATCAATCCGAAGACCATACATTTAATAAATCGCCTAAGCCTTCATGTCCGCCCGCTTGGGTAGTAGATATGTCTTGTGACAAGCACGATAGCTTAAAGAATTCCTCCACTTCATTAACTATGAGTACTACGAAGCCTTGTGACAAAAGTTGTGATTACGTAAAAACCAGCTCTAAAGTTAGTTTGGATTCGATTCGCAGCTTTGAAAACGTAAATAAAAGTCGAAGTTCGGTCGATTCCGACGGCAGCGAAAAGTCTAGTCACAAGTTTTACATTGATCTTGCTTCTCTGCCTGATCCGATCCCTCCGAAGAAACATAGTGAGTCAGAAAACAGTGAGAAAAAAAACATTTTTTCTATGTATATTGATTTGGGGAAAAATGTAAATGTCAAGGAAATGCCTGCTCGGTTAAATTCAAGAAAACCCGTTGTTGACGCTAAAAGTACTTCGAAATCAAACAAACACGTAAAAAATATTTCAAGTGAATGCTCCTCAGCAGCATCTACAAAAAATGTTGATATTGTAACTTCAACATGTACTTTCGAGAAGTATGAGTCTCTTTGTAACGACCCAAATATAAATATTTCTGAAATTATTCACATAGCCGACCGCGACGATATATCTGACGAGAAGTTACATTGTGAAACAAAAAATGAAAAATCTGAGACTACATCTAGTTGTCTGCCTGGAAACAAATCCCAACAACGGCATAAAAAACCATCTGTAAAGGATGACTCAGTGATTAGTGAACCAACCAATCTATTTGTGAAATTATCCGATTTAGACAAACCGATACAGAAACTGGAAACGATCGCAGTCATAACGGAAGAAAAAGTATTAGATATCCGTATGACAAGATCAATTCCTGAAAATAATTGGGGTGATCATAACAATCCCAGTTCGTTACGATCTATGGAAGTTATAAGTTCATTCCACTCTGAAAATGCTCTTAGCTTAAACAGACTATTTCCGCATTTGAAGAATGAGTTCAGCAGAAGTATGCCGGGGTCGCTTTCCGGTAGGACTCGATCTTCGTTAAGATTGGGAACTTCGTCTAGTCCGGGTGACTTAGAAGAGCAAGCATCGGACATGTCAGAGATAAGCAGCGTGCAAAGCAGTATTTGTCGTTCTGTAATAGGTAAGAATTATTTTAAATTGAGATTGTTACATTACTATTTGATAAAATATTCCCGAGATTGCGTTTGATAACTTGTACTTACTTTACCTTTAGAATTTTTTCTTTTCTTAACTTAACGATGTCGTTTGATCGTCGAAATATTAGTTTATTCCTATTATTCCATTAAATTCTGGATAATGCCAAAAATAATATTTATTTGTAATATTTTTAGAGCACAGCACAACGGAAGAAACGAGCCAAACGTCTAGCTTGATCGGCAACTGCCAGTCACGTCTCGGACAAGACTTGTTGCGTATGTTCCTTGAAGAAATAGCGCCAGATGTAATAGTAGAGGTGTCAGGAAGGAGAATCAAAGCACATAAATGTATTCTCTCTTCTAGGTTGGTATAGTTTATAATATTGGGATTTTTAAGTGTTAATTTTTTATATTAATGTAGTTACTAATTGATCCACCGACAATGGAAAGTATTAAGCAACGACGATCGTTAGTTTCTATCGTACGGTTTCGATACTTTCGGTCGACGGGCGGTCGAAGGTCGAGGTGTAACGGGCGAGGTAATTGAATATTGTATTAATCACTAAGTACAATGTTTTAGGTGTCAGTATTTCGCTGGTATACTGAGCGGTGGTTGGGTAGAAAGTGCTGGCAACGTCATAGTCCTGCCTCCGTAAGTATATTACTTATTTATATGCAAGCATACATTCACATTAACTAGGTACATATTATTTAACACCATCACTTGTAGGGAAGTATTATTTATATTATAGAATTAAGAGTTGAGTAATTTCTATCATTATTTAATATATTTTATTTACATGACTACACAAAAATATCAAACGTTTTTATGTTACAGGTTTTCCTTCAATGTAGTTCATTTCGCATTATGTCACATCTACTCTGGAGTGTCCACGATACCAGACTCTATAAGCATTGTGGAGTTAGCTACTATAGCGGATATGTTGGGTCTAGAAGGATTGAAAGAAGCTATAATGTTTACGTTAAAAGCTAAATATTGTCATCATTTCCATAGGGTAAGTTTTTAAGTCGCGAAACTAACTAATACGTGGATACCTATGTTGTAAAATATGTGTTTATACTTTTTGCTTTCTAGCCATGTCAAGTATGTACCGCTGGAGTGCTCGAGTGTTTTCCGCTGTCATCAGTGTACGGGCTCGACGATCTGTACCGCAAGTGTCTCAAATGGATAACCAAGTACTTCTCGAAAGTTTGGCCAACAAAAGCGTTCGCTACGTTGCCAAAAGAACTCTTGGACAAGTGTTATCAGCAACATATTATTAATCTGTCGACAGACAGTCTCGCCGATACAGTTTATGGATGTGGAATAACAGGTAAGTGAGGATTGTTACTATATGGTTTGGCTAGGCTTACTTTTATGTACGAGAAGGTACCTTCAACGTATGAAAGTTTTGCTTCTTTCACTTGTTTCCTACACAATCTGTTGCGCAGGTAGGAATAGTATGTGTAGACAGTTAGCTTATAGGCTAATCAGTATTTAAATTATTGTTTTATTTTACAGTGGCGTCTCTACAGAATAGTCGTTGGGCGGAGAGCGTGGCGCGCATGTGCCGTCGATTGGTGAACGCTGCGGCACACTATGCGGCCCCGAGGCTCACGGCTGTACTCCGAGCCATCGCCCCCCTGCCTCCAGATGCGCCGCCCCCCGCTAAACAAGCTCTCGACGACTGCCTCGCTGCAGCTCTCGAGTGGGCACCTCCCGATGAAGCATGTCGTGCTTATGCGTATCTTTCAGCATTAGTCAAAGACTTGCGAAGTCAAAACTATGCCAAACCTGACCTTATATCTAACGGCAATCAAAATAAAACTCCTGGTCAACATAACCTCCTGTACACAGATGCTTGTAGCTGGCGTATGCAGTGTGAGGGCGCGCTGGTACGAGCGGCTCCGCGGGTTGTAGGTACTCAAGCTTTCAAAGAGCTACCCGTAGATCTTCGTAAAAGGCTCCGTGAACTCGGATGTATAATGTACGGCGCTCAGGCTGTTCCCATTACGTCATCTCCACTTCAAGATAGAAAATGTCGAAGCACTTATCACAAAAGTAAATCTACTAGCCAGAACTCATCTACGACTCGTAGTCTAGATATAGATCACGTGCGTGCTTCATTCGTACCGTACGCTCCGAAACCAGCAGCTCAGATCAGTTCCGCTCTCTTACTCAAAAGCAATAATGATTTGATCGAGAAAAAAATTAAAGGCACGAATCCACCTAAAATAAGGACAACAAAGGCACAGGAAGAACGAGCTAAGTTCAATTTATCAAAAAATAATCAATCTCAAGATAGATTACATAATAAATCGAATCCCATGAGATTGTCATTCGAAAATACTAAACCGCGATATTTGGAGCCCAAGATAATAAAAGATGGCGAAAAAAGGATATACGCTGCACAAAAGAATATTCCTAAAATAATATCTTCAAGTGAGTCTTCCAGAAACTCGAGTCCAATTCAAGCGCGAAGAAGGCAACAAGCAAACGCTTCCAAGGTGCAAGCCATGTCACAGGATAGTTTGGCGACGTCGTCGCGTCCTCGGACTGCGGAACCTTCCACCGACTCTTTGAGTGAATCACAAACCAGCAACAAATACGCAACTTATACGAAAACAAAACACACTACAAAGGGGTCGATTGAGTGTAAGTATTTTTCTTTACATAAATGGACATTCTTGCTTAACTTACCAGTTTCCGGTTATTTTGTTAAAATAGGATAAGTACCAAAAATATACCTACAAATAGTTTTGGTTCCTTGATGTGTTTCTTAATTTATAAATTTGTTTTAGCTGTTAACTCGTCGCAGTACCAAAATGCCCAGCAGAAGTCTACAAATCACAAATTAAAGACGAAAATACCAGTATATTTGAACCAGGGAGCGAAACGGCTACCACGTAGTAGTAAAGTGGTGACCGATCTTAAAAACGTGGCAAATTCTACACGAGCAAGGACTAATGAGAGAAAAGAAACACGATCTTTAATGAGCGCCACTCAATCTAGTTCAGCTAAAATGGTCCCAAAAATAAAGAAGGAACCGATATCCAACAAGAGTACTCCCAAGTGTACCAAGAAACCAGCGGGTAACGTGAAGGGACACTCGGAGGTAACTAAACCGCCGGACATACCGGTGATGGAGCGCTCAGGTACTTTCTTAAAAGATGAACCCACCTTTGGAGATAAGACGACTAAAATTGACATTGATGAAAAGTAGCCAGATAATTATAATACTCTAGCTCTAGCTAGCATTATTTTTATTTATAAGTGTCATTTTTCTGGTAGTATCCATTGCTATATTCGATTGATGCTATCTCTTCGTATTTATCAGTTTAACGTTCTTGGGCTATAATAAAATATAGGTAATATTCACGTTAAACACAAAGCCTGATGTAAACTTGCAATCGCAAATGCTTTAGATAACTACATCACGTAGGTTATTAGTAAACAATCACTTTGTTAGAACTATTTATTTTAAGCACTCTGTTTTTAGTACCTATTTGTTATTATAGCGACGCGGCACAAGAAATATAAATCTGGGAAACTTTTAACGGTCTACAATCCGAACCTATTCAGCCTGGTGCCATACAGACAGATAGCAATCGTAATACTTGTATTTAGGGTTTCGTTTACCCTTTCGGTACGGAATCTTAAATTGAGAATTGTGGTCTTAGCATAACTTTAGAATCATAGCAAATAACTGGATTATTTCGATTCTATCGTAATTTTGCTTTCTCCTTAACAATTTTAAGCAACGGAAAGAAAATAATAAATGAATGAAAAGGCTGTTTCGTCCATTACCTAACGCTATTCTAACATTTTGCAACCGTTATCGATTCCTTCCCGATTTAATCGCTTAATTGGATAGGTAGGTAGATAATTTATTTTTAGTATCAGCCTCGATGTTTATCTAAAGCTGCATTTACAATCACAAACCTTACAAAACTTATAGCCAATCGGCTAAGGTTTCCATTTTCCTAAACATGGGTGATTGTTAGGCAGATATGAAGGCTATCTTTAGAAAGGTGATTATTAATGAAATATTCCGGTTCGTTGTATGCTAAAAAACTTAAATTTTATTATTTAATTATATTTTAATTAAGTAGGTAGCCTAACACATTTTGAGTTGATGCATGATTACCAATTCTGTAGTTTCAAATAACCATCATAAATGACGTAGCTGTTTGAAATGTAGGATCGAATCAGTACTATCGATATAGATACTATTAAGAGAACCTTTGATAACATCGCATACGTAGGCACGTAAGTATATGCTATAGAATTAGGTCTTGCTTTAAAATGTTTTTAATGTCGTATTTAGTACTTAAGCCCGCTTGTTTTGTTGTAGAGTCTAACAAATCTTTGCTTGAATGTTGAAATAATATAGTAATTATAATTAATGTTTTTACTAGGTGTTCTAATAGATTTATGTCTACTTATCTACTCATATGATAAACATGAAATAAGAATAATTTAAATTGTATAGAACAGTCGTGTTTTGTAAATAATAAAAGAGTTTTAGTTATATCTTACAGAGTAGTATACAATAATCTCAAACGATATAAGTATACCTAATTAAAGTTATTAAGCTTAGCGTTCTAGTCCTTTGTTTATTTTTTTACTGTTTTTATTTAAGTAATGTGTTTCTTACAGAATATATCGTAATTTTCTATCTTTATAGGCAAGTCGAATGTTATTTTTGCTATAAGCCTGGCTTTTATATATGCCTGGTGCATAATTGCTTTAGAAGTAAGTAAGTAGTTAACGGTATGTGTGTTCAACACACATACCATACATACAACACACATATTAATGATATCTTTATATAGAGATGACAGGGCTCGAGGCTTTTAAACCCTACGTTCAAAACTCGCCTCAACTTTACTACAAATGTACGACTAAAGACTTTTGGTTAATCTAAAAAAGGTTTGAGTCATCAGATGGCTTGCTTGAAAGATAACGACTCGAGTGCTTTATTAAAAGACTCGAACCTCGGACGCGAGCCTTTTAGGTAAAGAACTCGAGTTGTTTAAGAAGCCGAGTCTTTTAAAATAGTATTTCAAAAAAGAAAACTTATTAAAATGATAATTATATATTTATTGATTGATAATTGTTTCTTTTTACACAGTAAACAAATTAAATTAACAATTACATAAGAACAATCGTTTAATTCGGCTTACAATATTATTTTTTACTGATAATAAATAATAAACCTTGCGACTCGGATTCGCGCAAGCTGAGTCGTTTATGAAAAGGTTCGAGGTTTTTCATCGTAACTTAGTCATTTATTACATGGGAGCTTTTTTAAAATGACTCGGAAATAAAATAAAACCTCAAGTTGTAGCAGATTACAAGAAAAGGTTAAAGGTTCAGGGTTTGCACGACTCGATTGAGTTGAAAACCTAAGAGTTGAGTCTAGTCTTCTTTAAAGGACTTTATAGCCTCGAGTCCTTACATCTCAAGTGTGTTGTTTTAAATTAACAATATTGTGTTACATGAAAACAGCTGTCAAACTCAGTCTTATTCTTTTTTGTTATTATTATTACTCAAACGTAAATATCAAAAAGTAATAGGCAGATTGTGTTCGTTGATAAAGTGAAACGCTATTTTATATAAGGGCGCGTGTACACGATAAGAAATTTATCGTGTCTGCGGCAGAAAAGTCAAATTCTTCGTGTACACAAGAGTTTTGTCTGTGCTACACGCGAAAAACCACCGTTCCTCGACAACGTTCGCCGCGTTGTGTCTGGCACAGACAAGATTTTTTTTTATGCACCGTTGCCCGCAGTGTACACCTTTATTTTCTAGTTACGACACGAATTCTTGCGTAAACTCTGCTTTTTTTCTTATCGTATACACGTGCCGTTATGCGATATAACTGTAGGTAATGCTTAATATTTGTATCTATAAAGTTTGTTTATTTTATAGTTACATTTTACATCGAACAAAACATTCCATTATTTCAGTTTATTCATATTCACACCCACAATTTTACGGCATGCTAATGAATTCTTATACTTACGTAAGAGACGTACCTACGATACTATAAACTTACTAACTAGTAGCTATAATTAGACCAACCAATGTAATTTTGTAGGTTTGAAAGAGAAATGAAAAATTACTTAGATATATGTCTTTTTTCGTATTAGGTATTTATCCATTTACTCACTAAATGTAAGGTTTTAGTTATAGTAAATTATTACTTATTTTATATCTGAACAGCGAGGTGCACTGCAACTCTTAAATTGAATGACGTTGCAAACCGGTTCCATTTCAGCAGCCTAAAGCAAAAACCTCTCGTCACACAATAGAGGGCAGAATTTACCTACTGGACACGTGCAAAACTGACCGGTAAAGTGGTACCCAGTCGCTCATGCCAATTTGAACGTAACAATTTGTAAGTAGAATTAGTATGGGCGAGTACCGATACTGAACCGGACCGGTCTGACCCCGCCTGCAATGTGTTCTCCCCTTAAACTTGTGAACATGCAGATGCTGAGCCGGAATGCGTGCTTCTTGGGCAAGCAAGTCGCGCTCCAAATCGTTGTGTATATTTGTACGTCTAAATTCTTCTGCATGCTATAGGTACTAAGATTTATTTTATTACTCCGTGGTACGGTGCAGATAGGTTCCAATTGATCTCATTGATGCGCAGTATTTTGTTTATATAAACTAAGTTATTACTGATTTGTAACTAGGTGTAATAAATACTAAGGCCATGTATTTAACTAGGTATTCTATTTTTACATCGCATTTAATGATATCTTATTACCTAAATACTTACTTACCTTAGGTACGTTAAGTTTTAATGTTTTGTCTATGAATTAAGTATCAAATCTATTGATCTTTTATTGTTTGGATTCGCATTTGCTTAAAGTAAATATTTTAATTTTTGGAATAGGTAGGTAAGTACCATAAATAAATAGAGGTATACTTCTACTAACTTCAACGTGCTTCAATAGGCACTTGAGAGTACCTACCATTATTGAATATAATTGATATTGCAATAATTTCCTATAAAGATAAATAGGGTATCAGGGGAAAACTGCTACTTTTCGAATTAAAATTTAATTAACATTGAAGTCTACTTGGAAAATTTTATATTTATTTTTATTTAAATCAGAAAGCGACTCGATCTATAAGTTTAGGCATTAGGTGTCTGAATATCCGTTTACTGACATATGGTGTTATCTTATAAATACCCCCAAAAATATAATCTACAAGGCTGGCACAGTTCCCAAGACAGAGTTTGTATTTGTAGCTTTCTCGTTAGTTGCCTTTTTTACTGGTAGTGTTCATTTGACAGAAATATGGAAAAAACACCATAACCTTTGTCTCGGTAACTGCACGAACCTGCAGTAGAGAATTGGGTACGTATACTCGTATATTGTGAAATGTGGCGTCATAAGTAGTTCATTAATATTTAGATGGGTACCTTACAAACATTCTTGCTACTGTTGTTGCAATATTAATATTAATTATTAATTGATGTGACATGTTTATACTTGAATAAAATATTTCCAAGGCTATTCGAGTTTTATTTGTAAAAAAATATTACTTACCTTATTTGTTCCCTTAACCGATTCATCACAAACTTAGAACCTTCGTACAGGTACATTGACTTACGTTGCAAGTATAGGTAGATATATTACACGATCGTTTTGTATAAGATACTTACAGCTTAACTACACCATTATTTTTTCTAAACTGTCCCTAAACTAAACTATAATAAGAGAAGCATGAGAAAATCACGACTTTTTCAGCGCGTACGCTGAAGCTGTTGACATGTAGGCAAGTAGATGATAAGAAGTACATCTTCTCTCCACTTCTCGTTTATCAAAAAACTCACGCCGATCACACGCTACCATACAAGGGTAAGAATAGAAGAAATAAACACTTCTTAAAATTAAGTCTTTTATTTCAGAAAATGATATAATATATAGCGTAATACAGGTTTGAGGCGGTAACCTTGTCAAATCGGCACCAGGGTGAAATTAAGATGAATTTGAAATACCTAAATAATAGGAAATCTTTACAAGTGAAAGATAAACAATTTTTGCCGATGTGACAGGTTATCTGACCACTACTATAGTTAAATATAACAACATTCATTACCATTTTACGATTTTTTTTTTGTTATTTATACGTGTAAGTACTATTCTAAAAGAATGGATAATGAATGACATCCTGCTGACACTTTACCAAATAGCGTAAGTTAACATTAACGATTTAACTTTTTGTTATTAATAAGAAGTGTTAGCTCACAAACAATTTTAATAAAAAGATAAAAACAATACTTACTTAAAAATTTACCCTTGGTTTTGCCTTGTCCCTTTACATAGTGTTCTTTTATAATGAATTATTTCTAACAGATTAATACCACGTAAATACCTTTAAGGTTTCCGCATAAATGGTAACACTACCTTCTTTATCAAGAAATATATTTTTATATGCAGGTCGATCGGTATTTGCTAGTCGAAACAAACGCAAGTTGGAACGGTTGAAAGTTTAGGAATGTTCTCTAATCTTCAATTAGCACAAAAATACTTTTTGTATTAGTATCCTGACGAGTTGCATTATTTTCCACCCAGAATTTCTACTGTTCCAATTATCTAAAGATACAAAACAATTAATCTCAGAAGTCGCACTAGGATCAAAAGTGGAATTGAACAGTACCTTACGGTAAAAAGTGAAACACCGGATGGCTGAAGGTACAAGTAGAACGTACGTGGGTATGAACTTGTTCACGTCGGAAATAGCTTCGTCGGCAGTGGAAAATACCTTCCGTTTTTTGATTGGTCTGAGCGTGCATTTCCACTGAAAACCAGTCTCTACTGCATCGGAGAGGAGACGAGAAGTTTGAATGTTTAAAACCAGATAAATGATCAAAAGAAGTCCTAGTTTTCCACTGGGTGATTTTGTAATCAGACGACAAATTAAAATTCCATTCCTCGTACATACTTGCATGGACACAACTTTTCCTTTTTTTCAATCAATTTTTCCCACAATTTTGAACGAATTAAGTTGTTTCCACAGTTTTTTGTATGGATGATTAGAACAACGGATTTTGTACTCATTTCAAAGTCAGTCACATTGTGTAGAAAGTCGCAGCGCCTACGCCGCGTATGTTCCCCGCTGTTTCTTGCCCGTCGTGCCTCATTGCGCGAAAAACTTGACTGAGTCAGAGTTTTCAAACTTACGCCTCCTCTATGAATGAACCCTTCATCTCCTTACGGGTCGCGACACATCTGGGGAACGCACGGCGGCGCCGCAAGTTCAGATACATACGCTCGCAGTGTATTTCAAGTTCACATACCTAGCTGAAATTACGCCACGTACATTTACTTTAACCGCTTAACTAATGCGCCGTACTTCCGCAGATGTGTCGCGACCCTTACGCATATCTTTTTAAAAATTGATTCTCCATTGGTTGGACAGTAGGTCTTAAATATTCATACTTTAGTTTCAGGCTATGACATTAATGTAACCATTTGTGGTAGAAATTTCGAAATAATGGATTAACGCTCTTATAATTATTAGTAATACAATAAAAACGAATAAAAAACTTAAGAACTGTTTTATTAATAAGAATAATAGAAGCTTTTAAATAGCCCGTATTCCCTTTACCTGTATACCTACTTTTCAGGATCTCATTCAAGCAGTAATACAGCACTATTATTGGGCTTTTAACATTTGAGTCCTTGTCAAGAGGGGGCGAATAAGTCGGATTCACTCGCGGTCTTTGTGTGCTATAAAGTAGACCGCGCAATCATTTGGGGATGAATAATTCAGTACGAAAACAAAATCGCTGTGGAGACTGCACGTAACTAGTACGTCGCCGATCTTCGTTAAGATAACTAGATTTACATAATATCCCACTAAAGACAAATGAATTTGCGCGGCAAACGGCGAACTCGCCCCTTCTGCACAAGGTCTAATTGGCGATGGCCAATCGACTCGACGAATGGTACTTATTAAGTTTTATCAAAAAAAAGTCTTATCATGTACCTACACATAAGTAGTTTGAATAAATATTTATGAAACAATCTATTGTTATAATATGCATAACCCTACCTTATTAGATTTTCAAATTATATTTCGTTCTTTCGAAATTGTATGGTGCAGGTAATACAACAGATAGATTAGGAACATTCAAAGGAGTGGTTTTGGTCCAAGAAATTCAACTACTTTTCTATATCACGCCGTATCATGCATCCGTTGTGCTCAATCTTTTAAAAACCAGTATAGGTAGTGCATTTCATACCCAGATACAATACACGATAGAATCAGTGTTCTTCAGATAAAGTAGTTAAGTGTCAAGGGTCACCTCTATCAAATATTTTACATACATATTTAATGGCGACGGCACATTTACAATTTAAAGACAAACTTTGATCATAATAGTTTAAAAAAACGTATAATTTTGAAAACGGTTGTTTTTAAGAATGCTTTGTCTTATACATTGATTTATAATTTGTTTTGTTTATTTTTCATGTATTACCTACACCTTACAACCAGCACAAGATTTAAAGTTCAATCCCAGCTGGCAACTTCACATTCAATCAAATACATTTTACTACTATAGTCACCGAATCCCAAGAGCTATTAATTTAACCACTTAAGTCTTTTAGAAAATAATAATTTAAATATAGCAATAAAATACAATAATCAGAACAATAAAGACAAACATATTATCAATAATATATATGGCCCAGTTCCAAAACAAAATACCCAAAAATACTTTCAGACGTCTTATCGCTAAAGCATTATTGATGGTATACATGAGTTGCTTATTTTAAATGAAAATTTCTTTATGAATCTACTGTCACTACGCTAAAGAGAATTTGATAATATGATTGATTAAACACAACATGATCTTCAAGAATCAACGCCGATCAGCACTCGGTAGTTAGAAGGCGACATCCGGGCTAATTAGTCTAAGACAAAGTTTCTTTACAATACATCGTCATTTCAGTGACCATTCTCCATTGAACTTAGAAAATATATTATAGGCAAGACAAATTCATGAGTAATTCTAAAGGAAATTTATGAAAACGAAGCATTAAATACATCAGTTAAATATTTCAAAAACGCATACACAGAATTGGATGAGACACCTCGCTACTACGAGTCACTTTTACATTCTGTCGCTAGCTAAATATATGGCAATAATAAAACAGGATTTTTCACTCGATTCTATAGAATTAATGTGGACTGATATAACACCTAGCATAATACGACATAAAATGTTTAATACACAAACCAAAACTTAAACAAATGTCTTCAAAAAGTATTGAAATTCTTAATGCAAGTAGAAAAAAAAGAATCAGCAATGTTCGCTAAAAAATAAATTGACATGACCGTAGGCTGATACACCAGTGCGAGGCTGGGGCGGGACGCTATACCCCTACATACAAATAGCAAGTATCTACTATATAGTAATAAACTTTTAATGCAAACAGCTTATGAACACATTTATTGGGTAAACATCAGCAAAAAAACTAACTGAAGAGTTCCGGACTGATCATATTCAAAAGCAACTACGCTAAATCGTATCGGACGTACAAAATATTGTACTTAATTGTCGCACGAATTCCATACAATCACGAACATTCTATGAGCGACCCCGTCCAACTGTAGGGTAGGTATAACACATGTGTTTTATTATAACGATCTTAAATTATTTTTTAAAACACTGTAGAAGTGTTACAATTACAATAATACTTTTCGAGTTTAACTTTTTAAAACACGACGAAATATGAACGAAGTGAAAAGTATGTCGAAGAAATAGATATCGAACACATTACTATTAGTAGAGATGACTACTTGGGTCCGAGATTCATTCAACACACGCAATTGAAGAGTTATTGTGTAAGGTCCGCGTCTCATTAGCAAGTCCTCGCGGCGTCGAGGGACGAGGTGTTGCAGTCGCAGCACGGTGGTGCTCTCGATGAGCTACTTGCTCGCTTCGATCCGGTTCGCCTTCGATCTAACTGCGGCGGACTACCCTTCTTAACTTCACTTTTAATCGTATATAAACGACGCTCCTAATTTTGTAACATCAGTGTGCCATGTTAACATTTTTATACGTCACAACAAATTAAGTTTATTTAGTTACAATAGATACATTTGAAATGACCGACTATATATGAAACACAATATTTTTTTATTAGCTAATGCAGATGTAACACAAATAGCCCGACTTTCATCAATAAGATTACAAAGATTTGAAAGATATAAATTGTATAGAAAGGAAATACAATCTGTATAGACCACAAAAATTGCTCGGCTTAGTAACTATATGTAGATAGAATCGGTTATATGGAGGACAAGCAGTTCCGATCGTGCTGTACAGTATCGGCACAGAGGGCGCTTCTAGCTCCACTGAATTGAGAGTGAGGTGCTGAGCGGGTTACTGTTGCTGCGAATATTGGTCGATAACGTTCGCTGATCGCTATGTAACTCCTCACGGTGACAACTCTAGATGATTTCACATTTTTGGTCATACTTCAAAAAAGACCTCAGTAAAGCGCTAGGATAATAGCTTTCGACACTCGATGCATACAGCTGGACTATCGTTTGAACAGAGAAGAGTAGGAGCACGGTAAAATTGTCGGAGAGGCCACTAAAACGGACAAGCTGCCTTGTGCGAGAGGGATGCCTTGGGAGTGGTGTACAGCGGAGTCACGGGAAATAATTTACATCAGGAACTTGCCAATGATGAAGCCGAGGATTGCCATCCCGACCGCTGTCATCATCCACGGCATAAAGGCGACCTGCGCGTTCTTTTCGGGCCCATAGGAATGACGACGAGCCAGACGAGCGTCCCCGGTAGCTTGGCGTAGGCGTAGAAGTTCTTCCTGCAATCGAACACAGAGAGGGTGTAAACACGACAACTACCTTCTTTATTAAGAAAATCTTTAAACTAATCGCACACAATTTTTTTATCTTGAAATATAGCAAAGCAACAATTGTAAAATATACTATAAAAATGGTCACTTCAAAAAAAGAGCTCATGCAACGCGATAAACAAAGTAAGACGGTGTGTAAGAGCTCAAACTGATAAAATCACCTGTACAAATATTTCTTACATAGAAAGATACATATTAATCGCCGACTACGGCTGAACTTTCCAAATTTAAATTATTTCGAGATTAAATATGAACAAGTTTACTTAGCAGAGTCTCGTTTTCTGATACATAAAAAGTATTATTATCGGGCGGATAGTTGACAGTCCTGGCATTAAGCCAAAGTACCGCTACATCGCCAAACTATTAGGTATTTTATCTTATCGCAATTATTTTAATTATAATATAACGGAACTTAAAACTTTATTTAAATATTATCAACATCTAAACGGACATATTGAATTCTAAATAGTAATTCAAGTTATTTATGCCTAAAAAGTAGGTACATAAAATGATTAATTAATAATTTAATGTCCTAGTCTTTTTTCGCAACGCTCTTACGCGCTATTACGTCGATACAAACAAAGCTAAAAAAGATTTACACAAGAATACAATCAATATTAATATATTTATACAGGGATAATCGCCGATTGGTGTGCTTAAAACTGGCGGAGCTCGGTAACTTCGTACACACTTGTCGTCATAAAATATCCGAATAGATTTCAGTGGTTTTTCCGTGAAAGCTTAACCAACATCAAACATCCATCGATAAACGCAAACATTGACGCTTACAATAGGTATTAGTAGAAAGTAGGATTGTCAAATAATCTTTTAGTTACAATGAGAATACGAGTACGAAAAGAAACATAATGAATAGCTTTGAAAAGTTTATCATCATCAGCCCTTTTAGCGTCCCCACTACAGGGGCACGAGCCTACTCTCATACGGGAGTGATACCAAGTTTGTTTCGGTCAAACAATCAGGTCTCTGTCACTGCTTGGCTTCTTAGCTACACACAATCATGTTGATGTTGATCCAATGCGGATTGGTGGAATATGCACATAAATTGGAATTGAAAATTAAAAGCATGGTAGGTAATAATGAACTCTTCTATCAGATAATTTAAAAACCAGGTGTGATTAACCGTGATAGTTATTACATATCGGTTGTCTTGTGAAATCATCCTAAATATTATAATCAATCACAAAAAAATCTGCCTCTCTTTGTGAAATATCTTTGCGTGATATAACCTCGTATTTATAATTTTCGCATTGCAGTATTTGTTAAGAATTGATATAGAATTCAGGTAAAGTTAGTTCGCAATTAATAAGTCGCAAAGCAGCTTAGGGAACTGGAGCGAGACAAGGATAACTAAAGTAACTGGTTTAATCGTGAGTCATTCCAAAAACGTAAAACAGGCCACAACTACATTAGATACTATTTATGCAGATATACTTCAAGTTTAAACCTAACTTCATTTAGGAACAAAAGAGATAATATTTTGTCTTTATGACCTGTATATAAGAGGGACTTAAAGGCAGTCGCAGTCGTTTGTTTTAAAATAAAATAAAAATAAATAAAACTTACTTTTAATATCAAGTTTTCTTGTCTTAGTTTGCTTTCTTCCTCCCTCAACAGAATTATTTCCGACGCCGCTTTTGGCAGATCATTTTCCACATTTTCTGACTTCAGAGGGAAAGCCAGAGTCTGAAAATTAATAAAAAAAAACTTGCTTATTAAAAAAAACGTTCTTTCATGTGGGTATCCATGCGATATAATTATTATAAATAATAAAGGTTATTCACTTAAAAACGAGTACTGATGCAAAGAAAAAATAATCATGCAATTTCTGATGATAAGTAAACATAAAGTGCGTGATGAAAATAATAATAATTTATATTTTCTAAAAGTGAAGTTCGGTATCGGTAATGTAGATATTAAACTATTAGTAAAGCGTTCCTAAAGTGCTGGTCATTGTAATTCAATACCCGCCTGCCCCAGATATCTATGTACGTCACTCCCTAACTTCTTTAAATTAAGATAGGTACAATATACTTGAAGGCGAGTGCAAATACCCGCGGATAAAATCTACTGGTATATGTTACCTAAATACACAAAAACCAACCTAATGAATTGGGTACTTAACTACTTTTGTTTATTTTTCTATTTTTTTGAAACCAACTTCTTGATTTTATTATTGATGTTTCTGGTGTTAAAATCAGGTAAAAAACGGTTTGGTTAAAAAAGCTTACCTATTGTGTGATAGCGACGCCACTAAGTTGTAAATTAGTGACGTCACAATACTTGCGAAAGATTCCAAATAATGAATACAACATTATCTTTGAACCTGATCAAGTACCCAATTATATTTATCTCTCTTTAAGCGGCGGCAGATAGTGATCAACTAGTTATAGACGTATATGTACATTATTTTACTTAGTTGTTATTTAGTCCCAAAATCGTTTTAAAAATACTATTGTAAGTAAAATCTGAGCAAAAATATAGTCAGAGCAGAAAAGTTCCATGAGCACTTCCCAATAATTAAAAATTCGGTCAATAATAGCTTATATCGGACATGCCTAAAAGGGCTCCGAGACCATTCTCAGCTTATTGTGAGGTTAGATGCATTATTAGTTTATCATATTTATATATTATATTTATATAGATTTTAATTTAATAAAAGGATTGTTATATCTAGCGATTCATTCAGCGAATTGATTATTATTATAATGCAATACTATATTTGATATAAAAGTTATATTAGTAGGTACCCATATTTTTTATTTTACTTCATGAGTAATCCTGGCCTCGGAGCCCTAAAAACAAAAGTATGAATACCGTTTTAGAATTTAATGATCCTGAAGTGTGGTCATCATCCTTCCGCTTAGCTTCATTCTGGATAAAACCTTCTACGGCGTCCTGTAAGAAAATTTTATCAACATGCCAAGCTTGGATCGACTTTACTCAGTAGAACAATGAGCCAGTGGTGCAGTTAATCAAAATAAAGCCGAAAATTATGTTTGATAATGATACTTAAGCAAACTAGAGGTGATGTATAATTAGCATTTGACGTTTAAAAAAATGAATGAACCCTGCTTGATAAATACAAATTGAAATAGACATTGTGCAAATGAAAAAAAAAAGAAGCACACAAAACTACACAAACCAAATTTTCATGCGTAAAAAGTTCCATACTTTATTTTTACTCGGCGTGTTGCTCGCGAAACAAAGTCGATACGTTAGTTTAGCAAAGAATAAGTCAAGCCAAACTATCGTGCGAGTTTTATTTCCTCTAAGATGACGCATAACTACAATAAGCAAGTACCTACTGATACCAGCTTTAATCGACAATGGGTGGTAATTATTAAAATTCATATATATCAAGTCTTCCATTAAAATATCACTGAGTGTTCCACTTCATATTAAAAGTGCATTAAAAAGAACTAATTACCTCACTCTCACAAATGGGAGTAGTGAGTAACCATAGCCTAACTTAAATATAACAGTATAAAAAGTATATAGCTAAACAGTACCAACTATTGTTTAATCGCACATACAAACATTTCGGAAACTTAATTAACACCTAGCCAGCATGGAACTCTTTAACACAAGTAAATTTTTTTCCCTTTAAAATAACAGTCAACTTACCTTTGACGAAGATTTGGAATCCTCTGCAACCGCCACTCGTTTCTTGGTGACCTCATTTTGAGTTGCATTATCACCAGCATCCTGTACAAGAAATAATTTAAAATATACAATACATATATTACCGCTATAATATATAATGCAGACACAAGTGTACGTACATTGAGATTAGTGCCACATGGAGTTTCAAAAACGCATTTCAACTTATGGTCCATGAGCTGGTCTGGACTGATCTCCTTCCACTGAAATGAAATCAAACAGAGTCAGATGTTGCTCTCATTTTTACTTGTTTGTAGTGATGATGAAAATAGCCCACAAAAATAAACACTCCCTGCATTGTGACCGTCAGTTTTTTGACTTTTATTTTGTTAATACAGTTGAGTAGGTGCAGAATTTGAGATGTTAAAGAGATAATCTAAACTGAAACATCCCCATCATTCATTTACTTAAACTTAAAAGATATTGAAACTAGATTTGTCTTAACTCATAAATACCACAATATTTAAACTGTACATACTACTTGATCAATGTTGGTCTTTCCCTCTGGAGCAATAACGCTTTGGACCATAAACTTATGTTTATGTTTTTCATTAGGATCAACATACACTGGTTGTGGCGTAACTGAAATGAAAAAACAATAATTATGAACCGAAACATGTGTGGAAGTAAACAAACAAGTACCCAACTGTAAACAACTTACTGTCTATGTCCACTTTAGAATTTGGTTTGAGTACACCAGCGTTAGGACGCACGCAATATTTCTTAGGAGCAGTGGTCTTTATCTTGAACAATACTGTATCTGTGCTGGGATTCATCAGTCGCAAATACGTAGTGTACCCCTGCTCGAACAGTCCTGAGAAATCAACTAAAACAATCAATAATATTGACTATTAGCAAAATTAATAATGGAAACAATTTGTAGGGAGAGTAAACCACTACACTACACATATTCAAGGCCATAGTTAGGTAAAAAAAAATTACTTAATTTCACTACAGCAAGAACAATGTTATCATGTGGAAGCTGCTGGTATTGTATCAGTCATTAATTAGCATATACATGAGAATATGAATCTTAAATAGAATATCATAATTTGAAACAAAACAGCCACAGGAAACAACAAAACAACAGTATTAATATTACAAATTGGATCATAACTAGGAAAATGAGTTGCTGCTGCTGACAAAGGAAGCTAATTTCCTAAGTTCTACAATAAATAAACGTCCCAAAAAGAGCAAATGATATGGGACCAAAAAATGCTTATTTTCACAGCAAATTCAATCTTAGTTAAAGTATTATTATAATGCAAGAAATAATTATGTTAAAAAATTGTTATATATAACACAACAAAATGAATTGAAATAGTTTGTTGTCACAAAATATGAGTTCATCAATGTCTTCATAGCCGTTAAAGTACTTAGCAACAAATATTTGTAAACAACAATGTTTTAATAGAAATGAGTTCATAATTTTGGAAGCTATTCTTAAACAATAGATCTAAAGAATTTTTAAATCCAAATCATGTTATATGCAACTCAAAAGTCATACTAGAGAATCCTCATTAATGATATCTTTATATATGACTGAAATAGGTTTTAAAACTCACATGTTCCATAGTTATTATTTCTATAATGTGCACATACCTATTGGTTAACAATTGATAACATAAGATTCATTTAGGGAAATAATGACACATGAAATCGACCTACCTACAGAGTCCATCAAGTCTACCTACATAGGTAGCATAATATAGGTATCAAATCCATACACCATGAACCAAGAAACAGACTCATAAAATTGATAGTATTCATTATCGTAGTTTAGAACTTCAAACGTATGTCCACATTTTAAAATAAGGAAAATGAAAAAAACCGCACCCTGACAAAACGCCGATATCTGGAAATAGAAACTCCATTTGTCAGCAGCTAGCTCGCGACCTATGTATGCTGCTCGAGTTATAGCGCTATCCTACATGTTTACAAATTACAAATGCACGATGAGATGCTTACCTTTAAACTTGAGTTCATTTTGAGGCTCTATATTTAAAACCTGCTTAGGCATGCTGTTTTCTCGAGTATCTCGTTGCGTTGGCAAAATTATTAGAAGATGACTATAATCTCCGATGGACGTCGACCAATGACAATGCTGCCAGTGTAAAAAAATAATATAAGTTGCCATTTGCATATTATAAAAGTCCCGATTTTTATTGTGACATATGCAATAAAAATAAAAATATACCTACATTAAAAAGCTACAATATCATATATGTAAGTTGAAATTGTACGTAGTGAATAGCTATTTACTTCAATCTATTACTAGCCTAGGCACGCATTATATTTAGGCACAGATTTAAAAAATGTCTGTATGTTTAGTATTGTTTAGGCAACATAGATCTTTAGTGACAATAAAAATTATGAAACATACTTAATTGTTGCATGTCAAATTGCTTATCGAGGCATTATATTAGTAAAAAATAGTTAGGTTTGGTTTGATACATTATTTTGTTCTTCAATTCGAGCTTTTGTTTATCAATCATTTCCCCCTTCATTAGATTTGTGTCAATAATTTTAAAAGTCAAAGATATAATGAAGCATCCACTTTAATAACCGTTGCAGCTGGTGGCGCATGACAGTTATTATTGATTAAATACAATCTCTATTTTATCTGTATATTTTTAATACATATAAAACTATTTTATTATTTTCAACTTCCTTTAACTACGGAATGTGTCAAATTTCTGGCAACACACTCGTAATAGATGATGAATTCAAGAGAATTCGTCATGCTTTTTGCGCATGCGTTGTTTTTCTTTTTCCTTTGCTGTCTTTTTTTCGAAACTACTAAAATTATTGCAAAGCCAATGTATATCGACCAGAAATACACCTAAATTAATTTTTATAATTATTATTCATTCAACTACCCAAACTCGCTACTTTAATACTTAGATAATAAATCAACTTGAGCTTATAAATACCCACCTCATGTTTATTAATATTTTAGCCACCTCTAGGCTTACAAACTTATTAAATAAATTGTTTTCTCTGAAATAAAATCAAATGAGTTCGTTAGGTACCTAGCAAGCTTTTTAAATTATTTTAGTTTAACCGGTGATTTACGCACGGTTCAGCAAGCAAACCCAGGCGCGAGACTATGATCAAAGCAAAGAAGGAAAGAAAGTAGAGAAAAGCCGTAGAAAAGCTAACACATTAATCTGAGATAATAAAAACGATTTGCGCATGCGTAGGTACAGTCTTGATGTGGCTCGATAAAATAAAGTCTCCGACAGGTTGGCATGATGTATGGCAATGGCATGAAATGAGCATTCATGATCAATATGAATCATGATGATCGTGGATGATCATGACATGACACATCATTATTATTACCTAGCGAGAAGTTGCGATTTATTAGTTGCAGCACTTGCAGCAGTACCTTCATAAGCAAGTAGGTACTAGGGGGAAGTGGGGCACATTGATACACAAAAATTCAAACTCCGTTTTAATACACAAATGTCAACATATTTGATCATTTTTTTTGCCGGGTGCATGGCCTGATATGTTAACTTATAAATAAGCTTAAAAAAAGCTGATAGAAACGAATAGGGGAAAAGTTATGGCGACTTTTATAAAAAATCGATTTTGTATCATTCTGCCCCACCGGTGGGGCACCTTGATACAGAGAGTGGGGCAGCTTGATGCGTATTTTATTTCCGTAAATATTATAATATTTTTTCAAAATAAATCGTTATATTACTTAAATTGACCAAATAAAAAGCAAATAATGCTTGGTGTCTGAAAAAATCACGTTATTTATTCGTTATTATTCGTATTAACGATAATCACAATCAGCCTAATAATGAAATGAGCTAGGAAATAAAATTGTCATCAAAAATCTAGAATTTATTAAGATCTTAAACATGTAATTAAACATAATTACTCAGTAATCAGCCTAAAAGTACTACAGAATTGGGCATAGTGAAATATAGAAATAACAAAATAAAATCCTCTATCAAAATTATAGGAACTTTTTCTTAAAACTCATAATCAAAAACATCACAAAACTGAAATCCTAAACGATTTTTTCACATTTCTCTGCTTAACTTTAAACGTCCGGACAATTTTCTATAATAAATGAGATTTTCAAGACTACTTTAAAATACTAACGGGGCACTTTAATGCACTAAAGGGGCACTTTAATACACTAACGGGGCAGATTGATACGTATTATTCTGCCCCGCGCTTTACTGTATCATAGTGCCCCAAGGGACTATATTCACGAAAAAGTAATTTATTATTTTTTAAATCAATATTGTATTAAATAAACATATTAAATAACATTTATTAAAGTATAAACGTACTTTTGGTAAAATAAAACGATTAAAACAACCAATAATATGGAGCTGAGACACAAACACATTGCTCTTAAAATTTTAGTTCTCGGTCCCAAAAACACGTTTGTGCCTGTAAAAGCAAAACGGCGAATAGGCGGCGAGCATCGTCACAACTATCATCCTTGTGGATGTCCTTGAGCGTTCTAATGATGTGTCCGTGTGCGTATCGTTTTTCAGTATTTCAAAACAGGTACTGTATCAATGTGCCCCAAGTATCAATGTGCCCCGCCTCCCCCTACTTATTTCAGGAGGTCGAGATAGATTAGAAGTTTAGTGTTGCAAACTTGTTGCAAATAGGTAAGTAGGTACTGATTTTTGAGTCGAATAATTCCCCTTTGGCAAAACACAACGGTAAGAGCAGTTTATAAGATTTAAATACTGCTGTTACTCCAATGACGTAGGTACCCTACCTAACCCCATGTCATCCATCCACCACTGACCAACTAAAACTGATCAAACTGGTATCAGAACAAACAACGGTAGGTTAGGTTAGGTACTAACCTATCTACCTACTAATGGTAGGTACCTAATGATGGTGGGGCCCGGACCACTTAGTTTCACTACTAGTGAGACTCTAACTAAGATATTCTGATGTCTGAAATGTCTAGCAATATTAGAACATCGTGGGTCTTCAAATATTTACTTCTGTAGATCACGTAGACTTTGGATTCCCAGTATTTCCCAGTCACAGTTCCCAGTATCCCAATATCTCAGTATCCATTCTTGAAATATTAAAAAAAAAAACCAGCCAAAATTCAATCAATTTTTGGTAGAGTGCGTTTCACGGTTTCACGAAAGAAGTCCCCCGGATATTTTTGGAACTAAATTTGAAAGATCTATTTTCCCTATTTTCTGACCTTTTCCCTGATAGTAGGTAGAAAACCCCTTAGTTATCTTAATAAAAATATACTTTTTACGTAACAGAAATATAGGAATATAGACATTTTTTCTCAAAATGTAATCAAACTACTCATGAAATGACTAGGACACTCGAAGTATGCAATAATTAGTATTATTTGATAAATTACAAATGAAATATAAATAATAAAGGTAAAATTTGTACTCATAAATGGCAACATTGTTAATTTTGACATGCTATACAGTAGAGTCCTTTTCACTAAAGAAGTCCCCTAGCCGCGGCGCTGTATTTCATGTCAAAATTGATAATGTTGCCATTTATGGGTACAACATCTTCCTATATTATGTATATTTCATTTGTAATTTATTAAATAATATTATTTCCTGCATATTTCGACTGTTCTGGTGATTCCATGAATAGGTTGGTATATATTTTGATAAAATTGTCTACTTAGCTATATTTCTGTTATGTAAAAAGTGTATTTTTATTAAGATAAGTAAGGGGTTTTCTACCTACTATCAGGGAAAAGGTCAGAAAATAGGGAAAATAGACCTGTCAAATTTAGTTCCAAAAATATCCGGGGGACTTCTTTCGTGAAATGCACTTCTACAGCGCCGCGGCTTCTTTCGTGAAATGGACTCTAGTATGGCGGTCCTTCAGGCAAAAGTAAATTAGACAATTGCTTGACTTTGACAGCTACCATGACCTGTGACTTTGACAGAATAAATTGAAAATGGTCGAGAAAAAATATTAAACTGAACGGAGTATAAAAGAAAAACTCATAAATTGTTGAATTGAAAATTAAACGTTTGAAATATAAATTATTTTACTATTGGGATTTTGTTGTAGTACAGTTTTAAGATACATAGAAACTAATACTTCGTCTTATAGTGATGAAATGTTAAAAGAAACACAGCTAATGAAAGAGATAATCATTGCCTGTAATTGGGGATCATAAAACTGTCTGATTGGCCGATTGCATAATATGCCCGGCTAGCCGTAATAAATATGAATAGCTCTATGAAATTGTTGCTCAGAACGTATTTAAAGTTAAGCCAAAGATTCCGGTGTACAGTATCATTAGTTAATTGGGGATATCACATCACTGAAAATAAGAACGTTGTGAACGCCTCGTGCACGCGACACTTTCACCAGTCTGCAAGGAACCCACAAGCTCAAAAAGATGTTGCCATTCTTCTTTCACCTCAAGAAGTAAGTTGTATTATGGGGAATTATCTTTCATATTCTCGAAGACTGGGCTATCTAGGTTGGGTTACATTCAAATAATAGTATGAATCCCTCCCTGCTTACTGCTTGCTTAAAACTACTTAATGCATCTCACTGAATAGGTACTTAGAAAATGATACAAGCAGTTGGCCTATGCAAGTTCTTTTGTAAGATCTTATCGTAAACTTGCTGAAAAATAAATCACACGAAAACCTATGATTAAACATTAAAAATACCTGTTAATTTTATTAAAATAATATATTAAATCTATTAGCACTTCATAAATAAAACCTTACTACACATTCCGATAGTCTCTGAAAAGATATTTTTTTCGTGCCAATAACTTTTATTATATTTTTAACCAGGTTACCACAACCCTACGTCGTAATGAGTTTAATAAAGAGTTTACGGGAGGCTCTATCAAATCATATGACTCAAATCAGCTTGCTTCCAACGACCCTATTGAAGATACCCGGAGTGAAGCGCAATGCAAGATGACATCAGGTACTTCTTGTCTCATATTATGGTTATTTAAAAATTAATATACATACTTACTCTAATAGATATACTGTACAGCTTGATACTATTACAGTTTTCTAAAGTAATTAGGAATCAATAAGCTTACAATTCAGGACTCAATAGTTGTATGCATTATGTGATGTTAGGATAGTAGTAATACTTTCCTTTTTACCTGACTACAAGAAATGGTTATGTTTTTAGCACATATCTTGTATGTATGTAATATTATTTATTATGGCCTATTTAGGAAACATGTTGGGCCTTCTTTAGAGTCATGTTAGCACTGAGAATAAAAAATATTACCCCTGTTCCTTAAAGTTCAGGATCTTTTCCTAACCTTGAAGTATATCTAAATGCTGTGTCTGTCTGCCTAACATGTATGAAAGATTTAAGGTTGATCATCAGATCAAACATGTATTGAAGATAGAAGATTGATTTAATGCACTAATATCCTTATTCATTAGGAACAGGAAAGAAAACTTTGATCTTGAATTCTGAGGATGACGTTATATTTTAATAAATCAATTGGTTGATACTTGTAAAATTAATATCCTAGGAATATTATAAATGTCAATGTTTGTCCCGATATGGCTGCATATTTGTTACTCTTTAACTCAAAAACTACTGAACAGATTTTAATGAAATTTGTGGAATATTGTAACTTATAAATCAGAATAACAAGGCTATATTATTTGGAGATATCATGATTTTATTTCCGATGATAAATGATTACGAAGTCACGGGTAGCTTCTAGTTAGTTAAATAATTCAAAGCCTTCCTTTTTGGTCATATAAAGTAGTACACGCACCTATTTATTTTTCCAGCGTATGTTTAGTGCTTTGTAATGTAAGTGGTTTGTTTCAGGGATTCTAATGGGTATTTTTGACGGCCATGGTGGACCAGCGTGTGCTCAAGTTATATCCAAGCGATTGTTGAATTATATTGCTGCTGCACTACTTCCTTCAAACGAATTGAAGAAATATATCAAGCAGCCAAAAGATGGTTTATTAGAAACTTTCAATGATGTGGTAGGTACAAAGTCTTTTAGTATCAGTCTTCATTTAGCTACATTCAATATCCTACTTATATCATAAATGTTCAATGTTTGTTACTCTTTCACGCAAAAACTACTGAATAGATTTTGATGAAAAGCAATATTTTAGCTTATACATCAGATGACACATGGGCTATATTATTTTAAGATATCATGACTTTTTTCCAAGTAAGATATGACGATAAATGCGTACGAAGTCGCGGGAATATAAATCAGTATCAGTCATAAATATGTTGTAGTACTTGTAGTTAAGAGTGCAGTGTCAATAAGTTCCAACTCTTATGTATAATCTTTTGAAATTGCCTAAGTTACCTTTTTTAAAAGAATTTGCCTGTTACTTATTAGGTTGGGGAAAAAGTTTCTTCGTATTTTATATGAAAATTCAAAAAGTTTTTTTTTATAGTTTATTTACATTTGACTAAAGTATGTAGGTGCCATTTTGTTCCATAACTTTTTGCCATCTTGTTGGTAGTGACATGATCCCATTGCTGTAAAAATTTTGAGGCTTCTGATCGAAAAACTGCGACAAGTGGTTTTGGCAGTCCTCTCGTGATGTTAACCTGACACTGCCTAAGGAATTCTGCAGAGACCGAAACAGATGAAAATCTGAAGGTGCAAGGTCAGGACTATACGGCGGATGCATTAATACCTCCCAGCCAAACTCTCGTAATTTTTGCTGAGTGGCTAAAGATGTGTGAGGTCTAGCGTTGTCATGGTGAAAAACCACACCCCTTCTGTTGATCAATTCTGGCCGCTTTCTCTCAATTTTTTGCTTCAATCTCATCAATTGTTCGCAATACAGTTCTGAATCGATGGTCCTGCCTGGCGGTAACAGCTCATAATGAATGATGCCCTTCCAATCCCACCATACACACAGCATTACCTTGTTGCGAGTTAACCCGGGTTTTGCCACAGTCTGTGAAGCTTGACCGGCCTTTGACCACGATCTTTTTCGCACGTTCTTGTCGTATGTGATCCACTTTTCATCACCAGTTATCAGCTTTTTCAAAAATGGTTCGGTTTCATTACGTCGTAATAAAGAATCACAAATGAGTACACGGTTCATTAGGTTTCTTTCAGTGAGCTCATGAGGCACCCAAATATCGAGCTTTTTAGTGTACCCAGCTTTATTCAAATGAGTCAAAACCGTTTTGTGGTCAATTGCCAGTTCTTCAGCTACATCGTAACTACTAATATGCCGATCTTGCTCCACTTTTTCAAAAATGGCATCAATTTTGTCCGTAACAGGGCGACCAGAGCGAGATGCATCTTTGATATCAAAATTTCCGGCTTGAAAACGCTTAAACCAAACTTGCGCTACTCTCACAGATACTACATTAGGTCCATAAACATCACAAATTTTTTTCGCGGCTTGAGTTGCATTTTTACCTTTTTTATAGTAAAATTTTAAAATGTATCGAATTTCTTCTTTAGATTCACTCATTTTAACAACAACAATAACAAATGAAAATCACACAAATACCTAATTTGAATTTGGAAGTGCCTTCTTTAAAATTGAAACTTTTTAATGATACCAAAACCAGCCAGATACAAATGGTAAAGCCAAAGAGATTTTAATACAAGTTCATACATACTACACTCGGCTTCAAAAAAATCGCACGTCCGTAAAAATAGGCTTTAAGCACTGTTAATCCTTAAGACAAGCAGTTATTCGTAGCAATATTGGTATCATTTGAGAGCCCTATAAAAACTCTTTAAAAAAATATCCATTTCATTTGATTAAAGAAAAAGCTTGACACTTTAAGTCACTGCGAATGACAATGGAACTGATTCTCCTCTTCAAATTTTGTTTGTATTGTTTTGTTCTTTGGGTATAAAAAGGTCGATACAGCTTATTGGGGGATAAATTTGCTACCAACAGTCGAAGAAGACACAGAAGAATATCTTTCATCAGAAAAACGTCCTTGAAGATGGACACTACTGCTGCTGAAGCCGCCCAAGTTATCGCACTACTGCAATCAGGACTACGTCAGTGTGATGTTGCTCGGCAATTGCACTTGAGTGGCTTTTCTGTTCGAAGAGTGTACCAGCGGTTCCTGCAGACCGGTGGCTTTGTCCGAAGGCGTGGGTCTGGTAGAAATCGCTGCACTTCTGCGAGAGATGACCGATTCGTCGTATCGAAGTCTTTGAGAAATCGGTCCTCTAATGCTGTTGAGTTGCAACAGCAGCTTCAAGCAGTTCGTAGAAGGGCCGTGAGTGTCTCTACAGTTAGAAGAAGACTAAAGGAGAGAAATATTGTGGCTAGAAGACCTGCCACGGGTCCAAAATTAACCGCAGCGCATCGGCGAGCACGCCTGCAATTTGCTCGCGCCCACGTCAATTGGACCCTGGACCAATGGAGAGCTGTTCTCTTCTCAGACGAAACGAGAGTGTGCCTTTTCTGCAACGATAGACGCAAAATTGTATACAGAAGACAATGGGAACATTTTGCCCAAGCCTGCATCCAAGAGACGGTAGAATACGGGGGCGGTTCCTGCATGTTCTGGGGCGGCATATCTGCCGACGGCAAAACTGAACTTTCTTGCGTCTCTCGGACCGGCGGTGCTCGCGGGCAAGGGTCGATGACTGCTCACCGGTAAATCACAGAGATCCTGGAAGAACATGTGGTCCCCTATGCTGGATTTATTGGCGACGGGTTCACATTAATGCACGATAACGCTCGCGCGCACACTGCTGGAATTGTGCAGGGCTACCTTCAACAGGTTGGGATCCCTGTCATGCAGTGGCCAGCAAGAAGTCCAGATCTGAACCCGATAGAGCACCTCTGGGACCAGCTGAAACACAAGGTTAGATCCCGTGATCCCGCTCCCGCGACTCTTCAGGAGCTCCAAGACGCCGTTATTGAGGAATGGGACAGAATCCCTCAAGAAGAGGTCCTAAAGTTGGTGCGATTCATGAGGGAGCGCATGGAAGACGTCATTAGGGCTAGGGGAGGTAACACTAGGTTTTAGGTTAGTTTTAAGCAACTTTGTTTTGAAAAATTAATCAGATTTCATTAGGGTTTTTTAAGGATTTTTATTGTTTTGTAAATTTTTCTCAGTTCCAATAAAAAACATTGAACGAATTATTGTTTTTGCATTCTCTTTTTTCTTACCTTTCAAATGATACCGAACATTACCAATATTTCATAATACAAATACGATTGAAAGATGTTTAAAATAGATTTCTTAAAAGGTGCGATTTCTTTGAAGCCGAGTGTATATGCGAAAAGACTTTTTCCCCAACCTATTACTTTGTGGTCAAACCATTCTTTATATCCTTTACCTACCTGTTATGGTTATTTCCTGCATTGATTTCTTGACGGTGCTTTTTGATATTATTTTTGCAGTTTAAATGTGTTATGTAATTGAATTATTTAATGATTTCAGGGAGACATTATAGAAGACCTGAAGAAAATTTATGATACTAGTTTTAAAAAATATTTATCAGAACTGGAAACAACTGTAAGAGATGGTTTAGGCATTCATGAGTGTATGGAGAAGAGTATCATTAAATTAGACAATGATTTTTCTGATGAAGTTCTAGATGCTTATAAGAGCCTTGGTGTCATAAATCCGAAAACATTATCAGTGGCGTTATCCGGAGCCGTAGCGTGCATCTCTCACATCGACGGGCCACATCTGCATGTGGCTAATGTTGGTGACTGCAATGCTGTGCTCGGGGTCATGACCGAGGATAATGAATGGATTGCCAAGAAAATAACAAAAGAACATAATTCTGAAAATTTAGATGAACTCAAAAGAATTTGGAAAGAACACCCAGAAAGCGAACGCAAAACTGTAATAAGAAGGGATAGATTACTCGGCGAATTGGCTCCTCTGCGTAGCCTTGGTGATTACCGTTATAAATGGCCTGTGGAAACATTGAAGCAAGTAGCAGTGCCTGTAGTCGGGATGCAAGCTATTCCGCCGAATTATTTCACCCCCCCCTACCTCACTGCTAAACCAGATGTATATTACCACAGACTCACGCCTAAGGATAAGTTTTTAATCATTGCCTCAGACGGTCTCTGGGATATGCTGACACCACTACAAGCAGTCAAACTAGTCGGTGAACACATGAAGGGGAAAGTGCATTTCAATCCGCTGATACTACCAAAGAAGAATATTCAGTTAGGAGACATCAATGAGTTATTGCTTCATAGAAAAGAAAGTTTAAAAAGTAAACCGAAAGATAGGAACGCAGCTACGCATTTAATTAGACATGCAATTGGAGGCACTGAGTATGGTGTGGACCACTCTAGGCTGGCGCATCTCCTAAGCCTTACACCTGATGTTAGTCGTATGTTCAGAGATGATATAACCGTCACAGTGGTTTACTTCGATTCTGAATTTTTAAGGCAATGCCCAGCGTGATAACAACAACAAATTGTCAGTGCCTTTTTGTCAATTAAGCTAGTTCTGTACGCAATATTGTACCTGTTTTAAATACCGCGCACGAAGATGGGGATGAGTAAAGGTTGCTAACGAAATATTTATGTGAAGTTCCTAATTTAATAGCAAGGTGAGTATGAAACTGTATGAATGTCTTGACGAAAGTTCAATGAGTTCAATGAGAAAAATTCTCAAAATATGGATCTATAATTTTTTGTCTGATCGATGTGGAGAGCCGAAATAAGAAGAGATAAAAACTTGTTCACGCCTAGCTTGACAGGTACTTTCTTTCTTTTTACTCCTTACAAAATAAGAAATGCAAGCTTATTCTTACCTACTGTTTAACAATCATGTGATCAGATTTAAGTATGTTGCTTAAAAACAACTTTAAAAATAATACACGTGATCAATATCAACTTCATTTATTTATTAATCCATCCTTCATTTATATTAAAAGTGACTAATATAATTAAGTAGATAGATACGGTAGATAATTAATTAAGATAAGTAGGCGAACAGGTAGGTAGCTAATATTTACATTGAGAGAGAAAACTCTTAAGTAGGTAGGTACTTAGATTGAAGTACGTGTAATTATAAAATAATTGCGATTTGAAGTAGGTACCTACCTACTGTCAGCATCAAAAATGTTGTTATCAATATTGTTAGACATTTGATATTTACCATTAACGAGTAATAAATTATAATAACTATCGCCATAGCACAGCCAAGGTGTTTCGAATGGTTAACATCAACCGATCTTCCGAAAATTTAGTTGGGTACGTATAAATTACCTTGAATTAACCTACATTACCTTTGAGCACATAGTCGTAGAAACAAAATATCCAAGTTGGTACCCACTTTGTAATGAAATCTGATGTGCTCTTTATTTGAACATTTTGATTGATTGTGTGCCTAGTTGTTGCGATTTTACTGACCATAAATAAGAACAAAATTTGATGCTGACGGCAAATGTACCTGGTAATTATTAAATTAAATGGAGTGTTAAATTGAATGAGAGCTCGAGATTTAAAATTAAAACCTGACAGATAAGATTCACGAGATTCTGTTTTACACTAGGTGTCTTCCCTTATAGGTATTTATAGTGAATTGAGATGTTTGTGTCTGTAAAGAGTAGGTGCCATCGATGATGGACCCTTACTATCTGCCCGTCTCGCATTCAAGTTAACACTTTACACTTTATTTATTTATGCCACTAAATAAGTCATGGATACAAATAGCAGATTACGAAGGCTGTTTGAATACATCTCTCAACCTAAACGCTAGTATAACAATCATTTTATATACTTATTGTTAAGTACCTACTTAACTTGCTGTAACAGTTTATGCAGTGCTTCGTCAATACCAAACCAGAAACAAGAACTTCAAAACAGATTTTAATGCTTCCATAATATTTTTAGGGAAATAAAACTGATTACAAATATTACAATAGAGGAGTATCTAAGTATTAGATAACCAAGCAATTTTAGTTCGTTGATCTTGAGTTATTTTACTTTTGAATAAGTACTGAAAACTTTTCTACGAAACAGTGCAATTCGTTTGCGTTCGCTTTCCACTGAAACGTGCATTCTATGTTTTTTGTGCTACTTAAATGATTTTAAGAGTCAAGAAGAAAATTTTTAAAACACAGCAAATGTAAGCGCAATAGTACCTACAAATATTTCTTTCAAAACATGTTTAAAAATAAATCTTTTCTATGTAGGTACCTACCTATACGCAGAGGTACTTTAAAGGAGGTCTAGTACGATGTATCTAGTATTTTCGAATGTCACTGCGTGGTTAGCATGGTTATTTTGATATTTAACAACAGATTACCTATATGTTTTGATGTAGGTAGGTATTCAGAAATTTCTAAATTTTATTATCATTAAATACTTACCTACTTAGTTCATTTAAACCTTGTAATAAGTAGGTACCTACTTTTTATATTAAGTAAACTTATTTTATGAATCACAACATTAAAAATAATCAAATGTTAGGTACTTATTATCTTTAGACTTACAAATATATCAATCATGTACCTAAGTATAGTGATACCTAGGTACTATCAATAAGAAATCGCGATGAAAAGCCAAATTAGGTATCTACATAACTCACACCGAATGATTTACTTATAGCTTTTCGACTTTTGGGACAATAGATGTGTTTTTATACCTAAATATCGACTCTGTTTTATGGTGCCTTCATGTAACGATGCTACAAACCTACTGCTTTTTGGATGTTTATGCATTTCCTGATGAAACTCAAGAAACGTACCTAATCTTCACATCAAACTGAAAGACTTTCCCTAGCAAACGACGGCAAAAAAGTCAACTTGCCTTACGATTTATCGATCAACAAATCGTAAGTACAGTTTGTATGAAAAGCTCAGTTCAGTTGTAGAGACGCATGAATGTAGTTCGTTGATTTTCGTCAGAAAGTGTCTAAAAGTACTGTATATTCAAGTTAAGTAAGTACCTATATCAATAGTTCCCAAACTACAAGTACACCCAGTAGTTGTTATGCAAATAGGATTAGATACAGAACTTTTAGCAAAGACTCAGAAGATAGGTAAAGTGGCCATATCACATTGACCTTTTGCATAAGATAAGTAAGGCAAGTCCAATTAGTGCTCTTATTAGTATTATAAGAACATTTTATTTAATAAGGAGATACCTACCACTAAAAATCCCATTCGATTAACAAATATTTCAGAAAGTGTTTACACTCCGCATAGATATTATATAAGACGAAAGTATAAGGGAAGGGAGTTCACCTGAAGCAGGCACATTAAGCAAAAGCCGAACTTAGTTTATTACCTACCATCTACAACTTGATTTTTATGTTGGTGAAGTAAAACCACAGTAAAACTAATCGTATAGTTATCCACTAAACCAAATTCCTGATTTGACATAACGGTCTGGAGCGGGGTTTTGGAAAAGACTTGCCTACGGATTATGAAAGAATGAGGAGATAAAAATAACCGGGTCTACAACATCTAATTCATATCATGTAGGTACCTACCTATTGTTAACACCATTCTAACTACTTAAGTGAAACTGATTTACCGTCAACACACCATGCCGCGGAATACGTAAAACCATTGGATAATTCCCAGATGTTTCTGGTAGGTATTTTACAGGTAAAACATTGTAACTTAGTAACATTGCTATAGAATGCGTAAGATCAGCTTCTTAAATCTAGCTAGACAAAGCACAGCCCGCAACGGTTACCCTACACTACTAGTTCGTTTGAACAACGCACCTTAACGCCTTCGGTGAAGACCTAAGATAAAATTGACATCCAAAATTACATATTAAATGTATAATCACCAACTCCAAGCAAATAGGCGCTTACGCAGAAAGAAGCAGAAATACATTTTTACTAGTGAACAAAACACAAGGACTAACCTAACAGAGGTACAGGTTTTAAATTAAGTCTCTACCTACCCATTAGGTATCATAAAATACCAAAACAAAAGAGCGATAGTTTGCTAATAGGTACCTACAAGAGTGATTCTTATGAAGCTCTAGCTTAATCTATAAATTACTTAACAAACTAGGGTTACGCCAGATGCATAAAAGGTCCATAAAGTACCTAATGCTGCATTAAATCTATAGCTGCCCCTTTATTTATCAATGAGTAAAGAAAGAGACATCATGAGATTTAATGAATAATTAAAATATAAAATCCTTTTTTGCAACTGGCTGTCGAGTACATACCTAACTTTAAATTGAAAGATGGAAATATCCAAAAGTTTTCGAAAATATATGTTTCCAGAATTGCCAAAACGATACAATGAGATCTTAGATTATGTTATCTACTTGTGGAGTTCCAAGATGTTTTATACAAAATTTGGCAAGGATGATTGATATATGTAGCTAAATTAAATATACCTATAGAATGCTTTTTGATTGAGTTTTATCAGTTGTTACAGGAACTTTATTGTTATTAGTAACGTAGTGGGCCTGCTGATGGTGAACTGATAAGTGTAACTGGGGGCTTATCTTAATAGTTTATACACATCGATTAAAATTAAAGACTTTCAAAAAATAAGCAGCAACGGCAGATTTTATTCAATGGCCAGATCAATTTATGTCTATGGAAGTAAGAGTCAGATAGAGTTCCCACAGCGAGCGAGGGTATTGAAGAGATAAGAGGTAAGAGTGGCGGATGCTGCCTCCTGATAACCAATTTACTTAGAACTCATAATTACTCACTCTAATGCACTGATTAGGTACCTATATAAAGTGGTTTTCACTTCCCGTTTTGTAAGCAACTTCACTCTAATTTCCCTCAATGTATCCTATAGGTACAGATCATTAAAGTTAAACATAATTATTTGTCACTTTGTTTTTACTTGACAAGACACAAGATTTCTACAGTTTTACGATCATACAGGCTAAGCACGTTAAGCACTAGTGTTACTTTCAGCGCAGCGCATAGACTCATGAAAGAATATTATTTTATGTAGGTACAATAAGTATACTTATCACCAACCAATTTTTTAAAACAGTTTCATTTGAGCTATCAAAAGTTTGTTTTCGTTAACTTCGTTTCCTTTTGAAAATGTTTATCTAGTGCTATAAGATGTTATTAAAGATTTTTATCTAGTTTAGTTGTCCCGCCCGATTGTGTATGATCGTAAGTCTGAGACTTGATTCATGCATGCAACTTACTTGAAGATCTTTTTACTTACCACTATCGTTTTAGTTTTATAATTTTATAAATCGATCAATGTTTTTAACATTTTAACCTCATATCACTACTACATTGCTTTTCGAGATACTAAGTAGGTATTCAAAATAAAATCATTACCTATTTATAAACAAGGATCCAACAATCTGGTACTGATCATTTTAAAGGCATTTTGAGATAAAAGCAATTTAGTTATATGACTCGTTGAATCTTAATTAATCCTGCTTATAAATAAGTAATTATGCTCTATCATGAATTACGTTAACTTTATATCTAAAAAGATAAATCTCAATGTTCATAAGTTTGATTTGTTAATGCATAGGTACCTAATTATAATAAATGTTAAATTTTGACGGCTATGTTACATAGCACGTAATGTTAAAGAGATTATTTTTAATACTAAACGGGGGCTGTAAAAACCCAAAACGCATGTTGCCAAAAATCTTATATTGTCCCAAAATGCATATTTAACTTTAAATGGGGCGCAACACTTAAAAACCTAGTTCATTTATCTTAACAACAATAACAGTAACATTGTAACGTGTTGTCTCAAGAAAAGTTCTATAAACGTAGGACGCACCGTGTTCGTCACGACATCCATTCACTAAGTAATTACTTCTACTCTATAGTTTTGAGAGATCGTGTTTAACAAGGAAAGTAGATAGTAACTACGAGTAAACAAGTAGTCCTAAAAAAAGTTGTAAAATAATTTGTGAAAACTATCTATAGGTACTGGTATTGCTTAATCGAATAAAATTATCATAATTCAGATTAAATTAAGCATATAAGTAGTGTAGGTAACAGCCTATTTAAACGACGATTATTTGACAAACTGTGAAAAGACAGGTAAGTACTTAAGTATAAAACGTGCAGAACACGGTGCATATATAGGTACCTATATACAGGATGTAAAAATAACTCAGGCAATATTTTGACATTTCGAATCTACATACATAACAGAGACATTGAAAATTTTAAGTAAGAGCGAGAAACTTTTGTTAAATTATTTCATTAGAATTTTAAGTACGCGATTAGATTTCGGTGAAAATAACCCTAAATTTTTACTGACTGAAATAGTTAGGTATAACTAGATATTTTTAACATACGTAGTCAGTCATGGCACATGAGCCAGGATCTGGATCAGAAAGGACGTTAATCTATTAAGAAGTATATTATTATTATGTAACTAGACTTGCAAATTAGTAGATAACATTAATGAATAAACTTTATTTTGCGATTCTTGGCATAGAAACTTTGGCTATGTTATTTTTACACCTGTTTATAGCAAATGACGTGTAAGAAGATAGAAGCTAGTACTGAATTACGTAATGGTATTAAAGATAAGCAGATTAATTTTAGCACCTACCTAGTAGTAGGAAGGGGGAGTGCACAAATAGAAATTCAGATAGCTATGCAAGCTAGGTTAGGTATATAGGTAGGTAGAATAAATATTTATTTTTGTACTCACGAGAATCAAGAGACGTAATTTGGATACGAAACTGATAAATTTTCCCTAAAAACATGGGTACATAATATGTTATCTTTTCCTACAAGAAACTCATCGGCACATCGATATTAGTAGGTAAAAGAAGATGCAATTTTCGTCGTTTTTATGACCCAAGTTTTTTGGTAAAAGTTTTCCAGTTACACATTACAGGCAGATAACATCCGAGTACAAAATCATTCTGTATAAAAATGCATACAATGAACTCTCAGTGTCCTTGACAGACAAACAACTGAATATTTCACTCTAAAAATTGTAAATAATGTAAGTAGCAAAATAGTTGAATATATTATGACTTATGTACCTACTGATGTGTAAGTACAACATCAGTAAATAAGCAAGGAACCACTTTACGTGGTTTGTACAAGAAACGACCTACATCGCATTAATCTTTATAAACCAAAACGGTCGCATATGCTACTTTTTAAATAGCTAGACAGACATAATAGTGCTTGATAGATATTTATGTGCTTATGTACTGCAGATCATTGTTTATCTTATAAATACTACCTACAGATCAGTTAACCTAAATGAGAGTCACATCAGAATTAGAGAACTTTGACTAGACGTTTGTCCAACAAGCTAGAGATAAGTAGTTATAAAAAGAGTAACAGTTAGTATAAGTTCGGGGCGCTGGCATCCCGTGATCATTCTCTCGCACAGAACAAACTTTGCTTTGGCTGAAGGATAATATCGCGTGTAAAAAAAAAGTTCATTGCAGTCTTATGATCACACAAAAGTAAGTTTAAGCTGATATTTCGAAACCCACCTAATTTTCACCAGTAAAGAAGCGACTGATTTAAATTATACCCACTAACAATTAAGCGTAAGTATTGTATATCGACCGTTACAAATAATTATCATAACTACAAACAAAGATACTGTAAAGCAATACATGGAAGGACGTAAGCCTCTAATTGCCACATCATAGTGTTGACTAATGTGTAGGTAAGTATGACTATCATAATTAAGTATATCTTAAATGTACAGTTTTACATATCTTGACAATATTTTTAATTCGTAATATAAACTTAGATTAACATGAAATAAAATAAATATAAATACTTAAGTATAAAACCAGCTAGGTAATATTTCGGTAGGTATAACTCAATTTACTTTTCACATTCAAAGGCATTATGCAGATGTTAGTAGGTAGGTAAACGTTCTCAGTTGATTATTTGAAGTTAATATAGTCCATTCAGACAGTAATGCCTTTAAATTATGAAAATACAAAATGGAGTAGGTATAGACAGAATTTGAAAGTCTGCAATCGGTAATTTATCCAACAATAGCGTTTACCCTTTAATGTCGCACGTAGTGTCTTGATATTTATACCTACTTTAACTAGTTTATAAATAAGTTAAAGAACGTCGACGACAGTTCCTTTAATCTATTGATAATCTGTGTAGTAAAAGTCGGATTTAATCTCGACGAATCTTACTCCTAGGTATCGCTGACATGTGATTCTGTTAAAACGAGAACTTTATCCGCCGGCTGCAGCGGCATGCCGTCAAACAAAACGAACTTTTTCATTCGTTTAAAAGGAGCAAGAAAAATCGGATGAAATAGGATGTACCTAACAGAGCAAAGTTTATTTTTGCCCTAAGAAAGAAGAAGGTAAGTATAAACAGTGAATTGATTAGGACGTTTGAAGATACAGGTTGAAAAATGTAGGGGATGAGTGACACAGTAGGTAAATACGCAAGTTAATGAATTTTAAGACACCACGTGCGTTATACCAGGTATCCTATACCAAGTAGCTCTCCTATGAGAATGTAAAGTCCGGCGAGAGGATGACCGTGGATTAATCGCCCCCAAGCGAGAGGGCCTGCACAATGCGCGGGTCGGCTTTGCTGCCCTCGCGGAACTCCTCCAGTGTAAGCCTGTCGTCGTGATTCTTGTCCATCTGATCGAAGATCTTGTCCACGCGTTTCTGTGGGGTGTTCTCATCCTCTGCTTGAGGTGTTTGGCCCTGGCGGAGAAGGTGCTTTTGTTATAACTTGTAATAACTACATAATACGCTCGTCATCAGTGACCACCATCTTTTCTCTGTTCTCAATTAATAAGTTGCAAGAAAGGTCAATTAAGCTAACCAATACACTTCATAAATCTGGATTAGCGGTCTTTAATTAATAAATTAAAGTATTTAATGGGTATCTTGTACAATTAGCTAGGGTGAGTAGGTAAACTGCCTTGGCTGGAGGATTTTTTTTTATCTTGAGCATGCGGCTCAGTGGGCGATTTGTACCATACAAAATTATTGTTGGATGTATGAGTCCTGTTCTACAGCAGAATTAGATACATACCACCATTTGGTAAATGGCGTCAACTATGTTGTACATTTCATCCCTGGTGATGTAGCCGTCATTGTCCACGTCATACAAACGGAATGCCCCTGAAAACCAAACAAATATTGTGGTATAGTAAAGAGAAAGTTTTAAAGGAAAGAAATGTTAATTCTACATTACTAGTTCCCGGTTGGTTCTGATATTTATTTTTAGACAAATGTCCTACGGGTGATGGTAGGTAATGAAAAATGTTACTTTAAATGAAAACTAATGAAAACTATTGGTAAGCTATTGAATGAAAATTATTGAAGATGATGGACAGGGAACGTAAACTATCAAGTTGTGTAGGTACCAACTCGTTTTTAGAACAAACTAGTAGATAAGAGTATAAATTAACACTTACAGTGTAATTTTTCATCGAGGTTGCCCCTTGACGTCACCGATAACGCTCGAATGAACTCTTCGAATTCAATCGAGCCATCCTGGGAAAACAATAGTTAGGTTATTTAAATATCTGTCTCTCTTTTTATGAAATCCACAACTGGAGTGAAATGGTACAAGAATGCTATTCTTGAGCCACTCGTGCCTATTGATAGATGCCTAGTGCCATCCTAATGGACTGTCTCTACATTTCGCTACGATAAAATCCCGTGCACTCTGTTGCTCATAGAAATAGCCCATAAATACCTACCAGAATAATCTATCTGTATCTACCTTAATGACCAAACAATTTCCACAAACATAAACAGAACAAAATTAATGTCAATCGTTCAACATTATCTAATTTAACATTTAAATTATTAACTAATAACTAACTGGTTTTGAAACCATAGCCCACAACGTCTTTTGCTCTTGAATGGAAGAGAAACTCCATAAAGTTCGTTAATGATAAAGTAAATCAGTAGCTGGCTTGAGTTGGCCATATAACGTTGTTCACATTCATAAGTAAACTAAGGGATTATAATTTGTCGATGAATTTCAAAGACACTCTTTATAAAACACGCGATTTATAAACAAGCATGGTCAAACGGTGAATAACAGTACCCACACCTACACCAAAATGCAGTTAGTCAAAACAGCGCACAAGTGTATAGGTACCTACCTGGCTCAATGAATGTACGAGATAGATATGGTACGAGATAAACGTACTTAAGCATAAAACCTTTTAGGGTTTAAACGGCGTATGTTTGTGCACTTACGTTGTTTTCGTCGAACACTCGAAACACTAGGGAGGCGAATTTACTCGGGTCACCTTGAGGGAAAAACTGTTTGTAGATCTTTATGAAGCCCTGCAAATAGATAAAGTTGCTCAATAATTCAAAATAGGTACTTTTTGTTATTAGTATTCGTATTTTGTAAGTATAAGTGGTCAAGAGCACATTAAGTTTTACACAGGGGTACTTGTTTTACTGCAGCATCGGATAATTGTATACTAAATAAAATAATAATAAAGGTAATGCTATTTGCGTACCTGTTCAGTAAGAAGACCATTTGGACAATCTTTCAGGAATCCTTTGTGCCTAGAAAAGAAACAAACATTAGACTAGGCTATAAAATTATTATATATTTATTGTACTCGTATAATTTATAGAAATGATATGACTTACCAAAGCCTTATTTCTTTTTCGGTAACTGTAACAAAAGAAAGTATTGTTATTATAAGTGTAGGTATACCTATAGTTTATAGTTTTATCTAGGCTCTATCTACACTTCGTGGTTATAGATAATAAGGAGGTATAAAATTTTTGGGATTATTGTTCCCACTGGAAGAAGTAGGTAGGTATTCTTCCAAACAAGATACTTTGTAATTGAATCTAGTTATAAACTAAACAACTAGTACCTACATTTTACTTGAAAGAAAATCTACATGCAATGTAGCCTCGAAATTAGGTCTCTATTGATCACACCATACTTAAGTATTTACTACGTAAGAAGCTTTACATTCGCTTTTACGACAGGGAAACATAATACGGGAACGTTTTGAAGCTCGGGGACACATTTTGGCAACATCAGACGAAAATATCAATGAATAGATACCTATCTAGCGAATAATATGTTCTTAGGTACAGCGTAGGTATTAAAATTTTGTTGTACCTAAGTAGAAGAAAGTGGAATTTAAAACAATATTTAAGTATTAAGCCTGCAAAATAAAGCATTGTCATTTTCTGTAACAGTGTTTGTCAAAAGCTTCTAAAATACTTAAGTACCGTTTTAGCTTAATTCCTATTTAACTAGTAGATACAGTATTGTATAGGTTTATTTATACGTATATACGATTGTGCCTTTCTTTCTCCCTATAAGTTGTTCAATTTGCAATTAATATGTTATTCGTTGTTACCTAATGTTACTCAACACAAGTAACTTCTGTTTGGCATATACTAACTAACACCTGTTTCGAACTTTCTGAAGGGTTCCACTCCACGCCGTCTTTGTATCACATTATATCAATCTTTTATTTATTTGTCGGAATTATAAATTTAAATGGCTGACTCCATAACATTTGGGTGCGGTTATATTCAACTTAGAAAAGCGATTAGCGGTCGATGTCGTGAAAAGCGATCGCATGGGTTTAACGACGGAGTAAAGGTATTTTTAGTAAAAGGGAGACGTGTCATATTTCTTATTCTTTCAGAAAATAACATTAAAAAGTTAGACGGGAAAATTTAATAAATAAAAAGTGTCGTATATGAATGACCCTGCGACCAAAGCTTCGGTGATACCTACACACAAAAAAATATATTCGAGACAAATCCGCCTAGAAACCATTGCAGTGCCAGTAGACTTCTTCGCCAAGAAACGCGGTCGCCTATGACTGTAGACTTAACTTTATTAGTAGCGGAAGTGCGTCGGGATTTAAAATGCATACTTTATGCAAAATTATCAAACATCAAACTAATATGTATCACGGAGAAAGTGTTTATATATGTTTGTCACCAGAGAACCGCGCTCATTTAAACATCGTGGTGCCTGATGTTGGCAGACGGAAGAACAAACATGCTCGCGGTTTTGGTTAGTTCTTCATAACTCATATTTTACTAATTAGTGGCGGTGTCTAGTGTTAAGTGATCCATATCAGTGAAAGTGTGTTTCTGAAATAGTTACTAACCTACCTATATACCTGTACATAAAGTTAATAATACATTTTGTTCTTCTAGGTGGGGATAGTAATATTTCTGGCTGTAAGAATTGAAGCCGGTTACAACTACCATGTTCAAAGTCCTTCGTTAGGAGTGCCTCATTCAAATCCGCCGCCATATAGTAATTCGTATAACAATCCGCAACCGTTGGCGCGGCTACAAAATTCATATCAATATGCGAGCAACCCAACCCAGCAGAACATGTATCAATATGCTACCAGCGCTGTTCAGCATAACGCGAATCAATATGCGACCAGCCCTGTTCAGCATAACGCGAATCAATATGCGACCAGCCCTGTTCAGAATAACGCGTATCAATATGCGACCAGCCCTGTTCAGCAGAACGCCTATCAATATTCTAGCAGTCCAGTGCAGCAAAATGTCTATCAATATGCTAGTAACCCTGTCCAGCAGAACTCTTATCAATATTCCGCGTCACCACCATCCAATTATAATTATTTGAACCAACAAAATCCTGGATCTTATCAAATACAAACGGGATTTACACCAATTACGACACCTCAGCATATCCCTCACAGTGAACAGGCTTATAGCACTTCAAATAGCGGCTCGTATAATAATGGCCATGGCGCCAGTGGCAACCTCATTACGACGCACGATGTATCTCAGCAAACCAGCAGCGAAATAAGTGTAAGCCAATCATACAATTCAAATTACCTAAGTCAAGGCACTTCTGCTGGAGCTCCAGTTGTCACTAAGCATATTTACTTCCACGTCCCACCCGCAGAAGTAGAAGAGAGACCAGTTGTACCTGTACCATCTACTCCACCGAAGAAAGTATACAATATTGTGTTTATTAAGGTACCGTCGGCGGAATCTATAAATGGCGCCCGCGCGCTAGGTTCAGCTTTAAGGCAACAGTCTTTAGTACAAGATAAGACCCTTATTTATGTGTTAGTGAAAAAGCCGGAACCACAAGTACTACAACAACCGACGACGGTGAATTCTCAGCACGAAGTATTTTATGTGAAGTACAAGGGAGACGTAAATGAAGTAGCAAATAGGATAAATGGTCAGTTGCCGCAGCAAGGGTCGGCTGCAGTGCTGCAATCGGATGTGCAGACCGTAGTCGAGCCAGTACTGCAAGCTGCCACTGTAAACACTTCACGGTAGCCTTGCTACACCCATCCACCATATTTATTTATTTACCTACTCTCACGCTTATGGCTTTGGTATGTTTCCGATCATCGAAAAGTACCTAATAAATACCTACTTTTAAGGAAGTAAGTACATAATGTTTTTTCCAAAAATAATTCAGAAGCTCACGGCAAATAGCTAATTAGCTTCTCATAATTTATTTAAGTGTTATGATGTGTTTGTCATAATCGTTGATTGTTTGTTAATAAAACTAAATTAAGAAATCAACTTATTTTTCTCAATCCTATTGCGTTGCGAACCTTTTATTTAAATGATGTTTTGCAATAAATGAGCTATAATAAATTATTTATTATCCTCGAAATTTGCTAGTTATTAAGAAATTATTAATTTACTCCCATCGCATTTGTATTACATAGCCCGAGTGATTTACATTAGCCATGTGAAACTTGTTTTAAAAACGATGTCTGATATTCATCAACTAGATTACATAATTTTGTGAAATCAAACGTTTCTTAAGTACCTACCTTAGTAAAATGTAGATATATTAAATAGGCAGAGGTAACTTTTTATGCTAATGATATTGATGTTTTTAAATTAGTTGCATATTGACATAATGGAGATTTTCTAGTTGTATTCGAATGAGTACAACCACTTTCTTCTTTGTAGTTATTTAAAGCTAGTACATCTTACTTGCAGCTCATTGTTACGATACCCTATGACGCCAGAACACAGTAATAATAATATAATCACTGGTGAAAAATTATACAAACTGTTCTATCAGCTGACGTATTGAGGTACCTAATTAGTACTCGTCTTAGCGAATCTTCATTATTTGTATATAGCTACTTAGGTATAATGTGGTTCCTTTGGTAAAAGTGGTTTAGTTTCACGAGCGATACCGATATTTACATCATTACAATAAGAATATTAAGAATGTATCTAGGGAAATAGGTAAAAAATTGTGTTACTTTACTAGGAACAGGTAATTAAGTTTATGCTCGTTTAAATTTATTCCCGACCTCCTCGCATACAAAAATCAGGTAGAAAATGGTATAAATTTAATGCTTCTTTAACGGTCTTATTAGCTCGTTTATGTAGGACGATGATTATTTCCTTGAAGCTCCTCGTAAACGTCGTTAAAATGTTCATTATAAGTTAATATTGCTTTAATTATAATATTCCGGAAGAATTATTGCGGTAACCATATTCCTTATTAATATTAGCAGACACTTAATTCCGTTAAAGCACCTTTCACACAGTTACGGGGCCCAGCTGATATTACTGGTAGGTACGTATAAAGATACTAAATTCGTACAATACGAATTAGGAGTGCAACAGGACTGCATTCTACATCCGGCTTAAGCCCGGCATGCAGTGTGCTTTGAATTAAAAAAGGAAATTTCGAAATTTTCCTTTTTTTTCTCTGGTGCACTAGCATTTAACTATAGTTAAATTAACAACAGAACTACGTGATTATGAATAAAGATGTAGGTATTGTAGGATTATTCACTTGCTAAGTTTTATATTTCTTTTCACTTGTGTTGTGACATAATACCTAAAGTTATGTATAAACACGAACCTGTATGTATTACATATTGTAAATAAGTAATAGTAGGCATCAAATAAACTAAAATCTTAGAACACATTGACCTACCTAATTTATTTATTATGAAGAAGCTAATATTACCACAGAACGCACAGAACGTACCTTCATGACATTTTAGGAATTATAGTATTGTAGGTTTTAAAAAAGGTCCCTAGGTATAAAAAAGTAAGCCACTCGCCGAGATAGCTAGATGGTTGGAACTGATAATACAATACCTCAGGTTACTACTATAACAACAAAGTAAAACACATTCTAACCAAGTTCATGTTTACGTAGCAATTGGAAGGAAGTGCTCTCATCCTATCCCGATGGGAAATAGGTGTGCGGATATGTTAGTATGCAGCTTGATGATTCACGTTTGTTTTTAATTTCGATAATGTAGTGGGTATTAAAGACAGTGTCAAATATAATATGATGCATTGTTTAGTTCCAATAGGAATGTTTACGAAGCGAATGGAAAGCATTGGTTCATTGCATGTGAATGCTTGTCTTCACACGAGAAGGTCAACAACGAAAGTGGTGTCGTCATAGGAAGAAGTAACTTGAAGATCAAGGTCGTTGCACTTGTCTGGAACCATGGCGAGGCCATCAATTACCATCAATATTGGAGTCCGTCGACCTGAACTTTCTACTCCCAGTACCCGCTGCCCGCTGCCGAATCCCGCCCGGCTCCGGACCGGCTCATTGTAATTGCAACACTTGTTTTATTTCAACAAGGTTGTTAAGACAATGGAAATTATTATGACACGTTTATAGTACACCTTTTCAAAGTAGTCATTGGTTTAAGGTTATTGAGCACGAGATATTCTGTCATGAATATTGTATGTTACTCACCTTATACAAATAAATAGATATCGTTAATTTCTAAAATAAAATTATTGGCCATAAAAAGTTATTTGTTGGTGTAGTGTGCTTATGTAGGTACTTACCTACCTACTTGTGTACCATATTGTGGTGTAGGTAGGGGTGTAGGTTAGACTGAAGGTAGGGTATTACCCATCAAAAAAATTACTTTCTTTCTTCGAAATTTATATTTTTCGGCCTCTACTAAATACATAGAAGAAGTATGAAGCGAAAGAAGTGTTCTCTGTCTTCCCCGATGAGGAAGACACGTGTCAGATATGTATTTATGCATGTAGGTACTAAATAAAAGAATAGGTAAACGGTCCTATACTTATATGGAATCGAATATAAGGTGTTTTTTTACTGTTTAGCCAGGATCAGAACAGAGATGTGTTGAATTGAAACTAATAGAAAAATATTAACTCAAAACAATAAACTATGTACCCCAGTATAAGTACCTGATAGATAAATAATGCTGTAGGTTGAATGTTCTACGTAGGTATACAGCTTTTCTGTGTCTTGAATGCTTGGTTAGGTGGTACTAAGATTTATGGAAAGCCAATACCCATCCTATATCCGGATATCGGTAAGTAGGCACGACACGAGTAGGTACTAGGTATGTAGCGAGTGTCGAAATATTTATTGCCACTGCGAGCCGATATTTTCACAAATAAATCACCAGAACCTCTACTGCAGACTGCATGGTTTACAAGTCGGTACCTAACTACTTATTTACAGGTAAATGAAAATATCTAATGACTTATGGTAAATGGTGCTGTTAGTTTCTTTACTAACAGCACCATTTACCATAACCTTAGTTTCCCAGGTATGGACCCCTCGAATCCCAAAGACTTGATAACAAGACACAAATTGATGCCGGATACGACTACAACATCTAAATTTTTTACACTTTATGCATGCATAGCATACTGCACTACTCTACTTTACATTGGTATAGCGGACCGCAGAATTTACTACTAAACCAGACTGTAACCCATTTAGCTCCATTTAGCTCCATCGTACAGAAGGCCAGCCCGTGCCATAAAAAATTCAAATTGTTCTATTGAAAAGAGTTGTACACGACTACCTAGACTGAAGTTACAGAGGTAGATTTATGTATACAGAGGTTTCAAATTATTTTTCGGCACTTGAGAACCCAATGGCCTATTAACATAAATGACCCCGTGCACTGATATTGACGTAACTTTTACACAATTGGATAAACATTCGATCTATCTATGCATTATTCCATTGTTAAAATTCCACAATGTCGTCAAATTGTTATGATAACAAGCTAATCCACATCCCGGCAATAGCGTGAGTGACAGAGCTCGATTCATCGTCGTCGCGACCACCGCGTCCGTCGTGCGTATGCGCACCGCAGTTTGCGTCTCCACTTGGTTTTCGCGCGCTATCTTCCCAAACTATCCGGTACCCCGCGTGCACTGCTCCTCTGACACAAATGGAGCGTGTAAGTGCCTTTTGATACAAAAGCACCTACCCTTAAATTGGATTTACCTATTTGTGACAGTATCTTTTTAACTAATTTTCAGGTCCTTTCGTCCCTATTGCTCATACTTTCTACTGAATACTTCATCGAAAGCTTTCCCATCAAAAATGGATTTAGTGTCAAATTCAAACCGCTTTCCACAAAAGAAGAAGTTCATCCAAAAACTTTAGGTGCTATTTTTGCAAAAATATCACAGGAATTTACACCCGAAGCCATTTTACGGAGGGAAATATTTGCAAAGTCTCTGCCGCCACCGTCTCCACAGCTCGGGCTGGGTTGCTCGAACCAGGTGGCGCGCGTCGTGTTCCCGATGAAGCAGTCCGAGGATGGTGACTTTAGCGGCGGCGCCAGTGGCAGTTCCAGCGACGGCGGAGACTCGCGGTCCCAGCTCGTTGCGGGACCGCACTCGCACGACTGGAGGCGCGGCAATTACCTCAACCTGCCTATCTTCCAGCAGCCATTCAAAGACTACAAAGTGCTGGTTGCGGAGGCTCCGCCTGAATTGAAAGTGGACCACAAAAATGAGAAATTGGTTATATATGTAATTTTCTCTGAAGATTCATCCGCGGAACCTAATAAGATTCCGTTGCCTGAAATATATTTTGTGAATAAGCCCATACTAAATGAGAACAAAGAACAACTAAGAAAAAAGACTGAAAACCAATCCCCTGTACTAATAGATCAAAATAGAACAGTGACGGGATTGAAGAGGAAAAACATAGAAAAGTTTTTAAAATTTAGAAACAGTTTACTAAAACGTTATTCGTATTCAATTTAGGCAAATAGTTAATAAAATTTGGGATTGTTTGTGAAATATAAAACTTTGGCAATGGCCTACTCAGGAGTGTTGATATTAATACAAAATGATTTATGAAAATAACATTTTACGTTCTTTTGATTTTCTTGCGACAAGGTAGAATGAGTATAAATAAATGATTTCCAAACATGAATTTTATTTGTTTAGTTGCCCCCTCTCTGCGTTGCATTACTTGTTTGTTAGTAAGTTTCTTAATAAATACCAAGTTATAATTTTTATTATCTAAAAGGATTTTTGATATTTGAATTATTACTACTACAACTTGAACACCTTTTAAATAACTAAGATAGGGATCGTTTACTGTAGGGAAGACACTAGGGTGCGGTGCGGTTAATGATTGTAAACAATTTATAAAGTAAAACAACTTAGATAGGGTGGTGACCACCTGGCGGCAATAATTTATCTCGAGCTTTTCCGTTTTATGGAGGACGTGTATACAGCTGCCTGACCCATTTATTCTTAACCATCCCCCTTTTATTTTCTAACGTGTGCAGTTTTTCTTGGTTATCATAATCACCTACAAAGCATTGGCTACAGAATCTTGAATTATGTATGCACCTTCTACATCTAAGACTAAAATTTTGGAACAATTTTATAATACATATCTCCCTACAATAAAATGTTCTCCAATATTACCTCCTTATACTTAGTGGATCTCCATATTTCCAACCAATAACAGCGCTAAGTAGGCGGGGAACGACTTCAGAATTCATTTCCATCACAATTCAGTGGGGATAATGGACGAGAAGTCTTTAAGCACACTTTTACGTCCAATTTGAATGAAGGTAAACTAAACTGTCGGTACTGAGAACTTGTATTTTCCATATTAACACGGACTATTAGATAAAATACGGCGCTAACTGGGGGCGTAGGTATCTTTTTCACAATCTAGGTATTAAATAATAACTTTGCGTATAATCTTAGTCTTAATAAAAACCTTGTCGAGAACAATATTGTGCATCTCTATACCTACATATCTAGGTACAGCTTTAATCATCGCTTTAAGCTTTTGTAATAACCTGCCTTAACGAGTAGGTACTTAGTCGGCTTATAGATATTATTTTAACGTAAGGAACCTTTCATTATAATAACAATGATTATTGAATTTAGTCAAGCTGCTACCTGACAATACAAATTATGATTTGAACGGTATCAGCCGGTGCAAATTAAGAAAATATTATTATTTTGTTATAAAACTACCTAGCCTGTCTGTCACACTATTATAATCTAATAAGATATCTAAATCGAATATCTATTGATATAGGTAGGTATGTATATTCTACTTAAGTTATCTTGGTGATCTAATAGTGTGTTTCACGCACTTTACCTTTATGACATTTCATTATGCATACCAGAAGATGCATTTAAATAAATAAATAAGTGAATAAATAACAATTATTCAGTAATTTCGCATATCAATATTACGCAACCTCGTATAAATGTAGCAACAAGAAGATGTCAATAGACAAATTCGAATGTAATGAATATTCAACATCACGTTGTCTGTCGGCAATATAAACTCTATACCTATTCTATACGAAAAGCTTTGCACATCTGCGTCACACCATGAAAAACTGCATCATGAAATCTTTACAAAACAACGACTAAAAGGTTTAAAATAAAAAAAGTTTTAAAAGATTTAACGGAGGGATTTCACAAACTAATGACATAAAGCTATTAATAATACTACTTTGTTAATTGGATTCAGGTTATTCGCAAGTCTTTGTTATTACTGTAGGGAAAAGATAGGTAAGCCAGGTACAGATTAGAATTCAGTACAAGATTTTATAAAGTCATTTACGGAAAATCACGTACCTATGACCTGACCGGCCTCATATGCAAATGTTTTTCGGCAAGAAAATATTGTGTTCTTTTATTTACGAAACTATTTGATTTGCATTTATACTATATCCACACTAGCTCCTCAAATTTTCTTAGCTACTTACGTAGGTTTTGAGACTTAGACAAAGTGTCGGCGAACTTTATATCTCATTGTTGCAACTGCAGCACTTTTAGAAGTCGCAAGCATACACATTATTGATATCTGTGTTGCTGTTGTAGCCATTTGCTTTAACCAAAAATATTCCAAGCCAAAGTGCAATAAAAGGTACCTAGGTATGTACTTAAATAAATTCTACAAGGTCTTTGCCGATGGATGCAGTCTGATTTTGCCATTCGCAATAGTGTGATGGATGAAGCAATACGAATACAGCATAAAATGAAGGCGGTAAGAGGAAAGTGAGAGGTATTTATAGAGTTAAATAAAGATATCTCGTATTAATATCTACGTTTATTTAGACACATTAAGATAGCAAATTATACTATTTAGTTACGCATCTTAGTAACTTTTTCGTTATTTCTCTTAATTAAACGAAACTGGAGTGTACCACCTATCCGAAACCTAACCGTTCGTTCCAAATGTTACTTCCATTTAATTTGTTTTTTTGTGAATCTCTATTTTTCCAGTTAATTTACGATACTAGTCGGTTATCGATTATCTTGTATCAATGCAAATACACCGTAGTTGTCTCAAAATCAGAATATTCATGATTATTGCCCAGCAATAAGACAAGTTCCTCCTTAACAGAAGCGCTTGCTAGATTAGCAGAATCTGGGTACGAGACAAAGCCGCGGCAGCTAAATGCGAGTTCGGTGTCACGTAGCGATGCCTGAGGCTATGCTTTACACGACAATCACGAGAGTGATCGATCATTATAACTAATAATTTATGTTATCTACATAAAACTAGCCAGAAACAACAATTAAAACTTAAGCTTCAATAAAATGTTCAATATTTCATGGGATGTAGTACGTAATCTATTTATTTGGTAGTACGTGATAGAAAACGAACTACGGAGCTTAGCACATTTTTTACCACGGTAAACATTTCTTGTATTTTGTGTAGGCAGAAGCAACATAGGCATCCTCGCAATAGTCGCACTTCACGCGATTTGGAATCTGCTTTAGATTTTCAGTACGTAGAGTAAGAATAAATGTAAAAATATGCTTATATTTTTTTTTTTGAAATTGCAACGAGTAATTTTTTGGGACATAACTATGTCAAAAACGACAGAAGATCTAAGCCAAATGTCGATAAACTGTCGGTGGGTAAGTAGTGGTTAGGTTGACATCAATTAAACCCGGGGCGCGCGGTGGTGGTCCTCTTGGGAGATAAGTGTTTCCCCGTTCTTAATGTCGCAGCTAAAGGCCTTATACTAAAAGTCCGTCATTTCCAAAGTTATAGATACTTATCTCGATTACGACATACATACAGGTGAGTTACAATAAATAAAATAAAATAAAGCTGCATGATGTATTACGAAAGTCGATCGATAGTTATCTTATTTGTTTGAGTAGTTACAAGTTAGTTGCCGTAAGTATCTCTCTCGCTTTATGAAATTTAGCCGAAGCTTCGGCTAGGGTTAGTTTGCGGTCAGTTCAGAACAGTGAAAGTGGATTTGCTACATTATGCTGGCAGTTTTTGGTCCGTAACGAGGCCTTGCGACCGACAGCTTCAATTTGGCGCTGCTTTGATACATATAAATGTGGTTAATGTTTGCTGAGCTCAAAGAAATAAACGGATTTCAAATATATTCATGACGTAACCCTGCATGGAGCTCGGTTTGAGTGCATTCTTACTTCACCATAATTTGAATTAGGGTAGGTTAGTTTTAGGAAATGGAGGAAATGAGACATTTATTTTAAGTTATCCTTTTCAAAATGGGTCAAGAAATTTTTGTTTTATGACTAGGTACCAAGATAAATTCTGAAATCGGTTGTAACAGATTAGCTTCTAGGTAAGTATGTGAATGTGAAGTTATAATACCGGCCGGGCGGAGGCGGCGGCGGCGACTAAAAATACTCACAGTTTTCAAAAATTGTAAACAAATTATTTGTAAAATATTGTAACTAATGCAGATATTCGCATACAGCGATCAAACATAAATATTTACCAACAATTACAGTCATAATCGAGGTAGGATGATTCACTTTATGCCCCAAAAGTGTATTTTTACACGCAATGTTGACCACTGAATAATATTACGAATGTGTTTTTATTAAATTGTATGCCTTTTTAAAATTCTTCAATACGTAAGATGTTATGGTAATTGTTCGGACAATTACCCGCAGCAGCGTCTGCAGCGGACATGTTTATACGATAGGTACACCTATATGGTTACGCGAACATTTTGGTCCACATATATTCGTATGTAAGTTTATTTATTTTCGATTTACTTGAGCAAATCAAAATTTATTTTACAGTTGGCTTCACTATTAGATATTTAGAAAGGATTACTTACAACAGATGTAGGTAGACTCAGAGGATTTCGTCTCAATACCAGTAATATAATCTGAGTAGTAAATTATCTAAATAAAACCAACATTTCAGTAAAAGTTCGAAGATTAGGTAAGTCCCTGGAACTGCAAAAACGGTAGCGAAGTTTGTAATTTGATTGATTTACTTACAGTTGTAGGTACGAATGGAGTTCTTGCTTAACGAAGACTGTCACTGGAATAGATAGCAGTGACGCTACGGTTACGAGCTGTTTCTTACATAATACACAAATATTGATAATTACAATGCATCTCACGGGCGTCAGGCGTCGCGGATGCAAAGGAGCGAGGTGTCACGTCGCGCCGAGAGGGATTTTGTAGGACACCCCTCGTGTGAAATGGGGAAATTTGTATGCAGATTAAAACGATATTGCTGAGCTTTTATGATGCCTCACCACTTGCCAATAAAGACAATGTTCTCTTTTTGTGAAGTGGATAATGCAGGCCAAATTTTTCATCATTTTGTTCTCGCTCTAGAACTATACTTTTAGGTAAGTGTTGATAATGGCCAACATTTCTAGAATATCTACACTTGACCCGAAGCTTCAATGGGCTGACCCAACATTGCGGAGAACTGTCTGCACCGCTATAATTCGCTCCATCGCCCACACTGGGGTATGAGCTGCTTCTGGAAAACTTCCTCATATAACCAAGTACCTAACTCACGTTACAGATAATAAACTAATAATAACCTTACTGGGAAGCTAACAAGCTCACCGTGGCGAAGTATTTCATCGCAATTGATATTGACACAAAGAAACGGAAAACCTATCATTTCCACCTGACGTTCACCCACACTACCTCTAAGTAATACTTAGATTGCAATAATAGTGTTATTTAGGTATTAAAAAATTCATTAGCTGTAATAGCGTATCTTAAGTCTTTTATATCACGTTATGCCTACTCAATTATCTGTAAGTCATAATTACAGTTTCCTCACATTTTAAGCGATAATTACCTACCAATGTAGACAGATACTTATGTTTGGTCCACAATTTGTCATAGTTAAGAAGTTGGTGAATGTATGAGTAAGGTCGGGCCAAGGTTCGTGGTTGGTGACGACGGCTTAAGTGGAATATACGGTTGGGCAACAACGACGGCCTCCGACTCCCATTCAGAACCTAGGAAATCCTTTATTCTAGAATACGTAATAAATACCTAACAAACCGAAACACCGCGATATTTACTAGTCAAAATGAATACTAATCTTTTCTTTTACAACATGTTTTTTCTTTTGGAATTGAACTTTTGTTATCTCTCCGCTTAAACAATTTGTAGCTGCGACAGATCGTTTCTTATCTGGATCCGAGTTTTTTTCGGGAGAAATCTTTCTTGAGTAATGTACTTGAAAAAGGGCTGGTTACTAATAGGTAAGGTACCTATCTCTTTCAGTTTTGCCTATAAATATGTAGTCGACTCAATTAGTTGTTTACTTTATTCAATAAGAATTTGCTAAGTTTCGGTCAATCGCTTGATTTAATGAATAAAGAATGTCAAAAAATATTTATAAGTCTGTTATAAGTCTGTACTCAAATCGTTCTTGTTTTTCGCATGTTACATCCGACAATCAGATTTTGGCAATTTCCGACCAAGATTAGCTACTGTGACCTAATCACTATGTAAAATAATCTGCAATGTCTGTCTGTTCAAACTTTACTACAGCGGCGGCGGCGTACTTAGCAAACTATGACGACATTATCTTATTGAATAACAAACTTTAAAGATTGTTCTATCTGAACGGGATATCGATTGCACTGTAGGAAGTATGCTAAGTAGTTATTAATTTGATGCTTCAATATAGCGAAGGAAGTCGCGGGCAAGTATGTGTTAAGATAGTTACTTAGATCTTACGTAAGTGATATAACTCTTCGGCGTTTATATTAGTTATCACAAGTTAAATCCCAATGTAACCGGACTCTCTAGTTTCGGGGACTGGTTTTGTAGCTGGTATCCCTGCATCGGCCTCAACACTACAAGTACAATAACTGACGTACGAGTTGGAAAGAGTACCTACTGTACCTTTATCTATGAAAGATTGAACGCGTGAGGATGTACACAAACATCTCCATGAAACTGGATCAAAATATTGTTTTGGTGGTGATCGACATAGTATAGGAAGCAATTACGATTCATTAGATACCTGCAGACAGCTTGGTTATAAATAGATAAACATAGGGACGCGTTTTTCCCTTTGGGTGCGGAACCCTGAAAATCTGCATTTAAAAAGTATAATTCATGAATACAAAGTTGCATGGTATTTACAATGTTGTAGAAGCTGAGGTAAACTTTTAGTAGTTATTTGAAAGTTAACCATATCATTCACTAATGACATTATTGTTATTGATTTACATTGGTATCTGACCTGGCCAAAGTTGCCTTTATTCTGATATAGACGCATTTACATAAAGGGTAATTTAGGTCAAGGTAGTTAGGTTTTATGTCAATTAACAAAAAAAAAGCTTTCATAACGCGTCGTACTGCTATTTATTTCGATAGACTGACCAGTTGCCGCAGTTACTGGAACGTAATCCTTAATATGCGGCCAAACTTAATTCACAAGTAAGTGAAAAGTGATCTTACTTAACAGATGCTTTAGACACGTACCTTCTTTAAATCTAAGTACAATTTAAGACAAAATAATTAAAACATATACGTACCTTTCAATTTTGAATCGCATCCGCGGATAAAATTTTGTTGTAGAATGAATCCGCCTGCGATTTTGGCGCAGTTTCGTATCAAATATCAAACAGCAGCGGAGGTCTTAGCTCTTAAAAGTTATATCAAATGTAGAGGTAACTACTTAATCATTAACCAATCGATATTATGAGAAGCTTCAAGAACATACTTAGAAACAGCTTAACGCTTTATAAGTTCATGAAGGTCAATAATAAACATGATCATTCTATTTGATTTGACCATGCAACCTCCAGATGAATGCTTGTCATTGATTTAACATCGCCTCTCTGAATTAGATAACGCAATTTCGACACATGAGAATTAGGTCTGACTAGACTCGACACATTACGGATAAACACCGAGTGCATCTTCGCAGGCTGAATAATTAATGCAATTTTCAGTAACATGTACACGGTGAGTTTGAAATCAGTCGACAGTTCGACACCTTTAATCCTAATTCTACTCTCTATTCCTTAATAATGTGGTGAGTTCGGTCTATACGTAATTGCGTCATCGTTCTAAGATGATTGTAAGTAAGTAGGTATACAGAATATAAAAACGTATGCGTTAACCAAAGATTTGGAAAGAAGTTCGTCCTATATTAAAAGTTGTTCATACGTATTTCAAGTTGAGTGAGGGATTTTCATTTAACGACAGCTTTTGAAATCACCCCATGGATTATGTGGATCATCACCACTTACCAATGGAATCATTAATTACATTGTATGGTTGTTCGCATCGATATTCTCAATATTCGGCCGTTGCTACCTACTCCTATCCTAGTGAACGTTGAAACATTTGTTTTGTCTTGTAAAGTATTGAAATAAACGCTAAAATTAATTATTTTACTTAATTGATAAATCGTTTCAACAATATGAAGTAAACAACAGCTACAATAAGCATTATTTCACAACAAGAACAACGAAATTGGTTTACTTACTTAACTTATTTATTTTATTTAAGTACTTAATATTTCCACAAGTATAATAATTGACGTAGGTACTTTTATTCAATATATAAAAAAGTAAATTCATCATTGCGAACGCTAAATAAGAATTTTAAAGTTAAAAATACTTAATTATGCTGTTACAGGCTATCACGTAGATAAATTGAAAAGTGAAGCAGAAAATATTCAATTTCACTTAGAGCGACGACCTGCCATTTTTTTTGCATTATTTATGTTTAAGTGTTAAAAAAAAGATACTTATTAATTATACGTAGCTAATAATTTCAGGGTGAATATTTACTTTTCTACTATGAATTAAGTAGAAAAGCTTACGAGCAGTTTGGTACACCATTGAATCAACCTTTACCTAAATAAAAAGTTGTAAAACATAACGATAAACGAGTCTTTATTCTTCAGCCTTTATTAGAAAGGAATGCGGGCATGTTTCAGTAACTCTTACCGCAGACGCTGAAAGTAGGGTACTTTCAACCACTGTTGGGGTAAACCCGGGGAACTGAGTATTCTACCAGATTTAATACGAGTCCCTTCAATTTTATACTAAATCGCTTTTATGAGAATAATAATGTTGACACCTGCAAATATACAGTTTTACAATAAAGTACCAAACCAATGTACTTAAGTGCATAGGAAAATGAAAATACTTTTATAATACTTTTACGAGGCACTTTGCAGCAGCAAAATGTAATCCTTTAAAAGCATAATATGAAGTCTGGGAGAGGCTGGCTTTTCAATGCAACCGTATTTTTACTTCAAGTTTTGTTTATCTATGCAACTTTAGATATGTTCCACATTGTGGTGATGGTTTAATCCTAAAAGGATGCGAAATTGAAAAGAAGGGTTCGCTTTAATATCTACTATTAATAGGGAACCCCTCTTCTAGAGAATAATACTATCAGTGATATTTAATGCCGCTTGTAATTATGAATTTACATATTTTTTTTGCATTTTTGCTTGGTTGGTACATACTTAATAAAAATACATATATAAAATACTTTTGCTAAAACCCTGCGACATTGGCATGGCCCGTGTTTAGTTGTCGAAATACCGAATTATTATGCCTATGCACTCACACTACTGATAGTTAAAAAGAGAAAGAAACATAAATAAGTTTCGTCAGACAGATATGTAAAACGGTGAATGGGTTCGAGGTAAATTGGACCATATAGTGCGTGTAAGTGGGCAGAGGTAGGGCGGAGAGACGAGTGCTGGTCTCTAGAGTAGCGTATCGAATGGACAGCGCCTCCGCCGTGGACCTCGCCGAAAAGAAAGGACTGTATACTTGTTAAATAATGACGATAGTTGCACGTTGCTGAGTGAAATGCACGTAGGGATGGAGTGTTCTGACGAGATGAGCACCTTAGTATTTAAGAGCGGGTCGGCATGGCGAATGTCATCAGTTAACACAAGCTCACGGTGATAGAAACATCTCCAATCGAGGAGTTGTTCTAGTCAAAGGGTTTAACACCGTTGAGAAAGCGAGCCCTTCCTTCTCCGCACCGAGCCCTCTTCACTCACATCATGCGCGCTTTTCTGGTAAGTTTGCTAGCGGATATTGCACCAGTATCTAATAAATAATTCATTTTATCAATAATAATTTTAAGCAGTACATATTTGGCACAAGCGATTTAAATAAAACGTTATTTAATCTAATGTGTCAACTTTCCGAGTGGATAACTTTTCAGGCAAATTAGTGGAACGAAGTGTAGTGAGTGTTCAGTGATCATCAAAACTAATTGGATGAAATTGATAAATCTAATACGGAGTGCCAAATAGTGACGGGACAGTGAAATAATTAATTCTAATTATTTAGACTAGTGAGATAAATAATTTATAGCATTAAATGTGACTTTGTGAATAAGAATCTACAAAAGTAAGAATTCGATATAAACTTGCAATAAGCAAGTTCAAGAAAAGATATAAAAATGTCAATCGGAGCAAGAGTAGGTGACTAGGTGTAGCTGCAAGGTAGCATTAATATTTAAAAGTTCAAGTTATATCTTGCATCCCAAAGGATATCACGTCGTTATTGATGTACCTCAATCCCGATCTCACTTCTACGAATGCATTCGCGCAAGAATTTTAAATCTGTAATAAAGACGGCAGTCGCCTCGCACTCCCGCACTCCGCACCCCGTACCCCATCCACATCTAGGGGAGAGACGTACCAGACCTATGAATCACAAGCGACGAGTCTCATCGGCTCCTCCCTCTTGTATAACGTGGATTATTTCAAATTGTTTACGACTACCGCGTATGAGTCGACCTTACGTCATGTCCGACCGATCTTAAAGATTATGATCTCTTATTTATTTCATTTTACTGCAGTCACTTTCATATTTTATTACATGCGTATTGATGGCTATCGAAAACATTTTTTATTAGCCACTTGCATAGCGAATTGATATGGTAGCATCAATTATTAAAAGACATTTCTGTATATTCTTTTTGTAAAATTAATGCAAAGGCTACGAGTTTTTCAAACAACTTTGTTAACGAGTTATGTTTGTTTGTTTCAGGTACTCGCCTGTGTGGCGCTAGCATACGGCCGGCCGGAGCCTCCAGTTGGCTACAGTTACTCGAGTCCATCGATCAGGCACTTCGCCCCTTCTAGCAGCTACGGCGCTCCCGCGCTTGGTGGCCACAGAGGTATTTCTCTAGGAGGACACTCTGGAGGATTATCTCTGAGCTCTTTCGGTGGTCACTCTAGCGGCGGTCACTCCAGTGGCGGTCTGTCTTTTGGAGGCGGTCACTCGTCTGGCGGTATCTCTCTCGGAAGCAGCGGTTTCGGCGGAGACTCTGGCTTCGGAGGTGGTTACGCCGGTGGTTACTCTGGTGCGCCTCTAGTTCAGAAGCACATATACGTCCACGTTCCTCCTCCAGAACCCCAGGAACAGAGGGCTCCCCGTATCCCCTCGGTTGCTCCACCTCAAAAGCATTACAAGATCATCTTCATCAAGGCCCCGACTCCCCCTACTCCTACCGCACCTGTTATCCCTGTTCAGCCTCAGAACGAAGAGAAGACTCTCGTGTACGTTTTGGTTAAGAAACCAGAGGAGCAACCCGATATCGTTATTCCGACACCGGCGCCTACTCAACCCTCCAAACCCGAAGTTTACTTCATCAAGTACCAGACCCAGAAGGAGTCCGGTGGAGCTATTGGTGGCGGTAGCGCTATCGGTGGCGCTGACTTGGGCGCCGTGTCCCTGGGCTCCGGTGCCGGTGCGGGCTCGCACGGCGGCGCCGAAATCGCGGCTGACTTCGGTGCCAGCGGCGGCGACGACAGCGGCTCTGACGCTGGACACGGCGGTGCCACAAGCACGCAGTACGGTCCTCCCGGCCATGTCGCTGGTCCCCTCCACTAAATTCGCAAGTTTCGCTGATAGATAATACGACGATTTATTTATTGTTAAGAAAGATTAATAGCAATGCAAGTGATAGTGTGCGTTGCAAATACATAGAAATGGCTAATTCCTGTTCTCTCAGCCGAAGCTCAGACTCGAACGCCCTGTACATAAATAGTCATATGCGTTCTTTCGTGGGCTCTTCACTCATAATGCAGCACATCTACTCATATAAGTAGTTGTTTCATCGTCTCTCATCTTTACTTGTTATTTTGGTGCACAATGTTAATGTTATTCAAAAGTAATAATTTTATTATGATGACTGTTACGTTATGTATTTTAAATTAATAGCTTTTATCTTTTGTAATAAAATGAAAATGTGATGCATTAATATGTTTATTTAGTGTAACCAAGTAACCAGGAGACGGTAAAGCGAGCAATTGCGTCATAGCCGAAAGTAGTTGTGAAAGGTTGCCGGCCGCCGCAGCCGCTGCTGCGCGGTAAAGAGCGGTCCTCAACTCGAGTGATTCCTTTCCCATTTCCAAATGGTGCGATGGGCTTTTAACGTAAAACCAAAATAGTTTACTGATAATCGGCCGGAACATTGCGTAACAGAGTGTAGCAAGTACAAGTAACCGGGTCCGAGCACGATGACACGAGACGACACGTGGAGCTGTTGTCGGCGACCGGTCACGCGGCATGGCGCGCTGCCAGTCATACCCTCTGCATTGCCGCTCTCGTTACCTAATGGTCATTGTAATGGACCATATATGTAATTTGACTTTCATATGTTTTTGTAATACACTGAATGAATACCGGAATTATAGTGCAGAATATTCAACTGCAAACTTTAATTTAGGTGCCCACTTATTTTTCTATAGCAAGATTCGATCAATGGAAAGGACATGTATTTAGGCTCATCAATCATGGTGACTTGAAATATGGCAACAGGTAGGGCGAGGAGGGTAAAGAGAGGTCGGTGGCTGGCACCCGCTGGCCAGCCGATGCCGGCTCTCCGCACACGAGTGACTCTCTTCATTGAAGCGTTCATTGACAGCCAAGAGAGGATTCGAGCGCATTCGAGGGACCAAGGGTTCACTTTAATATTGATTTTTGGAAACAAAAGAAGACAGTCACATTTAACCCAAATAAAAGGAAAGTGCTTCACAATAACAGAGTGCGTATTGCTGTTTTTTTTTGTTTGGAATATTTAATTTACCTACCTACTCGTACGTACCAATCACATGTTTCATCTTGTTAAGAAACTGTGAAGGTGTAAGTAAATAAATCCAACGAATACCTACGAATGTAGGTATTTCTGATTTTTTTCTTAAGTTAGAGTATGTCAGGGATTTAATCAATCTATTAATTAAGTAAGTATGTCATGTAAAACAGTGTTTAAAGCTTTCTGTCTGTCTGTCATACCCATTTTTGGCACTTATGTCGCAATCGTTCGTAGCTAGCAAAATCCTTGGATATATTGGCATCGTGCCGAAAAAAATCCTTACTATCATTGGGTGCGGCTGGCAAACTTCCTCAGTACGTACACACGTAATCTTGATATATGTTTACGAGAGAAATACTTACAAAAACGTAGTTTCTGCTCAACACTAACTTCTGTAGCATATGAGGAAACGGTAGGTAAGTAAACAAATTGCTTGAAAATTCATATTTTCGTTTGTTATATTGCCCCATAAAAAGGCACTTACTTAAGACAACAAGTAAATTGGTTACTGATTAATAGATAAGTACTTAATACTTCAATTAAAAAATATACCTATATAACAAAAAATAGATTTTCTGTTTATATGAAATAATTTGCGAGGACTTACGGCATATAGGACTACAGGTACGTGCTAGCTGACTAAACGTGAAAGTAATTTTTAAAAAATTCGTGATTCGAAAACAAATCGATAAACGCGAAAGTCATACAAAGGTTTAATGGTCCGAGCACGTTCATTTGGATTCCATAATATCCAGCTATTTGTGGAAAATACCCGTCGCCGTTTTTTTTAAAAGCTGTTATGCATCAGTATAGGTAGTAGAAGCCGTATCATCCGCGTGGATTTGCATTCATCAGATAATATGCAGAGAAATTGGATCCGCACTAGCACTAGGTACATTGTATTTATTGGTTTTATAGGCGCTGACTTTGAATAAGCTTTGCGTAAAGCAGCTCAAAGTTATATCATCAAGGGAGAGAATTGTAACTTGGATAGGTAGGTACTTACTCATGCTCATGCCGAATGTATGTAGTGAGCAAAATGTTTTTTTTAGGTTTAAACTATAGTCGTTGGTCCAGTAATCTAGTTCGTACTAACTGAAGGGATGTTTAGTTTCTTGGTACATTCACCTCTCGTATTGAGTTTGTAACGAGTTAAATTCCATCTACTAGCACAGAGGAGCGGTTTTCCTTATAACTTTACTGTGGTTTGTACTACGACGCATGTTTATTTGTATTGTTCCCGGAAATAGTACCTTGCGTACTTACTTCCGAAGTTTGCCATGATTGGGGAAGTTCTGCAAGCTTCGTAGCTCTATTAGCTTTACTAGGCCTGTTTTAGGGACTTTTGCCTCTGTCTTACTAACTATAGTATGGTCAGCCGCCACTTAACGTATGTACCTACTTTAAGTTGATGAACCTTGTTAAATGACTATTGAAGTTGTTATGCAATACTTATTTATTAGTTTAGGTTTGTTCGATTATTTTCTGTTCATGCAAATAAGATGTACCTACCTATCTACTACCTACATAAAATAAATAATTCGGGAAGTTGTTATTTAGGTACCTACGCATTTGGCAAGCACTATATGCACATTCAGGAGTTCAATTTAGTCGAATAGAAAAATACATATTTTAAGTATTTAGATAAACGTTAAAACAATACGAGCCTACAATCTTCTGAAATAAAAAGAGTTGCAAAACTCGTTTGTAACGAATAGATTGTATTAATTTAGTTTTATACTTTATACAGAGAAAAATACCTAATAAAACGTCTGCTATACGTCTCGGAGTAAAAACTTTTATGTTGAATAGTAAGGTCGGACCATGTTTTAGGGCGAACAGCAGTCGTAAAGTTTTCTTTACCCGTCGACTTTGTATTGAGATTGGGAAGGGTGGGACCTTCCAAAATATATCTTTATGGCTTTTATTACTTATTTTGATGCGTAACATGAACCTTTATTATATTCATAGTGTAAGAGTAAGCGGGTATTTTTCTACTGGAAATTAGAAAGAATCCCACGTAAAATATAACTACCTCCTAACTATTAAATAGTAGGTAGTCAGGTAAATAAAACGTACTTAAGTGCCTAGAGAACAAATAAAAACTGAAACTATCAAGCAGATTAAACGATCATTGTATAAAAAGATCTCGAGGCGAGATACCTCCAGTATCCAACGTTAACAATAGGTAGCAAAGATGAAAGACGATCGAGGGTTTCTGTCAACAGATCTACAGCCTCGTATCGTGGATACAGATCATGTACTTACAAAGATTGAAAACGGGTACTTTAAAGTATATACCTATGTATTTATTAACTAATTAACAGTCTAACAATACAAATAATTTAAGTTAAATCTCCATTAAATCTGTCAGAGGTCAGAAATAAAAACAGTTTTTTAATTAATGTTTAAGCATTTTCTGCCACAATGAAAAGTGAAGTTTTTAAATAACTTCCTGCTCATACAAAATAATCTTGACACTACCTAAATATTAAAAAACGAAATCAATTTAATTACATACTTTCTTGACAGAATATATTGTAGCTTTTAATAAAATTGTAGAGGTGTCTCTAAGAAAGCAAATTTTACCCTGTTTTCCGTTAAATGGCGTGTACCTATAAATATGATATTGATATAAGTTCTCAAGCCACGCATGAATGGCGCCGATGCTCTATTAATAAAATTGTTGCGATTCAGTGAATACTTACGAAAGCTTGAATTTAAGCGAACGCAATCTAACGTTATTTTTATTATTGTGGCCGACTTGTCAAAGCCTTTTGATAAAAGCACAAAAATAGGCATTAGCTTTTACTATTACATTAAAATATATGGGATGTTTTTTGTCAGGAATAGGAGTAGCTTCTACCCTTAAACTACGCAATTATTCCCAAGGAACGTGGGTTAAAAATGTTTTTATTTTTACTGTTATATAGCTCAATATGAAACATAAATTAACATGGAAATTGGGAAGATTTACATATGACAACCTTTATTTGGGAAAGTCTTTCAGATTCACGGGTAAATTATGCCCCTTGATCTCCGTAAGGGCGTAATTGAGTACCCTGTTTGAAAATAAATGTAAGGAGGTAGGTGGTGCTTTTAACAGCGACGTTATGTAATTGTTAGAGTGAATTACATTTTGGTTTCCACCTTGTTTGCAAGTTAGGAGTGTAACCCGACAGCCTCACCCTATCCTAATGAAAGTCGGTGACAGCAGTCGTCAGGACAAGGACAAGTGGCTAAATGTTATGCGGGATTTCCACACTCTTAGCATGGATGAATTAATAAAATGAAATTATTATTTATTTGCATTGTAAAGTGTACTAATTCCAGTTATTCTTCCCGTTCAATTATAATTGTTACCGGTTAACGAGCAAATTACTGACTGATTGACTCCCACTCTTCGAAAACCTAAACTGTTCTACCTACACAGAAACGTTTCCCACTCACTCCTAATTTGAAACGTGCGTGAATCAGTAAAAGGTGTACTGATAAGATTAAGTATATTATTTTGATAAAGCTTGTTTTTGTAAAGTAATTTTTATACAAGCAAGCTTTTTGCGCAAAACTTCGCAAACGCCGGAACAGTACCATCTACGGAACCAACCGTTGTACTAAATATAATTTTGTAGATTGTACAAGTGAATAAATATGTACTTAAGTAAACAATAGCCCTGAGTGTTAAAAAAAAAGGAAGGGCGCGCAGTCGGTCGCGTGTCACCGGCTACTTCCTCGGTCCTAGGTGTTACCATTTCCCATTGCTGACACCCTTGGAGACCGCACCCACCCCGGCTGTCCTCTTTTTCTGCTCTAATTATTCGAAACAGATAAGTCGCCTGCGTGTCCACTCAGATATTATCTATATTCCGGATTTGCCGGAATTATGTTTTACCTACCTATAGTTGCCTATAGGTTTATTGTTTTAGGTAGATCTACACTATTTATAGCGAATTCCGACTTTAAAATTAAAACAAAAGGCGATTTAACAAGTAGGTATGTTGTGTTACGAGTTTGTATATAGTATAGTTATATATTCGAGGGCATCAGGTCATTGGTCTGTCGTGGGCCGTCAGTCCACGCGGCGCCGCCATCCGCCAAACTTTGACACTTAACTTCGCCATAAAAGCTAAGTTCGCCACTTATTCAGGAGCACTCCGCAATAATTATTACAGAGCTGAGATCAAGACACTGCTAGGACTATGCGAAAAGACACTGTTTATTGATTAACAAGACTATTATTGACATTTCCTACTAAGCACCTGTCTGTGTGGTAAGTAACACTATCATAGATTTGTACAAAAGGTCTTCTTGTGTCGGAAATTCCTGAAATTATTCAAGGTTCACTTAACAAATTGTTCAGCAAGGTTGAATAAGAGCAAAGGGAAATTCGATAGGTATTTTAAATGTTGATACAAAAGGTACCCGAGACAAGTACCTAGATAGTAAATTTAAATATGGGTCTCAATACTTATACAGTCTTCAAAGAGACTGGAGCCACCTTCTACATTTAAAAAACTTTTAAAAATCGAATTCTTTATTTTATTACATTAGTCATTATATTTTTCATAAATACGAAAGAAATATAATAAATACAAAGGACCTATTAGGACTAATAGGTATTCTCAATTCTGTGCTCAGGTACCTAACTCGTAATATAAAATGTTCGCTAATTTTACAGTAGCGTGAGTTTCGTGGAACAATAAGACGCCACCGAGACACGACCGCGCGTTCTTATTTGAAATTGAAACCATTGAATCCCGTAGAAGGTGCGATAATTTTATTCACAGAATTATGATTACGTGAGAGACTGAAGCACGAGGCGCGAGGCGACAGGCGTGGTGTTTCATTTCCCCAGAACACGCACACGCTATCAACAATCATGACGATTTCGCATTTATGACCGATTTCATTAGGACTTAAATTAGAACAATGTTTAAAGATTTTGAACGCGGAGAAGCGTCGATGCCTTTTTTTAGAGGCGACTACTTTCCGTAAAGTATCTTAATAAGGGATACTTTTAGAATTCAAAGAGAGCAGGAAATGAAAGAATAACGAGGATGTCTCAGCAGTCGCGTCGCCAGTAGAGCTTTAATTACAGGCGGAGAAAATCGTCGGAGAGCTGATGAATCGATTTTCACTTATGAAGGCTCTTTTGGCAAGTAGACAACGATACCTACCGAATTTGAAGTGCGCAACGCGGGCAACAGCAACGGGTCGCGCTCATTCTACGTATAGGTACTCCAATCCGTTCATTAAGTCTTTGATAAATGATACCCAGTCGCACCCGGCTAAAGTTTCTACTGCACTGCAAAGCATTCCGTTACAAAGCAAGCTGTCCTCTATTCCCAGAATTAATAATACAGAAGTGTATTTTGATGAAAAAAGAAAACTTGATTCAGACTTGAATGCCGTTATTTTCTTTATTTTAAGGGTTGTAAGTACTTTTTTTGTTGTTATAGCAGGGTTTAGAAAACAACCATTTAATTGTGTACCTAATGCGTGTTTATTAAACTAGGTAAAGATATTACAGTTAGGTACTTACAGTATGTGGCACTCGTCAATCTGTCAATCGTGTCCTGCTTCAGTTTTGAGTTCTTCTTGCCCATTTTCGTTGGATTTCGTCACCAGTAGCACTCACACCAAGTGTTTCTATCGCCTACAGTTGCCACAGACGGTGACAAGTTACATATTCCTCGATCCTTGACCGCTCCCGTTTACCTGCAAATATTATGTAGTGTTAGAAAAGTGTAGGCAAAACTCTAGATGTTACTAATTGTTTAGCATCTGTGGGTGTAACTTTTACGAGTTAGGATCTCAAAATCGTGCTGGCTGCGATGCTATTTCAGAAATATCATAAATATTTAGACAAAAAATTGCATCTACATTTAAATTGAAATGTTTCTAACCAAATACATTTAATTATTGAAGCAGAAAAGTTATATTAGCTAAGTTGGTATTATTTTACTTTAGAGCGAGTTTTAGATTGTATTTATAATAAATAAGTATTGTCTATCAATGCTGTTAGTTAATTTTTGTACGGGTAATGAGATTTTTAACGCGCGCGAAACCCAGCGTCCAATCTGAACTCCTCACGTGATCGTTGCAACAGATAACAAGAGAATTAAAGTAAACCTAAAAAACAATCAGCAGTGCTTACCCGTCATTAGAAGGTAGAGATAAAAGCTTTTGTCTCCACTGTTAAGAATACCATTCGAACTTAGGAAAAATAGGTAAAGTGGTCTTAGTAACTAAATAGAAACTTGATGCCTAATCTTTATTCCACTGGTGAAAAGGATGATGACCTACAGTTTAAATTAATGCGAATGATAATAAAAAGCTATAATAATAAATGTGGTCCTATTATTATTGCTAAATATTATGATAAATGATTTCCTTGGGTTACATAAGTCAGTCACGGTGACTGCAACATTTCATGGCTTGTAACAAATTGTGACGTAGCATGGTCACGTCGAGTCGCAGATATTTACACAAGTACGTCAGCAATAGGACCCCTTCATCCATTCTGCTTTCTCTATCGCGAGCCCTTTTTCCGGTATCTCTGTCCTACTCACTATAAATTATGGCTGTTTTCCTTCTCCTGAATATTATAAGGCGGGCGGTGCGCGGGGGCGCTACGTAAACGAAATACTTATTTTGGCGTGTCTTTGGCGCAAACAAGCCATTTATAAGATGGTTATAAATCAAGTCTATCTTATCCGTACCAAATTATTTTATGCCTATACTTAATCAACTTGAATTAAATATTGACTAATATTCCACGTCTTCTTAATTTGATAAATCGTTATCAGTAATGTAGATAGATATTTTACTTGAGCGTGAATTAAATTTCTTACATTCAATTTAGATAAGGTTTTTCTGCTTGCCAAAAACTCTACCTATAGGAAAACTATTATAAGTCGTGTGATGTAACAATTCACTTTTTTGGTTAGCTGCCAAAAATCAATTTGCAAAATTAAATGTTGTTTATTGATGCATTCGAGTTTAATAAAAGTGAACGAGAAAGTTGAAAAATGTTTTCTAGGTCAAATAAAACAGTCTGCACAAAATACAAAGTTTGTATATAAGCTAGTACTAAAGTAAGTACCTACTTATATCTTTCTAAATACAATTTTTTTTACAAAATATAAGTATCTAGTCGCGAGTTAATAAATTTTGTCCCTGTGTAAATAATTTGTGAAGAAACGCCTTATAGAAGGTAGTTAGGTATACTTTATTAAAAATAGCTGATTACCTTTAGTAAGTGGGTATAATTATTTGGAAAGTATTTTCCAGGAGATCACAACACAATCACACTCCATCACATCACATACACTAGATCAACACTGAAACAGTTTCAAGGTCACTTCCAACTTTCTTCTCTTCGCCGTTCTGAAACGAGGGAAAATTAATTGTTTAGTACATACATACATTCCCTTACATAAATACAATACCTTCGCACAAGCATAGCCGCGGCTTCATTTCACCCGAACCAATTATCTCTTCGAAATAGAAACCTTAGGAATCTGTAAAATTTCCTCAGCGGAGCACATAAGATGGAGACTTGCATATAATTTAGCTATACGTTAATACACTCCCGGAATGAAGCTATCCCACAGGTAACTTCTGTTTGAATAGTTTATAGGTTAAATTTGAAGTAAATTTTGAAGCTGGCACGTAGAAAATGTGGCTCAATTTACTTGGTTGTACGGTAGTAATCCGAAAAAAGCTTAAAATCTTCTTCACTAATCCTGGGAGCGGTTATTTTACTAGCGAACTAGAAACTATGTATTGATTTTCGAGCAATAACAAATTGAATTTCGCAAAATTCGCAGGAGCAGAAGATAATCAGGCCGGCAGCCGGCGGCGGCGGCGTGGCAGATACCATATTACCACACAAATCAGTGGTAACACATTCATTACTATACACTCGCAAGCAGTAAACGTCTGACCCCGGGCTGTTGGTAAATCTCCTAATAGTGGACATATTTACTCACACAAACACAGCCGCGATGTAACTGTGATTCTATTAAGATTTAGCTTGGTGAACTGGGTCCTTATAAATAAAATGTAAATGGGAGACCCTCCGAATAAATCCACCCGAGATCAGAGCCTAAGTATTAGCGTTTTCAGTATCAATGAACAGAGGCATTCCATACACTACGTAAAAGATTTTAACGATTTCATGTTTGGAGAAAATATTTTTAATCTCTAAAAATGATTTTATAAAACTGATATTAAAGTTTAACGTGACAGGTCGCTGCCACTGCGCCGGAACCGCAACTCTCAAACGGATACTGATTTTTATTTTAGTACTCAATTTAAAGTTGCCCGTTGCTTGGATAAAAATTTAACGTGATATTTTAAGATATTAAACTTTTGGATCGGTATCCAAAAAAGACAAATATTGGACCTTATTAATTTTATCGAATCTAGTAGACGATTGACTGCTGATGTGCAAAAAATCTTAAATATTAGGTCTTTATCTATGAAATTGCCGTTTTGTATGAAAAAATTCAACGATTTTTTTTCATATAATTTTTATTTGTATTAAGTGAAGTAATTACCCATACAATCAATGCATCTTTGCCAACGCAGTGGCAGTTTATTAATGCCCTTCTTAAAGAAATCAGCTGGACGAGTGGCAACAAATTCTTCAAAGGCGTTTTGAACTGCCTCTTGGTTATTGAATTTTTTTCCAGTCAAGAAGTTATTCAAATTCTGGAAAAAGTAGTAGTCTGTAGGAGCAAGGTCCGGTGAGTACGGTGGATGAGGGAGAGCTTCCAACCCCAGTTCTTGCAACTTGGAGACCGTCATTTGTGCGGTATGAGGTCGCGCGTTGTCGTGCAGGAGCAGCGGAGACGAGCGATTGACCAATGCTGGTCGGAGACGTGCCAGCTTCTCCATCATTGTGTTCAATTCTTCACAGTACACATCTGCAGTAATACTCCATTTGGTAAGAAGCTGTGATGAATCACACCGGTGCTAGACGACCAAACAGTAACCATCACCTTTTTAGGGGTAAGTTTTCGTTTAGGGCATTGTTTAGGTGCTGAACCAGGATCCAACCAACTTGCTGAGCGCTTACGGTTATCAAACAGAATCCATTTTTCATCACAGGTGACAATGCGGTTCAAAATTCCTTCATTTGTGTGTCTGTTGAGCAATGCACGGCACGTCTCGACGCGTACTTGGCGCTGGCGATCATTGAGTTCGTGGGGCACCCATTTGTCAAGCTTTTTTACCTTGCCAATTTGACGCAAATGGACCAATATTGTTTTGATGCTAACGTCGATAGCTGCTGCTAATTCAGCCGTAGATTGAGTATCATCAGCTTCCACGATCGCCTTCAATTCGTCTGCATCGACCAAAGTCTTCGGACGACCGCGGGGTTCATTTTTCAGGTCGAAATTTCCAGAACAGAAGCGAGCAAACCAATAACTAGTGGTTCGTTGGTTTGTAGTGTTAGCTCCGTACACGTCGTTGATGTTGCGAGCCGCTTGTGCCGCGTTGCTGCCACGACGGCACTCATATTCCATAATTACTCGAATTTTTAACGTATCCATGTTGACGAAAATGATTGAAATGCAATGAAAATGTAACACTAACCAATAAACAAATGACTGTTTTTGGAAAAAGCATTCCATATTTTTAAAATGAAATTAATTTGAAATTAGAATTCTTAGCTAAACAAAAAATATTTTTAATTGAAATGGCCAGTACTGTAAAACGGCAATTTCATAGGTAAAGACCTATTACTTTTGGTGCTCCCATTCTGCATGTTTAGGTAGTAATGTTTGTAAACATTTTATAACAAATGTTTAGTATAAAGTACTAAATGTGGAGTGTGGGAGCACCAACAGAAGACTTTTTGTTAAACTGGTGTTTATGGTAAAAATCTACAATATTGTAAAAATGGATTCAGTGGTTTATGTGTGAAGGAGCTACATAGATCCAAACATCAATCGTCTTATCGGCACAAATATTCTCATTCATAACATTTGTAGCGGCAGTATTAGCTCAAGTATGTACGTTATATTTAGTTTCTTTAGTATGAAATCCTGGGTATAGGAGTGGCGAGGAGCGCGTGATGTAGAGCGCGCCTTCGTATTATCCGGTTGACAGAGTTCTGTCTACCCGATCGTTACAGTAGGCTGGGATCAAACGGTCCTAAACCCACCTAATACATACAATATCAAAGTTTATTTTCTGCCACCAAACGACATAATGTCACTGTTGAAGCAATCGCAACCGGATTGAAGAACCGCAATCTACGGTTATAAGTCGGTATTATAATGATTGACCATCTCTCAACTATGGCCATCTAACCTCGAATTACTCTAAATATGAAAACAATACTAAAATGCGTTTGTATTCTGTTTTCATTTAGTTAACCTTCTGCCTTCTGCCACTATTTATTTTCATTCTAAGCACAACTTGGTTCTCGAACAATTTCAATTCATATTTGTCCAATTCAAGCTATTGTTAAAAAGCTAAATATTTGTTTTATGTTAGCGAGGTGCATAGATAAGTACTCTATCTTTCGATGTACCTATGTGACCTTTTCTTAGTGCTTAGTTTAAACACTTACTTATATCTTTTAATCGTATATCACTTTTCTCGCAAGGAAAATTTACATAAGAACAGGCGAAGAGGATAGCGAAAGTATTACCTTCTTGGTTATAGTTCAAAGTTTTAAAGATATAAAAAGGTAGTAAGTATTCAATGTACGAAATATACTCATGTAGGTAAGTAGGTACTAAGGTAAATTCACTGATGAAACACGCAAATACAAAGCACAACGCAACCCAAATAATTATGAAAGTGTACGTTTGTAGTGGCAACGTTTAGTGGATCGATATGAACGGCTACAACTGTGACGATATTCCGACACCCTTGGAGCCTGTACTACAGCATAGTACGCCAATAAGTGAAGTGGCATTTCGTACGTGCAGGCGGTCCTTGGAGGGCTTCAAAAACATTACTTCGATTTAAATGCAGCTGCAGAAAAGGAGTTTGGAAATCCAATAATCATTAAACTTCGTGACGTTGAATTTCTGATCATTTTTCTCAGCTCAAGTTTAAAAGAGCTTTCCAAAGCTGTTAGCCCTAGATACTAGTTATTTTAATAACTAACTTCTTCAAAGCTATAAAACTTTTAAATACTATGAAGAAAATTTTCACCGCAATTTATTTAAAAAGGTATTCGTAGCATAAACTTTGCGAAGTTGACCTTTGAAAAGAAAATGCTCGAGAGAATTTGTTTCAAAGCAAGAAATTATCTGAAGATCGGCGGTGGCGGTCGGCGGCGATGTCACCTTTACCCTTTAATTAATGAGATGCCACCAAGTTACGTTTGCATTTAAAAATAATTAAAGGAAAACGATGTGCCAAAACAAAACGGTTTTTAAAAGCTTTTATTTGTTTCACCCGGTTATTTTAGTTAAAGACCCTCTTTCAGGTTCCGATTGATTGAGGAAATGGTGTACCTTTACCTATACTAGTATATTATGTTGAAGTAATCTTTGGATCAGGGATTGCTTAAAGCCTGTATTGTGTGATGGAGCTAATCTGATGATAGTTATAGGAGTTAGGTACAACAGCTGATCTACATTACAGAATCCGTGTTGCTCTGTTTGGACTCGTTGGATTTGTTTTGAAATGAAACAATCATCTTTTATCTAGATTAGAGTTTGTTTCTCATATGTGCGGATCGTGAATTTTGGGTCCCTGGGCTAAAACTACTTAGGAGCCCCTACGTACTTAAGTCCTATACAAAAAACATAAATTTTACCTAGATCTACGAGGAACTATCATCTAATACTTAACATTACCTAACTTAACAATAAGTACTCTGATAAACTTATGTTCAAGCAAAGCATAATACCTACACAACACAATAAAAATATTTCAAAAAAATATGAGTGTGGTTGTTTTAATTCCAATTCAAATCAATTGTTCTTTTTATAGCACATAATAGTCTTTATGCTCGCGTATTCGTGTGTTCATCAGTCAACATACGAGTAATGATAGAGATAGGAATGTACGAGTATAGGTATAGTAAACAAATGAAATATCTCGCGTAAAAGACTTTTAATACTCCAATGAAATGCATTATTACAAAGAATATTTGTTAAAACATAAAAACGAGACATTCGTGTCGCCCGCTGTAACGAAAGTCTCATTAGGGACTAATCGAGTTCCATTATATAACCTTGAATAAAGATTAAATTACAAAAAAAATAGTCTTAAAATTGTCTTCATGAGCAAATTGGGTAATTCCTCCCTTAACGAATCCAAAAGGAAAAGAACTTCAACACATAGAAAATTACTATAAACAAACACTCAAGATTATTTGAAAAGTTGTTTCCGTGACTACCTAAACATAAACAAAAATTATATTTATCTTTTGACTTGTTAGAAAATCTTGATCTAATGCTTGACTAGCAAAAATATTTAGATTAACTTTCTCATTGTTTAACTCCGTCGAGATACTCGTGTAGCATCGGGTCGATAGAACGTACTTTTTACTCTGCGTATTTACATTGAAGCGTTATTGTATCCAGCGTGGGATACCATTAGGGTCCAGAAATATTACGGCGCTGACGTGGCAAGAACGTGATCCTTTGTCCGGAGATTTGTTGGTTTCAACGACCGACGTACGTCTCTCCCCCGACTATACGAACGTACTTACCTATCCGACGGGGTTTGAGGCACAGCCTGTTTTTATATTCTCTTATGCCGTGGTACACATGCTTACTAAAAATGTTCTACTACGTTGTTGGGGGGTTTTCTGCGTGACTCAGATACTCGTATGCTTTACGGCTTTACGTTTAGTTGGTAGGTATGTGTTTCGTATATAAAGAGGTATAGAAATAGGTACATTGTCACAATCATAACGCACTTATGTAGGTCTCCTTTTTCTTTTAATGGAAGTATTTAAAGAGTTCTAACTTAAAGGGGTCTATATCGTTTATTTTCTTATTGATCCGTTCCTTTTAAAAAAAATGGGTAAGTAGGTACCTACCTTCTAAATTTTTGATATATGTAGAAACATTTTCACATATTGTACCTACTGACTTATTATCGCGTCGCTCCCATATCATGATTCCTGTCAGGTTCAACCACACGGTCCAGTAATATCTTCGCGTATTAAAACGGCCTTTTAAAAAAAAATACAATAAGTATCTAAGTACATATTACCTACTTATATAATTTCTTGGTTAGTCATCTGACACGCAAAGCTCCTCGGTCGATCGCGAGTCTATTTCTATCTTATCTCTGTAATAGAGTTCTTTTATTTTCTAGGATTAGAAGATTAATATCTAGGTAAGTAATATCTGGTATCAATGCGCCCCAATGAAATTATGTAGTATGGTACGTACCTACGTAAAGTGTGGATGTGGTACCATGCACAACTTGGCGCGTAATTTGGTGAAAATGTTGCGTTCTCACATGTGCTATGTTACGACACGAAGGCTCTTGATTCTATTGACTTTTAAATATAATATCAGATGTGGATGAAATTCTAGAACGTGGATAGGTAGGTATAGTAAGGGTGCAAACATATTTAAAGTTAACTCACGGAAAGGCATCGGGTGTTTTATGCGTTACCCTTCTACAATGGAGGCATCCGAAAAGTATTTTATTTTTCTTACAAAAATATTCACGAAACGTTAATTTATCCTGTTGGCCAATTCGTTTTCATAACTTGCTACTAGCTATTAGGTAGAATTGGTGTGGGGGCGGCGCGGGGGACGAATGGCCATGATAATGATAACGGGCATAAACACCACCTGTTCCAGCCTACACTTAATCTTGCTCAACGTAATTGGAATATTCTGATATACCTAAATATGTTACAGGTAAATCAATTAATCACCAAATATATATTAATACTTAGAGTCGAGGGCGGCCATTTTATATTACGATTATTACATAAATGACAGAAAGCGTTGGTCAAATTGATTTTATTAATTGTGGCGGACCATTAGTACAGAAAAATAAGCTTTAAATAATTTTATTGTTTAAGTAAATCATCCTAGAAAGAATATTGTCTTTTAGTCTTCAAGAATTTTAACAAAACATCAAAAAAATGCAAGTAACTTGCAAGCTACATTCACTTTACGAAAGAATATGATAACGCCTAATTTTATATTTGTTTGTAGATGGTTGTAATGTTTGCTTTTTATTTTGTGTGAGGCAATATCTACCTGTAGAAATGTGTAAGTATACGTGAATTATGTATCTGAAAATTTTATCATTTAATAACTATAGAAGTCAACTGTAATAATTTTAAATAGCTGGCAATATTGTTTGAGTTGCCGGCAACTTTGGTAATAATCCTGGTAACGGGACTACGCTCGGTATACAGACCGGTAATTAACCGGAGATATCAGGATATGAAGTTATTCGTAACATAGGTCCTTAGTATCAGTAAGTACAGTTAATAGAGCTGAGTTTAAAAAGGCAGTTTACCGCATTAAGGAGAGACTTCACGCAGTTACCGCACCTCGACCACCACTGTCCGCCTTACGCTACTCAATTACTAGATTCATATCGCATACCCTAACTACGCGCAGGGTTAGAAAATAACAAAAATAACGAACGATGCCGTAAATCGAAATATATTCAAATGTAATTTGTGGGGTTACTTAATTATTTTGATTTATGCTGTTGCGGTTGAATGTTCGAGGAGTTACGACAGGTTTGAATATGAATAGGCAATAGTGTTTCGCGCACGAATAGGAAAAAATACAGATTTTATTATGAAGAATAGATTTTGAATTTTCTTTCATTCAAAATGTTTATCCAAGTGCTAATTCGTTTCTAAGCATTTTCATATGAAAGCTATTGTTAAGAAGCGGTGGAATAAATTGGGTCGGCTGACAATAGCGGAGGCAGGCGACATTAAATAGCGCCGCGCCCTAAATCATGATTGTGGTTATAAGTATCAAACTGTGACCCCGCACCGATTGACTGTCACTCCATCAAAACGTTATTTTTCAACACGCTCGCGCGCCCTACCCTGGGGTGTGTAACCTACAAAATTGTTTTCCCTCTACCTGTATCAACCTATGTATCTTCATACAAAAGTCACGCTGACTACGGATGCGACAGATCTCAATGTGGTTAGTCAATTGAGAGATACTACTCGTATATCACAGTAACGTTGCCGAAAAATCGATAGTTTTACAATCGATTGTTAAACGTCAAAAACATGTACCGTATCGATAGCACAATCGATACTATCGATAGTAGTATAGATTGTGCTTTCGCTGCAATAGTATCGGTTAACAGCAATACTATCGATAGTTTCGATCGCTGCCGATCAATGAACTATTGATACTATCGATAGTATTGCTCTCCAATATTGAATATACAATCGATACTATCGATAGTATTGATAGTTTTGCACAATCGATAGTGATCATTTTTCGATAGTATTGCATTCTGTAAGCAGGCATAATGGGTGGTAGAATATATGACATGATCACATATAAGTGTATGACGGACGAATATAAAGTAAGTATGGTCAGTCAGTTGGCCAGCAATTTCGAATCTAAATTGATGAAATTGATGATGAAAAAAATGATCACTATCGATTGTGCAAAACTATCGATACTATCGATAGTATCGATTGTATATTCAATATTGGAGAGCAATACTATCGATAGTATCGATACTATCGATAGTTCATTGATCGGCAGCGATCGAAATTATCGATACTATCGATAGTATTGCTGTTAACCGATACTATTGCAGCGAAAGCACAATCGATACTATCGATAGTATCGATTGTGCTATCGATAGGGTACATGTTTTTCGACCTATCGATAGGCTATCGATATTGGACTATCGAGCGGCAACACTATATCACAGAATCTATTGGCTTTTTCAAATCTTCAAATGTAGGTACCCCTTTAAATGTAACTAAGTGACGACACCTATCTATGATACAATCCGTGTTTTACTGCTTCACGTAAAATAAATACTATTCCACATAAGTACATATTTCATATAGGTCGCTGGAAACCGTTGGATGTGGGCAACGCAAGACCGGTCGTTGTGGAGATCTTTGGGGGAGGCTTTTGTCCAGCAGTGGACGTCCATAAGCTGACATGATGATGACATATTTACGACCAATGAAGGGTTAGTAAGAAAGTAAATTTGCATCTAAATAGTTATCTACTGTAACGGTTTCTGTCCAACCAGACAAAGACCTCTCTCCATCTTCCAATTCTATTCTGACCATAAAGCGACTTATTATTACTTATACATATATAAATTGTGAGTAGCAAATACGAAAAAGAAGTGAACGAGAGAAACACATTTTTGAAAACGATCTCGTTGAGAGCATTCCGGAGTCGTACGCGAAGTGTGTGGCATTGTCGTGTTCCCCTCAACAAGATTCGCCACCCAAACTCGCAATCCTACAATTTCTACGAAAGACTGCGAAAATATAACGCGCCCTCCCGCGGACAACCCAATCAGCAAATAGGAAGTTCTTTTGTGTGCAAATGGGAAACAAATTGCCCTTCACTTCATTCTCACTTGACTTTTTATTAGCTTTATTTTACTAGGTTTGACTTTCCTCAAAAATTTAACAATAGATTGAATAATGGCGTAATTTCGAAGGAAGTAAAAGTTCTTTAGGTAAAATAAACCGTTGTTAAAAATACAAACGATCCATTAAACGTTTTTCAGCTACTCTTTGGTATTTCAGAATGCTCCAGTTTCTACTTATCTTGCGAAAGGGTTGAAGAAAGCTACCTCTCACAAAACAGGTAGCTACTATTTTCAGTGGCTGTAGTTTAAACGAAAAGCCCGTACGTGGAATAAATAAACTAACTTACGGATTTTCCGTCGAAAATTCATGACTTTTGGATATGTTTATTCTATCACTCCATTATAAAAATAATTATTTATTAAGGTTGTTTGAGAGCACACTCATACATAGTTAGTATGCTGAAACCGTCCATATTGCCGCCCATACTTTAGCTAAAAACCACACAATAATGTTGACTTGAATGAAATATAGAATGTTTAATTGCTTTCACTGGTTTGCAAAATGATGCATAAAGTTTTAAATTGCAATAGTTTGTCAAGAGAGAGCTATCTCTCTTTACTCGTGTGTTTTATTAAACACAATGGTATTTTTTAAGGGAAGTCAAATATACTCGTAGAATAGACAGTGTACCACGTTAAAATGTATTTTTCCGTAGATCCACAAAACGTCCCACAATAGCCCTTGAAGCTAACTCTAGATTTCATCGTATTCAAGTCTATTGTAACACTTGTAACTCAATTTCTTGAGTTTAACGTTGTTGCTCTGAATGGCAATGGCACGTTTAAAAAGACGTGACTTCGAAATTCCTGTTACCTAAATTACAATGCTTTACTTTTGCGTTACACAAAACAAAAAGATTTGAGAATGACACGCTTTAAATATAATTAACCTACTAATATCCGATGATGGCACTTATTAGTAGCAACTATGTCAAGTTTTAGAGCAAAATCATTAAGTGGATACTAGTTAAAATGTTCAATGCTATACGTTAGGTAAAGTGCCTTAAATTAAATGTTTGAACATGATTCTCCATCGACAAAGGCAGCCTGATCTTGTTTGTCAGTCAGACGAATTTTAATTAAAATCTTGTTAAGTACGATCCAGGCTAAGTTTTCGAGACTGAATGTTTACAAACGGGATAATGATCTACATTTTTAAACACTTTCTCCTAAACTAACTTTTGTTAACAATACTCCCGAGAGAAATAACTCTGGTACCTACGGAAACTCTCTGGTCTCTCTCTCTTATAATAACAGAATTAACAGACGTGAATTTAAATAGAAGTTTTTATTAAGTTTCACCTTTTCGGTTGCCTGAAATAAAATCTTGCAAGTTTTTTACCCTCTTCCCCTTTTCAATTTGAGCTGTCTCAACCATTCTACTTACATACATCTCATGCCAATACAATTGACATTATGACATGGAGCTCATGTGATGACGTTCAAAAACGCAACGTAATTCCATCGTATTTGTGAAAAAAGCTTGACAATTTTCTTGTGAAATCCGCTACGTCAACTGTATAATATTTTTGTTGTTTTTTCCTAGTCGGTACCATTAGGGTTGTTGAATTGAGCGATGGGCCCCACGCACGCAGCTCCCGCCCCGGTTGAACGCAGAGCACGGCTGCGTAGGCTGCCGCCTCGTTAAGAAGATTACAATGACACTAAGTCATGACGTAATCATCTTTCAATTTCTCCCCTCGACGTTATATTGCTGACTGGTTTACCGGCGAGACGTGCGACGCACTTGTTAGTTTTTTTGTATCCTAGCCAATGATATTTTATAAGTACAGATATGTTACCTTCATAGTAATTGACATTTTAAATATATGCCGAAAAATTATTACAATGACAGCTGGTGACAGCACTAATATGCTTCAAATGTCTTCAGTGCATATAGAATAACATTTTAGTCGCCGAGTGGCCACTTTCTTGAAAAGTACCTAATAGTAAGAAATAAAACATCTTGTAAAAGTAAAGAATTTTTATCAAAAATTGTAACATTTTATTAAATTGTTAATAAACGTTTTTTGAGAACTGCCTTTCTTGGTGATTCTAGAATTTCTTCTAACTCCGGTAAACTGACATTATCCAGACTTAACGGATAGTTCTGAACTTTATGAATTAGTTTTTTCTGAAAAAGAAAATAATATTATTGGGTATAGTACGCTAAAACACGGATTAAGTACCGGTACTTAATCGTTTATATTTACATTCATCCATTTTATTATTATTTAATAGTTTATTGTAAGAAGAAGTTAGTACCTAGGTACATCAGTAGTTATACAATAGGTACAGCATATTTCTAAAAGAAATTTCTTCCTACAGACCCCACAGAGAGACGTGAAAGTAAGAAGGCATTTTTGCATTTTTTATTCAGAATTATCAAACGAATTAAATGATGTGATTATGTCAATGAAATAATTTATTTTTACTACAACTATAAGTTTTTTCGAAACACATTTAAAAGAAGGTTGGAAGTGATTGATACAGATTCTGCTACTTTTTGATGGCGTCCAATCTGGTTCGCATCTTTGTTCACGAATAATAGCAATCCAGTCTTGTGCTCTCACCTGATCACTCGGAAATCTGATTCCATAAAAGAAAAAAGTCATTAATTTTTACTATACCTAAAAAAAGATTATATATGTCGGCGTGTTGGCGTCTCTTTGGTCATCATAACATCAACCAAACTTCCTAAGTATTGTCTGTGAAACGTCAAGTGATGATAGTTGTCACTGTCATTGCTTGGGAGTGGTCTATGCTTCATGTAATGGCTGATATGCGAACAACGTGAGCTGTGTGATCTAATGAACGTGGAGTGCAGAACTCTCCGCGTTTCACAAAGCGTACTTATATCTAGTTAGGCAATAATTCGGATACTTAACGAGTCTGATGGCGGATACACAAGAATCCTGCTCTTTGCATGATATCTCGCTCGCCCATCCGTCATCAGAAGTGGGATTGGCTCATCCCCCACATGGAAATGGTGAATTTAGTGAATGTGGCGCAGTTTGTTTGAGCATTTTGGCGATCATCGAGGTTATGAAGGTACCGCAACAACTTTTGGGGAAGCCAACCATCGTTTGCTTCAATTGCCGTACCAACATGTAGTTAGGCAATAATTCGGATACTTAACGAGTCTGATGGCGGATACACAAGAATCCTGCTCTTTGCATGATATCCCGCTCGCCCATCCGTCATATAAAACTAGAATTTAGTAAAACCATTTTAATATTTATTACATTAGTCCATTACATAAAATAGATAGGTAGCTATCATAAAGAAGAAGTAAATTGAACAATTAAAAATTAGGCATAATATGCTACCATCAGTCGCATGTGCACTAACTAATCTATGTCTCGCATCCTTATCGCTCTGGCGTCAAAATCAATCGCTATTTCTCTCTTTATCTGAATTATGGCGTCTCTGGATCTGTTATCATATTGTATGGAAAAAAAAATTAAATGTATGTAATAAATGTATCATTGCATACTCACGAGTGGTGTGAAATACCCCCCTGTGATTTGTTCACTTTCTTGTCGTAATTGGTACACTTTCGAAACACGCACGAAGGCATTTTTTATTTATTTAGTACCTGAACAGGAACGTCAAGCTCTTGACTGCGCTTGTCGCAGACTAACTACAACTTGTCATAATTAGGTCAATTTACAGTCTTCAAAATACGCGGGCATACAACATATCTGCACTTTAGGTATATATAATATCATTGATCCTAGCTATTTACACCCACCATACACATCATAACTGCAGTTGTTTTTTTAGTGCAAAAATCCCGGAACTTAGGTTCTTAACATGAAGACCTTGATGTGTTTTGTCTCGCGTTATTTTACGGTGCCTAACCACACTGAAAGGGCTGAAACCTCTTAAGCATCACTCCACATAAACACACCTTAACGAACCACTTGCTAAATTGCCAAGTTTGAAACAACATTCATTATTTTTTTATGTGCGACTGGAATTAAGTACTTTGTCGTCATTCAACTTCCAGAAGTTCACTTTAAAATTAACAATATATCTTCAAAGTTCTGAAACTTCGACGTCTCAATTCAGTAAGTAGGGTATTTACTTACGTCACTTGTACCTAAGTAAATAACCAACATAAACAAATACATAAGAAATATACTTCAAAAACATGTGCAAAAAACAAACTCTATAGGTATACCTAATAATAATACTAATCTATATTGAAAAATCGTAGAATGCGTGGAATGTTTCCCAAGGTTCTGAGCGTAGGCAAAAGTGTCATGAAAAGGGCAGATATTTTTATAGTAAATCTTAGGCAGACGCTAAGTCTGCTTTATCTGTGTGACGTAAGCAAATTGAGCATTGTTTACGACAGGCAGCAATGTATCTCAAGCTCTGTATCTAACCTACTTAAGAACTACGTTTATACCTATTGAAGATAGTAATTTAGGTATTTTCTCTGGAATTTTCATTGTGCTAGAGTTTTCTGGATAAGTACCTAAATTCTCAATACATATTCGTAGACATATCTGTCAACTTTTTTAAAATAAAAAAGAAAACTTAAGTACCTAGATAACAAAACTTTTAAAATTTTAATGCATTAATATTTTTAGTGTATTTTTTGTTAAGCTTAAGTAGGTAACTACAATATACTAACTGTTAGATAGCGATGGATACACCTAGTTCTTTCTTTCCCCAGAGCTATATTCGAAAAATACCTGAGTACGAATCCATGTCAGATTTTAGTAGAAACTGTTAGTAAATTCTAATACAGAACAGAGATTCAGTTTCGTCTGTCGATCCCGGCTTTTTTGCGTAGACTTTTAAGGCTCGGAGTAACCCCCGGCGCGCCTGATGTACTTTTTCCTTTCGTCACGAGGTTTTTGTTCGTTGAAATATTAGAATTTTCAACGGGTCTTTCGGACTAGGTATTTTGGGTAACTGAAGAGGCAGAGAAACCGTTTTACCAAACTTGCTCACTTGTCTCTTCACGCGAATTTATTTTCATGTAACAAGCTGTATTAAGTTTTATTTACCACAGGTAGGTATAAATAAATATACAGAATCATGTAAACCTTAGGTGACGAAAGAGAAATTCATGAAAATACCTACAAATACTCAGCCTACTTTATTCAATTTCCTGCGCCAAGAAACACACAAAGGCTTGACTTTCGCCATCGTATCGGGACAACCGAGGGAACATAAAATGTTTTATTCAGTTAACATTCAATAACAAACCAAAACAAAATGTTGGGTACTAATTTTCAATTTATACTGAATGCCAGGAGATTTACGTGTTTAACAGAAAGTTTTAACTCCGGCATTCAATTAGATACTAGCGCCGCCATACGCCACCGCGCCGATTTGATCATTCAGTAACTTTCAAATTAAAATGTATTCAACGCCCAGTGTTGGCTTTTTATGCAAAATGGAAGTATTGTTTTATTACGTGTTACTAACTAAATTTTCCGCGTAGAAACTCATAATATTTGGGGTGTAAATAGGTATAGCTACAATGTTTTATAGGTCTTTCTGAAGTCCTAATTTTTTGTCCCAATTTCGTTCATAATAATCAGTTTAGCAGTTTACGCGGTAACTGGTAGGTAACAAATAAACAAAACATTTGTTTTTATTTTACTTTATTTGGTTGGTACTTAAGTATTTTTTCTCAAACCTATAGATAGAACATAACTACGTTACAGATGTATAAGAAGTTAGCTTTTGTAATTTCAACCATCTAGACATCCTCAAAAACTTTGTCGTTTATTTTAGAAATATTATATATGTATAAGATGTATTAATTAGTACTAGCAAGTGTACCTAGAGCTTCAACACTAGAAATCCTACAGATATGTATATTGATACTATACTAGTGTTAGCTTAAACATCCAAAATATTTATCAGAAATGTAGGTATTTCAATAGGCTTGGTAGGGTTTTGTCCCTGACGTCATGTCATCCAATCTCGGCGATAGGGTTCAGAGAAACCCGCAAACAATATCGTTGAAGTCGCTCGCTTATTTGAATTTCTAATTATATCACTTACATTTCTAACATACCAACCCAAAATGCGAGCTTCTCGTACCTACGAAAAAAGATATCATGAAAATTGGAAGCCTCTTATTTACGAAGAGTTATAGTGTTGTTCAATTTAAAATATTCAATAAGCTGCATATGCATAATTTTAAACCTAAGTAAAACTGAAAATGTCAATTTGCATATTCATTACTATGTGTTAATTTTTGTCATAATCATAATTTATTTTGAGTAATTTACAAGAGTCAAAAATGGACATGAAACCATTGACAAAACTAAAAATAACCGGCGCAATAAAAAGAAAACTAAACAAAACATATTCTAAATGAAAAATTTTACAACTTCACATGGAACAAAGTCAGTATCGTACAAGGTGAAACAATTAATCAAAAGTTGTCAACGGGTTCGTCGGGTTTCGTAACACAAAAAATAATATTCGTCAGTGATAATGTAACCTCTACTTCTGATATTAGAAATGTTGCATTAGTAACAAGCGAAGAGGGTTTCGAACGATCAGAACTGCTAATACCGACAATGAGCAAATTAGTAAGTCTCCCGAAATTCCTGAATCCGACAGTTCATATCATGAAGACAGTAGAATAAAAAATGGGCCAGAGATAAGAACATTGCTCAAAGTGTATTAAAGGATTTAATATGAATTATAAATGAGAGATACAGATTTATTACCGCAGGATCCTAGAACAGTCCTCCGTACAGCTACTAAAGTTGACATTAAATTAATTGACAGTGATTGTGAATACCAAGCAAGTGTACCTTACACTTGCTTGGTATTCCCAATCGCATTGAAGCAAATGAGAATGACTTGAAGCAAATGAGAAATGAAATGAAATTTTGATGGTTTGCCAATAATTATTCAAGAGTTCCAAAAATTAGTTTTTGCCGATTTTGTGTGCCACTCATCCAGACCTTCATCCATTTGTCATCGTATTTATTATGGTAGTGGAAAACCTAAAAATCTTGATGTTTAAGTATTTGAAATATTTTGTAGCGGAAATGCGAAAGTTATTGGATGATGGAATCTGTTCTATGAAAAGCGAAAAAAAACTATAAAAACTAGATGGCTTCTGCAAGAGCTATTAAAAAAGGGAAATCTAAAATGAAGTCTACCTAATTGTATTAGTCTTATATTTTGACGTCCGCACATTATTTAACCTTATTTAAATATGTGGAGCAGAATGGCGGGTGTAGGTATGTGGGGTAAATGAATATCTCTTATCCCACAGAAATGTACCTGTAATGTACTGGTGTGTACGTTTATTGAAGTTCGATGTACCTTCAAATTGTATCACCCTTTTCTTAGCTGTGGCTTGGCGATATATAATAGGTATAGTCCAATAATAAATCTTTGTATTCAAAGAGAGTTTGTACAAAATTATAAAATATCGTAAATAGCAGTTGATAAAGCAAAATTGTTGACATTTGTGAAATTTTAGACGTTCTAAAACATTCATGATGTCTATTTTGATACTAAAACACAATCCATGTCGATTAACGTTGTTTGGTGATTGCGTAACTACTCGAAGACATTGTTGATTGTATCTAAGTGGATGGTTAGTTTCCGATTTTATAGCTAAGCATTTCGCTTGATTGAATACATTTAGTTTCCGTGATTGCCCATAAAGGTGCGACAGGTAAGTGTAGCGTGTCACCTTATCAAACGGCTACAACCATTAATTTCGGCGTAAGGTATATAAATGTCTACGTACTTTACTTTTATGCCTTCAACGTTTTTATAATGTATTTTTAACGATTTGATTGTTTCTAAGATTCGGTTAGACATTAATACAAGGGCATGAATTCAAAGAAGCAGTTACGAGTATTATTATAAGTATTTTTTTATAACACAAGATATAGATATACCGATTAAAATGCTACAGACTACCTACTGACCGACCAAACGAGACAATGTGTCTAATGTATTGCAATTTCATGACACTTAATCGTTTTATAACACGTAACTTGGCGATATTACCAATAAATTTTACGACGCAATCTAATCCCTTAGTAGCCCAACTTGAGACGGGTAAGTATGGAAACAGTATATTGGTCATTTTAAGTGAGTAACTTAACTAAACAAAACAATATTAATTTAATTAATTTTAAAAATATTCCTTAATTACGTAAAATAATGTATCTGGTTGGGGCGCTACTAATTGCTTCAAATTCGATCAAATAAAGTACCTTAATGCTCCTACAAGTACGTACTAGGTACGTTTTCGTAAAGCTATTATGTGTCGTTCGACAAATCGTAGAGATAAGACTAGCCATTATAAATTATACGCTTGCCATTGAATTCCAAATATGTACCTACCCACGTATGTTTATAAAACGTTAGTACAAAGGAACGCGTCAAAAAATACGCATTATAACTAAATTCGTGACACTTGTCATAATAAGTTCATTGTAGGAATTATGTTTTATTATTTTCAACGCATACGTTGTATAAAATAAAGTACTTATGGCGTGTTCCAATCGATCTTGAAGAGGTAGACCTACTAGATATAATATAGGTATTATCGATTGTTTATACTTTTATGCCTTCTTTAGTCTAGTTGGCTCGTGTTCAGGTCATTTTTATATTATGTATGCCATCGATTTTTCTACACATCAAACGTACCTATAGAGCGCTACTTGAGTTTGTCGAGCGCAAAAAGCTTGAATCAAAATCCCTCATACATAAGCCTTACTTTAACTTACTTACCTTACTTTAGTAGTTTCATTTTATCTTAAGAAAGAACACTACTTGAAATTCATCTTTAATTAAAAATGTCTACGAATACTTATAAAACAGTAGTATCGAAGTAGAGTCAAGTCCGCTAGCAAATAATATCGACAAAAAAGCCAGTTGGACTAAGTTGCCTGCCACCGCCGATTGGCAGACGAGCCGACTCAAGTCCATTTGCAGTAATTACTAGTCATTATCTATTTGTACCTACTTATGATATAACAGCAGTAATGACACTTTTGACGTTCGCCAATTGCTGCAATTCACGGTATAATTCCCCTTTGAACCTTAATCATTTTAAATGCATATATGCGTGAAGTCGCATATGCTTCATAATGATGCTGCTGGTAGTAATTAAGCTTTTCCAGGGTATTTCAAAATGATATAATCTAGGCAGAAATATTTACGAAAAATGAAATTTTAATTACTTCTACGATACATAATTACAAAAAGGTAAGGTAGACACCAATTTTACAAAAACAATTTCTACGAAGTAAGTGTTTCGTTCGACAATAACATTGGCAATAATTCTTGGATAATTACTATCCCACAGGCGTTTTATGGACCATTAGAGTTTCGGTGTGACAGCATTGCACACTCACAAAATAAATATAAGTATTCATTACTTATCCAACAAGAAATTAGGTAGGTAGTTGAACTTGATGTTATTTCTAAGTTGCCGTTTCTGTTTACCAACATTACACTGGAGCCTTATACTGGGTGTAACAGAAAGGGGGTATAATGCTGAAACACAGCGATAGTACTTATGACACTAAACAACTTTCCCCAAGGAACGTGGGTCGGAACGTGGTTGCTGGGCACTGACCATAGGACACACTGACATGTGAAAAAACTTCTCTTGAATGTATCCTACGACCATTCAAGAGCTTTCGACAGGCAAGCCTTAATGAGGGTCAAAATGATGTATTGCACTTGCAATATAACATAAATCCGCTACCTAGAGGGTTATCGATACTATGTATGTTCCGACACGTAGCATATTCCCATTGATAGTCAGTCACTCAATACATTCATCTATGGTCACGTCACTCCCTTTGCCCTTGTCGCATTACCAACAGTAATGCGACAAGGGCAAATACCGTGTGTTTCGATTATTACATGGTTATTACTACGTATTAAGACGGTTTTAAGTCAATACCTACATGAAATGGACCAAGACGATAGTGATCTAATACTAACAGCTTGTGCAGTTGTTATAGGTAGATACCTCAAAACACGAAATTGTTGGGTGAGGCCAAGCCTAAGGAGTCGGAGGTGTTATAGTACTGATGAGAGATTAAGTGATTTAAAAAAAGACGATATGGTTTTACAAAGAATCATTAAGGTTTTGAGGGAATAGTTCACTCTTCACCACCGTAGTGAAACGATTCTTCTTAATGCCTCTCAATCAGTTTGCCCATGTCTACTGCCGCATGATGCAGATTTTGACATCTGAAAAGCCGCCGGCCTAGCCAGGTAGCGTGCCGGCGGCTTTAGTGTGTATGTAGTGGTCTAGGTCGGCGGGTTCTGCCAGCGGCCTGCTGCCAGGCCGGCGGCATTTCTGTGCCGCCGGCATGTTTTTTGCAAAATGAGGCCGCCAGGCCGCCGGCTTTGGTGTGTAGATAGCTTAAGAATTTATCAGTTTTCACCGTTCTTACTGTACTTCTAATATCAATTATCTCAGCATCACTCTTTCATTTGAGTACTTATTGCAGGTTTCGGATAACAAAAGTTAAACGCCAACGTGTTTCTAAAGCGAGCTTTTTATTATGCAATTTACGGGGCGCTCTACGAGTTATCGCATTAATTTTGTATCGTGGGCAATTTAATGTTGTAGGTACCTATAAGAGCTTTTTTAGCAACCCAATACACAGCACACAGCGCTAGGTGAAAGGTAGTGAGGGGGCAATCTCTCAAACGGCTAATTAAAAAAATAGTGGCTTGGATAAATAAAGAAGCTAATTAAAAAAAATAGTGGTTGGAAAATATAAAGCGAGCTTGATAGTCTAGATTGAAACTAACAAAACGATCCTTTTAATAGCGCGTCATTATTTTTTTATCAGAAAGTACCTGGCTTTCGATGGGAATAGATTGCAAAGTCAATAGTTCATAACCCCCATCATTGCACATAAAATAGGGTTGTTGCGAGTAGACATAGGAATATATGGGGTATTATGCAAGCAACTGGGAGTATGTGTGTTTATGTTATACCTATACATTTTTTTTCTATGAAGCGCGTCGGAAATCCGGGATGAATCGATTAGTAAAAAAGTTTTTTTTTTTACTTTAAGATTTCTTATATAAAATTAAACCAAGTAAGTATGTATGTATAAGTAAAACCAATATCAATCATAATTTCCGAATAGACAGACATATTCGAAAGATTTACAAAAGGTCGCATTTTGAAAGGTACAACTTTATGAAAATCAATTACGAACTGAAGCAAACTTTTGAAATACTAGATTTATTGAAGCGAACATGTGACTAGCGTAAGTTTTAAAACGTTGGGAAAGTTATTTCAGTGAGTTTTGTGCTACACGACCGACATCCGACATATATTCACGAAATTGACTGGCAGTGGCAGGCAAGCCAGAATACATTTTCATTGTTTCGTACCATCGACAACAAAAAAGACTCCAACAAAGGCACTATTAAAAAAAGGGGTTATGAAGTACGTAATGAAAACCTACACGCTAAAAACATGAAAATTGAAACACTGTCTACCTACACTACTCTATTGTTTTAAAACGTAGAGTTTGATGGAGTATCGATCTCCATAAATCTTGACAAATAAAATGCAAAAAATGGTACTTCGCACTGAGTGTTCTTTTTTGACACGTATTTGGCGAAAAATGTATCAGGGACAGTAAGTAAAGTTAATAATCTTAGGCACTGATTTAAAGAAGCAGTTAAAAATAGCAGTTTTGGTAAGTAACAAATTATAAATGGTGCGTTTAAAAACTATTTCAGCAGTTAAAACTAAGCAGTAAAGTAAGCAAATGTGGGTAATAAAAAATAATAAATTGGATCGGTGAATATCTAATTGAGCGGGAATAAAATAAAAATGAGCGGTAAAAATGACTGAATGAGCGGTTACGTGCGGGCAGTAATAAATCGGAATTTGTCGGTAGAAATCTCATTCTAAGCAATTATCTATACAATGAGGTTGTACTTAGTCTGAAGGAATTTCAAAAAATAATAGTAGATAAAATAGGAACTCTTATTTGAAACATATCTACATATGACTTAAGCGATTAAAAACTTATATGACCCGATTTGGCTTTATTGATAAAATATGAATAACAACAAGCACTCGCAAGCTTATTTATTACGAAAACAAATGCAAAAATTCAAAACGCTATGTCACGCGACACGGTTACCTAGCCTGTGATCGAATAAACCCAATGAACAAATATTTACCTCTCTTTTCAATGAATTTGAGTTCGGGTATCACCGCTCGCTAGTAACTGCCGAACTATTTTATCGAACTGCTCATTCCATAATTTTTTACCGCACATTTAGATTTTGAACTGGTCAACTATTTTGAGAACCGACGAATTATTTTTTTATTACCGTCCATGTTTTACTGTCGTAATAATTAATTAACCGCTATAAAATTAAATAACTGCTCAATATGTTTTTCAACTGATCATAATAACTGCTCGAATTTTTAAATAACAGTTCAAAAAATTTGTTCCCATAAACTTAGTGCAAGGCGCTAACTACTTATTTAAATGTACCGCCAGATTTCGGCGCTAGCTTTTTTTAAATTAAAATGTTAATACACTTTTCATGAATATACGACGGTCCACAGCCCCTTTGAACAAAGTCATTTGTCGAGAGTAGCGGGAAGCTTATCCTTTTCTTAATTAGCCCATCATGGGGTTAAACACGGCCTGGCAGATTCTGCACTTATTGTTTTATTATAATCAGTGAGTGGCAAAGTTAAATACTAGATATTTATATGAATGCGCTGTAAAACGCACGTAGTTGTGTCACGTGAAGGCACAACGCACATCATGCATATGCAATTACATTTTCACTCCAAAAGCGTAGATACTAATTGCGTGCAATAATATGACACGCATGCGTAAATATACGAATTACATTGTTTTGTACAGGGTAAACGGCACGGCAGGTAAGACGTTTTGTTAACAGCTTGACAATAGTTCTGAAGTGTCAACTGGTGTCAAGGTGCTCCAAGGCTCCAAGTTAAAATCGACCCACAGACAAAGCTGGCTGGTAAGGTCGTGTCAAGCCGGCGGCGGCGGGGCCCTCGTCACTAGACGCCCGCCTTCCGCCCGCCGCTCGACGCGACTACAACCTAAGCGATTGTTGCTCTAATTGGTAACTGTCCTTAACTATGGCGCTTTGTTCCTAACGAGACAGTTCTGTGCACCGATGTCTTTTGACGACACTCGACACGGTTATAGTCTGGTAGGTAGATATTAAATACAACTCTGTACCTACCTATATCTAGGATGTTTAATGTACTCCTAGTCAAATGAGTATGTGGCATGCATGACCCATCAAAGAAACTAAACAATTTTTTTTGAAAACATGAGAAGAAATACGTTAAATAAAAGTAAGTAGTAAGTAGTAGTAGTAGTTGTTAATACGTTTTATAAAAGGAAATACTTATGATCGATATTAATATGGGAAGATGTTTTTTTTGGTCCTACGAGTATTTCGTTCATCCTTAGTGTTTTCAGGGGCGAAAGTTTTTCAGATGTATGGTCTAAGTGTGTCCCTTAATTTTTTAGCGCTAATACACGTAGGGCCATTATGATGGGCCAACGTGTAGAGGGTGTATTGGTGACGGATGGCTCAAACGATGGCGATGGGATAGCCGCGTGTCAGTTTTTTCAGACGCCAATCCAAGATAATGGGCCAGCGATGGCGTTACGCAAGTACCTTCACGCGACTCGACCAACCTCATTTACGTGTTCGGTAGCGGTAGGAAGAGGTAAAGCCTGCTTAGCAAAAAAAATGCATTTCATCTGCAACATTTTTTTTGCTTGCTTATTGTATAAGAAGGAAAAAGCAATCAATCAAAAAGAGAAGACCAAGAAGCTGCTTTTGGATAAAAAAAAGCTTTACGAACGTCGTTGCCAACAGCTCACGGCAAAATTATGCAATGATTTGATATTCGATAATTGCGTCCGTAATTTTATCCGTATGTCCACACATGAATTTGATCATGTGTGCTCATTGCTGTCTGAGAAAGTTACAAAGTGTGACACAAGTTATAGAGAAGCTATACGTACATGTATTAAAGATCGAGTTTAATTTTTAAATGTTAGATACTTAAAAATATTAAAGACGAATTTTATAGCATTTTACTTTTAGAGACTACGCTGAAGACATATTTTATATGTACAATATAATTAAGATTGATTAGGCTCTATGATCTTTGATCTTTGCCTGTCCGGAATGGACGAATAAAAAGAGAAAAGAGGCCTCCTGAGCGCGTCCATTCATGGCTCGTCCCCGAGGCGGATCAAAGTTCGCGGGGTCTTTTTTTGCTAAGATAGTAATGGGACATCATGCATCGTGTATATGTAACGGGCAAAGTGATTAATGCGGGCAGTATGCATAATTCCCGGGCATTATGAATAATGCCCAGCTGTATCGGGCAATGTGATTATTAACTATCAAAACTGTGCTATTTATCACATTGCCCGGGCATTATGAATAATGCCCAAAGACCATTGGGCAATTTGATAATAATAGTCCGTTAACTTGATAATTGTAGGTTGCGATAATTCTATAGTCGCCAAATTTTTGAAACGTTGTCAGAGACATATTAGTGCACAATTTTTTTAGAAATTTTAGGTCACTGCTTTAGGTAGAATTTAGGTTTTTGCATTTTTAGCAACTAAGATTATTGAAGTAGAGTAAGAGAGTAGTAGAGTTGTAGTTATTGAGTAAATAATCTGGCATCTCGTATATTATGTTATTAAGTACCTCAATACAATTAGGTTTTTAGAAACAACGTACCTATGTGCTGCATACCTAAAGGAAAAAAATCTTTTAAATTCGGCATTATAAGAAATTTTTAATTTCTAATTTTAATGACGTAAAACTTACTACTTATGACCTACTCAATCTTCCTGTGAAATGTTAGAAAATTTAAACTAGTGCCTTTATAATAATTAGGTACCCTTTTTGATATTATTAGGTTTAATACTTTTTTTTTAATTATGCAATTTCATAATAAAAGTGTACCAAAAATTTGAACTCAACTTCACGGCAACAAACCGGGGGCGGCGCAGGGGGCGTACGTAAATTTGGGACTAAGCAAATGTCCAGATTATAAAAAGAAAAAAAATAAAATTTAAAAAATCTTTTAATCCTGTAGGTTAGGTTTGACAACACTTTTGACAGGTCATTTTTAAAGTTAATGCTAGATTCGCAAAAGTGCCCCCAGAGAAGAACATAGCAAGAAACTCTGGGTTGCTCGTTTCAATTTAAGTTTTACAAATTCTTAGGCTGAAACACAGAAACAAACATTAAAATTTACATTTCAAAAGAGCTTAAATCAATGAACAAATAATAAAAAAATTGCCCCTGCAATATCCAGAACAAGGTATAGGTAAGTAAATGGGAAGCTGAAAAGTGAAAGGCTTAGCTTGATAGAATCCGCATAGGTACATGACCGGCATCAGCAGCACCTTTACACAGGTCTCAACGATGTGCCAGCCAACAACCCTTTCCACATATTTTAGAGAAGTAGTATATTAGGGAAACCAGCGCATGTCACCCTTTGACCAATTAGAGTCCGGAATGGCCTAACCTGAACTAAAACTCAACTTAACCTATGAAGAAATGATGAGATTTTTAAGTATCATAATACCTACACATTTATTTGACTTTCAGTTACGTTTAGGTGAGATAAGTTTTCATTGTAAAATAAAAAAAAGTACTGAAACAAGTTTATTATCACTCTGCCCAATAGGTGACGGGCATTATGCATAATGCCCGGGCAATTTGATTAAATGTATAGTATTTATCACATTGCCCGCTTACATTGAGCATTATTCATAATGCCAGGGCATTATGCATAATGCCCAATTAATCACATTGCCCGTAACATATATGTGCTATGCAACCATCATTGCGACTACCGAATGGCCATCGCGATGGGCCAACGAGTACTAATGCTGTCAAAGCTACATTACATAAAGAGAAACCAAAATAAAACAAAAAAAATGAGAAAAACCGTGTAATACTCGCTTTAGTTAAGATCTTTTTTCTGTTTTACATATCCATTCACAGTATCGCGTCTCCGTCTAAGTCAAATCTAGAAACGAGAGTTTTATTTAAATATCCTAAACGCAATTTCAAGGCTTTTATCTTTTTTACGGGCTAAATTTTCCTCACAATGTGATTGTGATAAGGTTGAATTAAAATTAACATTCCTGTTAGAGTAGAATGTGGCGCCCGTAGCGCCTGTACCGCGTCGCTGCTGTAACGATGATCGCGATAAATGTTGATAATTCACTTTGTTACCGAGACTCGGCGATGAGCTGATGAGGCTTTGTTCCGAAATTTAATCAAATTCGGATCAAAGCAGGTACCTAAATTCGTGTTGGTTTAAGTGTATTTGCTAATTGGGAAATCTATATATGAACGAGAAATTTGCAAAACAGCATGAAAGCAACATGCTGTATTTAGCTCACGCCTGATTTCACTGTATTCTTTTTTTTTCTTTATTCGCTGGCTGTTCTAAGATCCCTAAATTATTAAGGTACTTTAGTTTTTCATAGATTCTGCCTTACGCATTAAAACTCTAACCTTGTTTATTCAGAGTAAAGGTAAAGCAAAAAGCATCGCCACAGGTAAGTTTGTACCTACGTAGTTAAACAGGTGTATCAAAATTCGTGTCAAAAAGAACACAAAAGTGTGTTTAATGGGAGATAAGCGAGCTGTCGTCGCCGGGGGAAGCGCTAACTGTGGTCATTTCCGTACAATCTCCGCTAGCAAATGATTTACAAGAGAGCGTCGCTAATAGGAGAGCATTGAACATTGTGCGAAGTACGGCGCTGCAGGTCGCAGAAATATCTATTCTGTATCAATCTTGCTTTATTCGTATGTTATTATTATTAACCTGCTTTATTCTTATGTTATTATTATTTACCTATGATACAATACAATGGACTCATTACTAACACCAAAACTGTATGTACGTGCTTATACATTTTAGTACGTTAAGGAATAAGCTTTTAAAGTTGTTTGACGACAAAACCTCAGTTTTATTATATAATAAATACCTACTTAGATATTACCTAACCTACTATAACTCATAATACTCATAATGGCAGCGCAAACTCATATCACATATTGTAGGTACAAGAGTAGTCGGCTACATATGAATTCATGCCAACGAGTGATTCTAAGTCCTTGAATCTCATTGGTGTTTATTTGGCAAAGCATTTGGCTCGTTTACAACTTTAAGAAATAGAGGGTCAAGTTAAAGTGTTATATTCGACCTTTAATTTAAAAAAGTGATACTGTGTTTATTAGGTACATAGTATACCTAATAAAATTTAAATAAGCATAAAAAACAATCTGAATAAACTATGTAATGTAGTTAAATTGATCTGTTTTATTTTATGAAAAATACTCGTAGTAACAATTTGCCATTTAGGTATATAAAAAATCTATCATGAATAATCTACCCCTGTCACAGCTCATTGTTGTGCTTAGACCGGAAAGTGATTAATGACCATAACATCCCCGTCTATTTTAAATATTTTTAAAAAGATTGAAAACGTAAAGTTATTTTGGGATAAATAAGCTTTTAATAGAGGTAAAAAACAGAGAGACATTGTTTAATCAAGTCGGGCCCAGGAGATGTGATTGGAGCCGGCGGGGCTGGACAGCCGTCTCGCTGAGGTTCGCAGATAGATAGGCACTGCCTAATTCCCCCATTCGTATGCAAGTCTGTTTGTTTTTGTGGATCACCTCGGCCACCCCCTGCCTGCGTAATCTACTGAACACATTTGCCATACCTAGCCACGCGTGAAAAGACTTTTGTACAAGGAATCGTAATGAAACACGATTTAGTGAATCAAAATAACTCTAATTAACCTTACTGCCGATTGAGTTATATTTGTTTTGTGTAGCGAGAAAGAAGGTTGCTTTTGCGAAAATATTCAGAATCGGCCACAAAGATATAAAGAAAATCGGAGTAGTAAAGTTGGCTCGGCGCCGCCGCCGCCGCCACCGCGTATTCCTCCCTCCAGTGAAGCGAGAAGTGCGGAGGGCGGAGGGGGCGGCGGCGAGAGGATGCGACCCCGTGTGACGTCTTTACATTAATAGCGGAACTATATTCCACTAAAAGATAAAACATTAGAAACGTTTAAGACTTATGAAACGATAATATACGTATATTATTGTATACGCGATTAAAGCCATACCTACTTATCTTCCAACATTTTCCTGTTTCAAGAAATCATTTTAAAAAAATTCTAATAATTTTTACCCATATCAAAATATCTAATATTTCCCGTAACGTTTGAATTTTCATTGTAGGTACCTATTTATAAAACTTTGGCTGTGAATTAAGAAAAAAAAAGCCATAAATGGCCCGCTGATCCTTATCAGAAGCTAATCAAGGTACGGAATTAATGATACCCAAGTATAGTAGAAACATCATTCGACATTGAACTTTTAACCTTTGTAAGTCTTGTATGCGTTCAATCTTGGCTGGGATTGCAGCCAACATAACTATGTTCATTGTACCCAACTAGCATAAGCTAGGCGGAGTAAATACTTTCTAGAAACACTAACTTACTTAAACTAACTTTATCATACATACGCTATTCTGAAAAGAGGGGAACAGATCTGCAATTTTTCGTGCGAGTTTATCTACTCAAATATTAACATTGCTTCGATAGCTGAAATAAGCATCAAATCTGGTGTGTGCATGGTTTACGGCACACTTTAACTTCGCTTTGTGCAGATAGCCGGAAAATTGCCCCGTACTTTTAGATACTAAATACAAGAAACGTAAACTCAATAAAAACACGGCTCTTTTCTTTAAAATAATAGTTTTCGATGTTTACTCAAAACACACATTTAGTGTTAGAGGTGTTAAGTACCTATTTGTTTTTAGTAGGTATTAGGTAGGTAGGTGTCAATATATATTTTTTATCTTTATGAATTAATTTGGAGAGCTCAGCAGTGCGCAGCTATAGGCTGAGAAGAAGAAGAAGATACTAGGTAATTTATGATATTTCTTTATCACTCTCTCTCTCTCTGTTGTCCGTTATTCCGAAACAAAAAAAATTGCCTCGCCGAGGTCGAAACGTAGCTAACTAATCTGTTAACAAAATACTTTCTTTATCGTTATAAGCACATTGTTTCCGTAATATTCAAGGTTTGGGAGCCATTACAGCCGTAAATGTTTCTACTTTCTCGCCATTTTATTTCTATTCGGAAAATATACAATAAACTACGACTATAAGAATCATTCAGCTATATTTAAAGATTAAAACGTAGTTTTCATAACAATATAAATTATTTCAACAAATTAAATTATTTACTTACTAAAAACTAAAGAAGTACCTACTTAGGTATGTGAGGGTGGTCCTTATTTTTCAACTTTCGAATTATCCTCCGGGCACTTTCTTATTTGATTATATACCTCTAAATACGAAATAAATGTTTTTTTGTTTTTGATTTTGTTAAGATTTAGAGGTCGCTACCAGCTGTCAATTTTTTACAAAAAGTGTTCAAATACAGCTTAAATGGTGATTCCATTAATTTAAAATTTAGGTACATAACATGTTACGTGCGAGTGAAACTAGCATAGACTATACCTTCTAATCCCCCTCCCCCCTCTCCGTTCCTCGACCCCCTCATTTGTACTACGATCGCCCCGCACTTCAGTTCTGTTAAGCAACAAGAGCGCACGTGTTGTTTTTGTAAAAGTTACAGTGAAGTGTTTCAATTTGCAATGGCGTCTACTAGTAGCGGATTCAGTATAACTACTAGAAATCAAAGTGAGATTTGGCTTATCGGTCAATTATTATCTGAATTAAGCCAATCAACCTTACCATCCATTGGCGAAGTGTTGCGATATTTTTTCTACTACAAAAATGAAGAAAAGAAAAGTATTCGTGAATCTGCGACTTTGACGGCTTGTGGGGTTATTAATTTGTGGGAAAAAGCTGGCATACCTATTCAATTAAAAAAACATGTCATCAGCAAAATTGAAAAGCTGTTCAAAGAATGGCAGAATCTAAAAAAAAATAAAGAAAACAAGAAAAAACGTTCAGAAGCATTGAAAACAAAAGAACAAAACTGGCAACAAAAGTTAGAAGATTTATTTGACATCGCTCATCGTGATGCTTTAAATATTATGACTTTAGAAGAAGATAAACAGTTTTTGTTAGCAGTGCGGCAAAATCGACGCCAATTTTTGATTGGTTCAGTCGACAGAAAAAGTTTAAACAAATGTAAGAAAATAAAAGAGAAAAAAGAATGGCTTGATAAATTGCGCGAGCGTGAAAACAAAGATATCTCGTCTATAACAGAAAAATGCTCATTGTCTTCATTATCATTTATTTCGTCATCGTCTGCCACAATAAGTGGGGAAGAAACTCCATCTGACTCCGAATTTATATCAAAATTGACGAAGATGCAACCACCTCAAAAACGAGCTCGAAAAGATATTATTAACAGTCAATTAGCTTCCAGTCTTGATGTTTCTAAATTGAGTGACAGAAAAGCAACTATGGTCGTGACATCTACTTTGAAAAGCGCAGGCTGTGATCCATCAGAATTTAATGTCAATAGATCTTCTATTCGTCGGCAGCGTGTCAAAAATCGCAAAGCTGTTGCAGAGTCGCTCAAAAGCGAGTTTAAACCTAGTTCGTCTTTAACAATTCATTGGGACGGTAAACTTATAGAAGATATTACTGGACACAAAACTGTAGATCGGCTGCCAATTTTGGTATCAGGACATGGAGTCGATCAATTACTCGCCGTCCCAAAATTAGAACGTGGAACAAGCGAAGCTTGTGCGTCGGCTGTCTACGACGCTATAAATTCATGGAATTTGAGCGATAAAGTAAAATGTTTGTGTTTTGACACTACTGCTGTAAATACCGGCTTAAGAAGTGGAGTATGCGTTCTCTTGGAGCGCAAAATGGATAAAAATATGCTTTGGTTTGCTTGTCGTCACCACATAATGGAAATTATGTTGTCAGGTGTAGTGGATCAATCGCTTGCCCCATCTAGTGGTCCTGATATACAATTATTCAAAAGATTTAAGAACAGTTGGGACTCTATTGACCAAAGCGACTTCAAAACAATAACAGATGACGCTGAGGCAAATATTCTTGCAGAAGTGGCCGCAGACAGGATTTCTTTTGCCAAAAAGCAACTTCAAGTACATCAACCTCGAGATGACTACAAAGAAATGTTAAATCTTACAATCATATTCTTAGGAGGTGTTCCTGAAAAAGGCGTTTCATTTCGGAGACCTGCTGGTCTACATCGAGCTAGATGGATGGCAAGAGCCTTGTACTGTTTAAAAATTTATTTATTTAAGCATCAGTTAAAGCTAACGAAAAAGGACGAAAAGGCTGTGAGAGAAATATGTATTTTCACGGTGATGATTTATATCAAATATTGGTTTCAAGCCTCTACCAGTCAGTCAGCACCAAGAAACGACTTACAATTATTAAAAGACCTTAAAGCTTTTGAAAGTGTTAACAAAAATCTAGCTACTATTGCGCTGAAAAAGATTTTAAATCACTTGTGGTATTTGTCGGAAGAGCTGGTTTCGCTTGCATTTTTCGATGACGAACTTTCAGTCCAAGAGAAGAAAAAAATGGTAGAAGCACTCAAAATTGAAGGCACACATGATTGCTTAAAACGAATAAACCTTGACATGGCGACCATCCACGAAAAAAATATAGAAAACTTTGTGAGCAGTAATTCTTTAAAATTCTTCCAGGTCCTAGGTATCTCATCAGATTTTTTTTATAAAGACGTTGAAACCTGGAACGAAGACCCTGATTATATAGCTGCCAAAAATATTGTTCATTCATTGCGTGTAGTGAATGATATAGCTGAGCGTGGTGTTGCTTTAATGGAAGAATACAATAAATTAATTACCACAAATGAAGAACAAAAGCAATATTTGCTTTTGTTGGTAAAAGAGTATAGAAAAAAGTATCCCAATACTAACAAGTCAACCCTTGCATCTTAAAAGTAAATCATTCAGATTATTTTATTTCATAGCATCAACAAAAATTGTGTAATATTTTTAAGACCTGGTTAAAAAAAATAAAGGATTCTGAGAAAAACAAATTTTGGCTTTTTATTTAAAATTTAAACCTTGGTAGCGACCTCTAAATGTTATTAAAAAAATTCAAAAAAATTACTGTAATATTTTCTTAAGGTATATAACCAAATTACGTGGTGCCCCCCGAAATTAAAGAAAAAAAATATTTTCCTTAAGAATAAGGACCACCCTAAGTGGCTGCTACAATTTAATAACAATTAACAAAAAACACGTAAAGAAATACAAACATTATTTTCTGCAAAGTTCGAAATTTTAGCAAGTATTGGTGACGACGTCATCTAGACTGGGTATTGCAGTGTATCAGATGTCAGTTTGTAACATCTGTTAAACTGCAATATCCAGTCTAAATGACGTCGTCACCAATACTTGTACAGAAGTCAACAACGTTAGAACTACCTAAATACATATAGATATTAATTGATACGTATAAAAATATAGTCAACACCGTCGATCTATTCAAGAAAAAAAACCAATTGGTACCTCGTACCTATGTAGGTACGCTTTTTGTAAAATAATTCATACCCGTCATGACGAAGTTAATTACTTTTTAAAATATGTAAATTAGTCTTACGTTTTGCCTACAACAAAACAACGACAGCCCGTACAAGAATCCTTGTGGTTGAAATCTCTAAACGGTGCTGTGTAGCTACTATGAGTATATCAAGATTTAGGTACAAAATAGTTTTGAAGCCTCTAAGGATGTGGTCAAATCGACGATGGTTAGGTTGAAGTTTCAGTACAAATTATTTTGAATAACTTAGCTAAAGTTCGTCGCAATTTCCCCAAGTCGGGGCCCGCGCTAGTTAATGTAAATCCGAGGTACGAACAACCTTTTGCTTTATTTACCACAAAACATAAATTGCAAACTAAAATCGAAAGTTGGTTTATACTTTTTTACTATGTATTTATCTTGCGATTTAAACGAAAATATTTATTCGTAGTCACATTTCTACATAAAATATTATTTTTTTACTCATCTAAGTTAGTAGTAGTTAGTAGGTAAGTTCTTGGAAAAGTAACGCATTTTTTTTACTCTTTTCTAAAAACAACAGCTTCAAAGTAAACATAGCAATTTAAAATTATTATAATAGGCAGATAGTAGTTTTTCAACAATGTTAATACCAAATGTACTTTTTATTTGATTGAAATAAGCATTCCGATTATCGATAGTAGGTAGGTAAGGTATCGCTTAAAATAATAAGTTAATTAATGTGTACCCTTGGAAAAACATGCATAAGCTCTCAGCCAATTCATAGGCGTGAATAAATATTTCATGAAAAGGCCTAAACTAACAATATACGTAGGTATTTACTGATTGAGAGAGAAGTGGGAGCGATTCTTCCACGCGAGTAAGCTTCTAGGCTTTTAGTTAAATAGGTTTGTAAAGAGGTTTCTACATTTGATTACACCATCCGCAATTGTGAATGAACAATTCGATATATTCTGTCTCCTGTATTTATTCAAAGTAGATTTGCTCAGTTAGGTAACGTTTAGAAAATAATTATATCGATTTCGTATCAAATAGGTATCGATTAATTCTTACACCGTATTCACATTTTCATGCACGTCGTCAAATCCCATTCATGTAAAGAATTTCCGCTCTTGTTATTTTTTATTCCAACTCTCTTATTTTTCTTGGCGGTTATGAAAACTTTGACGTTGGCAGGTTTCATTTAAAAGTTTGGATTTTCCAGTTGCATTTAACAAGTAAGTACCTTGGCATAATTATTTATAAATAGCAGACCTGCTTGCTTAGCATGGCACTCCGTGACAAGACGTTGTCGTGCGTTTGTCACGCTTACGTCTCTGTCTATAGTATTAAATGTGATAAGGACAGCATGCGTGAGATAATTGTCGCAGCGCGCCATGCTAAGCCCCCAGAAAAGCTCTATAAAACAAAATAACAAGCTCTGAAACAAAATCGTGCTGAATATTTGCCGTAGCGTATTTGCCTATTAAGTACTTAGTGTGTCCTCGCCTGTGAGTACAAAAGTCCATTTTGTGGCTTATGCAGGTAACAGAGCCAACAGAGGAGCCTCTACGGGACGCACGTACAAACTTATTACTGTAAATATTCATTAGCCACAAAGTTTTCAACGCGTTGTTATGCCCACTCACACCCGGTTATTAACTAACTTTAATTAACAATGATAAATTAATGTGACAGAATAGAAAATTAAAGAAATTTCCGTTCCGTTTGAATTCCAATTGATTTGGTAATTGCAGATTGAGGAAATGTAAACAAGCAACTTTATAAAATTGTTTTGCTGCCCGGAATCAATTTATTGCTTAGTTATCTTTGGGTTTACTTTTATTGTTTATACATATTATTTATTTTTAATTAAGTTTTATGTGCCACCTAGTGCTATGTTAGGTGCTATGTTAGCTTATTGACGACGGTGTAGCGATTTCGTTGCGGCATCGTGGGGAATACCTACGTGTTGGCAACCCAACATAGGTAAAATTTGAATTATTCTATAATTTTGTTAAGTTGTACTTCCTGTTTTTATATACTTCTCTTACTCTGTGATACTCGACCTTACTCGACCTAACCGTGATAATATAGCACAATTCAAATCCTACAGTGCAGTTTTTTATATTCTTTCTTCGCCCAACTAAATACCAGTGCCTCAAGCTCTTCACTTACACTACGTGCCGTTTTTAGATTAAAAAATGTAGATAGGTGCGTTGCGAATTCACGGCTTTGAATAAAATGCGATGTACGAACAGAGAATAGGTATACCTAGCCACAGCTTATAACAGTCCTTTATAAGAATAAGAAACGTAGAAGCTTGGGCGGTAAACACTTCCGATGCCGTCCGACGACGACTCCAGATTGCTGTCTCATATTGAAAAGGGTTACTGAATACGTCCGAGTATATTTTATAATAAGCATCATTCGTATAAAAGCAGGATTTTCTTCATTAAGGTTACCAAAATTTTGGAATATTTAGGGGCCGTCTCATCATTTACAGATAAAATTTATCTGACAGATAATATATCTGTCTCTATCTAAAACGTCATGTTTTATGAAACAGCCGTAGGTTTATCGGCCAGTTAAATTTTATCTGTAGGCGGTGAAACGGGCACTTAAAGTTCAGCTAGCAAAAAATATGCTAAATGTATAACAATTGAAACACCAGAAGAAAGACACCTTAGAAACGTCGTCAAACATCGTCAAACAACGCGACAGAATACAAAGCTATGAAGGAACTCTTTGCACGCTTGACCCTCGTATGTACTTGCGACCGTTTCTCACAAGCCACCAACAAAAATATAAGTACTTTTAAAAAGCAGATAGCAGAAGCGATAAGCGTGATGTATTTGCACTCAGTTCACAGTACGGTACGATAACTAAATGGGAGTTTATTTTGGTTTATCAGCGGCTGAAATGGAAGTCACATTTTTGATAAGTTTAACGATTTCGTGCCACCATCGCTACTGTAATTAATATGTTAATGTAGTGTTAAAAATTAAAGAACGGTGTTAAGGCGACTTCGACTTGGTAAAAGAAAAAAAGTAAATTTGATTTGAATGTCCGTACAAACAAATTTTTCAACCCAGGATTCATACTTGTTGTGAAAAGTTTTTACCACGTGGGAGTTTTTAGAGGCGAAGTTTTAGCTCTTACAAAATAACGAAGATCGGACCATGGTCTGATACTCACGGTTTGTAGATATAGAAGGTACCTACTCACATCAGAGAATGACCGTTTATCAATATAATGATGAACCTAAAGAGAGCCATCTTATAGCTAGACCATTTCAAACTAAATAACTTGCGGTGTGTGTGAGAGTCGTTATAAGTATCGTGCGGTTTACATAAGAATAAGATGAAAATTGTCGACGGCGGCGTCGGAAATGTAAAAGATTAGAATCATGTTGTTTTCCAATGTTCGCTGAAAAACAATCTTGAAATGGAGTGGAGGTGCGGGGGTGGGGTTAGAATTGATGCAGGCACCTAATGGGGGTTGAATTTTGTTCGTGACCTGGGTGGCCGTCCGGGAACATCTGTGCGCTGAATTAAAATTCTTTGCTTTGTGTATCACTCATAAACCACTATAACAACACTCACATTCAAAGGTCTCGATAAATTACGTTTAAGGGAAAATAAATAAATTATGTGTAAGAAAGAATATATAAAGAAGGAAAAGTAGATCGACAAATAAAAAAATATTGCTCGTACATCGATAATAAGATAGATTGGTTTACTCCCCAGAGTTTGTGATAAAAATATCTTAAATACGGATCATAAACAAGTCGCAAATAAACTTTGATTAACGAATAAAACATGAAAGCGCCTGATGCTTCTTACTTAATCCCATTTAACATTCGAAAGTTGAAGCTGCTAATAAGTTTAACGAATTACGGTTGATCCGAGAACAATATAAATTTGAAAACGCCCTCAGCAACATAAGTATAGAGCAGAGAACTCGGGTGGCCTCTAATCAGCACCCGCGGCTCTTCCTTCCACAAAACCGCAGTTACCGAGTGCACTCTACCGCCATGAACGATGCATTTGTGTCTAAGGATAATCGGTGAATATCTCGCATTTATAAACTGTAGGTAGGTAGGGAATTTGTTAATTTTCCTCATATTAATAACCTAATGAATTCATCTCAATAGTTGCTATTTTTAGATGAACGACCAAAGCGGAAACCTATTTATTTGTGAAATTGTGAACCATAGGTACTTATTATTAAAATGTGACTACATAAATCACAATTTATCAAGCTATAACGAGAGTCATCGAGGGGGAAAATGACTACCTAATTATTAAAATTAACTCTTTGTGTCAGACTTTAATACGTAAAAATAATATTTCTACATTTTAGGTACCTAGTTTAATGGGATGGGTTAGTAAGAAATGTGGACAGGCGATGTTCAGAAAAGCATTAATCGGAATTGGCCATCGCGACAGGATGGCAAAAATGATAGCTATATAACATTGGGCTTTCTCGGGTATTTGATCCAAAGAGCTTCACAATACCACAAAATCCTCGTATCTTTTATTTTCTTTCAAGAAAACGCCGACAAAGCCGCTTCGCTGGTAAAAGTTTGATCTCCAATATTAAGATCGAAAGAGGGGAAAATGTGAATTCGATTCGATTAGGTATTTTAAATAGAGACGGTTCGGTGTAATCACACGACGAGACTGCTGTGCGTGATACTCGATATATTCTTTTATTGTCCTGTGATTCCAATTCAGAAAAGCACAACATTTTTTGTTAACTGTTGTGTGTAATACTCTCATGTTTGCGTGCCTGCTAGCAATAACAATACAAACAAGCGGTTAGGTGTTTCACCTACTTACTTACCTTTTACAAATTCCTACTCAACAATAGCAAGGTATTTTTGTAAGCCCAAATACGGCTGCTCATAGGAACTAGTTTCACGAGCCAGTTGACGTAATCCCTTTATTGTCAAGTATTCAGCTCCAGCCAAGAAACTAAACAGATTCTACCCGACCAACCGAACACGTCCCAAGGATTGTGCAACTTTATTTTACCAAGTACCTATACTTATTGTAGTAATATATGGGCGAATGTGTATGATTATGGAGATCAACGCTGGTTCATACAAAAAATCAACATACTTAAAGAAATAGGTACATCATGTAGGATTTTCAAATTATAATACCAATAGGTTGTTGCATCGTCACGTTACGGCGCGGGTAAGTAGGTAAATCTTTGAAGTTGTGACTGGTTAGCATAAGATTGTTAGATAAGACTAATTTAGTTGCGGGAAAACGCATCCCGTTGATAAGGACCATCTATCTGTCTTGTAACATAACTAAGTACAAAAGTAGGTAGTCAGTTACTTTTAAATTACTTACTTACAAGAGTTAGATATCGCTCAGCAATAAAATGAAATGATGATTTAAGTTATACGCAGTTGGATGAGAGCAAGCAAAACAGCGAGAAAATGTTATATAACAAGTTAGCGGATCGGATGATAATAAAAACTATAATATTGTAAACAAATGGCTTACCGCCTCCGCTGGGAAGTGAGTAGCTAACAATCAGCGCGTAAGTTTGAAATCCGACAATCTCTCGAGAAGTACTCAGAACAAAGGTAGTCTCAATGAAGAAAGAGCCGTGAGAGAGTAGCGGCGAGGCGGCGAGACGGCGAGTCGCTGAGCGAGCACGCGGGATGAGTGCGACGACGCGACGACGCGACGACTCGGCGCGACGGGACGGGGTCGACAGGACCGCGCGCGAGGGCGGCTCGACGTGGAATTGGCGGCGTCGCCCTCCGCCGTTATGTAACCCGCGCGGAGTAGCGCAGCGCCTCCCGACCAGCCCCGCACCCCGCACTTTCGGAAAAGATGAATGAGTAAAGTTTCCTAACGGACGTTAGTCCATGGATTTCGCTCGGTTTCGGATCGGCCCGCGGTTACATAAAGAGCTTCTGCACATGCGTAGCGCAGCCTCCGCATCGTAGATGATGCGGATCCCGTACAACGCCCGCGCCGATACTCCGACAACTTGTAATGCAAATACGCAGTGGTCGGGTTATCATCTTTGTTGTTAAGTATAAAAAATTTAAGCGAGAAATAAAATATTTCTTAAAGATCTAAGTACCTACGGAATAAATAAAATTAATTTCATCCGAAGTGTAAATACCTTCTGGAGCGACGGCTCTGGCTACGACTATTGCTACGACACGCTACGCACGTAGCTTTCGTAGCTTCTGCTCGCGATCATGAACGTACGGCAATGCAAACTCAAATGAATTATTCTACGCACAATTTTTTACTTTTAAAGTTCTTACTAACTCAACGTTATTGTGTGGTTAGTATAGCTTGAAATAAATATGACGTGCTGATGAAATATAGCGTGACGTGACGATACAGGAAATTGTTATATTTAACCACAATACATTACTCTATTTATATTGTAAGTACTAATAGTACTTATTTTCAGTTTCCATAAGGATACTAACTAGAAATATTGTTTATTTTCCTTCTCGCATATAAATACGAGAAGGAAAATAAACAATAGAGATGTATTAAACTAAGATACCATTTAATGCAAATACGAGTACCTACACAGATCAATATTTAATTGTTTTATAAGCGAACATCTTTCTAAACGCTGAAAAACTGTTAAGCCTGAAATCATTGTCCATTCTCTGTCTATATCATTCTACCTATGTCAGATCGCTATTGCGATGCGACATGTTTGGTAAAATAAAAGAGAACATTCCTGAAAGCCACCTACTGACAGATTTATTGGTAACATTACCTATCATAAAACCGAAGTTCCTATACGACCGAATTTCCTGAAAGATCGAAAATGAAAACACTTGTTGTTTAAGACGCTGCTGTCTCCACGAGCGAGATTGCGGCGATATTATCGTTGTGCCACGTATTTCAATATACCTACTCTCTGTGAAGCCGTCTGCACATGGCGCGGCGTATACGAAGCATGTGTATAATATTGCCGCGATTCTCCCGCTCGTGAAGACAGCGCTTACGTATGAATGGTTGAAATATCAAAAAGTTAAAATACGGCAGCTTGAATAACCAAAACTTCGATCCCATTATTACAAAACGAGTTTTAAATATAGTTCTATAACTAATGTCATTATTTGACGTTTTGTCCGTAGCAGAAACGTTATTTATCTGAGTTAGTTCTAGGACTATAAATAAAACTCGTTTAAAAAGTATAAAATAAGACCAAAAGGTTAAAATTTGATGCTTCTATTAAGAATATCAACAACTTTTATTTGACCATTCGTATTTATTTATCAGTTTTGTGATACAAATCACCAAATATCAACAAATCGGGAAACATGTTCACTTTCATGGGAAGATTACGTCTTTTTTCGTGACGACTACATAAACACCAAGTTTGTACACACGCAGTACAAGTTTATTAGCTAGAAGCCACCGTAACAATAGCAGTCAGGTACCTACTTAATACAACAAAGAAATACCCATTGATATTTTTGTTTACGGACTTCGTAAATGTTCTATCGCGTGACCATTGTGAGCTATCTATCTCAAACAAACAGTAAATATGTCGCATAGTGTTCACATTGTATCCCTGGCATGACTTCGACGCTCATATTGCTATCGATTAGGAAAACCCGCTGCACAAGTTAAAGACGTTGGTAAGCATAATCTAACTTCATCTATGTAAAAAGGGTTAGGCCAATTTATATAACTACATAACACGCGATTTAAAAAGTGACTTATAGTAAGTACCTACGATAGGAATCGGGTCAAGGCCAATTGTTTTTGTAGGGGCTATAGAATAGTTAGAAGGTAGGCAACGTACTACGAGTAATCAGGTTTCTTGTGGACGGAAATCCCGGAAGCCCACTAAACTTGTACGCAGTTTTTTACGATTGCCCCAAGAGAAAACGTCTGCCATTCGCATCTAATTTGCAATTTTACGTATTCGTGCCCAAATCTGACCCAACATTTGGCTACCTGCACTGAAATTCAATCAATGTACCTAGAAAGTGACCGCTTTTTATAGATACAAGTCTTTCACCAAATAAATTATAAAACTTGAATTAGAGAACCCAGGTTGAATTCGAACTTTCGCTCTCTTGAAAACTTTTGTGGCGAGAAATAATCATCAGTCCGAAATTAACACAAATCCTTAATGGTGCTCCCACACTCCCACACTCCCACCCATAAAATGTTTTAGTATACGGAAACAAATATTTTTATAACATGCAATGTGAGAGCCGTAAGCACCATAATACAATTTGTCCTATTCTGGATCTTGTTTACAAAAAATTTTTGCCAAAAAAGAAACAACTTCAAAACGGAAACTAAAAAGTATGAAATAAATTAACTTGTACAGAAATTTCGAGTTTATAAGTGATTAAAAGAAACATAAACAATTAAATAATTATGCCTTTAAAATTTTTGAAGACGGTGCCAAGTAAAACAATAACTAGATATAGGTAATATAGGTACTTATAATCAATCTTTTTCACATCTCAAGGAAACAGGTGGCACCGTCTTCAAAAATTTTAAAGACATAATTATTTAATTGTTTATGTTTCTTTTAATCACTTATAAACTCGAAATTTCTGTACAAGTTAATTTATTTCATACTTTTTAGTTTCCGTTTTGAAGTTGTTTCTTTTTTGGCAAAAATTTTTTATTTCACATTTTTTAGTTTCCATTGACTGTCTTTCATTTTCATTATCAGACCCCTTATAACAGTCACAACCCATTTAGATGAAAGGTCTCAATAATAGAAGTTAATCAAGCCCAAACACAAAGTACTTGCTGTAAGCCGTTGTCGAGTTCCCTCGACTGCCTTTCCGCTCCATCATCAGGTCAACGTCAGGCCCTCATTAAATATTAGGGCTTTAAAATTCTTATTATTGCATAATATTAAGAAACGCACTAGTCGCGATGCAATTTTTTCGAGTGTTTCCCTCGATATCTCCAGGTTTCCACCATCAGGTCCTGGTTTCCTTACCATGGGACCACCCTTGGGATACTCCCTTTCTAACAAAAAAAGAATCATCAAAATCGGTTGATGGACGACGAAGTTGTGTGAAGAAACATAAGAAACAGACTAGTCGAAAATACAGTTTTTTCGAGAGTTTCCCTCGATTTCTCCAGGATTCCACCATCAGATCCTGGTTTCCTTACCATGGGACCACCCTCGGGATACCCCCTTTCCAACAAAAAAAGAATCATCAAAATCGGTTTATAAACGACGAAGTTTTGCGTGGACACACATAAAAAAAAATATACGGTCGAATTGAGAAACTCCTCCTTTTTTTGAAGTCGTTTAAAAAGAACAGAAAACTGCCTTAATTTTTTGAATTTATTATGTAAGACAACTTCACAAATGACATCAAAGAAGCTCAACTTAACAGACAAACGCAAATATAGACTGAACGTTTTCAATTTTTTAACTTGACTACTCGGATCACCCATTATATTCCAAATACGATACGTTACTTATGTCAGTACGGTATCAAGTAACAAACAAATTGTATTGTTTGTATTTCCCCACGCCTCAAATAGACACATCATCCAGATCCTCTTTACTGAATATGAAAATAATAAACGGTAATGCCGTTATAAGAAGAGGGCTATAAAGGTGTATTGGTGCACCCACACTAGGTAGATGTTTACTAACCTTTACAAACATTTTATAACAAACTTTTAGGTGCGTTTATTATACTTATTGTTTATTATAAAATGTTTACAAAAGTTACTAAATATGCAATGTGGCACCGCTCTAGGGAATTCTCGCGTTTCTTTGGAAAAGGCACGAGGAAAAAGTAAGCGAGCGACATCTATTGGAATACAGCGATACTACGCACACCACAAGGTTTAAGACAGTGTTTTGTTTCGGGTTCTGTTCCACCTGCCTGTTTTTTGATAAAAACACAGACTTTGCGCTTCATCTGTGAAACACTTATGAAACAATACGAAAAAGCGCCAAGTCTGAAACCAAGATAAATTCATACCCCTAGTTGTAGGTAAGACGACTAAATCTACAGCCGCAACTATAGATATAAAGGACCGTTAGCTCTGCAACTGAGATTAAGAACGAAACCATATAGCTATTAAAAATAAACATAAAATTATAAGTAACTCAGTTACTAATTGTGTAAATACAATGTAACACAGTCAAGTAGGTACAAAAACAAACTTGCCTATAACATCAACCAGCTTCCTTAACTCAAAAAAAGTTTTAATTTTAAAAATGTATTTATTTTACAGTGATAATTCACAGGACTATACATTATAGCATTTGTAATTTAAAGTAAAATACTTTTTACAAAATGTCTTCAGGTAAATGACAATGTAAATTTAGTATTATTATAATAGTTTGTAAATCGATTTTTGTGGATTATTTAAAAAAAAACTTATATTAGATTGAATCTCACAACTATGTGATTAACAGTCCCACTGAGTGAGCAAGCACGCGACGCAAGTGTCCAGCCAAATAAAGAAGATCTCTGAATAAGAATCAACTCACTAGCGTTGCAGGATCTGCCTAGATTGGACGAGCGCTTGCTTCACGGGACTACTAAGGCTATTAAAAAGCTATAGTTTAATTAAATAAACTGTTTTATTATTAAGAATACCTAAGCAAGTTGTTATTAAGATGTGTGATGTGTTGAGCCCAAAATTTCTATTCCTAGAGTTGCTTTGTGGCATAAGCATTGTGAAGTGCATTCAGCGGTTAATTAATTTCTGTAAAATTATTAATACTTGTTTGTGATTATGTGTACAATAACGTGTTTTATTACTTGTGCATAATGTAGTTTGTAGCACATTAAAACGTTATTTCATTTGCGTTTAGATTACTCCTTACATTAACTTATAAATATATATTTATCTCCATAGTTTCTGTATGGAGTAACCTTATCGCTGCGAGCAACGCATAAAACAACCGCGTGCCTAAGTCCTATTTTCGAAATTATATTTTCTTTTGACTGGACTATAAACCTCAATATCACGGCTCAAAATTAAAAGTTTCTTTTATTAATCCTAATGAATTTTAACTCCATAATAAACATTATTTATTGCTGATCTAATCACTTATAAATAAATATAAATCATTACAACTATCTTTATCAAAAGAAGAAATATTGCGTACACTAATATTAAAAATATTTAGCTAGAAGATCAGGAGACAGATATTTTATTTTATGGCGATACAACATTACAACACACGAAATTATAAAAGCACCTTGTGTAAAAAGAATCAAGTGATACAAAAGTGTTACCTTTAATATAATATTCAGTAAGTAAGTATATAAGTTTTGTACCACTTTTACAACATGATCCGCCGTAAATAAAAGCTCTCACTATGAATTCAATATTGGCACATTTTTCGAATTTTGTGCGAAATAACTAACAACCTCGGGCAATTTAATGACTTTTTATAATTATTGTGCATTTAAGGGTACAGATTTATATATTTCCGTTTCATAATTATAGCATTATCCAGCCTTTAGGTACTATTAAATGTTCCTATTATTACAGAAATATTATTAAAATCTTATTCAAACTTATATCTATACTTACGTAAAATACGCATGATAGGATATAAACGATAAGAAACGTCGAAACACTTATCTCTTTAAAAATTAAGCCGTTTATTATAGGCAACATTTTTTAATAAACTGCCTTGAATACGCATAAGTCTATATGTTTTGAGCGGAAGAGAAATGCACAAGTTTGTTTGCAAGTAATGAGGTCGATAAAATTCTACAATTACTACATACAACTGTAAAATGTGATGCGTGCAGCCTTTCAGTAATAGTGATACCAGTAAACTGGTCAATAAATAATTTGATTAAACACATAAACTGATTATCCACTGACATTCTCCTTAGGATTACTTTAAGTGAAACATCATCTGCTGAGGTACCAGTAGATCATTGCCCAATAAAAGTTGTCCTGCTAGCTTAGCATACACGCCGTGACAAGACGTTGTCATGGGTTTGTCACGCTTACGTCTCTGTCCATAGTTTTAAATGTGATAAGGACAGCATGACGTGAGATAATTGTCGCGGCACGTATGCTAAGCCCCCTGAACAATTATCTGCTAAAAGTAAAGTCACGGACTTCTGTCAAAAAATGCGGAAATTATTATTATTAAGTAGAATTTAATAACTTTACAATTGCAGTAATAAAGACCTGCCTAAAAGACAACATATACTTACATAATAATAAGTCAGATATTATAAAATATTGTTACTTAAATACGTAGCGAGAAGGCAGCCGCCACCCAACAGTCTCAGGGGCCATTGATGGAAAGCGAGACGGATCGGCTGAGAAACGAGGAATATTAGAGTGATTCTTGAGCGTTAAATTACTGACTTCTATAGTCGATGGATAAAAGTTAAATGTTTTACAGTCTAGTTCTGAAAAAGTGTTTTTTAATTCTTATATTTATTCATTGGTTTAATACTTCTTCGTTTTTCAGCTCCGACGCCAACGCCACACTCCACGCCAATGGACAGCCACCCTTGAGGTCTAAATTTTTACAGATAGGTGAAAACTATATAATTATCAAGACAATAATACGGATAAGTCGATGAAAAAGGAATGTTACGATTAATATTTGCAAGATGTATTACTTACAGGATGACGGCCTGCCGTTTAACAACGCCATTTATTCTGGACATTTCAATTCTTATACAAAGTTCGCCCTGCACAGCTATAATATACATTAAATATTTATTCAAGATTAAGTACATGAATACTGTTAAAATACAGATAGATAACCCACCAAATATTCTAGGTAAATACATCCTATAAGACTATTATAATTATACGTATGTCAAAATTGTGCGTTGCATAATACTACGAGATTGAATATATCGACGAAGGCACAGATACTTATAATTAGTTTCGACAAGTGCCTAGCCCGAAGCATCGGGATTACACCGACTGCTTACTACTCGTTTAACTACTAACACGATTACACCCTAATCATTACAAGTCTTGAGAACCAAATTGAAGAAAAACTTATTATTTTGTTTTAATATCCCTTAATAATATTAGGACAGTATCCTCAACAACGAATCAAATTAAGGTCTAGATTGCTTTCGTATCAGACCTATGTGCATATAGCAATAACAAGAGTAAATCCAAATCTATGTTATAATTACCGTGCTTATAAAAATTGACTAAATATCACTAAACATCCGATAACTCACACGTTATCATCTCTTTATAAATACAATACACATATGTGTATGATCGCAGAATCATTATTACAAACTTGAAATCTAATTAACCATTTAATAAAATTTAATTATTGTGATTTGAAGTGAAGTTAGGCAGTCTTAAAAATAGATTACAGCATTGCATCTTAAATAAACATTTCGAAAGTTTTTCATAGAATATTGTTGTCGCACGATAAACAATTAACTATGAAATTATTAACTAAATAGTTTGTCCAATCCAACTCCGAAATGTAACATTCAAAACTTCAATGCAATCATTCTAAAAATATCTCTATTGCTATTTAGATTATTGTTAACATTTTTTAAATCTCTATGAAAATATTTGCATTTGAATTCTCAATCACATTCGCTGTAAACCTGTGTATAATATAGTAAAAAAGCATTCATCATATCACATTGTAAGGATCACTTTTAGTTTAACGGTTTTGCTAAACAGAATACATCAAAATTGAATGGAAGGAAAGGAGATATTTCATTTGTTTCATAACTTACGTAGCCCTTGATCTTAAGAGCTTAAAGGAAATCGCAAAGTGTCAAATAAAGATGCAGAACATTATTATCTATCTACAAGTGTATATTTGTAAAAAGCTACCTGTCCCCATTCAGTGTGGGTTACTGCGCGACGCTTCTGCATCTTGCCGCGTTATATTAAAGGCTTCTGTCTTGAGAAAGTCTACAGTTTTATAAGCAGAGTCCGCTTCCATAGCTGATAGCATTTTTCCCGGTGCAATCTCCTTCTTTCTCAGTGGCGCTTCTTGTGGCTGGAAATAGTGAATTAGTCGGTAAGTATTATTAAGTTCAATAATGTTAAATTATTGACTCACAGATGTTCTTGCATGCTCAGTGTACTACAGAAATCAATGCTTATAGATATTTCTTTAATGCTAAAAAAGGCTTAAAAGTAACTTTCATATAAAATAAAACCAATCCATTCTAATGTATGCTTAATGTATTCAACAATACGATTTCTATTATATAAAAGCTGAATACGCTTAAAAACACACGTAACAGAATATACAAAAAGCTATGAAACTTACTTTGGATGGTGCTGGCTTATTAGAATGAAGATCCAAGTCTAGGTATTGTAAAACGTCCGACTTTATATCATCGTGGGGAACAAGTTGGAGAACAGCCTGAAAATATATGTCATGTAACCCCAAATTAGCATACAAAATGTAATCCTGTCTTTATTACTTGCAAACTCTAGGCAGAGACAGAAGATAAAGAAAACAGACGATAAAATGTGATCACGGCGAGTATCTGATACTGTTGTTATAACAAATACAATTTATTAAGTAACGGTTTCTTAGTATTAATTGACGCCCGTACCCTATTGTTTGTACAGTCTAGGGTTACATAAGATTGGCAAACATGACTGTACACCTGTTTTGTTCTATGGGCAAGTCCGATTTTTATTCGATAGGTTTGACTTCCTACGATTGGGACTTTGGTACCTTATAAAATAAGCGAGTTACCTGACCAAGAAGATGGTTGATATGTCCTATACTCGAATGTCGTGGTTTGAGAGCGCGGTCTACTGCAGGTGGCAACGACGGAAGGTTGCAGTACTGCATTGACTGCGAAACATTGCATAGTCTTACTAGAGTGACATTGACATGAGTGTAGAAATCATTTTAAGCTATCTAAGCTACACGAACACAAGCCGAGTCGTTCTGGTTCGTCTTTCGAGGTTAGATTCTTCTGCTAGTAATATAATAGTCACTTGTTTTTGCTCTACATTGTTTTTTTTTTCTTAGAGCACACGACTATTTATCTCACATAGTCGCCTGAATCCTGATACATAAATACATCCTACTAATATTAAAAATGTCAATGTTTGTGCCGATGGATGGATGGATGTTTGTTACTTTTTCACGGAAAAATCGCTGAACCTATTTTAATGAAACTTTGCAATATTGTAGCTGGCACATCAGAACAACACATAGCTTATATTAATTTGAGATATGTATTGTTTACAACATATGACGATGAATATGTACGAAGTCACGGGCTGGCTCTGATAATACATAATTTAGTAAAATGTGTTTACTAACCTGATGTCCAGGTGTCCAGTCATCTTCATCGTCAGTGTACCGCGGTCCAGCGGTCAGCACAGACCGGCCGGGGGAGGGCGGAGCCCCATGCATGTTACGTTTCGGAGCCCGGAACATTTGCATCTGTAACCAATATATCTACATCAATACATCTCTACATTGAGTGAGACCGCCTACGATCATGAAATCCTACACTCTCTTAGCAAATGTTTACATAATTCGAAATAAGGACTCGTGAGACTCTTGCTCAGAAAACAAGATAATATTATATTGTAAACAATGGCGTTAGACAGCACTTACATTGCAGTGGTAATTATATAATACATACATATCAATCACGCCTCTTTCTCTTGCTACGTTCATAACTCTTTCAAGTTAATACGTCGATAGAAATTAAAAGTAGGTAAACTTACAGCAATATTGTCGTGAACCTCAACAGGTTCTTGAATTTTTGGTCCCTGATAGGATTCCTTTTGTAGCGTTTTTGGTGGTCGTGGTGGTACAGGCGGGCCTGCAACAACAATAATAATAGGTACTTACTTACATTTACTATTATATTATAGCATTAGTAATTCATTTAGACTACTAACAAACGTGAAAGAATCAAGGTTTATGAGCTGATATTAAAAAATATTACATACCAGAAACTCCATTCCTTTTTGGACTAATTGCTAACTTTGTGAATGTTTTCGCAACCGACCAGTCTCCTAAAATAATTAAAAGTGTGATTTATTTTATGTGTACTTATACTAAAAAAGGTTTTGTTAATAATACCTATATTTTAGAGGTACTCTATTAACGAAAATAAATAAAATATACAAATGACCAATCAACACTCTACACAGAATCTTTTAGTTGCGAATTCAAAATTGATTCAGTAACAGTCGTTTGTTTTTGTTCGTAGAACGCTACGAAGGCATCGGTATCAAATGTAACAGCACTACTATAACAATAAACAAAGTACTTACTTATATTTGATTGACTAGCATTCAGGGACTTGCACTCTTCGTCGCTAAGATTGGAGTCATTTTCCGAGAAATCCGCATTGTTGAGCCTGATGTGTGGCTGGCTCATGTACATCTGATGTGTTCGGTGATCAGACACGCGCTCCAGAGGTGTGCGGGTGCTCATCACGATGTTCTTCGGGTCGAATGTGAAAGCTGGGGTATCCTACACATGTTCGATACCAATTTATTTATATGAAAACTAAATGTGAACACTTCCTTCCAATCCAACTAATATTATAAATTTCAATGTTTGTGCCGATTGATGGATGTTTGTTACTCTTTTACGCAAAAACTACTGAAGAGATTTTGTTGAAATTTGGCGATATTGTGGTAGCTTATTTAACAGACTAACACATCGGCTATATTATTTTTGTATATGTTTTGTTCCGGCGGCCTCTAGTTATTTATACGAAACAATACACCATTCTTTATTGCATGAAAGATATATAAAATAGTATATGAAGATACTGATATAGCAAGATGCGGCTGTATTGCTCAACTCACAACATTGTTTATATTAAGTAAGTAAATCATTTATTCCCAGTTCAGTTACAGTAGGACATTATTAACAAAAACATAAAATAGCACCTTATGCTATATTAATTTAAAAAAAAACATTAAAACAAGAAACAAGGAACAGACAGAGATAGAACTGGGAAAAGGACTCCATTCGGCTTATAAATTAAATTGAACATCTAAATTCTTTTCTATAGGTATATTATATTCTGTAACACTATTTATATTTATATTAACCATGCTTACCTGAGCCCGAACCCCCGTAATGCATTCTGATATAGGAATGTAAGAACCGGTCGTGTCTGCGCATTCAAACTGCTCGTTTACAGGCGTTACGGAGTTCAGGTTATGTTGGTAATTGTCTGAAATTTCGAATTACTTGTCAAACTATTATCAAAAAATCTTTGAACAGAGAATAGATAAGTACCTATTGTAAAGAAGTTGTAAATTAAAAATAAAATCGCTCAGCAGTTTTATGCCATCGCTATAGTCTTATCTTATCTTCATAGCCATCAGTGTCCCGCTGTTGGGCAAAGACCAGCAGTTTCTATCTCTATACCTACTAACTAAGAAATAATATTTAGAATGCATGTGTAGCAGATATTATGAAATGCAAATAATGTCTACTAAACAAATATTTATCCTAAATAAAAAAGCACTGAACACACAGTTTATGAAAACATTGCAAAACAAAATGTAACGAATTAAGAAACCATTTAACTAATATAACGTAGATATGAAGTAACGCTAGCAACAAAATATTTTATAAATAATAATTCACATAGCGCATAAAACATTTCGAAAAACGCAACCTAGGCTAACTTTGCATGAGGCAATAATGATCAGACTATGACCTCAATTAAAGAGTTAGTCAGTCAGTTGCAGAAAAGATGATTATAGCTAACTCTCCTTTAAGAAGCTAACATTGTCGTTTTCAAATATCAGATAAAAAAGCAGGATGCTTAAACTAGCTCAAACTGTTTTGGCCAATTGACTGTCAAAGTCATAGCTCTAACATTGACATAATTTTAGAAATAACTTTATTCAGAAATATATAAATAAAAATCAATCCATTGACGTCATGGTTACAAGAAAACACAATAAAAAAAGCACAAAATGCATACAACATAAGGTAAATGAATAAAACACTATGGAAATGGAAGCCTTTTGACGCACTCACATTCTGTTTGCAACTCAAAACAGTGAATAATTCATAATGTAAATATTCAGTTAACATCACTTAATCTACAGAGACAGATCTCTCCAAAACACATTTGACCTACGACAATACCAATACATATAAATATTTATAACTGCAGCTATATTTATAGAAGAGACTTGCAGGCAGAGTGATGTGGTTATAATATAATTTAAATGTGTCATTTTATTAAACTAATTTTATTATAAAACACTGCTGGATAAATGCTTGATTTACATCTATGTAAGTATGTATTATAAAGTTTACAGGGTGCTTTATCATTCCATAGTACATGATAAAAAGAAACAGCCTAGATATCCCATTAGATTTTTATATGCTGATATCTAATCAGTTTAAATCAATTTTCAAATTTATTTTAAGTAATTAATTTATACTATTATAAATTGCTTCCAAAACTTGTAGGACTGAATAAATTTTATATTCCAAAAGCAGTATGTATTCCAGGAATATTCAAGGATATGTTAATATAAAAAAAGATAAAGCTGCGCAGCATATTATTATTTTCATGTTAAAATCCATCAGCACTCTCTTTTCATAAATTACTTATTGCAAACTAATTTACCTACTTAATTTTTGTAATTGCATCAATCCATGACAATTAATAAATACCCAAGTAATAAAATTATATTCTGAATGATTCATTTTTGCACAATCAAAATAAAATTTCCTTATAGAACAATATATGGAATGACACTTCATAACTCATAATAAAAAAACTATTAATCCAACATTACTAATATGATCAATTTAAGATAAAAATAATTAACAATATTATCAAGCTCACTTACCTAAGACTTCGGAGGTGTCATCAGTTGCTCTCAAACCGCAAACTTTGCAAATAGCATCCACCCATTTCTCCATATCTGCTTCGCAGTCGGCTTCAAGATGATAAGTGCGAGACTGAGTCTGAATTGTAAAAACGGAACCTCGCAGCTTAGGGTCTAAAATCCCATTGCTCGTTCTCTCCATATGTAATCCTGCGTCCACCTACAGCGAGCAATGCCCGGTGAGTAAATAATTTAAAGGAAAAGTTCAACAGGAAACAACACCATCTATATGTGAGTACACTATCTAACATATACAATCCCACAAAAGGCTAACAATGATTAGCTGCAAATCTAGAAATAGTTCAACATCAGCATTTTCTTTAAACTGCTAACACAGTATTGTTTTGTACTCACTGCTTAAATAACAAGTGCAATGCTAACAAAGATTTATCTTTAATGATACAGGTTTAAGTTTGAAACTAGTAGGAGTCTGTGCAATACAAGTAAGTACCGTAAAATGCTGCAACTTCAGCTTCAAGTTTGCCTGATTCAGTAAAATCGAAATCATTTGACAACCATTACATATTTTCTATTTCTATTAATGGTAGAAAGTCTATCATTAGTTTGGCAACTTATTTTTTATTTCTTTGAATTGATAACATTGCACAATTTTTACCTATCAGCTTTTAAAGATGGTCGGGGAGCGCATGTTTTTTTTAAATGAGTGCGGAACTTTTATTTTTTTCCTAAAAAAGTTGAGATTTTAAGAGTTGTGGATACACAAAAGGTTAGTAGATATGCTCTTTCTTCTGTTTTTAATTATTTTTCTTTATAAATATGAGAGTTTACTAGTAGAATGATGGCAGGCAATGTTGTAAATGGTTTTTCAGATCCTGGTGACACAACTTTGCCTAGAGCTAGGGTTGTCACTTTCATATTTTGTAATTTATTATGTACTTACTCATAGAATATTTTGTATAAAATGTAAATTTCGTTTTTGATATTGTTTTTAAAACGACACCTTTTTTATAGCCGCTGTGCACTTTTTGGATTTCGTAAAAAAAATTAAACTCGGTGACACATCGTTTTCCATAAAAAAAGTACCTACTGGGTTATTTTGTATGGAAAGTATTTTTTTTTTTGTGATGATCTCATAAAGTTGTTAGTTTTCGCAGGTAGAACCACCTCACAGTATTGTCATGTTATAAAACAACATCTTATCTGTAGGTTTTCTTAAACATGTGCGCAGGTATTTTTTTTTCTGTTTGGAGCAACCCTGACATTTCTTATTATTTAGTATGAAGACACCACGCAACTTTGCCTGATTAAGCTCATCTTTGCCTTTTTAGAAAAACGTAAGTATTTAGATGTTGACAGTCACGTTAGCATAAATACCTTAACACAAAATTTGGCTTCTATTTAGGGCTAGTTTTGAATGTGGTGGTTACGTATTTTTTCTGATAATTATCCAGGCAAAGTTACAGCAATTTCCCCCAACTCTGCCTACAACTTAGACAGCCCCTGTACATCAATCTAACAGTATTTTCGCTTTTTTTTCTGGTGATATTGATGAAAAACCTTAAATTTCGTGCAAAGTTGGAGCATTTTACGGTACTTCGTTTTTAAATTTATGAGATATGAAGTTTTAATTCAGTGATAGTTAACAGCATACCTGTTCACACAGATCTAAGTTGATAGTGCCCTTGAGCCGCCTGCAATTGCGGTCCGCATAATAATCTAGAAAATATTGTCCTGGGAGCTCGCCGGATTGACGCAAGGCAAACCACCTTCTGCGCCATTTCTGACAAATGAAAATTATGTTAAATTATTTATTGAAGCATTGATTAAAGCATTGACTGAGCGTACTGCAATCCCGCCAGATGTTGTGTGAACTCCAACCAATGCGACAGAAATTGTTTCAAAATATCGAGTTATTCTGTCAACAAAGGTAAGCCGAGGACATCGTAAAAAGTACAATAGAAACAGGCTCTTACCGTTCTCCAGATTCGTTTTGTGGGTGGTGACTTGGTCAACCACCCTTCAAATACAATATTCTTGGACATATCTTCAGATATCTCAAGATCAATAGTTTATTCTTAAAACATGAGTCACAAATTACAAATCATTTTAAACCAAAACACCCTTGTATTCAGTCAGATTGATTAGCATTCAGCCACAGAGACATTCAGCCAGTACTCAGCAGGCACAGTTTTTTACTTTTTTCTTTCTTTTTGCTTTGCTTTTGCCTTGCCTTGTTTGCAGCCTACAACCACAGATTATAAATAAAAAAAAATGTGATACCACAGATTATGTTTTTTATATTATATTTTATATTAATCAATTATTTTATTTTTTAATCAAAACACGACCGATTGTACGACCGAAACGTATTTTACGGCCAAATTGCGACTAAACCACATACAGCAGCTTTCATAGTTTTCATACGTCTTTGGGCCAAACGTCCGAGACGCTGCGCGATTTTTATACACTTTATTTTTGACACATAAATTACCTACGATTAAATTTTGATTATCAGAAAGGTACAGTGCTTTTGAGTATCTACGAGATCGGGACATAACGGAACTCAGTTGGGTGGGACCTTGGGGCGCGGATATCGGTCGGACGACGGACCTCATACATAATATTTGGGACGGACGTATTCATAGAAAACAAACTATTGTAGGTCGTAAGGTTGGTACCTCTGCTTATCTATTCTCAATTGATTCTCAACTCTACAAAAGTACATCCAGGAATTTCCTAGATGGCGCTATACGGATCATGAAACAAAAGGCGGGAAAGTATAAATAAATAGGTACCTACACCTACCTAGGTACACAAATAAGTTAAGGAGCACATTTTAAGATGGTGTATTTGATTTGCCCTGCAGGCAGCATAATAAGTGTATAAGTTTTTGTCTAGGTATATATTGCTTGAAATGATGGTCTGGAAGTCTGGAAGAGTCTCTTATGTCTCTACCCGTCAGCAGTCAATCTGTCAAGATTGATTTTTGAACGTCAATGTTTTTGAAAAATGTAAAATTGTATTTGTTACAATTTACTTAGTATTTTTTTTTACTTTTTACTTATATACATATATACTTATATTAAAAAATATGTCTTGAGATAAATTAATTAATCATATTGTATGAATAGATTATTTTCAAAGAACATGGTCTGACGGCAAAACTGAAAGAATTCCAGAATTCATTGCTTTAAAATTAAATAAGTACCTACATTAATAACATAGGAAAATATTAAAATGGAAGCTACACAAAGACATCCCTTGTGTCCGAGAAGCAATGTAGCTAAATTGGGAGGATTTGACCCCAATAAGTAAGTGAACAAGCAACATCCTATGTATTGACATGCAAAATTACAAATTATAAGAGATCCAGTGTATAAAAGAGAATGAGAAAAACCTTTAGTCGATTAAATTGAAGTTAATATTAAACGGGATGGAGAGTAGGTAAAACCACGTAGCTCCCACCTGCCCCAGTGCCCCACCTACCAATATCGAAGAATTGTTATAAACTCGAAGGTGCTCGAAGGTACTATTAGTTTTTTAAATTCTCAATGGCCACAGAAAATGATTAGTGATACCTACATCATTAGATAGTAATTTTTACCAATCTCATTATACATAATCTCTCCTTCTGTTTTATAGATACTACATCAACCATTGCTCCCGTACAGTGGAAACAAATGAAGATCTGCTACCGAATTGCCCCCCTCAACTTACACAACACTTCGTCAACAAATACTTAAAACCGTTGACTAAGGAGCTTGATGAATTGCCACCTAGGTAGGTATTTGCTAGACTCCATGAATAGGCAAAAATGTATCTAGTGCCTAACGTAAGTAGATATTATTTAAAGTAATTTGTACTATAGGCACCTAACGATCGGTGAAGTGATAGTTACCAGATGATATTGTGTTACCAATTTTTGTATAACTATAAAACTAATACCTACTTACTTGTGAAGGCTATTTTCAATCTGGAAGGTAAAGCGTGACTCAGAACAAAACCGTTCATTGGCATGTTAGCGATGCGACATTAATTTCGAATATCTTACTTAGGTACTTACTACTGTCGGTAATTTTACACACATTAATTGCTCTTGAAATAGTAAGTACTTGTTACGTTTATGAATCGTAAGTTAGGTACCTAGCTTCATCAGTAACTCGGAATAGCAAACTTATCTAGCTAACCCTTCTGTTTGAGTTATTCGTCATCTCGCACCCAAAAAACTCGCACCCAGGTGCACCTTGCTTTTCTTCTTTGCTTTGCTTTGGTGCGAGGTTTTAAGGTGTGAGATGACGAATAACTTTTATTTTTAACCCCCGACGCCAAAAGAGGGGTGTTATAAGTTTGACGTCGATGTCTGTGTGTCTGTCTGTGGCACTGTAGCTCCTCAACGCGTGGTCGGATTTGGATGCGGTTTTTTTTACTTACATTTTATTTCAGTCCAACAATAGATGAACTACCTCAGGCGGTGATAGACAACATGGTGGTAAAAGACAAGGCGTTCTGGGTGGACAAACCGGGAACCAATGCTTATGTACTACATGACGCCTATTACAGATGCGGCATGACCACGGAAAAAGTATTGCCAAGTAGGTCTAATACAAAATTCTCTAAATTAGGTAAAGAGTTTTGATGATTTTCTTTTAAAAAGTTTTTCTTAATGGACTAATTACTTACTTTTAGCAGTCGCTAGGTAATAAAGGTAATTTCAGTCGTATACCTAAACAACTTTCAACTTAAACAAGTATTTATAAGTGTAATTTACTAAGTAATTAGATACCCAATTTCATGGTGTAAGTTAACCTCGTATTTTTTCTGCATATGCCAGCACATCAAGACGTATTTCCTCGATCGTATCAGTACGACCTGGATTGTGTCAGGTACCGCAGGCGCAACGCTTGCAACGCTCTCAAACAAGGGCCGGATGAGAAAAAAGTATGAATTTAAATACAAAAATAATAATGTTACGTTTTATCCCCAATTACAAAAAAACTTTATAAAGTTAATCAAACTTCTTTAGATTTTGCACAACGAATGTTTCAGCTATAAGTAGATTTGCATTGGAAGATATACCTACTCGTATTTGAACTTTAATAACTTTAACTTAACTGCCTGCGTATATATCACTTTACTAAGCCTATTTTACGTATCTAGAAATATTCATTTTCCATCGACTCTTATAGTTTTAGAAATTCATGCCTCTCACGATATTACATTGGTTTCAGAAGCCACTCGCCGCCCACTGCAGAGACTGCACCCGTTTGAGGACACCAGCTCTGACGCCATTCCAGCTAGCCTGGCTTCAAGACTCAGAACAGAAAAGATGGCGCTACTACCCAGACCTGACTGCTAAAATGACCAAAGAACAGTTACAGGAGCTTATGAATCAGTAATGTCACTTAAAACTACATTGAGAGGTCCCTTTAGATATTCTACACATAAATGCTGCCTTCTTAACCGCGAGCTTTAATTGAAAAGTGCAATTCGCTTACTTTTCATCTGACTATTCATCACTACACTACTGTGTAGGTAAAGTAATATTAAAGATTTTGAAAACCGTGATTCCCTAATTCAGTAGGTAGCCCTTTTAGGCAGCTTAAGTAGGTAGCTACTAAATCTAAAGTTCGGATGAAGGTACGTTATCAAAATAAATTCGTATCCATTATACAACATGCCATTTTAAACAAGGGTTTTATAGAAGTTCAGTTGGTACCTAATGTAATTTGTCATTTGTTCTCAGGGTGGGACTTCCGTATCAGAGCGAAGCATGCAACTGGTATTACAAGAACTACCCGTCGGAGAAGTTTGATATAATCGTGCGCAAATTTTCTCGTTAATATCGCTCTTTATTTTCGGAAGAACTGAATCTACTTAAACAATTATTAATATAAATGAAAATGTTAACTTCGAAAATTGTTTTATTTTTTAGAAAGAGTTATTCGTAATACTTTCATAACTAAGTAATATGATTTTTTCTAATGATCGTCTAGTGGAGCGTCTGTGTTCCGTGATAATACCTATTCATGCATCACACACTGCTTTTTACATCAAAATACTAGATCGATTATATCGTTCTAGATACTATTCTATTATATTATAATAGCGTGAAGAAGGCGGAGGATGCTTGGGAGTCTGTAATCAACCAACAGCCACGCATTGATTACCTACCGAGTCCTGAATGCGAGCCTGTATGTCAAAGAGTAGAGTAATGTATTGGCTGTATGTGTATGGAGTTTGTCGGTGGTGGAATCAACTGTGGGAATGTGGGAATCAATCATAGACAAAGTACATTCAAACAAGGAGTTTTGATGTCATCATTTTCCGAGTCATCATTAGATGTCATAGACTATGAGCGAGCAATTATGCAGCAAACACTCGCGAACAGCGAGGCCACAAAGTAAGTAATCACAGCGAGGCAGCGAGCGAAGAAGCGAAGTGCCAAGAATATGCAAAAATATGGCAAGCAAAAATACAACTTGATCTGACTTGATCACTTTGACATACAAATGATTGTGTTCATTTGTTTTGTTTAGTAATATTATTCAAAATTCAAGTATGTCGTATTGATAAATTTAAAGTAAAAAATAAAAATCTAAAATCTAAAATTCCCATCCCCTAGCATAGCCGGCAATGTCTAAAACAGATGTGAAACCCAAAGGCGATGGCCTTTTTCTGCTCGAAGTGCTCGTGGACAAAATTATGTTCACCAAAAGTCCTTGTTTTTCGGATAGAGACTTCCGAACATGCGTCAGTGTATCATGCGCGTCGATGGATCCCCTAGAAATATGCGACGATGATCCGGGAGCATGCGACGCGAAAAGTGGTGGACCATTCGTGAAGACATTCAACAATGGCAAATCATGTTTGTTCGCTCTAAAAGAATCTGAAATATCTTCAGCAATGTCTTCGTTTCCCATATTAGTCACGGTCTACAAATCGCTTCCATGCGGCTGCTTACCAACTAAAATTGTTATGGGGGAAGCAAAGATTGATATGACGAAAGAGTTCGTTCAAGCTCGCAATAAATATGTTCAAGATCCGAGCGCTGTTAGTTATCAAGCATTGAAAGATACTTTTCAGATTACTGGGACTGACGGTAGCAAAACAGGCGATGTAGTCATGTACCTGAGAATATCTTGTTTTGGTAAATTGATTGTCACAAGATTTCAAAGTAGTGGCGGCCAGTTAACATTAGGCGCGGGATATTCGGGCTTGAACGATCGGAGCTGCAACCCTCCGAAAGAATCCCAAACTATGGATGACCCTTGCGTGTGCGGCATGGGAAGATATCCTAAAGGAGGAACGAGCAGTGGCCAGATTTGTACAGCCGGCGGAAGATATGGAGGAATGGGTGTATGCCCACCAGGTAACAACAATAATTCCGAAAACGAGAAACCAGATTGACGAATTGTAATATTTAGAAAATAAATTCTTATTGAGAATCCCGTGTTTCAGCTATAGATCCTTATAACAGTATGCCATGCGCGGAACCAGAAGACCCCTGCTATTGTACCGGCCCTAAGAGACCCATAAAACCACCTATGGCTTGTAGAAACACTGAGGCATACTGTCTACATGTACCAAAAGGTGAGATATTATACAGAAAATAGCACTAACTTGTTGGATCAAAAATCTATTATGATAATAGTTTTTTGCTCTAATAAGTTTATTTTTCACCATTATATAGGGCAACCTTATATATGTAGGCTTTTAGAGAAGTGACAGGTTATTTTGGGCCTCTTATAAATTACTCTGGGTATAGAGAACACTTTGTTGATGGCCAGGTCGCAGTAAGCAATACGAAGAAATAGGAACAAACCTAGCTGGTAACGAGCTTAAAATCAAAGTGCCCGCTGAATCGGCTATCATCAAGAAGATAAGTCAGACACATTGCGCAATACAACGTCCATTTCCACCCAATAAAGCTAAAAAAGATGATGGTCCATGCAACCCGCCGTGTGGCAAAAATCAAATTAGTTTAGCTCTGCCCGCTGAAGCTACTTGTTGTCGAGGGGCTCAACTAGCTGACACCCAATTTACATGCACCACTGAAGGTTGCATCCAAACGTCTAAGCACGGCCAGCAACCTGGGTCGGGTCGTGGAGATCCAAATCATAAACCACAGGATAGTTTTTTAGTTAACAAAGATGCTTTTGTCTTGAAAGTTGCAAAAACTGGTATGCAAGGCGATAGAAAATGCAAATTAGAATTAGAGCTTGTTGCGCCAAAAGGACCTGACAAGAAGCTTCCCGTACAAAAAGCGAACGCAAGATTGCAATCAGACGAATGCACCTGTTGTTGTGCAAGGCCAAGAGGAAAGAAATTTATTCGACGTTAAAATAAATCCCTAAAAAACTTATAACTCAAATGCCCCAAAAATATAATACTTATACCTACGCATTTATTTTTTCTTTCATCCAACACTCTTGTTAGTTTTGGCTTTATTACTTATTTAGTAGGCTGATACATTCATCGAATTGTACAGATTGCTGCCCGACGGGAAACAAGGTGATATTCCAACTTCCTTCGGATACCTGTGATAATGCTCATAAACAGCGAGCGCATTTCACGTTCACATCTGACGGGGTAGGGAACATGTCTAGAGACGAACCGGGACAACTCGTGCCGTCATCTACACCAGACTATCCGGGTGTTGTATACGATCTTGAACCGCAAGTATATAAGATACGAATAGGCAAAACAATAGAAATGCCTGGACGGAAGACCAAGTTGGAGTATCAGTTTATAACACCCATGATCAAACACGAAAAGAAAGTACCCGTGAAGGACACGCGCCCCTCCCAATGTGCGACGTGCTGTCACGACTTCTGTATGTCACCTATACACAGACCTTAATTATGTGTTTTTCGATATTTATTGTTATTATTATCTATTAAATTGTGTCGCAACGTATTAAAGGACGTTTTTCTTGACCTATTATGACATTTCTTCATTATCTTAATATCGTAACATTATCATAAGTACAACGTATAACAAAATTAAATGAATCGTTTTCCTTTTTTTACTTTGAAAATTCTGGTCTCAATACTCAATCGTTTTTCAGTACATATAATCAGGATAAGCAATGCAGAATTTTATTTGCCAATAGTTCTACTAATTTTACCAATAAAGTAATACGATAGGAGATTACTAGCATATGAACAAAACCCACTAGAATGCATGCGGCTTGTAGATTGCATATTCTGTTACACGTTGTACATATAAAATGTATTTTTATTAAGAAGTAACTGGTCGTAGGTCCACCGCTGAGATTGCCGTTATATCAAGATTTGCCTGCAGAGCGAAAACAAGTAATCACATCTTCGATTGAAGAACTCAACAACCTGTCGTTAAAACAAAAGAGGACGCTTCCTCTACCTCAGGTGAAACCAGAACTGCAAATACTAGTAGAAGACAGAGCAATGGTTCCATCTACAGTAACCAGTTCTACTGCGTCGTTATCGTCGGCGACTGTGCTTACGGCAAATAAAAATGGAATTTGTAATAATAATTCTCATGACTCTTTGGACAAAGAGTCGGATGAATTTTACGACTCCTACTTAGGTGATACCATGGTTAAAAAAGAAGATGCAATATATGGACAGGAGACCGCTGTCTATATTTCGTTGTATGTATCAGACTCGCGGAATAATTCAGGCACTCAGGCGACTGCAGCAGTTAACAAATGTTTACAAGTTCCATGCGCTATTTATTCTCACACTAATAATTCTAGCATAACATCCAATGCATCAAACCAGTCTAGTACGAGAAGCATGTCTACAAATAAACGATTTCAAGAAGTATACTTTTTTGGAAAAAAGTGGGGTATGGGAAATTCAGATTCAAAAAAAAGAAGAAGTGACGGTGGATCATGCAAACCAGCTACCACCTCTGTAGAATGTCGACCGAAACCGATCTTGGTAACGGAAAGCCGAGAAACGTGCGCAAAAGAATGTAGGAATCCTTCAATACTATTGTGTAGAACAGAAAGACGATGTAACACCACAGGCACCTGTACTGACAGGTGTGTTTTAGGTCCAATGTGTGCTTTTTCGGGGTCAGATAATGATATGACATGTTCCATTTCCCATGTTAGAATAGGACCAAAACAGATGTGTCCTTATAATGATCCTTGCATAGGGCCCGCTTGCATTTTAACCGCAAATGGATCAAACCAAAGTAGAGCACCAGTAAAAATAAGCACAGCTACAAATCCGCGCCGAGGAGTATTTGAAATAGTTATACGTAAAATGACTGGGGCTCCTTTAGCAAGAAATGAATTAATGCTCGAATGGACTCCACCTCCCACACGATCAACGTGTGCGGGGCCGACGTCCATTGTCTGTTTCCCATCCACATGTAAGCCGTCTAGATGTGCCATGGTTACGTGTCGCCCTATATCTAGCAAACCGAAATGTTGCAAAAAGGCCAGTCGTAGGCCATGTGGGCCCCGTCCCATATGCAGAACTTCACCGTGTCGTATAAGATGCCGAAGATGCTGCAAGCCTGCATGCTCTGGAAGACCGTGTAAATTTATAAAATCATGCTGCAAGCCTTGCCCGCCTACACCGTGTGGACCGCCGTGTAGACCATGTGGACCTTGTCCTTCAAAATGCAGAAAGTGTACGCCGTGCTATCCTACCCCATGTTGCTCGACTTCACCTTGTCGAAGCTCGCCGTGTTTGCGACCTTGCCCTGTTGGACGGAAACGAGGCACACGTCGAAGCCGTAGCCACCCGAGAATAAAAGCGCATAAAAAGGCCGTATCGCCATGCTTAAACCGCTCCTCGATATGCCCGGTAGTGCGGTGCCGCAGTCTTCCCTGCCGCCCATCGTGCGCCACCCCCTGTCGCACGGTGTGCGCGTTCAACTGCCGCACTGTCTGCGGTAACCCCTGCCGCCCTGCGTGCGCGCCGTCCGCGTGTTTACCGCTCCCGTGCACCCCGGTTCCGTGCCCGCTGCCGTGCAACCCGGTGCCGTGCAGCCCGGTGCCCTGCAGCCCGGTGCCCTGCAGCCCGGTGCCCTGCAGCCCGGTGCCCTGCAGCCCGGTGCCCTGCTGCTCCGGCAAATCTCGAACTGGCCCGTGTCCACCGGTCACTTGCAGAAGCTTTTGTTGGTAAACTAAACAATGACATACTATACCTACTTACATAAGTATATTAATAAGTGATGCTTAGATAATTCCATAAACTGCAATAAAGTTCTTCTGCAACAATTTGAGGATTTTATTAAGTACAGTACATAACCTACCTTTCCTATCCTTTCCCCAATCATTTGATTCTAGGTAAAATGATCTCAATTCACACTAGAACACAAATAGGTACCTACTTACCTACCTACGCTCACAGTTAGATAGATAACACTACCTGTCGAAAATCAGGGAACGTCTACTAACAACCCTAGTATTATCATAATACTAAGAATAATTCTCCTAAAAAACGTAGGTCGAAATACTTACGCCAAAACAAAAACAGATTCCTATACTATTCAGCTGATATTGCATGAGCAGCAGCTTAGACTTTTCTCAATGACCTACGCTAACATATTATTTACCTACATGCAATCTACGAAGTTTATTACTGCCTTTTCTACCAGCTTGATCGCCCTGGACTTCCATCATTCACAGAAATACATGTGTAAGTAAATATTTATTCTTACTTAAATAAATCTTGAAAATTAAAAAATAATAATTTAGTAAGAGGTGTACGAATAGAATTACTGTGAGCGTCGTCGTCAGAATGCCTAGTTGCCTGCAACAACGTTGGTCTATGAGAGTTGATTCGTGGTTGATTCAGAAATTTCTACACAAAGATGGAGACCTTAACCCTACAACAGAAATATCAGATACATATTATTTGGTTTGTAAGTAGCTTCTATCTTAGTAGCCACATTTTTTTCTTTTCCCCCGTAGGATGTGCTCGTGGGTGGCTCGTAGGTGGCTCGTAGGTGTTTTCTGTCCCCCATACAAACTCTTTATATCACTGACTGAACCACACTGACCCCTTTGACTGCTAGAAGGACAAATTGTCTAATTTTGACATTTGACATTTTCCAGATTCTATATAATTCTAGATTTAATTCAATTTTTTCTAAACTTGTAGTATTTTAAAATAAACCATGTCGTTTTAAATATACCACGGACAGTAGCCAAAGGTGTAAAATCAAAATTATTTTGTTTTTGTGAAACATAATTTTGACCCTTCGGCTAAAAAATGTCTCCAAAGAATCAGAAGCAAGATAGAGGGGCGAAAAAGACAGGAAAGAAACCAAAGGGACCATGTCCTCATATGTGTACAATGGTCCCCGTCGATGTGCCAGCTCCACATTTAACTCAGCAAGTGCTACATCCGGGAAAAGATGTCTTCGTTCTGAAGGTAAGGCCGTTTTGTTTTAAATAGCCATCAACATCGCAGACAGAAGTCTTTATCTAAGGATTTCTGTCTCTCGTATCTATAACCGATTGGTTCTGAGGTCAAAAATATATTATTAGTCTATATACATACTTAAGTAGGTACACATTAAGAAACTGATAGATTTTCAACTGTTCTGCTTACATCGTGATAGCGATCGTTTGTTGCTAGTTGCACGACTTTTTCTGCAACTTAGGTTACCTTATAATACTCAAATAAGGATATTCTTAAGTATTAAAGTATTTTCATTGGGGGATATCGGAATTTCCACGGCCTTTACCATACACAATACTAAGAATTCAAATGAACAGGTGGCGAAAGTGGGACCTAACGGGGATCGTCGTTGTAAAATGGAACTTGAACTAGTAACGCCGAAGGTGAATGAAAAGATACCTGCTTATAGAGTGGACACGAAGGAAACTCAATGCGAACCCTGCACTTGTTGTCATTGCTGCTCCGACGCCAAAAGGAATCGTTAAAACTTTACAGAGGTTACCTGCTCTGCTACTTTTTGCGCAGCAACAAAACGTAGATATTTTTTTCTGTTATCGGATGTTGCCCACTATTAATTGAAAACATAAAACGTTGCTTCAGCAAAGTAAGCAATATAAATCCTTTGGAAACTCCCCATATATTTCAAAGAAGTAGAAAATGTCACATGGATATACACCTACTGCAAATAATGACGGTCTTATCAAAGGTCATTTAATCAATATCCCTAATCAATACTTAGCTTACCAGTTTTGGCGAGTTTCATTTTATTTAAAGTGATGATTCTTTGATGTTTTATAGATAAAATTGTTACACTCAATTAATCCATCTACATTTATGCGTGCGGATAATTCTTTTGATTTTTAAATTGTTAATAATCTTCTCACATTGAAAAAATTAAATAAGTAACTTTTTAACTAAACATCTCTTTTTTATTTTTCACATAAAAAAGGAAATGAAGCATAACTTATAAATAAGCAATAATTATATTAACATTGCTCGTGTCGTAGGGATAAAAAAATTAGGTACTTACTTACACGAACATTTTATCGATCTTTTGGAACGAGCTAGTATATGTACTTAATAAGGGATTAAATATGCATAACTTTAGGGTCGCGAAACATCTGCCTAACGAACGGCGCCGAAAGTTTTGCGGCTGGAGTAAATTAATGCGACGTAATTTCGGCTGATGTGTCATAGGCATAGGTGACTTGAAACACATTGCGAGCATATTGAACCCTGTGATTGAACCGAACGTTCGGAGCGGTACGTTACGCAAATGTGACCACACACTTATGTAGACGATACCGCGTAGGCACAGTATAATAAATAGTAGGTACTTCCTAGGTATACATGCAAGTCGGTACTTAAGTTAGTTAAGTTAGGTTTTATTTGGTTTTAATCGTTTTAATAGAATGGATAAACCATCGGAATTAAAATTGAAAATCCTTTTAAAGTAGGTACATTATATAAAACCTCGGGGAAAAGCATGATACCTTTTATAGATGTTGATAAAGAAGAATGTCAAAACCCGTGATCGATCAATCAAAATTATAGTTAAACGTCAAAATAAAATAAAATTTCACGTAAGTACTTATTCCTTACTTCACCAAAATTTTTGTGCTTATTCTTTAGAATAAGTAACTACTATTTTACTAATCAAAATCTATCATGTTTATAGTTTCAACTCGCGAGTAAAAACCAACTGAAAATAGTTTATTCGAAATTTCTAGTGTTTCCAATTTTGATAACTTAGTACCTATCAGGCTTTTGCTCCAAGTAAAATCAAAATGCCTGCCGATGGCTCTCCATCCCCGAACCAATCAGGGAAAGTTAAACAAGAAGATGGCAACACTTCTCCAACTCCGTCCAATAAAAGCACCGCCGGTGACAAACAAAGACCTAATCCGACTCAACAGCCTAAACCGAAGAAGCCTAGAAAGCCCTATGAAGAAATCGGAGCGATGTTCAATGGGAACGAGGTTTGTTTTTTTGTTAAATTTGATAAAACTGGATGAAGATAATGTTACTTATGGTACTAGGAAAGCAAAAGTTACCATGGACCTCTGGTGCCATGGACAGATAAAGCGTTGAAGGATCACCAATCTCGTAAATACACCGGCAGTGGGCTAACCTCGTTGGTTTTTTTATTGCTGACGTACCTTTGGCAGTGTGTACGAAAGTAATGCTAGGTTAGGTGTGAGTTAAACGCGTTACCAGTATGACTATGGTGTTTTAAATTAGAATCAAACCTGAATCTGCGCTCAATACGATTTCGCAGGTATCTAAAGTTTCTGTAGCCAGCGTGAATGTGCATAATTTCAACTGCTCAATTAATCTCTATTTTTTTATCATCTAGATCAAGATTCGAGTACCAAAGAGTACCACAAAAAGTCCTAAGTTGACACCATCTCAGTTGATACTGCAGCAACAATGTACTTGTGAGGACGAGGATTCCGACTGCTCGGTAACGTGCGGGCTAGAGGGCAGCAACGGTTCTACCAACCAGCTCAATTTCCAGGTATTTTTATTAACATTTTGTCATTGATATTGAGTTATTGTTAAGTTTATGTAAGCTTCATAGCTTATAGAACTAACCTTAACGTTAAGTCTTAAAATCTTTACTTACTTATTAGGAATACAAATCCACATTAGAAGACTAGTTAACATTCACTTTTGGCTTGTGTAAGTAAGCCGCACTATTGCGGAACAATTATCTTGGACATGACATGACATTTTATCTTTTATCGACGATCGATAACATAACGGGACATGTAAATTGTCATTCTGCTAAAGGTGGACTTCGTTACAATGCCTCACAGGTTGACATGTAATTTATAGGTGAATTTTATTGCTGGATTCATTCATCTTCCTGTAATAATGTCGATCGACTATTGTAGTAAAAGTACATGAAAAGTTACGTGTTTTGAAATAACACCCTGAAAGAAAAATGTACCTATTCTTATTTACTTGGATAATCTAAAGCTAAAAATAAATCATAAACTTAGAATATTAGTAACAAACAACATAGTTAAAAATAGAAAATTTAAGTGATAATGTGATAAACAAGAAAAATAAATCACTCAAACGAGGTTTTTCCATGCAGATTGATCGTTTGTCTAGTTTTTAATAACCGGTTGTTACCTAATTATTTATCTTTTTTTATTTTATAGATTCCGGACGATCTGTGCGAAGGGATGACCAACCGAACAACTCTAAATTCCGAGCTTGTATATTGCAAGAAAGAATCTCACGACCCAATGTGTCAAATATGCAACGTCACACCTAAAAATGCTCCAAAAGGCGTGAATGCTCATAAAGTGCTACATCCGGATAAAGACGTGTTTGTTTTGAAGATAGGAAAGCAAACCGATGAACCGAATAGGACTGGTAACATTGAGGTAGGATCACAATTATCTATTCACTAAAAACTTTATAAATGGGAGTTAGGTAGGTACCCTACTATTATATTTTTAATAAAATCCTGTTGTCCGACGTCCGTGTGTGTAGATAGGTATTTCGAAAATGGAATACAAATTAATGGCTAACCGCAATATAACGCAATTTGTGATCGGAAAAGGATGCTGAATTTTCATTTTAGTTGGCGATTTATAAGCAAAAACTTATTGAAATATTTAGTTGTAGATTAGGTTCACTAATAAATGCGCTTCGGCAGGTGGAGCTAGTGACCCCTCGTGCACCAGCTAAGCCGAAGCCAGCGACCCACTGCTGCAAGGTGATCCAATGTGAGGAGGACGACATCCCCTGTTGCGTTCCGTGTCAGGTGTGCCGCCCGGTGCGCAGGAGGCGAATCCCGCGCCCTAGAAGGTGCTGTCCCTAAAACACTATATCCATAACAAATCTTATTCTGTCTATTTATTATGGTGCTCCTACATAGCATGTTACAAATTATTTATAACATGCAGTGTGGGGGCGCCATACAATGTTTTTAAACTTCAATAATATTGTCAGTAGGTAGGTACTTAAATACATTTGAAAAAAGTTTTATAAAAAGCGATAACCTTTTTTTCTTCATTTGTTCCTAAAACTGCGACTTCTGACTTCATGCCTATGAACGAAACAAATTAAGAAGATTAGTAAATGAAAACTACTTACGATTGTCATTTTTAATTCAAGCTTCCTACCTCTTTCGAATATATTAGAAATTTAATTAGGTACTAATTACCTATAAACAATTTGGGATACGTGCACTAACTAACGGGATCTATCAGATTTAAAAGCAGCTATAAATGCACTACACGCACGGCGATGCGGCCGCAAAGCGGTCTAACGGCGGAGGTGGCGGTGGCGGGCGCGCCCAACGCCCGATGATATTGCGTCAGAAATTACCAGTGAAAAACGACCGTGAACTTGGCCAAGAAACAAAATTAGGTAACTCTGAGTTGAAGTTACGTTTCCTTGCCTAAGGCTCGAAACTGTAGAAATGCGTTAATTTAGTTAGTTCCATTCTACGTAAACAGGAGCCAGTTTTAGGCCACGTCTCTTTGATTGACGGTAGGTACTGTATTGCGAACGGTATTTTTTAGCCTTGCTTTCAACAGTAGGAAGGTACATTTATTTATTTCCTTTTAGGTGCTATGAATTCGAGGTTGGTCCAAACTTTTATAGAAAAAATCTAGATGCAGGCTTAATTAGGTATGTCAAAAAACAGCGAAACGTTTTCCACAAGTGACCTAAATTTTGGTACCCGCCTAATTAAAGTCATAAAGCTGGTTCAAAAAATATTTACATGCGAATTGTAGTTACCAACTCATAACTAATTGGTAGATGGAGAGGTTGTTGTAACAGTAAAACAAATAAGTAGCTTCCAAACTATAATTAAGTTGGTATCTAGGTAACTTGGCGTTTAATGACAGTTGACTGAAAATAACTAGGTACCGGTGGTAGGCACATTCACAGGAATTTTTTAACAAGTGACCCGATCAGTTTTAAGTTTAGGTGAGCGAGCATACGGCTCATGTTAACTGTTGCGGATTTTTAGTGCTAGCAGCGTAAGGATAATTTGTTAGGTAGATCAAAGTCAAAGTCAAAATATATTTATTTCATAGGCACAAAAAATGCTCTTGAAACCGTTACATTACTTATTATAATATACTTTTTTTAAGCTAGTGCTAGATTCGCAAAGCGCAGTTTCCCCCAGAGAAGAACCTAGCAAGAAACTCTGTGGGGTTGCTCTTTTCAAATAAAGTTTTACAATTCTTACAGTTTACATATTTACATTATAACAATTATTGACTCTAAATGAATCTTTGATCCTGCAGCATTCAAACAAACCACAAGATGTAAATAGATAGCTAAAAAGTAAAGCTCTTAGCTAGGTTGAAGCCGCATAACATGACCAGCCGCCACAGCAGCACCTTCACACAGGCCTCAACGCATGTGCCAGCCATCAACCCCTTCCACATATTTTAGGGAAGTAGGAGACCCGACACACAGCGCCTACGCCTACAGATACCTACCTACCTATTTAATCTAAATGTAGGCATTCCATGAGAAAAACTTTATCAGAGGTATGTTAGCACATTACCTACGACGTAGGTCCTACGTCTACGGAAACAACTTTATTTCAGAGAAAATAATACAAATTGTCATGTCTAGGATTTGGCGATTGATCGTAATAAAAACTGGCCAAGTGTGAGTCGAGTCGAACGCGCGCGTTAAGTATTCTGTTATTAGTACATTCGAATTATTGTCAGATATAATTTTAAAGTGATTACCAGAAATACTTTTAATTATTCAAAATATTATAGGTACTAAATAAATATCTGCGTTCCTAGTTCCTACATGTTCACTAAAAAGAAAAAAAACTTATTTGACGTTAATTTCACGTCTGCACCGCATTTTTGTTTTATTAATTAAATATTTCAAATTCGAAGTATTAAATAATTTCAAATGCTATGACCTATATAGGTATCTAAATATTATTTATCAATGCCAATAATTGCATTATAAAAAGCTAACATAGTTGTATAATTTCTTTCTTTGAAACGTAGGAGTGAGTAGTGGTTGTCGCGTCTGACGCAATGATGAAATAGTCTTGCTACGTCGCGGTGGCGGGCGGGGGCGGCGGCGGCGGCGGGCCGGCGACGAGCCACCGCCAACCAACCGGCCCATCAGCCATTCCGACTTAAGCCCGCAAACCGACGGTTGCGTGCCATCCCGCCACGTCCAAAGCACGTGGATACTCCTCACCTAATAATAACCTACAACCCATTCCTTTATCGGACCAACTGTGAACCAGAAACCACTACACTACCGGTAAGTTTATTTTCCTTATACCTATTTCATGTTTAACTCATAGTTTCAGTGATATTTTCAAAGCTATACGAAAATATGACACGAAACAGTCCCAAGTTAGATACAAACTATGTGAGACGAGCTTTTTCTGAAAGCAGACCTAGGTAAATGTCGCTTTGTGCTGAAAATTTGACGTGTTATTTTCGTGAGCACCTGCCTACATACTTTTAAATATAATTTCATACTTGAAAGCAAAGTTGAACGTAATTTTCAGTGAACTTATGCTACTGCGTTTATTTATATTATGTGGGTAATTTCATTCTGAAATTCGTGCGTGCAACGTTTATGATAGCAAACTGAATTTCATTTTATGAAGTTATGATTCGGTGATTTAATATTACCTATATATTAGTTTATAGAGGTTGAAACATACCTATAAGTGTTGTAGGCATATGTAATTGGTGCCACTTTGGCACTAATAGTTTCAAGGAAGGTACAGCGAATCTACCCGCTGGCCTGGATTTCATGCGGCTGTTCCTAATTCCAGTTAGCGGTGTTCTTATCTCCAGTCTCGAATATCATGTCTCTAATATCCGCCACGGCTGTGGTTCTTGCGACACATCCCATACCTACTTAAACAATATGTTAAACTTTGTACAAGTACACATTATACCAACGTGCTTACTTGATTCAACATTTTGTCAAACTAGAACATTTAGTTGCATGATTAAGTATCAAGCTTTTTTTTCTAATACTGTCCTGTGAATGCAACGACGACGTGCCGGCTTTAACAATTTATGCGTGTGCCTCTACCTACCTGCACCGCAAGGCTTCACATTCTTCTACGTAACAATACACATTTTATAAGTCCAAAGTACTCGGCGAGTTAACAATATTGAAGTTTTAATGTAGCACCTACACTTATTTTACAGTTAAGTGACTGCAGTTTAGGTACAATACTTACATTCGAATAAAAATTTCCTCATAGCTCAATAATAATAACTTCGTTGGTACTATTTCGATAGAGTACCTATTTTAAATAATGAGTAACTTTTCAACCCGCAACTTTGGTTACTTTTTTATTTGAATCCAACCATAACCAAAATTGAGACAGAATTATGTTTTGTAGGTACCTAGTGGCAGTAAGTGGGAATTTTCAATTCGTAATATTATTACTTATTTGTATTGAATTGACAAAAACTATACTCGTACATCTACAAGGAAGATATTCAGGTTTTGCAAGTGGAACTGGCGCATGGCTGTTCACAAGTTATTTTAAAATTGTTATTACTTACCTACCTTCCTTTAATTGAACTAAGGGAAATGCGATTAAAATGCTGATTATAGAAATGAAATCGTTTTGTTCTGCAATGTCGATTTTTTTTACGCAATATAGATTTATAACAGTAATTATAATACTTAAATATAGGTACCTAGAAAAGCGATTATTTTATGGTACCTAGTTAGGTTAATTTTTTCAAAAGTTTCGATAGCATTTCTATAACCAATATTAAACGCATGGCGCTTAGACAATGTCTTTATTACCGACATATTCTACATGTTCTACATGCAGTTAAATGGTAATTTTTATGCAATAATTGGGCCAGTAAAGAAAAAAATGGTAGTTAGGATAAGCGTATCAATCAAGAAAGTAGAATACATTATGGTTGCTTGTAATTAACAATAGGCCTCCGGCCGTTGACTTTGGAGAACGGTAAAATACACCTCAATGTAATTGCCACTGCACGTTAATAATTAAATACCGAACTACACGTGGTGTAAGTATACTATAGATGTGGTGATATACTAAGAAGTCTACTTCATGTTAATAGGATTCAAATGAAGCCTACGTGAAATCTATTCTATTCTATAATAAATAGAGCACAGCTTTTACTTAGAATAACATAAAATTACCGTAAATGAAACTGAAATGGAGGTAGTTCTCAATTCAGCTGTTGCCTACCTCAAAAATTCCGTTATTTATAAACCGATTTAAAAATTATTACTTTTTTATCCAATTCAGTTTATTCAGTACCTAAGTATGTTTTTTTTTTTATGACGAAAGTTAATGTTAATAATTAGGTCATTGTCCAGTCTAGACAAAAAAAATACCGACATCTTCATCAAACTACCTTTATATTCGATGGATTAAATTATGAGTGTTTTATACTTACCTACATATGTACGATAGAGTTCAAGCTTTGAATCCGTAGTGAATTTAGTACTACAAGAGTAGGTAAACTATTCTTAATTTTTCTTCAGTTAAATTATTTGAAAGGTTAACTCTGGAAAATCTATTTTTCCTGTGAACATAGGTATTAGATATAATTTTGCCTAATCACCTTATTGTTCCTAACAGTAAATGTATGGGTGAATAATGGGTGATAATAAACTGCGCCCCATAGAAATCGTTTGAAATCATACAAATGTCTCAGCTACCTCATTGAGACTTAACAAACAAACACATAATGATAAAGCACTCATTACCTACTGTTGTCCAATACTAACAACGTTATTATTTTTAACAAAAGTTAATTTTACTTGATGTTTGTAGCAGACATCCGTTGCTACTTCCTCCGCGTGAAAGTACCTTATCAACAACCCATTGTTGAAACCGCCTTTAAAAATAATGCTCCTTTAAATCTATTGCTGACTTTTTCGTTGGTAAAAATAGATGTAACTTTGTACTGCCTTTGGCTGTAGCTTGGTTATAATAAAGCTAATAAAGTCTGCCTTTCATAAAAATCTGTCACTAGATGGTCCTTAAGTAATAGCGTAGTTGAAATATCTCCCAATACAAATCGAGTTTCGTTGACTTTCACAAAGTCTTGTCTGTCTGGAGAAGACTGGCTCAATGTGTCGTGGTCTGAATAACTGCGGCGCGTGTAAAACTGTAGTTACACCTCTTAGTTGCCAATTATTCCCGAGTGATCGTTATCCAAATACCTACACTTCTTGCATAAATATTCAACATTTTATTAATAGGTTAATATTTATGAAACAGATAGATTCTCTTTATAATTAATAAATAAAAGCTGGAATATACATCGTCGCTAGCTTGCCATTATCCAGAATTAATCATCAAAACTAGTTTTTTAATTCTTAGCTCTTTATCTCTATTTATTCTTTTCTTTTTATTTTTACAACTGAGAAAGAATGATATCGCACGTGTTTTAGGTAAATTATGATTTAATCAATCATTTGACAATCAATTGTATGAAATGCAATACCGATTTACGTTTATAGCTACTAAGAAATGTCTTTAAGGTATTTTAGTACATCTACTTGTCCATCTCAGATCGTAATGAAATAGCGTTTTCCTAATTTAAGTCGTTTTTGGCGGATGTACATCTCAAAAAGGATGGTAGCTACTATTATGTTCGTTAAGCTGGTTAGGACAATCTTCGTAAAGAATCTCGAAGTCGGGTGGTCACGCACGAGGAATAATTTGATTTGTTCTCCTCTACATGGTTACCATAAGCACAAACAAAAAATGCTTTACTAAACATTAAATTTTGCTGTCAAAAAGTTCTTAATCGTGGGTAACTATCACTGCCAACAACGTCTTTTGATACATCTTTTTATTCTATATAACTAAAGTGCATAAAGTAAGTAAAGTAGCTCTTAAGTCCAATTTCTACTATATTTTTTAATTAATATTTTTAGGCAGGTACAAATGTCTCAGTTACCTGTAACCCTCTGAGCTTTTAATCTATTTATATCTACTTTGAACATCTAAAACCGAATGAAAAGCAGATTTAAAGAAAAATAAATAAAAACATATTAAAACTAGTACTTTTTCTTGTCGTGATTCCATAGTAAATACCTAAATTGAGAAACAATTTCAATACTTAAGTACATGTACCTACAATTGCACAACAATTTGTTAAATTGTGTAACAAATAACATTGTTATATAATACATACAACAACTGATTACCGAAATCTATAACTTAGTAACGTAGTTATCTTATCGCAGTTTGGTTTTATAACTTATTGTTTACAAAATATTGATTTAATGTCTCCTACATATGGTATTTCTCTAGTAGGTAGCTACCAACTACAAAATGGGTCATACAGACACAGAAAACAAAAAATGTCTCTCTTGTACTGAAAGTTAAGGACATTGGATGCTAATTTCTGAACTTAATTTATATCCATAAACAATTTGAGGATTAGATGCTCCAATGTCTTTAATCATCTGGAACAGGAAAGACAATTTTGAATCTAATTATGTGTATGGCTCAAATACTTATTTTTCTTGCAAAAGTTTTGGACAAGACAATGAAGCTGAATTAATAATCATTTCCATAATAAACCTAATAATTTAAATTAGGTATTGATTTTTGTTTACCCTTCGTAGTAAGAGCTACGTAGCAATGATATGTAATGCCGTAATACCGATGCATTTTGGCACCTCTCCCGCGTCGATATTAAAAACCCAATCTTCCTTTGTTCGTGTCTCTATAAAAGATAATTATGGCTATATGACAATGCACACTTAAACTTATAACGAATAAGTGTTCAGTGTTAAATGAATTCTGTAAATAACGCTGAACGAAAATGAATGCGGATTTTTATATTCCTTTTTTACATGAGATACGAATATATTATCTAAGTTCCGTCTGTGTTTATTTTAGCAACGCCAAACACCTTTACGTTGTTTGAATAGTACCTACCACATACGCATTACGCTGTACCAGTAGTGAGTCTCGTATATTCCAGAACATCGCTTCTTTCCATAAGGCTGTAATGTGATTCTTCATAACTAGTAGCCTACTATAAGGTTCAGTCAGGCGACGTACGGTGCAGCCCCATATTGTATTTGCATAACACTTTTTCAGTCTGTAACTAGTACCTACCTGCTATTCTTTCGGTAGTGAGTACAATTCCATGATTACCCAAAGTGATTACCCTCACACTTTAACCCTTGCACTCCATACTACTGTATTTTTTGCACTCCGCGTAGATTATAATTTATTATCTACTTACTTACGCAAATTTTATTTTATTACCACATCAAATACACATAATTTAGGGTTCCGTACTCGCAAATAAATATATACTGCCAAATAAGTGCTTAAGATTATTAAAAAATACCATAGACAAGATTTATACAACTTCATAGTTTCAAAAATATTTGCTATTGGTAATATAATTTAACTGATCTGTTTCGGGGACTGATATATTAAAAAAAAAATCGAATCTCGGTTCTATGAAAAAACTGATTATCAATTTAAGTTACTAAAGGTACTTGTACGGAACCCGCAGATCGCGATCCCGTATCGCACATGGCCTTTCCAAGTTGTAATGTTTTGTTTAGTACTTAGGTTAAATTTGAACTTGGTCTCTGGTTGACACTGATAAACCAATAACTGACATCCTTATATCTATGAAGAATCAACAAGTAGGTACATTTTATATGCATAGTCGGCCAAAGTAAACAATTCATTAAATACCTATAATAATTATGTTGATTTGTCCGAAATGATAATTATATTTTTAATTAATTATGTAGATGGCCTTATAAATAACTTTATGATAATTTAATAGTTTGTCCTTTACTTTCTACGTCGTTAGTTTTGACAGTGAGAATTTATGGCTCCGCATCTCAAATCACGATCTTCTTTTAACCCTGACCTTAAGCAGACATCGATTTGCATATCCATTGAATAAATGAATAGGTAAATCCGCGATTATACTCGCAAACACATACATTATGTCTCACATGTGTATTTAAACAAGCGCGTGCGTAGCGTTTGTGTCCATTTCCGTATTTTAAAGTCAATCCGTCCTATAAACATCATTGTTTTGTATTAGAACATACTTAGTGCTTGCATATTATTACTACTACGCTACTAACGTAAGCGCCTCCCCACGCCTTGCTTGTAAGTAATTCTAATTTACCTTTTTTACAAATGCCTTAAACATTTACGATAACAATCTTTGATGACTTTCGTATATACATTAAGCATTATGTAGACATAGGTAGATAGTTGTAACTACTTTTTTCATACATGCACCTAGTAGAATCTCGTACTAACTTTGTAGGTATGTAGGATAGGTAAGTCCACGGTCAGCTAGTGTATTTTTCAACTATATTACTGCTGTAATAGATACTGTGTGTGCACTTTATAGACCCATCAACATAATGCGTTTCTATTTTTAATCTCACATCCGTTGGGAATTATGTCAATGAAACGCGTTGGTCCTCGAAGTAAGGAAATTGCAATAATATCTCTACCTACATTGTAATAATTAATAAACTTTTACTTCACTACATCTTAAAGATTTAGTTTCTTTTAAATAAATTAATGAAAATAACACCATATTATAATATGAATATTTTTGATTAATTAAGTCATTGTTACTCTCATTTGATCTCAAATTCAACGTCATTACGTACCTATTATATTTAACGTGAGTATAGCACGTTGAACAGGCTTACTAGTGTTATTGACTGTGTTAAGTACGTACACCTATAGGCTATGCTATATGCATGTAGTACGATAAAGATAGTATTCATCACTTAAGGACTGACACGGTATTGTTGGCAATATCCGGTTGGCTTCTTTATGGTAAACAGTACTTAAAGAAACTGATAAAATTCGCAACAATAGGTAAGTACTAGCAAAAATGTAGGATTCCGTAATGTAGGATTCCGTAAACGTTCTCCAAACCCCTGTTCTTTGGTACGACAATTTTTTTACATATTGTTTCGTAAAATACCTATTAACCTATATCTATGTACCTATGCAGCATTGTATATTAATTTAATTAATTACTAATTGAATTTTCACACAGTAACTAAGATGATTGTTACAAATGTCATATCATAATAATTCTTCCATGCTTGTAATGAAACTGAAGGTAACGTGTTATTTACGATAAGTTTAAGCATCAGACGTAAACCCACCTGTTCAATTACTGAAACACGTCATCGGGTTAATGAATTTGACGATGTTAAGTCTTTTAAAGTGTATTATTTAAGAACAATACCTACGCACGTGTCGAATTACAGAATTTCTAATAGGCAGCGTTGCAATATTTTTTTGCTCTTTTGTTGATAGCTGTTTATATGAAACATTTCTTTTGAAACTTTAATCGTAATTTATTAGAAACGAAACTTTTATCGAACCGTAACAATATTGTCTGATAAAAAAAGTTGGCACGATTTCTTTCAAAATGAATTTCAAATAGGTATATTTTTTTGCTTGCGCCGGCGTCGCCGAGTCGTTTTTTGCGAATTTGCTTTTGAATAAGCTTCTTACAAATATAATACAATAGAGAAAAAACATACTAGAATTTTCAGACATTTTAACCTTTTGTCATGAAATAAAACACGTGTTAATATTTAGAATGGCGCGCGTGCATCGCTGGCACCTAAGTCGATCACTACAGCATGTTTTGCATAACAAATGATAACCGTTGAACCAATGACGAACGATACGGTCAAATTACAATTACTACCAAAGAAATTACATGCGTTTTTAAAAACAATTTATGTGTCCGTATTATATCAACTTTAAAATGTTTTATTTGAAAGTTAACTATTAAAACAAATCAATTTCGTTCTACGGGGCGCAGTTTCCCAGGATGAGGGACACCGCATATTATACGTTGATAAGATAACATAACTGGTACCTACTTACATTTACTATACGTAAATACTTCACTAAAAGTGTCTCATTATTTAAATAGGCAATGACATTTTATCTAGGTCAGGAATCAGTATCGCAAAATCTCCATTACAAGTATTGGCAAGGCTCACCATGACGGGTTTAGACTTCGTTCCCAGTTGTCGTGGATTTTTCAAGGAATTTCATAGTGAGCTCACGAACATCGTAAGAAGCTTTCCACACTTGTTAGGTGACGGTATATGTATAAAATTTACGTTTGGTACATTTTGGTAATAAACCGGACTGTCGAATGATAAAACTTTTAAGGTACAACGAACCAACGCCACGAAAACCTAATTTCTTGAAATCGATCTTAAAGTAAGCCACATTTTTCTACTTAAATCCATTCTTAGCTGGTGAAGCAATGTTCTGTTTAATCCGTACGTAGGTACCTAACATTTCGGCCATATCAATCGGCTTTGAAAAGTTTTGGAAACCCTTCAGAAGCGGCCGTGAGGCGATACCTACATCGTGACCTACTTCATAGAATGTCGCCGACACATTACCTCGTGCCAATGACCGGCACTTGCGGCTCTATTCTTTGCACGTGCCTTCATCTATTTTTTATGCTTACGATACCAATTTGACTAGTTAACTTTTTTGTTCAAGACTTACTGCTGTTAAGCGGATCGTTCGCATCATTTGCTATTTAGAGCTATTTTTTATAAGTAAATCTTATATTTTAGTTAACTGTAATAAAATAAATTATATCTATATAGGTACTTATTTCTACAATAACTACCTAACTCAGATTTTATTTAGTATTACCATTATTGAGTACCTACGTTAACATTCGAATAACTGTTCGTATTATATTGTTGTTCGTAAATTTCATAAGAAAATAGGTACGCAGATGGGTCAGAAATTCAGCTTTGTGTAAGACCTAATTTTAGCAAGATACTTGATTTGATAACCCGAAAAGTACTTCAGATAATTTCTCTGATAATTCAAATAATGCAGATACGACGGGACGTGATGATTGATTTTGTTGATAAAATTGTATTTGTCATTATTAGGAAGGAACTCATATCCGTAAGTACCTAACTGAAAAGGAACAACAACAATAACAGTATGTAGGTATCTATTTATACTTCCTATCTGTCTTTATACTTACTATATATACATAAATACGTAGGTACTTAGCTATTTATCAAGAATCAGCCAGTAGATGCCTGCTCTTAACTACCTACTCAGTACGAAACGAAGGATTTTCGTTGGTGTGCGTTAGATGTTGTTTATTCTAAACATTATCGAAACGTGTCAAGTTAGTAATAGATATCCGATATCAATCTCAATAAAATGAACACGTGAGCGTTCCAAGATCTGTACAACTTGACATTTCTTAGATATCGGGTCATATTGCATTTTGTCCTTATCTAGCGATAGGTAACTAATTCCAAACACGCCAAAATCACACCTACTCATGTATAATCCTTGAATTTGTGACTTCATTTATTATGACAACCAATTTACCTACTTATTTATTTAAATAATATTATCTAAGTGCCACTTTATTTGTTAGTATCTGCTAGCACTACCGTTAAAAATGCTTAGTAATGCTAGCTTGCGTATCGATCTGATCGCGTCACTTTTTTTTGGTAATTTATTGCAAAATATTTCACATTTTAGTGCAATACCTACCTCACTTTTTAACAGAATAACCAATACAACTTAACTACTATCTAAGTAGTTAAAATCTTGCAGTCGTGTCGTGAGTCTGTAAAATTAAAAATAAAAACATTGTAGTCAAATTGAACTTATTAAGTCAGTTTTAACCAACAGTTCAAGCTGGAAGGTGTGTAAAAAGATCAATTTTAATTTCTACACGTCCTCAATTACAAGTAGATAGATAAATAAATTAAGTACCTACTCAGTTGATTTCGATTCATATTCTTTTCGGTAAGAAAGTACGAGTATCTAACGATTAGGTAGGTACTTAGTTTCACTACACATAAGTAAGAATAAGACAAGTATGTTGATTAATAAGTACCACATTCATTAGAACATAAGTTCATCCGGATGCGAACTTTTTATGAATAACCAATTCCTTAATTAAACAATAAAAGTATTTGTTTAAACGTGTCAAGTACAATAAACATTCAAATTAACTTAAGTTCACGCTTTGTTTTTTTTTTATAAATGGCGAACTGTAGTGCCGATAACAATATTCTGATAAGCGAACGAAACTCGCAGAATGCATCGATGTTGAAATTCAGAGCGGCGGCGGCGGCGCGATAGAAGCGCGCGATAGAAGCAAAGATAAATAAAAACTTACAAGTTTATTAAAAAATTCACTCGAATTAAGAAGCACCTCCTTTTTTTCTTTTTGAGGGGTTTAATTTGAAGTCGGTTGGAAACATTCCTTCGTAAAACTTTTCTAACGCTATTCTAACGCCATAAGTACTGCATATTACTATAAGTACCTCTGTATTAATCTATGACATGGTAACTTGAAAAAGTCGTAACAATAATTACCGATTCAGTATTGTTATTACGTAAACTTTATGTAGGTAATTAATTAGGTTTTGCTATTACGTCCCTAGGTTACTTAGGTATATAGATGTTTACGATAAAATATTATCGAGAACATAATTCTCAAAGACTTAAATCATATCTAAATGTTTATAGTCTGTCTACAAGACACTACAATCAGTCAATATCACTACCAAGTAAACTTAGGCGTGTTCATCGATACAGGCAGCATTGTGGACAAATCTATCAAAAGTTAATCAATATTAGACGAAGGTTAAATGTGTTCGTGTATGCCAAGGTAGGTTTATGTTATTGACCACCATGCTGTAGGGGCTACATACAAATCAAATACTTTCACACGAAAATACTACCTGTGGTTTTGCTTGTAGAAAGGTATTTATTATTCTTTTACACGCTTTATATAAGCTTTACTTGTAATTAACTATGTACGTAAACAAATCTTGGAATCTTAATTTGACCCACTTCCCGGTCTTCGAATAGGATGAAATTTTGCACACGCTCTGAGTTCTGAACACAATACAAATATGGTACTTTCGAACTGATCTAATGATGGAGCATGTTTAGTGCGAGCTAAAGCGTGTTTTAGTTTTTTAAACTACCTATTTTTTAGTACCTAGTACCACAATTATTAGTTCTATCATACACTTTAAAACAATTGACGGTGCTACTTAGCCCTATTGTTCAAATAGGACTTGTATTTTGCTTTTACTTTCTTTCTTTAACGAATTTGAAAATAAACATCAATTTTAGTATAAACTTTTACGTTAGTGTAATGAATATACACTCGGCTTCAAAAAAATCGCACCTTTTAAGAAATCTATTTTAAACATCTTTCAATCGTATTTGTATTATGAAATATTGGTAATGTTCGGTATCATTTGAAAGGTAAGAAAAAAGAGAATGCAAAAACAATAATTCGTTCAATGTTTTTTATTGGAACTGAGAAAAATTTACAAAACAATAAAAATCCTTAAATAACCCTAATGAAATCTGATTAATTTTTCAAAACAAAGTTGCTTAAAACTAACCTAAAACCTAGTGTTACCCCCCCTAGCCCTAATGACGTCTTCCATGCGCTCCCTCATGGATCGCACCAACTTTAGGACCTCTTCTTGAGGGATTCTGTCCCATTCCTCAATAACGGCGTCTTGGAGCTCCTGAAGAGTCGCGGGAGCGGGATCACGGGATCCAACCTTGCGTTTCAGCTGGTCCCAGAGGTGCTCTATCGGGTTCAGATCTGGACTTCTCGCTGGCCACTGCATGACAGGGATCCCAACCTCTTGAAGGTAGCCCTGCACAATTCCAGCAGTGTGCGCGCGAGCGTTATCGTGCATTAATGTGAACCCGTCGCCAATAAATCCAGCATAGGGGACCACATGTTCTTCCAGGATCTCTGTGATGTACCGGGAGCAGTCATCGACCCTTGCCCGCGAGCACCGCCGGTCCGAGAGACGCAAGAAAGTTCAGTTTTGCCGTCGGCAGATATGCCGCCCCAGAACATGCAGGAACCGCCCCCGTATTCTACCGTCTCTTGGATGCAGGCTTGGGCAAAACGTTCCCATTGTCTTCTGTATACTCTTTTGCGTCTATCGTTGCAGAAAAGGCACACTCTCGTTTCGTCTGAGAAGAGAACAGCTCTCCATTGGTCCAGGGTCCAATTGACGTGGGCGCGAGCAAATTGCAGGCGTGCTCGCCGATGCGCTGCGGTTAATTTTGGACCCGTGGCAGGTCTTCTAGCCACAATATTTCTCTCCTTTAGTCTTTTTCTAACTGTAGAGACACTCACGGCCCTTCTACGAACTGCTTGAAGCTGCTGTTGCAACTCAACAGCATTAGAGAACCGATTTCTCAAAGACTTCGATACGACGAATCGGTCATCTCTCGCAGAAGTGCAGCGATTTCTACCAGACCCACGCCTTCGGACAAAGCCACCGGTCTGCAGGAACCGCTGGTACACTCTTCAAACAGAAAATCGACTCAAGTGCAATTGCCGAGCAACATCACACTGACGTAGTCCTGATTGCAGTAGTGCGATAACTTGGGCGGCTTCAGCAGCAGTAGTGTCCAACTTCAAGGACGTTTTTCTGATGAAAGATATTCTTCTGTGTCTTCTTCGACTGTTGGTATCAAATTTATCCCCCAATAAGCTGTATCGACCCTTTTATACCCAAAAAACAAAACAATACAAACAAAATTTGAAGAGGAGAATCAGTTCCATTGTCATTCACAGTGACTTAAAGTGTCAAGCTTTTTCTTTAATCAAATGAAATGGATATTTTTATAAAGAGTTTTTATAGGGCTCTCAAATGATACCAATATTGCTACGAATAACTGCTTGTCTTAAGGATTAACAGTGCTTAAAGCCTATTTTTACGGACGTGCAATTTTTTTGAAGCCGAGTGTATTATGCAACTGAAAATGAAATGAAAAGTGTTTTATTCAAAAATAGGCAAAATTCATAACACTTTTTTGATGTCACTTTTTTTTATCTGAAACTACTGCCGGTTCATTACCTGTATAGCCGAGAGGAAGAAGACGGCAAGAAACCTTCGGCACAGGGCCCTACGTTATGTGCAATATATCTTTTTTTTAAATCGAGACACTTATATACAATTACATGTTGACTTAACTTGTTATCACAGTAATTTACATGAATATCACAGTACGAGTAGTTTGTTTTACATAAATTTTTAACTGGCCTAAGGCTTAACTATTAACGTTTGATTGTAAAACGGTTAGTTCTTTATACAAATTTTATTGATAGTACCTACCTACGAGATCCGGCCGCTAAAAACCGTGCCCATCGCATTTTTGCTTGAAACCAAAGTTTTACACTTTTTTATGATTAGGAGAATTCATATTAACTAGGTTGCCTATCAAAATGCAAGTACATTTAAAAAAATATATGAAAAATCACCGACTTGTTTTTTCAATAAAATGTTATTCTCCTTACGGCAATATCCTTAAGGACTCTGAAAAGACTTGGTTGCCGCTGCTGATATACTACGAATACCATATCTGGGTGTTTCTTCGATTTGGGATTCTTTAGTTGATTCCACTGGTAAAATTTAAATATTATTTTATTTTTAAATTGAGAATAAAATTACAAATTAGAGAGGTCAATAAACAAATATTTTGAATAGGCACTCATTTCTTATGTATGGATCCAAATATATTTGATGTTAAAAATTTACGCCCAGGGGAATCAATAATAATGCAATATAAAGTATAAAAAAGTTTCAATTTTGTTAAATAAAATTAAAAACAGTTAACGTACCTTCGAATTTAGGCTTTAAAAGGTTATTGGGTATTAATACAAGTTGCTGTGAAGTTGCTAATTCAAAATCTTTAAATAGGTGACCGAGCTTTGAAACGTCCTCCCTTAATGTGGAAAACTGTTTTTTTAATAATATCAAACATTATTACACATAACGCTATTTTTAGAAATCAATATAAACCGTTATTTAAGCAAACTGTATGATTTTATTAGTATGGTCTGGTCATTAAACCAGTGGAATCAAGCCAGTGGAAGCAAGAAATATCGGTTTTTTGTCGTTTTACATAAATTGGATTTAACTAGCGTAATGATGTTTCCAGGCTAGATAATGGGCACCCATGCGTTTATTCATAGCTATATCAAGCTAGTCTTGTAGTACAAAATTAATAAAAAAACATGAACATAGTAATCAATGATCGTACAGAACAAAGCCAGGGGAATCAGATACTTATCTTTGTATTTCGTGAATGGTACAACTTCACGCATAATCTACCCCCTCGATACATAAAATGCATCTCACAGTTCGCGTGAAAATAGGCAGCGCCTATCCAAATGGCTCGACTAGGGTCGTATGCGCGATTTAGTGACGTGCCAAGGTAATCACACTTTAGTGCCGGACAAAATTAAAATGACTCGAGAAATTCAGTTAATTGTAAAATACGTGTAAAATTTATTATGATGCGTAATAATTAACTATTCTATAATAAAATAAAAACATGTATGAATCTTTAAGTATATATGATAAAAAGATTTTTAAGGTTTTCTGAATAAATCGGGAGAGCGGACACGTCAGTGGAATCAATTTTTAGGGCTTTGAACTATTTTTTAAATACCTTTCGATTTGAATTCATGTATTATTTTTATTTTCCCAAGTAGATAACACCTTAATCTATAGTTTAAAACATATTTTATTGACTTTATAATTTGAAACGTAGGATTTAAGCCCCCGGACATCAAAATTCTCGATTCTGAAGATTCACCCATCTACAGGCTACCTGACTGACTGTGGCAAAGGCAATAAAATCAAAAGAATATGAAGGCTGAAAACGCTCTTTACTCGTAAATGACGATGTTTAAGTAAGCTATTTGATGTGGAAGCCCCTCCTCTCGTGACGTCATCGAGACCAGTGTAAACTTGCGACCAGCTCACCTCTATTTCAGTGGCAGACTGGCAGTACATACCGTGATTCGTTACGTACACGCAAGGGGAACCTGAAACGAAAGGTTTCCATTACAGGCCTTACAGCTCCGTCGGTCGGTGGCAGAACTGCTAACAAACAATATAGCTATTTACGTACGTCGATCAGAAACGCATTAAGTCAATAATTGCGTTATTCCTTGTAACTAATGCATAAGTTAGTCTAGCTAAAGACCCTTGATGCAACTATAAAATTGATCCCTGCAAGGTAATAATTAAATTACCTACTAAAGGTTACTCGCGACTTCGTACTCATTTATCCTCATATCTTGGAAAAAATAGCATTTCGTACAACTGGGGGTACAGTTTACAAAACATCATTTGCATCTTAAGTAATTTTGGTAAGAATTAATAAACAAGGAAGGAAGGAACTAAAGTATTCATTTTAATATATTGTTTAGTAAAAGAAACGATAAGTCCTGATAATCAAACGATCCAAATATTTATCAAATCAAACTTAATTAAGTATTTAGAACTATGCAGCAACGAACGTTCTATTCTAAATATATAAATATTAATTTAATACGTTTGGTCCACAGATTGTTCAACTTACCTCAAGTAACGAAGGATATACACAATGGGAAACGTAAGTATCGTTCTTTAAACGTCTTTTAAGAGCAAACAAAAATATTTATACTTACTCTACGTAGATACTATTTTCCTATAAGATCGTGCTAAATGAAAAGTCGCGAGACCTTTATTCAGCACCACGTATTTATTAAGTTAGTTCTACATACGTACAATGACGTACATGCAATCTAAATGTTTATTAACTAATAATTTCAGGAATCAAACGGAGCACCTCCAGCCCAAGAGCTGGAGACATTCCTGTCGCCAGATGAGAAAAGTAAAGAAAAAATTGTCAGTACCAAGTAAGTATCAAACTACCTACTTACGACAATATGAAAGATTTAAATCTAATGAAATCCACGCGTTTTAAATACTTTTACAGTTGCAAAAAAGTTTAATTAAACTATTACAGCTAAAGCTGTCACCGTCATTTTGAAAAATCTGAAAGAGACATCACGACGTTTAATAGGCAAATAACTTAATTATACTTTTCAGTAAATGCTTGCAACTTTTAAGCCAAAGTCTAGAGATTCTTACTAGGCAGAGAACGATTCTATCTAACTTCGCAGCATACTGATCTTTATCATTGTTTTCTTCACAGATATAACATGACAAAAGATGCAGAGTCGGGAACCTTCGACCCCTTTAGCGAGAGGAAACTGGATAACCCTACTTCGTAAGTAACCACTGTTTTATTCAAACTCTGATAGGCCATTTAAGTTGGATGGATGATATAAAATCTATTTCACGATCTCCTTTTTGTTTCTTTTTTGTAAGTAAGTAGAATGGATATACACACGGTGAATCTATTATAATTATCTACTTAGAATAGGTTTTTACCTACTGAATATCTAGCTGGAGAGATTCTTTTTTCTTGTCAAACAACATAGGTAGCAATTAAATTATGCAAAGCTAGTAACTATGTCCTCTGTGCCTATAAATAGACAGCAACTAATGCAAAGGCACATGTTAGATGTATAAATTTACCTATGTCGCACGCAATTTCAGTATGATATTTATTTCATGGTAGTTACGCTTGGGTAATAAAAACTCTAGTGTCGACGTAACGTACCTACTACGTGTACTAGTAAAGTAATAATGAAAGTTATTGCTTTCCATTTCAATTTGAGCATAGCCTTGACTTATTAAATCGAAGTCATAATTTTACAAGCTGTTTTTCACAAGACATATATTTAAACACAAACCTACAAATATTTAAACAGATAAATAAGATTCGTGAACACCACTTTTACAGTGGAAACTTTAAAAAAATCTCAAAAAATAAAACTTCACCGCAGTATTCGTAACTTGCACTGATTTATTTCATATGGAAAGCCTTTGCCCAGCTGTGGGACATGACTGGCTAACTGTATCTGTAATTCTATGCCTTGTAAGAGCGGACAACGCAATTTTCCTCTAAGATGGGTCTACTTACATGAAGTATGAACAAATACAGGGTGACTTTAAATAAGTGAACTTTAGAAAAGGATATGCATGTACTCTTGATAACAAACAACTTTTACTATGGGACCAAGGTCGAAAAATTGTTGAACTCCCCATACAAAATGCACCAGTTGATAGTACGAGGGAAAATTTTTTTTATGATACGAACTTAGCCCCATAGTAAAAGTTGTTTGTTATCTAATCGTTCACTAATTAAATGTCACCCTATATAAAAGGTAGTATTTAATCGTATTTAATTTATTGTTTTCAGAAACAACGACACACTGACGCATTTACTGAAAGCATCCTTAGGCACGGGTATTCTGGCGATGCCTCGAGCGTTTAAAGCGGCAGGTCTCGTCACTGGCATATTCTTCACCATGCTGGTTGCACTTATCTGCACACACTGCGCCTACATTCTTGTAAGTTTTAACTTTTACAACCTTATACACCTAAGAAATGTTTAGCGAATTTCTTGTCCAGAACGAAGCTTACAACTTTTGTATAGGTAGGTACTCGACAAATTTATTAATGCGTAGGTAAATTTTAAAACCTTAGTTAGTTTACAACTGTTTCAAAAGACGATAAAATGGGTGCCATAATATGGTGACAGATGCAGTCGATGCAGAGAGGTAGACCTCGAAAAGGTGAAGATAAAACCTCGATGCGTTCCCACGAATTTGCAAACATACCTACTTGCTGCTTGCTGTGATCTAAAGCTAAATAAACCGGTTATAAAAAAAAATATTATCTACATATTTTGAACAATGTTATTTTATTAATATCTATGCATGCGTGTTTTCTTTTTGTTTTTATTTTGTGTGCAATGCGTCTTGCAATGCCATAGCGAATTGTTAATCAATAAGTAGGTACCTATAGCTAAAAAATAGGTTTGACTTTTAACCTGTGGTCTGACTCATGTTTGACCCTGGTATAAGTCAATCTTATCAATTTCATAATGCCTGTTTCGTATTTCATATTGTTATAAAATGTTTTCAAACGTTACTAAACATGCAGTGTTGGACTACCAGTAGAATGGTTTACGGTTTTACAATAAATGTCACATTGCGAATAGCGATTCGGTAGCTGGCGATAACTACGCAATTCTTACTTTTTGTAGAGCAATATTTGATACTGACAAAACGCGGTGTAAGCACCGTGATAGAGCTATAAGTGGTATTTCAGCAACAACTAGATAATAACAAAAGTTATTGGCAATACTTGAACAATATTATGTTGGATTCTGTTGCTCCACAAATGGTAAGGTACTACGAAAATTCCTATGACACAAATCGTAGCAGTTTTCTGCTGTGCTATGCGCAAATATTAAGTACCTACATCTGGCCCATTTGTCGCTATTACATACCAATTATGAACTTATAAGCTGTAGTAAGCGCCCTATTTGCAGTCCTGAAAAATTATACCTAACATGTTTTTAGCACTAAGATCACCTTTGTTATCTCTATAATTATCATAAATTAATATCATTAATAGACAAACGCACTTAGCAAGTTTAATGAAATCAAAATAATGCTTGCACCTACCTACACCCTACCTACATCTTAAAATCTTATGTTACGCTCACAAACGGTATGCTAATTTTGACACTTGGTTTCAGCGTGAAATTAATGAACATAATTGAACGAATCACAGATAATTTAAGATTAAGATTATGGTACCTATGCCCGTCATATCTAAATATACATACTTAGGTTCGTTAACTTTTTAAATAAGATGAGAATTAATTTTCTTCCTTAACGTAAGTGGAAATAGGTATGTAGGATGTAGGTAGTCTATTCCATCAATCAGGCATAGAGATAAAAAATGTTAATAAAAATTAATGTAAATTGTGTTATGAACAGAAAACGTTCTGAAAGCTGTAGCGTTTCGCTTCCCTTTAATCATTTATTTTAACAGATCATGTGCCTTGTTTACAGATAAAAAGTGCCCACGTGTTGTATAAAAAGACAAAGAAAACCAACATGAGTTTTCCGGAGGTTGGCGAAGCAGCACTTGAAAATGGACCACAGTGGGTGAGAATGTGGGCCTATCCTTTTAGGTATGATTCTTTAATTTATTACTTACATTTTAAAGTTATTTTTTAAATGTAATATAATCCCTATCTAATGAATCGTCTTTTCCCTTTTACAGAATTTTCATTCTTGTCTGCCTGTTCCTTACTTATTTTGGAACATGTTCCGTATACACTGTGATTATCGCTCAGAATCTTAAACAGGTATGTTATGTAACAAGTACTTACCTACTTTTTTGCAAATGTTTACCTGATTAACCTGATACAATAACATTTTCTATTACTTACTTGCAGGTTATTGTCCACTACATGGCTGATAAAGACGAAATAGATATTAGACTTATTATAATAGCGTTGCTGCTGCCACTTATATTAATGGTGTGGATTCGGAACTTAAAGTATTTGGCGCCTGTCTCCATGCTCGCTAACCTTTTGATGGGCGTCGGTCTCGGCATAACCTTCTACTATCTAGTCGGAACTGGCTCCTTGGACATTGAGAAAGTAGACTTGGTGGCGCATCCCAAGATGTGGCCGGAGTTCTTCTCGCTGACTATCTTCGCTATGGAAGCCATCGGCGTGGTGATGCCTCTGGAGAACGCCATGAAGACGCCACGCGCCATGCTTGGATGCTGCGGGGTTCTAAACAAAGGAATGTCTGGAGTCACTATGGTGTACATTCTGCTCGGTTTACTCGGCTACTTGCGCTACGGAGATGAAGTTAGTGGTGCCGTCACACTTAATCTCGCTCAAGATCAAATGTAAGTACTACTTACCTTATCATAATTTACGTTGTTTCAGATAAACCCGACTGAATGTACCTACTTACTTACCGATTCGCTTGTTGTTACAGCCCCGCTCAAATTGTAAAGGTGTCCATCGCAGTGGCGGTGTACTGCACATTCGGTCTTCAGTTCTTCGTGTGTGTAGACATCATGTGGAACTGCATCAAGGACAAATTCACGAAGCGACCGGACCTGGCCGACTACGTGATGAGGACCGTCATGGTCACCGCCTGTGTGCTGTTAGCCGTCGCCGTGCCAACCATAACTCCTTTCATGGGAGTCATCGGCGCCTTCTGCTTCTCCTTACTCGGCCTGATTGCACCAGCCTTTATAGAAATCATCACATTCTGGGATATCGGATTTGGCAAATTCAATTATCTAATTTGGAAAAATATCCTCGTTTTCATATTTGGTGTTTTTGCGTTAGTATTCGGTACCAAGGATGCTATATTAGATATTATCAGGTCGTAATTATATAAAATAGGTAAAATAGGTCGTTAAAATACACGTTAACAGCTTATTGTTTTAAGCTCGAGTATTAGTACAAGTGAAACGAATTGAGGTTTATTTTGATTCAACAAAAATTCATCTTTGTTAAGTAGGTATCTATAACTGCTGTAATTAGTAATCACCGCACTCAGGTACTTTATGGAAATATTATTTTATGTAAGTAATACGGAATACCTAACGTTTATGAAATCTTATTTAATACTAAAATATGTATTTCGGATTCGGGGTGTGTTTGCTTAGTAAGTGCATTACATTAAGTTGCGCAGTCTGCCAAAAAATCGAAATAGTAACTACCCTAGGCAAACATAGGTGGCTTCATATTGCCACGTGAAATATAAGGTAAGTTTGAAATTAGGATTTGTTAATTTATACCTTCATAATTATACTTATTATGGATGGATCCATGTGAGTGTTGTTATCTGTACGTACCAGATAAATAAGACTTTGTAGGAGCCGAATGAATGATAAGACCAATTTTGCTATAGTGGATAGAATGTTCATATACCTACTTATTACTGTTGTTTTGTAATAGTTTAACATCTATTACACCGATTTATGTCGAAATAGGGACAGCGGATAATTCGGTTTTTGACCTCTAGCCAATATGTGGATAAAATTTAGAAGCAATTACGTACTTAGGTACCTAGAGTTGATATAGAGAGGACAAACTCCGAATTATAAAGCGTGACAGTGATTTTAAAAAAAATAATTTAAATAACTAAGTACCAAATACTATTCTGTCACTGAGAATGTAATGAAATTAGTATAAACTATACTAAGTATAGATAAGTAAATGATAAGATGTAATTCCTCAATGGGCTGCTTTGCAGTTTTGAGAATATGAGGGTAGAGCGCTCTGTATTAAATTAAGCGAAATATTATGATTAAGAGAAAGTAAACAGGTACTTAGATGACATTTCGATTGCATTCCCAATTTATTTTATTAGATATAGTTTGCTTTCTGAAAATGTGTAAATGCAAGGAACCGTTCTTAACAGCTAAAAATAAATGCTCGGTTTGAGTTAGGTACTTTAAAGTTTTTATTCTACATGAAGTAGGTAAAAGAGAGCATGTGTAATTCAATATTTCTTATAAATCACCTAGTCTGCCGCCGGCAAATGAAATTTATTACAGTTTTGTTTAGAAATGCAAACGCAAAAGGTGGCCTCAAAGTTTAGATATCTAAGTCCATACTTTGTCCTATTTGAATCAATTCAAGTAGGTAAGTAGATAAAAGAACCTTGAACAAATGCCCTAAGCAAAAAGACCTAATAAATAACTACGTAGGTATTAAAATTAACTGTCAAACTAAACGTTATCATAGCTATCAGGTTCTTTATTTGCACTGGTGCTGCATTTATATATTTCATACTTAATTGTATACTTATCGGAACATAAATACATATAGATACTTACCTAAGAATAATAACATGGTGCTTATTGTGTGCTTAGCCTATTTCATACAATAGGCAAGCAAGACCCTTACATTAACAGCATTTAATCGTCTTTGGAAAGAAATGTGTTAACGAATTTATACAGTGCCTTGAAGAAAAAAAAACTGTAGGTAATATTCGTACACTTAGCAAAAATAGTACCTAATGATATAAAATAGAATAAGTTTACAATGTATATGTGAGTTGCAAAAAGAAATCAATCTTTATATGAAATTTTAAAAATGCTTGTTACTTTATAACGAAGGACCTCCGTTTATTATTCTTTATAAGTTTTGTATATTTCGAAAAGTGTTTATTTAAATATTTTTTATAAGATGAATTAAAATGGTAGCCTTTTGTTAGATCTACTAAGATGTGTTGTAGCAAGCACTTTTACCAGATGTAGGACTAGCATCTACCGAAAGTTTGCAGTCCGTCTTGTTCTTAGCCATTCCGAAATTCTTAACTTGTTTTACACATACTTAGTTATTATTACTTTTTCTGTGGCACGCGACAGAGTGACGCGGCAAAATATCAAATCACAATAACGCAGAATGAGTAACTGCGTATCAAACTTTAGCATCACTATTTTATTCAATCGATAGCACGCGTCTGGCATTTTCTCTTTGTCTCAAACTAAAACATACGTTGCTTCTTGGATTTAGGTTAATTTGTTTACTTTGAGATTACGCTTTGACTTTGTGCTAGTATGAATTGGTCCCAAACAAACCAGCCGCTTGTCCTACCAATGGTAAAAGTCGTAAGTGCAATAGTTAAGTAGAAAAAACAATAATGTAATCTGTTTTTTTTAATTACAACTAAGTTCCTATTTGATAAAGGCTATCAGTTTTATGTTTAAAACGCCATGGCCTGCTTAGTTAATAGGAAAGCATATTTTACGATTTTTATAAATATATAATGTACAAGCTCGTATTAACAAGTTTTATTTATAACTCCTAAAATATACGTAAAGAAAAACCAAGTGGAATGCGAACCATCTCATCAACTTCAGTTCGCGCTTTGGCGTGTTTCATCCACTCCCAAACCACATATTTAGGTACTATCAAGAGAAAAACAATTTTAATGTAATAACCATTTATTATTTTATAGAATAATGTTTACTACAATAATAGATCGCCGAGCCTATAATTAATGAGTTAGACTTAATATCAATTCGCAACCATAGAATTCAAAATTCTATTAACTTTTTACATTCATTGATAAATACGTGATACCTACTTACAATTCATTTGGGACAGATATAAGTTGCAAATGAGTGACAAAGTGCTACATCTATACTTTGAATAAATATAATGTGGTGAGGGAGATGAGGGAGGTGTTATTTCTCGTCGCATGGACGGTGTAGGTATACGACTACATAAATAAATAAATGTAAGTCCATAAATGCATAGCAAGATTATAACTATGACTATGCGGTCTCTAATGTTCCGGCAAATTATCGTGCAATCAGCTGTACTGTACATCCATTTTTATGATCATAAACTGGCGTATCACTATTTCCACGAAAAGATTTCCTGTAATGTCGCCTTACTGAATTTTGATACTACGTAGTGTGCTGAAGAAATATTTTAACAAACTTTTACAGCAGTAACCGTGTTAACACTACAGTCCTCAATCTACCGCAACATAAGAGACGTCCATTTACAAATATCAAGGTTAACAAAACTTTCATGCGTTGTACGTGGTTGTACATAACTATACATCTCAAAATTGAGCAAAATATAACTAAGAAGGTAACTTAAGACGTATTGCATTACATTGATAGAGATTCGTTATAAACATTTCATCAGTGAAAATGAGAATCGACAAGAATACTTAAAACTCGGCTAGCATATTTACAAGAAAAAAAAAACATTGCTTAGTTACAGAGCTTACTTAATTGCAGAAGCTGGTACGTAGGTACCTATCATTAACTTCATGACGAACTGTCTATTAACCTAACAGATAGGGTAAGTACTTCTGATATACAGGTATCTGCATATATTCTTTTCTTAGGTTAGAGGTCAATTCATAATTACACCAGTTTGACCTATACCCTATACACGGTGCGAACATGGCGTACAAAACGAATGAAAGTTTTTTCTATAATCATAAACCTAATAACAAGTTCAGTTTTTATCTTATTCATATTAACAATAACGCTCATTCTTGAATAGTTAACTGCTCATAGGAGATAGTATGAACTAGGTTTTCAAGACATTGTTATAATTAAATACTTAACAGACAATTATCTAGTTGCAGAAACGCTGTTTATATTTATTATCCATTCAATATCTTGCCCTTTTCTTCTAATTTTTAATTTTTAAATGGTTTTAAAAGGCAAGACAAATACTATAACAAGATTTTTTCAAAGGTTGTACACTTCTTAATACTTCAAGACTACTGGTCATTGCAGTAGGTAAATGAATAGTTACGATTGACACAGGATGTTATATTTACGAGAAACATTGACAATACTATTTACCTAGCTAAAACTATAAAACAATTTATTCGTATCTCTTTTATAGATATAGATGTATGAAATGCCTAGCAGGCAACTAGCCAGGACAGAACACATGTTAACTTATTCGAATCGATTTATCGTCCTTATGGAAGTCAGCTGAGATTCATAAACTGCCTTTCTTCAATACTACTTAGTACATATTATACCTATAATTGGGCTATATCAACTGCATTAATTTTACAAATCGGACTTTACCAGCCGAGAAATCGTTCCTATCTAACCGAAAAATGTATATTATACATAATTCATTCGTATTTTTAAATAGATTGGGTTTAAAATCTTCTGAATCACATTGGTTTTTGAAAAATATATTGCTATTTTATAATCTTAACGCTGTGTTAAGATTGATTAATTCTGATTCAAATAACCTTAAATGGTGCCTATCAAACGGGTTGAATTGCATCTCGCCTTACAAAATACAATTTAGGTAAATACACGACACAAATATATTTTCATACGCAATAATGGTAAGTAACATCTGGTAATATTGAGCAGATACATCGTTATCTTAGTCTAATTCTATTGAACACTGGAATTATTATTACTACAAGTGGTGTTATGATGAACTGGTACGAACGGGCGATATTTGACGAAATATGTCGAACCCCATTCTATACATCCTCCCGAATTAACCAACTGAGGTCTAACTGCGCCTCCCAAGTCCTACAATATTGCAAGAGGGTTCTCAGCAAAGCGCTATCACTGAAGTTGTTACTAATCTCTAACAATTCTCAAACTAAATACAGTACACTCGCTTGGTACCTTTTCGGCATGCGTTACTTACTGCATTATTTGCAGCAAGCATTTCTGTATCTTATCATTATAAATTATAAAGAGAAACATATAACAATCACTTGTATGTACCTACTTACTTAAACTTGATGTGTATATTTTATGGACGTCCAAATAATTAATGATATTGCCGAAATTTATAAATAAACTCAAAATTGGACGGACAATTGCCGTAATTGTTATTTTAAAAATCATTAGTAATCATTTACCTACACAGTTAATTAAATTAATAATCTATAATTTTTTGACAGTTATGGCAATTAAATAGAATTTTAATTCGCCAAAAAACGCTGATGATTATGTAATGATTTGATTAACTACAAAGTGCGGTGAGCGTGCAAATGAATTTACAACAGACGCAAAAACACCTCTTGTACTATAAAGTTACATGCTATATGCGACAATTGACAATATTAAGTATATTTAATTAATCAATAGGATGGCTTGAATTCGTTATAATATTGAATGACAGGTTCAGTAGACCACAACCTATACACTCTCCATCATTGATTCGTACTGTTGCCAGAAATAAAAAGTTTACATTATGATTATAATTGTTCCTAAAAGGCGAAGAGAAAATCCAAATCGGTCTTACAACAAATCAAACTTAATTTATGAATGGCACGTTTTTGCATTATAGGAGATTTTGATCGATTAATGGGAAAGCATGCAATCGGAAACATCGATGCACGTTTCAGACAATTTCAATGGGATACTACTTACTGTGTTACATGCATTACTTATTTGTGCATTACAAATAAAACAACAATGTTCTTAATTTTAAAGTTACCAACAACAATAAAGGACTATTTACACACATCCGGCCCGTGCCCGATACGTGACCGGGCCGTGGCCTGTCAGAAATGAAAGAAATACGTCGTCGTCATGAGTTGTGTGAACGAATCCATAGAAAATGTATGGAATTATATTTTTTCCCGGACACGGCTGGGATGTGTGTAGATAGACCATAAGTGTAACAGCAAATAGAATGCCGTCAAACCGAACAAACACAATAAAGTGCGCTAACAAAAAAGTTCTTGAATATTTAAATGATCGTAATTTGAGATCATAGTTCGATAAGATTCGAATGGAGAAAACTTTACGTATCGTTTACGTTTCCTGAATTAAAATTAAAGTTACGTTAAAAGTAATTGACTTATACCGTGTACCTAAACATCTCAAAAGTTGTACATCACATGCATTTATTAATTCCTACTTCGATCAAATAAACCATTTGCTTCGGAAAACTGCAATTGGGTACTTAAATTAACAAAATATAAAAAAAAGCTTAATTATGTCTCAGTACATTTTTGAAATAATCATAATATTTGTACATTTTACAAAATAAAATATCAGATTTAAGTTTGATTAAATAACTACATTAACTACTTCAATTAAATACCTATACACAAACGCTATATAAATAAAAGTTAGCTCAATTCTTCAATGCCTAAGCGTAAGTCGTATTAGTTAGGTATATACATTAAACATATTTAAACATATACCATAAGGCTAGTATTCTCACATAGCAGTTTGACTGTCATTATTGCAAATCTCACATTTCGGTATTTTACTTATCCTCTTATCCACGAAGTGCAACACAGCACACAACTTAGGTAACAATTCCAAGTATTTGCTGACTGTAAACGTGTCGCTGCACTTACATAGATTTACTCGCTAGCTTTCCTTTCGCCACAATAAATAATTAAGTATTTACCATAAACACATACATCATTTATATATCATATATAAATATAAAGACGAAGAGTTACACTACATTTTAAATTACTTCTCGGGGTTTATACAAAGGAATAATTGTTACAAATATCTGTGATAATCTCTTCATATAACTACAAGTTTTAATGAAATGATACTACATCGATGACAAGTAATTATTGGATATTCAACCAAACTGGCAAACGGTAAAAACTAAATTTCCAAAACAGAGGAAAAAACATCAATTTAAGTTTTCGACTAATTTCTTTCAGTCATCTTTATCTGTAAGTAATGCTTTGATTTATTTATGGATTTTCGATTTGCACTCGTTAGCTATAGTCCGGTGGGGAGATCTTTTATATTCAGTTATTTCTAATGAAGATTCACAATTAGCAATCATACATTTCCTGAGTCAACGTTACAGAACACTACGTACATTAAACAAAAACATCTCACATAATTTGTGTGACCTCATATTATTTTGTATAGGTATATAAAAATGCCTACGATAACCATAATTTTAAAAATCTGTGACTTCGCAGTTTGTTGTACTTATTAAAATAAGGGCATTGCATTGTTTGGTGTATCGCGTTAGTTAAGCCGCGGCAGCCCATGCCACATTTGTGTGCAGTTCTTATAGTAAAACCTATAAATGCATTATTAACAAGAACAGAAAGATTAGCTACATACAAATAAACAGGGAGCCAGCGTGAACTATTTCTATCTTAGCGCTATTTCAAACTGTTAAAGTATTATTACTTTACATAGACTTTTATGTTGTTCAACAAAGACTGCCCAACAGATGCCGACCTCCCACTTATGTGTATGGTTTGCCATCTTAAATACGAAATATTTTAAAGTATAAAGGTAAGATACTGACCACAAAGAACTAGGCTTCGACATTTGCAAACATTTCAAACAACCGAAATCACCTTACTTAGATTAAAAATAAGAAAAAATAAAATAAATCAAAGAGTATAAACTAAAATCTTCTTTCTACAATAAAAGTGAACAAATATAACCACATTTATCGACTATTTGGACTGTTAATATCAAATTGGCTTGAACTATTTAAGATCGTAGATATCAGAATGAGATTCGATATAGTGTTGGTTGATAATGCGACCGGAGTCGACGACAGGCGTGAGTAATTCTTCAGAAGGGACTTGGATCCTGATCCTGTTGTCAGATGGCAGGTTGCCGGCCCCGTTGGTGGTGTAGAAACCTAGAGAGACGGGTTTGTGGTGCTCCTCGGTGTACTTATACTTGGATGGGCTGACGGGGTGCAGGTGGGAGGGGCTTGCGGAGAGCGGGTTGTACGTCACGTGGATGCGCACAACGTCGTCGGAAAGGGGGGACACCGAGGGGGGGTGCGGGGTCGCGCGCGGCGTCGAGTGGTTCGTCGACGGTGCGCGTTGGATACTCAAACCGCAAATGCCAGACCTGAAATATGTACATTACTAATTTTTAATGGATCGAAGTTTAATCCAGAATCAATCTCTTTAATATACAGGGTGGCCCGTCGATTGACGTCCAAAAGGAAAATTTGGATTCCTCGTGTCGTGGGGTATCCGAATCATCCCCATGTATGTTCAGCGATTTTTTACGGTTTTCGAGTTATGACGTGTTTTCTGATTTTTTGAGATTTTTCAACCAATCACCCTAAAAAGGTTCGTAGAAAAAAAAGTATGAGCCTTTTTCATAATTTTATTTTTGCATCAGATGCTTCATGACCCGTACTTTTATGCATAAAATATTCAGCTTCGTCACTTTAATAAAAGTTGGGGAAATGTAGGTCGGAAGAGGAAAAATTGTATTGACTGGAAAATCATCGAAATCTTCAAACTTAAATTAAGAGGTTAAAATGATGACTTTATTGATTTTAAACTAGCTTAAAAAATGCGCCAACTTCTCAGCTTTCATAATCATCGAAAAAAATTGGTACTTAATGGGGCACTTTTGCTAGAATCAGCCTTTAAAGACAGCAAGGTGGAAAAATTTCAGAATTGGACGTTTGAGTAAATTTTTTTTTCTTTCATATTTTATGATCACCTAAGCCTCAGTCGGTTTAAAAGCAGTGTTATCTTACCGAAAAGTACAAAAAAGGGGCCAAGATTGACACATTTGGGGGTGTTGGAGGACCTGTAAGAGATGAGTTACAACTTAGGAAAATTATGCAGATATGCATCATTTCTATGGGGTTGCAAAAGGAAACGGCCTTAAAGCGGCACTATTGTATCGCAAACATGTTCAAAAAAGTGGTGGGCTGCAACCTGAGTCTTATCATGACCTTCGTATTTTTAATGACATATGCCAAACCTTAATGGAAGGTAGAACTCCTGGTCAACGCGAGGGTCCTGAAGGGATCCCACTTCGTAGAAGCTGTTTTCGATACTGTCGTGCCGTTTCAAGGCCGTTTCCTTGTGCAACCCTATAGAAATGATGCATATCTGCATAATTTTCTCAAGTTGTAACTCATCTCTTACAGGTCCTCAAAAACCCCCAAATGTGTCAATCTTGGCCCCTTTTTTGTACTTTTCGGTAAGATAACACTGCTTTTAAACCGACTGAGGCTTAGGTGATCATAAAATATGAAAGAAAAAAAAATTTACTCAAACGTCCAATTCTGAAATTTTTCCACCTTGCTGTCTTTAAAGGCTGATTCTAGCAAAAGTGCCCCATTAAGTACCAATTTTTTTCGATGATTATGAAAGCTGAGAAGTTGGCGCATTTTTTAAGCTAGTTTAAAATCCATAAAGTCAATTTGAACCTCTTAATTTAAGTTTGAAGATTTCGATGATTTTCCAGTCAATACAATTGTTCCTCTTCCGACCTACATTTCCCCAACTTTTATTAAAGTTACGAAGCTGAATATTTTATGCATAAAAGTACGAGTCATAAAGCATCTGATGCAAAAATAAAATTATGAAAAAGGCATATACTTTTTTTTCTACGAACCTTTTTAGGGTGATTGGTTGAAAAATCTCAAAAAATCAGAAAACACGTCATAACTCGGAAACCGTAAAAAATCGCTGAACATACATGGGGGTGATTCGGATACCCCACGACACAAGGAATCCAAATTTTCCTTTTGGACGTCAATCGACGGGCCACCCTGTATAAAACATTTAAGTCGCTAATAAATAAGTTGCGACCTTTGACGTTAAAAATACAACATGTAATGGATATGGCTTTACAATTTACATCTATTTATAACACGTAGATTTTAAGAAAACGAATGACTGTAATCATCAAGTGTATTTCACGATAAAAGATAATTATACTGAACTAGGGTATAGAACTACTTTATTAATATTTACATAATGTACAACAAAATAAATACAATACAATATAATACAAACTTATGCTACTTAAGTACCTACTATATACATATTTATACATAGGTAACCTCATAGATACCCCACTTATAATAGGAAGATATCATCGAGAGCGTCTCCGGGATTCATGGTACCCAAGAGGCTGGCAGCATTTCCTCTTTGAATAGCTATGCTTATTCTTTGAGCAAAAAAGCTGCCAGCTCTCGGATCGCCTGATGCTTCACGGAGACGCGTCGAGATATCGGACAGGAAGGACTTTGCCTCATGGCCCCAGGGGCCAAGCGTTTCGACAGCGAAGGGCACGAAGATATAGTTGCGCGTAATATCGTCATACTTGCGACGTTTGAGCCCTTCAGCTGCCGCTGCAGCCGCGCCAGCACTCAGTGACGTAGATGGCAGGTGAGATGGAGCTAATGTATCCACGCAGGTAGCGTCCCATACAAGGCACTTTCCTATCTTCCACGGCATCAAAGTGAGACCGTCTGGTCTTTTGCCATCGGAGCGCATTAAGCCAGTGGGCTCCAGCGCTGAAGGAACACCAGCGGAAACCAATGCCCTGCGGATAATGTCATTGATGGCAGCATGACGTGACAATCGCCCTGCGCTCCTTTGGCAGGAAAGGCCGTGTTGTCCCAATTCACCCACCATCTCACCACACACGCACTGGTGGGGCTCGCTGAGCTTCAGACCTAAACGCAGCCCGACCGCCAAGGACAAAGTGCGGTTATCTAAAAGGGTACCTATGTTCGCCGAAGGAAGCGCCTGGAGCCACAACCCTGACTCTCTTTCGGAGACAGCCAGAAGCCTCGCTCGTTGTACTGTGGTGGGACTGCTGGACACCAAAATCTGCAAAACACCTTTGCAAAGAGGTTCATCCCATTGCCTTTGAGAATTTAAAGTTACAGGCAGTGAGATATTGGGACAAGCCTCTCGCCAGGCCTGTATTGCCTCCGCTAACCCTGAAATCTCCACGGAACCCATAGATGGGTTTAAGATACTACCGGTAAGGAGATTTGCAGCGTGAGCGGACGACAAAAAGGCAGGCAAAGAAATTGATGTCACCTTTCGAATTCCTAAACCACCAAAGCGTACAGGGAGCGAAGCTTGACTCCACGTCACTTCATCCAAACGACAGTTAAGCAGAGATTTTAAGACCTCCATAAGCGTGCAGTCCATAACCCGAAGTAGATTCTGAAATTTGAAAAGTGGTGTACATCGCAAAACGTAAGTAAATTTAGGAGCAAACAAACAAAACTTTAAAATGAATAGAGCCATATGTGCGTTAATTTTGAATAGACGATCTGAATTGGCGCGGAATTTGCTTAACTGCTCCTGCACATATCCAGGAAAAGCGTCTTCCAAAATTGGGGCACCCAAAAGACGAAGTTCCTCATTTGAAATAATTTTTATATTTGGAGCAAGCGCATTGAAGGTGGTAATAATATTATTTTTGTTGTGTTGGTCGACTGAAGGGTGCACATATAGCTCACACTTGGAGTAATTTAGTTCCAAACCCATGGCAGCGAAAGAATTCGTAACAGTTGCCAGATCCGAAGCTACCGTTCCGGAATCACCGCCTAGAGTGCCATCATCCAGGTACCAAACATTCAGGCTGGAATTCAAAGATGAAATGGCTGAGTGGATCGTGAGAGCAAATAGAGCTGGGCCTAGAGGATCACCTTGCTGGCAGCCTGTCGATGAACTCAGACGGTGGTTCCTATAAATGACGGATGTTGGCGCTCCGTAACACTGCCACAGATACGGATATGTTGACGGAATATGCTCCTTGACTGCACGCAACAGGTCTCCTCGGTCAATAGAGTTAAAGGCGTTTTTTACATCGACCTTAAGTAAGACCTCCCCACTGCCGGACTTCAAGAAAGCTCTTGTGGCGTGGACGGCGGCCTCGCAACCTCCTTTCACACCGCAGCCTAGTTGCTTCGTCTGAAAGATGGAGTTCAGGAGGGGGAGACACTTTCTGCAGCAAATTTTAGACACAAGGCGGCGGAGGGTGTTTCCCACTGCGATTGGTCGAATGCCCCCATCTTTTTTCTTCAGCGCTACGAGGTTAGCCCCATACAGCAGGTCCGTTACCTCTTCATGTACCCCTCCCGACAACATTAAGTTTACTAGAGTCACTAGACTCATCAAAAGGCCCTTCCCCACGTCTCCGGTCAAACATCCGACTAAATCTTTTAGATGCTGTGGGGTGATACTGTCCAAACCGGCTGCGGATCCACTTTTGAAGGACATTAATGCGATCTGAACGTCCTCCGCTGACGCAGTAATACAGGCCGTCGAGGGCGGAGGTGACTCTGGTAGTTGAGAAGTGGTCATAGGAGGGGGGTGTTTCGATTCAAGTGCATGGCGCGTTTCAGCAGAATCAGGTGCCATGACATCACTAGAAAAGAGTAACTGAGACGCACCCTTTAGATCCCCATCGCTTATCTTAGTCTCGATGGACCTGACAATGTTATTCCTGCGTGGTTTTGAAGAAAAAGCACAGCAATCGTCCATGGATGGTGGATGCTCACAATTGTATCTGATTTTCTTAGTCAGAGACGTTAGGCGCTTATCCTGATAAGCATGCAGGGTGCGGTAAGAAAATGTCAATAGTTCCATCCAGCTAACCACGTCATTCTTCGAAACCGCAGCGTCTATACATTTTTTTAGTGCAGCAGCAACGGCAAATCTCGCCCCCCTCGGTATTCTTTTGGCCACGGGAATATTATTTTTGTTGGCTGCCAATCGACTCCACCAGGGCACCTCAGGGGGAGGGGCATCTTCCCGGCCCGTCTGCGGGGCAATGCTTGGACCGTCGCCGGCTGTACTTGGATTATTGAATATTCTAGTTAATGTCTAATTATTATTAACTTATTAATAAATGAACTATAGATAGTCTACCATTAGACAGATATCATTCGTTTCCCACAAACCAGTTTCATTATAAACAAAGCTATACCTACGAGTTAATAAAAAAGAGAGATATACTGTCTTTCTTTTGATTTCTACATTAATGTTTTTAAAATTAAGGTTTAATTATTTCATTGTTCATAACTAACCGGGCTGAGTAGCATGTTACCGTACTTAAAAAACTTGTATTTTGTCCAAGTGATTCAGTTTTCTTTTTACAGTTCTGTAAGTATTGACATTCGACTTATAATAGTGTAGCGCGACTAGCCCATACGGAATAAATTGTAATAATACAGTAGAAATGGCAACATGGTACCGGCAGCAAGCGCTAGCATCTACATGAAACATCTCACCCATCTGACCCAGTGCCGTCGCTGACGTTGCTGTGCGTGTCGAGCGAGTTGTCCGGCGCGTGCGAGCGCCCGCTCGAAAACACGCTCAGATCCGCCGTGCTGGTGACGCTGGTGTCCGCCAGCGACCGCCGCGACCCCAGCGCAGACGCCGAGTCGTCGCACCGCGCCCCGCCCGCCACCCCGCTGTGCTCTGCACAAAACAACACCCTCATTCCCTGCCTCAAATCCACACAAATCTAATACAACACAATATCATTATTTACAGCACGCAAAAATAAACATGCAAAAAATCTTACCTTCAAAATTCGAACGCACATTCTTAAGCGACTTTTTAAAATGAAATCACATGCATAAATAAAATGATTGTAAAACGGTAATAAAATCTCTGCTCATATCTTGACTGGCGTTAAAATAAAACATATTATTGAGAACTTTTATTTTTTAAACTTTCTTTTCTTATTTATGTACATATTTTATCTACACGTTATCCTATCTATAATTTATGGTGAATTATTCAGAATTTTTGCTTGAGTTTTCGTTTTCTCATCGATTGGACGTTTAGAAGGTAGGTGAGGGATTCAGGAGAGGACTTGCAGATGGAGGAAGAGGATTGCAAGCGGATGTCCACGGACGCTTCGGAGATGTGGAGCGGGATATCCGCACAGGAATAAACGCCTGCTATAAATAAACTCTAATAAATACAAGTGTTCATTTAATTGCCAGTCATAAAATAACCCAGTGGAAGGAACCACGAACCTATTCCAACAATAAGATCAGTGTTATGAAAAGTTGAATTATGCATTTATAAAAAATACATTTTACATTTTTAAACAAATTTTTTAAAAGTGTTTCCTTCGACAATGATTTCCAAGATATTTTTTGCAATTAAAGTGACACCTGTACACGTGTAACTCCATCCAAGTGAAGTTTTTCCAACATTATCTGATGTAGTGTTTGTAATGAAAAAGATGATGATAATTGCAACGAAATGTAAGCGACAAAATGTACACTACTCCGCTGACTACACTAACAGTTAATTTGTGTCAATAATACTCTAAGACGTACCATAATGACTGATTTCTATATGTATTTGACTATATATTTTTATTGACGTCCTTCATACAACCACGGGCGGCAATACTAAAAATAAATAAAAGTATTGTTACGGGCTATTCGAGTCAAAGAACGTTCAGTAAAACATTGCGCAATGATCGAATTTCTTGTAGACAGGTTGTACCCACATTATATTCCTCAATAAAATACATCTTAATTAATAATTTAATTTATTGATCACTCGAATGATTTATTCATTTGGATTTTACATTTTAACTTGATTTCGAGTTCTTAAAATAATGAAATTAAAATAAATAATACGAAAGTACGCAATTAATACTAAACATCAAAATGATAGGGGTGGGTTTATGCGATTAAACGAATAATTTGTATGAAGATTATGAATAATATCAAGTAATGAGCAGAGATTCGAGGCGTCGAGTTTTAAGAGTATGCGTTGTAGGTGAGGATTAATAACATGTTAGCATAGAGTAGCGGATACACTAGCGGTAGGATGAAGCAAGTCTAGCGCTTCACTAGTACATTGTTTAGTTACCTACAGCGGATCATGTGTACACTAGCAAAAATAATTTGATGCTTAAAGTACGAGATAACACCCATTATCTTATTATTTAATTTAGCCGGTTAATGCACGATGTTTTTGTGTTAATCATTACATAAACCCACCTCCGTACCAACAATAAAACCAAGCTGAGTGCATGAAATATACTGTAACTTAATACCAGAGAAGACCTTAACGAAGAGACCATATTTCGAGGGCATTATAAACCTAAGGTTGACAAGAAGTTATTCATTGTTGACTCAACAATTGAGAAATGTTAGTCGCGTTAAAGGTGCAAATTATTCAATAATAGCACAAAATATATCAAATATTTTACACTCTATCAAACCTAACACTTTATTAAATAGGCAAGTATCTATAATTCAGTCTGCTATCACTGCATTTGCTTGTGACTAATTCTAGTGGTTGCTTAAAGTAAAACTTCAAGCAACTCCACCAAGGGAATTCATTCCAATAAACAAAAATATATAATAATAATAAATGCTACTGTTTTCACTTTCGAAAACGAATAATAATAATTAATAATTAAAATATTCACTAAGTATATTTTTTGTAATAATGAATTAAATATGTTTCCACTATATGTTGACCAACATGTTAATATCGATGGAATAATACTCACTAATGATTTAATGACAAAGTAATAACTTTATATAAAATGCGATAAGATTCTAATTTGTACTAAGCCAATTAAATTGGCACGAAATGGGTTTTTATGAGACATCAGACCTGACATATTAGTGGCTGTGAGAATGACCAGTCACAGTAAGGGATTTGATGGAAAATATTAGCAATTGTTGCTGTATGTACTATTTTGTAGATAAAATATAAGTCACAATTAAAAAAAGGGCATAGTAACATAGCTGATAATATTTTCAATGTAATCCCTCAATTTCGCCAATCATCCTTATTAACCCTAATGTTTTATAATAAATCGGAAGTATCACTGTAAACCACACGTTTCCAACAACTTCTACAACTATCTGAGTAGCAACCGGTGCATCAACAACGTTCATAATTATATACAAGACATGCATCGCAAATGCACACCTACTTCAACAAGTGGCAAGCATACAATACTCACAAGATTAATCAAACAAAATGTTGAAACAGCATTTTAAATTAAAATTATCTAAGTTTCAACATTGCTACGTCTATGGTTGATTTCTTTACTATAATCCAGTTTGCAATGGCACTACCTTTTGATATATGTGATGAAATAAAATAGTAGTCTTTATTTAAAATCATCAACAATAAAATTTGCATGTTTTAAAACCACAACTGAAATAATCGCAGACGTCTGATTTGAGAAGACGCGATTGAAAAAGGATAAAAGTTAAACGGATGTGTAAGTAAACCACAACTACGTAAATTAAAATAAATGATAAAATGTCTGGATTAGTCATTGGTTCTGTGACTGTATAACCGATTATGAGTAAATATAACATTGTAACAGTGCCATCGCCACTGAATTATTTACTCTATAGATGAGTGAACTGATCAGAGTTAAGACTCTCGTTGGATGTGGAGCGTGTGGTGGGTAGGCTCGCTTCAAAATTACCTGACACTGTGTCGCTCTGGGACACTCTCAGCTCTTGCAACTCCAACGCAGCTTTTTCACGTCTGTAATACAATCATATATACTTATAAGTCTTTTTAATCTACTACACGCCAATTCTTCAAAAACTTAGTTCTGTCGTCGTCGTACCTTAATATCACAGTTTGCCTAGTCTGTTTTTCAGTTTCAGAGAAATTTTCAGCGCGCTGACCTATTTTGGACTTCTTGTCGGGTTCTATGAAAACCCCGAGCTGTCGTTTTGGTAACTCGTTGGGTGGCGGAGGACCAGGATAGTCAAGCTTCGCTCGCTTAAGTTCTTCCATTGATTTCTCCAAATGGTAGATAACAATATCATCTTCGTAACCAAAGTCTTTGTGTAATTTCACCTGTAACGCATATTGTTATTATTACCTACTTAAGAAGAGAAAAGATAAATATTCAATGAAAATAAGTTCTTTGCTAAAATTACCTGAATGTAATTGACAATTAGATCCATATCATTTAATTTCATGATCGCCTTCTTGTGCAATTTGAGTATTGTAAAAGCCATAGCAGTAACCACCCTCTCTCCATCCAATAAATATATATCCCAAACTCGTAAGCAAAGACTGAACGGCACGCGCTCGACGAAACAGACGAAAAACCATTTAAGAGAATACAGGATTGCATCCAAACCAAATTTATCGAAATGCTGTTTCAGTTTTGGCATGAACTTTTTAAGTAGTTTATCGTGATGTTCTAAGAACCTAGTTAGCTTTGGAAAGCCTTCAATATACAGCCCATGCATTGCATATTTTTTGTCCGATAAGAGGACAGCAAGTGCCCAAAATGCATCTTCCTCATCCATGTACATGAGCAGCACACCGGCCAGCCCAGACATGCCCTGGCAGTACCCAACCTCCGAGTTGTACATACTGTATGCACAAAGGACATTGAACATTGAACACTGCTTCTCTGAATACCTTTCTCTATAAAATTGATGTTCACGAAATTGTCTGTTAACATCGGAATCTATCTGCCTAACATCTGTGGACCATTGCTTGGCGAGTCTCAACATTTCTTTGAATTTACCGGGATTTTCTGACTTTATCCGATTAATATCTAGGAGCTTGCACCATATTTTTATTCGAAGCGAGTTGGGAATGCCTTTGTAAATACGTCTATGGAGCTTTTCTTTCGTCGCCGGTGAATCCCAGTTGCCCAGCATTTTAACCCATTTTTTCTCCCGTTCAACTTCGATGTTAACTTTTTGAGCCGTGTTCTTCTGCGGTAAACGTTCGTCGTGAATGAAGCCATATCTGAAAGTTACAGGCATCGGAAATTATAGAAAAAAACATTAATAAAACTGTTATTACGCAGTTTCAATAAAATTGCAGTAGATATTAAAAAATATTTTCTGTACAACAGTGGGGGAACTTGCACGCATGTTACCCATAGTTAGTCAGAACTTTTTATGATTTCACCAGCTTAATTAACAAGTAGACATTTTAGGCTTATCATTCAGAAACATGTTTGCTTGATCTTTGGCTGTTTATGCGGTCACATCTCCAATTGGTACAAACATAATACAATATATAAATTAAAGATAAGTTAGGCTTTTAACTTGACTAATTACTCATTCCAGTCCAACATGTTTTTCAAGTTAAAAGTTTTTTTTTGTAATAAGCCTTTTACCAAAATTGCAAGCTTCTTCATGCATGCACACACCTTATATTAAATATCAAAACAGCAAATTAATCTAATTCGCAATATCAGCAAAACAGGTTTTATGATCAGTCGCAAGGTTTGCTTTTTTTCCATTTCATATTTTTACAAATAATTAATATTTTAGGAACTTGAACAAAAGTTACCGAAAATTATAAAAATCTCACTACTGGATGCCAATGGCTCTGCAAAAATGTTTGTAAGGAACTTTTATCTCTGCTTACTTAATATCTGGTTTTGGTTAGTATTAACAGTAAGGTATCAGCAATCTTTCAATATAATATAGCCTATGTATAATTCTGATGTGCAAGCTACAATATTGCCAGTTTCATCAAAATCTATTCATCAGTTTTTGCGTGAAAGAGTAACAAACATCGATCCATCGGCACAAACATTGACATTTATAATATAAGTAGGATGATGTGAGAGAGATTACTAAATAAACTTAGTTTAAACAGAAAATCAGTTTTTGAATATAAGGGTAAGTATACATTCATCATAATATAGAACAGGATAAATCACATATCATTATGTCATAGTTATTTTAAATACAAACTCATGTAAAGCATTTCAGCTTATGTTAAACAGGAACTGATAAAGCACACAGCATAGCACATTTTATCTTTTTTACACAACATTCAACTGTAAAATAGATATTATGGAACAGATTGTATCTTCATTTAATAAACTAAAATACATAGTTTCATTGATTTTAAATGCTTGTTTAACATGTATTTCTTATTATGTTAAGCAATAAAGATACGGAAAAGTTAGAAATATATTAAAAAGATTGAATTGAGTCATGAATGCTTTCCTTGACACAAAGTGTTGAAACATATGGATTTATGTATGGAATGATTAAATTTAATAAAAGCAAAATGAACCGAAGCAAATTCATTTCCTTATCAGCCCTTTTAATGTTGCTACAGGGGCACGAGCCTACTCTCATATGAGTGATTAGGCCGTAATCCACCATGCTGGCCTTCTTCTTCTTATTTAAGAGCTTAGCTCTTATCGGTGGAGCCTCTTAATGCAGAAAAATTAATTTGCTAATAACCAAACTGCATTGAGCAGAGTACTGCTCTTTTTAAATACTTAAATTGAAAACATTTGAGAGGAATCTAAATTTCATTGGCAGTATTTGTGTTGCAATGACCAGCGATGTTCTCCTATATTTAAGTAAAGATTGGACAGAACACTTTCTCTGAGTGAGACCATGTTTTCCAAGAAATGTCCTAGAACTCCCTTAAGCCAGAAAACAGATCACTTAGCACAAAACTAAGATCAGTTAAGGAATGTGTTTTGCAGAAAAATAAAGTTGATTTGCATGAAATTATTTTAGGTCACAAAAATGGTAGGTAGCTTTACAGTATGTAGTAATTTTATATTGGCATCAAAGAATAAAGAAAAAACTGAGGACAATAATCCAACCTGTCTGTCTTGTGATACTCTTCAAATTCTGGATCCTCCCACGGGTCGATCTGCCCCGCTAAATTCTCGCGGCCTCTCTCGTATCTTTGGAAGATTCGCTCCCGCTCCTCGGAAGCCCGGGCCAATAGAGCCTCCTCATTCATAACACAGCCTGACTGTGCCACATAACGAGAGACCCACACGACCTACTAACACACCTGACACCAAACCTAAGCGCAACGTACGTATCCGCGGCACTTACAACGAATTCATCGTCTAATCTATTTACCTATTGCTAGCCCACCGCTCACTATAAATTATTCGTTACACTCATTACTTCTTCATGTCCCGGAATGCTATTAGATTTGGATTAGCCAGAAATTAAAATGTTGACTAGCTTCTGAAAACTAGCCTGTTGTCATATCACTATCAAGGACTTGTTCAACTACCTTTTATTACGAAAACTTAAAATCTAGCCGCATGCAAATAACTAATAATTATTAAAGTAATGAAACACAATTGTTATAGTCGTTAGTAATTAAAAGGACAACGTATTAAATTAGATACGCCCTTTTTCAATCGGCCTAAAAAACGACAACGACAACCACGATCCGAACCGATTGCAAATTGAGTTGAGTGAGTTCGTTCGTTCCGTTCGTTCGTTCGCCAACAGTGATCGGCAAATTTTTTTTTTACGTTTTTTTTCAAAACGATATCAACGTGTTTTGCTATTTCCCGAAATTTAGCAGCTTGACGCAGATAAAGGAATTAAGTGGTGTTGAATAACCTTGTTGTATTTAAATGATTAGTTAAATAAAATAAAATATATTTTTTGTTAATCTAAGCTCAGTCTTTATTTAATTTGGCTTAAAAACGATTTCGTTTAGGCTACAATGTATGACAGGCATTTTAAAAACAAAAAGTTTATAATCTGTGGTTTCTTATCACTGAGGGTTGCCATATAAGGGAACAGCCCATATTTCAGTAAAAAATACAATAACAATGAGTATTATTAATTAAATAATAATATTACTATTAATGATCAATCAATGCTTTTTTCATCATCAATCAAGTTTCAGCCTAAATGCAAGGCTGTGGCCGCACCGAAAACCTTCTGAATGAAAATAGGTAGGTACCTAATTAAAAATCGTACTTGGTGCAGCGCATAGCCCTCGCCATACAGCGCGGGAATAGCGCAAGTGTAATGGGCACTTTTTCAGCAGGTACGATTCGGGGCGGCCTCTTTGATTAGATTTAAGTAGTTTTAAGTTAGTTTAAATAATGTAAGTAGTTTTAGTTTTAAGTTAGCTAGCTAAGTATTCATTATGTTTTACTGTTCCCATTATTGTAAATATTTCTTTAAATAAATAAAAATTGATTGAATATATAGCTTTAAAAAAAAAATTAAAATTTTAAGTAACTTCAAGCAAACAAAAAAACAATCATTTACATAGGTAGGTGCTAAGTAGAACTACTAATTACAGGAAACGGTGCAAATCCAAGATAAAGTTAAATACATTTATTTTTAAGCCTATTTACATATTTTTTACGAAATAAAACTTGAATAAAACATTTTGAGAAGTTTCTCGGGTGTTGTGGGTGTCTCCTCCAATGGCAACACTGACTTTGCCTCAATTCATTTTAAAAAAAAACACCGAGCAAGATAAAAGTCCTGCGTGCTAAGTATTTAAGCGTTGAACAGTTGATTGGACTTTGATATCTTGTTTTTATCTGTTGGATGTTGTTTGCGGTTTGGTAAGTAGAGTGAGAATTACGTGAACCTCTATATTAATTTTATTTATTTATTAAATAAAACGATTTCTGTGTTGGCAGGTAAACAAGTACAAAGTCCAGTTTGATTACACCACTTTTCACTGAAAAATCATCAATAGCTCCATCCAAATGAATCCAATCAGTCAGGTGAGTGAACTAGATTTTTATTCTTTTAAATTATTAAATTGTTTAAAAGTTGAATTTCGAATCTTCATTAACAACTTGTAGGTACACTCAATTTGATTAGAGAATAGTTTTCATTTGTTTTGCGTATAACTTTCGGAATTATCTACGTAGGTACTTTCTGTAACTACATATTTAAAAATAAAAACACTGAAATATTTATACTATAAGTAGGTACCTACCTGTTTATATAAATACTTAGTACCTACCCATATCTTAGTCCAAGGTTTAGTTCAAAGTTCATATTATGTATGATAATAGATTTTAAATAAGTACCTAAATACTGTTTGTATTGTTCTTTCTTCATATTGTATGTTTAGCAGACAAAATTATGTGTCATCTTACAAGCATTTCAATATAATGTTTCAGTTCCTATTGTTTGCCATGAATACATTTAATTTTTTTATATGCAAAATAAAATTGATTATTGAATGCCACACTGAAAATTGAGTGGTTGGCATGATCCCACATTCAATTGACTCTATAGCAGCATATGACTGTTGTTTGTGGAGATCCTTGGGGAAGGCTTTTGTCCAGCAGTGGACTTCCACAAGCTGACACAACAACAAGACCAAGCCAGCCTCACTTCTGTTAATTCTATGTATTCTACAGCCATACTCTTCAACTTCTTTATTTTATCTGTTGTGTAGATTGTTCGTGCAAGCCGTCCTATATACAGGGTGTTTTCAACCACAACACCAGTTGCATCAGCTAAAGCTATCCCTAACACAGGATGCTGCTTTGGTAAGTTTCATGTCAATAGACTTGGTTGCTAAAGTACTACCTAGTTTTGAAAAGACATGTATATGTAGAATTCTATACAGTTTAGTAGGCACACATAATATACTACAGTGCTACTGATCTTTTGTTATGTGGCGGAAATCGGAACTAACAATATCATCTTGTAAATGCTCAATATTTTGAGTTATTTATTCACCATCGCTCCTGACAATGTCACTCAAGTGCCAATAGATCCTTGTAGCACTGTATTTGGTACTATTTGAAAAAACAATTGCTATCATGTTTTCCATAATTTATAGATATAGTAACACAGTTTGAAGATTAACTGTACAGTCAAAGATAGCTACGTGTGGTAATTTATTGAGATTTAGATAAAACACCTGCTATCTGCAAAGCGCTCTTGTTTTTTTTATTACATTTCAGTTGGATTTACTTCGGCTCTATTATGACAGTTTATTTATCAGCATGTTTGTCCTTAAAATAGTTTATCAGGGATTAGTTTACACTGTTATAAGTATAATATATTTTCTTTTCAATGTACTATCTAAATATTTATATAATCCTGTTGGAACAAAGTGCAATCTGTATCTGACTTTTACATAAAAGATATGCTTGAGAAACTGCTAGCGGCAAAATAGCGAATTTCACTATAGTAATAGCAACATACACAAAAATTTATACAAAATTATATAAATTAAATGTACTTACCTACTTTATTTTATTGTAGCCCTATTGAACTTCTTAATTTTACAGATTCTATGTATATGCTAAAATGTTACTTCAATTTCTCAGAACTATCTGATGACCAAAAGGCTCTTCAAGAGTTGGCCCAGAAGTTCACTAAAGAGGAGGTGATTCCTCAGGCAGCACATTACGACAAGACCGGAGAGTACCCCTGGCCAATCGTCAAGAAAGCATGGAGCCTCGGCCTTATGAACGCTCACATTCCCGAATTTTGCGGTAATGCTACATAGAAATATATATTTTTTTAATTTTTCATAGCACTCAGTAGTCAGCTGGATACATTTTCAAGATATATTCTGTAGAGATACTTATTCAAAAGTGCAATTTATTTTAAACATTCTCGGACACCAATATGTTCCATGAGGTTTAGGACAGTCAATTTTTTAATCAAATACCTACAGACATAAAAACTAGCTTACGTTACAGGCGGCGTTTCACTAAGTACATTTGACTCTTGCCTTATTACTGAAGAAATTGCATATGGCTGTTGTGGTATCAAAGCCGCTTTATTGACTTCTAGTATAGGAGTAAGTTGCTTTGGAAATAAGAACATAATCTCTTTTGAATAACGCTTCTTTCTCCATGGTATAAAAAACAAGAATCAAATGTATTAAATGTTTTCATGGAGCGAGTATTAACAAGTACAGAATATTCTTCATTTTAGGGATTTTATCTTAGGGTTCTCTTGTTTGTTGTAAAGATAGATGATAATTAATAATAATAAACACATTAGGTAAGTATTATCTTTAAACAGCTGCCTCTTTATACATTACAAAACATTTATTGCATTATTAATGATAACATTTTATGGCAAGCAACAATATCAAGAAAACAAAGTACGTATTTTCATTTAGGTGTGTCAGTTAAAATTTTAGAATTCAATGTTAAACCTACAATTAACTTCTTTACACAGGTTGTATGAGAAATGTGGATTAAAAAAATAAGGCTCAAATTTGAGTTTGTTTAGTCGCACTCCATGAACACGAGATGGTTAAAATTTTGATGTGTTCAGAGCCACTTTTTATTTTTAACGCAATCTCTTACACCTGTATAAAATGATGCATTGTATGTTTATCAGGGGGCGTAGAACTTGGGGTATTCGAAAATTCCTTCATCTGCGAAGAGTTAGCGTATGGGTGCTCTGCGATAATGGCAGCGATTTATATCACCGGAGTTGGAGTAAGCTGCATGCTACAGTCGACTCGGTGGCAGATAGACGGCGCTTGAGTGTTTTTTTCATGTGCAGACGCCGCTTAGGGATGCTATTCATTCCGTCTAAATTAGCAATTAAAAGTAAATAGACAGGAGTCTAGAATTTTTTAAAACTCTTACAAAAAGGACGTTTCCAGGGGGTTTGGGGAACCTTGGAGTGTTCGAAGAGTGTTTAATATTAGAGGAAATTGCATACGGGTGTTCGGGCGTAACGGCAGCAGTGGGGTCTACGAACTTGGGAGTGAGTAATAGACACATGTCGGGGCGAAAATCCTAGGTAGTAAATACATAATGCATAGTTGCCGTTTATAATGTAACGTATTCAAACTTTATGCAAACTTAATACATATCGTAAACTAGTATTATGAGAAATGTGTGTGATGTTTTGAAAGAAAATATCCTCTTTTGAGTCATATTACGGTTTGTCATTCTTCTAATATTCTCAGACGTAACATTTTTCATAAAATGTTTTTCGGCATTTCGTCGTCTGCATTTAAAGCAATTTCCCGGTTGTGATCAAAGCGAAAACAGTAGCTATACTTCCATTTTCGATCTCCTCTTCAAAAGGTTACTTCATACAAGTCCGTTTTTTTATAAACGCGTCATTTTCAGGGGGTATGGGGAACTTGGGTGTGTTCGAAGAGTGTATCCAAGCTGAGGAAATGGGATACGGGTGCACGGGTATTACTACAGCCGTCGGGGGTACAAACTTGGGCGTGAGTGTTGTGTCACATCAATTCCTGGGGCGAAAATCCTTGTACATACGCTTTTCATTGAAACTAAAACTCATATATACCTATTGAAACTTAATACATATCACTTAATCTGGGATATATATGTGTAATTAAGTGGTTAGGAGGTAAAAGTGGAATTAAGTTTAGGATGTTATTATAAGGACAAGTTAGGTACTTAATAGTAAAATACCTATAAGACAGGACGAATAGGAAACGTGCTATCTCGTAAAAAGTCAATTAAATAATTGTACATCTCTATTTGTGTCTCTAAACTTTATCGTCGAAGTATAACAACAAGAGAAAACCATGTAACTCGGATTCCATACATATGTATGATTGTCCCTTCCACAGGCGGTTTAGAAATGGGGGTGTTTGAAGAATGCCTGGTGGCTGAGGAGATAGCGTATGGGTGCACTGGCATCAAGACCGCTCTGGAAGCCAGTGGGCTAGGCGTGAGTGGCTTGTCGTTGACTCTGTGCTATGCATGACTAGCCTCTTCACTAACTTGAAATGTTTTTGCTAATTAATTATAATTAGACGCTTCAAGACGCAGTTAATTATGCTTATTCGTGGAGTGAATGCACTGCCTTTTATCATTGTCGGTTTTCAAAATACGTAATTGGATTGATATATTACGAATAATGTGAAACAAATGAAAGAAGATCATTTTGTTAAAATAGTTTTCCATTGCAAATTGTCTTCTTGAAGTGTCCAATAATGCATTGTAACATTTCCTTAGGATTTTGATGCCTTAATTAACATTTTTAGACTAATAACATTTTTGTAGTACCTACCTCCTTTAGTGTAGTGTTCAAACGGGTTTATTTCCCAAATCATTGCATCCTTCTTAATAACAACATCTTCTAATCATTTTGTGTGTGTTGCAGAGATAAGTACCTAACCACTTACAAGATAATAATACTTGTCTATTAACTGAGCTATAAAGAGTGACGTGACGATGCAATTAATCACGTAAGGCTTCAAAAATATTTCTCGCTTAGGTTGTAGGTACCTACTTAGGTTTTTAACTGTAGATTTCTTAGTAAATAAAACTTAGCTTACAGGAGTAGTATTTTGTAGAGTATTGACTGCTAAGTATTTTAGAGCCTTGCACACCTGCTTTTCGCTCCATGAGGACTTTTTTTTTAATTAGCTATTATTGTTGTTACAAAATAATTAGTTATTACAGCTTCCTTTCATGTTTTTTACACTTGGAGTAAATATTAATGAATGGTTTTAAGTGTTATTGCTGTTTATATTTTTTCTTACGTAAGATTATTTTATTTACGCTTTAATTTGCTTTTGTTTAAAAAACATTACCCTTCTTTTTAGCTTAGCCGTAGTCGGGTAAAAAATATTTTTCGAAGGGTTTTAGTTTCGAAAACTCCTTATCTGAAACCAAGTAAAGTGAAATATTCGTATTACAGTTTTAATGAAGTCCCATTGTGCCTTATAATATACCATTGACTTTTCGAATGACCTCTGAAAGTCGAGAATACATTTCAGGTGACGCAGGTACCAGTTTAACGCGAACGTACCGGTTTTCATTAATCATAATGTTTTTTTTATGTAAATTAAAATTAACACTACTTAATAATGAGAATTTTAACTGATAAAATGTAAAAATATTATAATTGTTTATTTATCTGCCTACAAAGTTTTTCATAAGTAGGTATGTTTGTCTGTCTATTCATTAAATGATAAAAAAATGTCTCTTACTGTTTGAATGGCATGAACGGCGTTGACTCCGAGTCATAGGTAAATGATGTGTTAATTTTATAATTAAATAACTTATTATCAGTGTAAAGGTAATATTTACCAAGAGGGGGTCTATTACTCGTAGTTTTAATTTAAGTTCAATGTCACAAAAATATAAAGTAATTAACATTTACGTAGTAGATAGTCCTGCATGTAAGTAGTTTATGTGAGTTGGTATGTATTAGGTTTGTTAAATCATTATAACATTGCTCTATTGATTTTGCATGTTTTTGCATGGATTTTCGCTTCCTTATTATTTTAAGTTATTCTTTTAATAGTTATTTATATTGACGTTCATTAACAAAGGAAGGAATGTACGCTTGAGCAGTCGAGAGTATCCAGCGTATGTTAATTTAGCAGAAACTGCTTATTGTATTATGAGTGTACCTATTTTACTTCTCCGATTACTTAACTAAAATATAAACGGTTGGTTTCATATTAAATGCCAATTGCTAATGCGTAAAGAGCCTACGTCAATCTACTGTTTACTTTTTATACTAATCTAAGAGACCTACGTGATAGTTTGTTCTATCGTACACGAACCTCTTCAAGCTGCTTAATCGTACATTCAACTTCCTATTGTATTCTAGATCTCAAGACTTTAATCTGTTCCTTAAAGTAGCGGCCACAAGCGGGGCCGTGTAGATATCGGTTCGGTATAAATGGATACTGTCCATAATATACTTTATTTAATAATTAACAAAATACAAACACACAACAAATTAATACATAAAAAAATAATTACAAAAAGAGAATGGCACCCAGCGCGTCACCACGAGGCATAGTCCCCAGCAAGCTGGCCGCATTGCCCCTTTGTATGGCAACGCTAATGTTGCGCCAGAAAACTGCCAACTCTTAGATCGCCAGATGCCTCGTTGAGACGCACCGAGAGATACCTCAAAAGGGATTTTAATATATTACATCAATTAATTATTTTTTATTATAATTATTATATATTATTATTTTATTAATTTGAATCATATAAAAGTTCGAAGAAGAATGGACGAGTACTCGAACTGAAACCTGCACGATCCCATGCTGTGGCTTCTGTTAAAATAATAATCGTATCAGAAAGGAATAAATATTGTGATTCTTTTGTTTTCTTAATAGTAGAGAAGTTAGGTGTGTATAGCTATAAAATAGTGCGTGTGTACAGCTTTAATATGTGTTTCAGCAAGCGCCTATTATCCTCGCCGGAAACAAGGAGCAGCAAAAGAAATATCTTGGCAGACTGATTGAAGAACCCTTAGTCGCTGTAAGTATTGATATTTTCTAAATAAAGTAGGTACCTATTTAGTTCATTATAACTTAATTTATTACCACATTATAAACAATTCATTGCTATCACTCCAGTTTCTATTGCATAAGTGGAAATGTTGTTATTCAGTTAAACACGTTTGATGACGTGAAGATGGGCAGTTGAAAACTTTAATATTACAAAAAACAAATTCTACACTAATAAAAAGTATGCGTTCGAATCCTAAGTAAATACCTACGAAGGTACCTATAGCACAGAATACTTAATAGTTACTAAAGTCTAGAAGTACGAAGCTCTGAGAAATTATTGACGTCAAGCGGCCCTATTTCATTCCGGTGACCTAATTAGCGAAATATTTGACCCAAATAATGTCCTTTAACATTGTTTCGTTCCATAATTGGCATTAAATAAATCAGGAAATAACTTTGAGTGTCCCCATTTTATAACCAAGTATTAAAAGAAGACAAATCAAATATGTGTAGTTTCTAAAACTCTAGTTGTAATAGAGAGAGATATAGTATAGCCTATCCGAAAACTATCAGCTATAGGTTAAAGCAAGAAATGAAACGCACTTCTCATACGCAACGTTCGAACAAGTGTGTTTCTATTCATAATATTTCTATGGAGCAGATGTCATAATGCGATTCGTACGTGCGTGGGATACGTAGCATCAACTGTTATATCATTTTGTAAACCGGCCATAATAGGCCAAAACACACCGGATGCGTATGCGTAGACGTATGCGTACCTCTGAGTTGTAATGTATGCAACTGTCACCGCTTGCGTCTACGTCTACGTTACGCAAGCGGTGAGAGTTCCTACGCATACGCAACGCATAGGTACGCATCCGGTGTGTTTTGGCCTTAACTTTAAAACTATCTAAAATAATATTCCAATGTTTAGCAACGAAAAACAAGATTTAACCATGATATTTGTAACGTTTTCAGGCTTATTGTGTGACAGAGCCCGGCGCAGGATCCGATGTCGCTGGCATCAAAACTAAAGCAGAGAAGAAAGGAGACGAATGGATTCTCAATGGACAGAAAATGTGGATCACCAACGGTGGTGTTGCCAACTGGTAAAATCCTATTTTAATTTCATTATATTTAGTTACCAGTCCCCTGCATCATAAAAGTGCTAAGTTACACGTGAAATTGTTGATGAATGAAACTAGTTTCGTGCCACTTGTTTCGTTATGTAAATCCGGCTTTTGTGTGGTAATTCGGGCGTAAAAAGGGCTGATACATTATTATAATGAACTGTAATATAATCACCTTCAATAAATACATATCGGCCTATAAAATCCTGAACGAAGGCCACCAAAGTGAAATTGCGGAAATAATGTGATGTTTCAGGTACTTCGTTTTGGCCAGAACTAACCCAGACCCTAAATGCCCGGCCAGCAAAGCTTTCACCGGCTTCATCGTAGAAAGGGATTGGCCTGGAGTTACTCCTGGACGCAAGGTTTGTATGTTTACCTACCTAAACACTTGTTGTTTCCTGGTATAAAATATGGTAGTACGCTTTTATACTCTTGTTTATTGTAGAGTGTTCACAGCTTTCCATTCTAATATGTAAAGTTGAGGATAAATTAAGGACGATTGCAGAAAGGGACGTACATTTATTTCCGCATTAAACATAGTGCCATATTCTTCTAATTTTAGACGTTGACGGTATTAGTAGATTTAAAACATCTGCACTTAAAACCCCTAAGCTCAAAACTCCTAAAATCATAATAGCGTATGAATAGATGTTTTAATTATAGGGATTGTAATATGCACCCATTTAATGGAGTTTTCGCGTTGATGAACTTTTCTGCAACTGTTTTTTTGTCACATAGACTCGTTAGTAGGTATCTAAAATTAAAAGAGATTTTTAAAAATAGGAACAAAACATGGGTCAACGCGCATCAGATACCCGAGGCATCACATTTGAAGACGTGCGCATTCCTAAAGAAAATGTGCTCATCGGGGAAGGAGCTGGCTTCAAGATCGCCATGGGTACCTTCGATAAGACACGCCCACCGGTATGGAATTACTTACTTAGTACATTTCAAAGTGGTTCTGTAGGTTTGCTTCAAGTTTGCTTCACCAGTATGTGTACAATTACAGTTCTAGAACTTTTTAATTTGTTTGAAAGTAAGAGTTGTTGATGCAACATCATTATGCTCAGATCAATAAATGGTTTCCGCACGTTCGGAGACCATTGATCTGAGATCAATATCGTTTTGATTTTTAGTTGCAATAAAAAATACCGAAAATTCTATTTTCTTGCAAAATGTAATTTATTTTATTTAAAATGTAGGTAGCTGCTGGCGCTACAGGGCTGGCCCGTCGCGCCCTGGACGAGGCGACTAAATACGCGTTGGAGCGTAAGACCTTTGGCGTCCCTATCGCCAAGCACCAGGCCGTCGCGTTCATGCTAGCTGACATGGCCATCGGCGTTGAGACGGCGAGGCTCGCCTGGCAAAAGTCCGCCTGGATGGTCGACCATGGTATACTATCGTACTTTATGTTCTATATGCGTAATTGGAGTTAGGCGCGCTGTTGTTTTATGCGTTGCTGGCGTCACACGCATGCGATCAGGTTACGTCACTGCAAGCAACGCGCCTTAGCTTGCTACGATACGACCGAGTTTGGTCATAGGTCCAAAGTACGCCGAAACTTGGATATACCTAATTATACGACAAAAATGAGATCACTTCAGGAAATTACGAGATTTAGCGCCACTCGTTGTTTTAAAAAAATAAAATATTGTTATTCCAGGTCAAAAGAACACTGTGCTGGCATCAGTAGCTAAGGCCCACGCGTCCGAGATCGCCAACAAAGCAGCTTCTGACGCCGTCCAGATCTTCGGAGGCAATGGCTTCAACACTGAATACCCGGTCGAGAAGCTCATGAGAGACGCCAAGATCTACCAGATTTACGAAGGCACCTCGCAGATCCAACGACTGATCATCTCGAGGGAACTTCTCAGTGCGGCCGCCCAATCGAATTAAACTATGCCTTTAAATTGCACACAAACACTGTCATGTCGGTTATACTGTATTAAAATAAAAGTATAAGAGAATGTTTTCTGTCTGAAGATGTCAATTGTTGTAAGTCCAACTGGACTAGACTTAGATACCTATATAGTGCTACGTTCGTATGTTGTATGTTAGAATTTTGAACCTGTATACATCTTTTTATGTTAAACATTTTTTATTATTTAATAAACGTATATGTTTTAAAGTTTTTTTTAGTGATTTAGGTTTTCCAGAATATCCACAACTGCATTTTCATTATAGTACGAAAAAAAGAAACAAAATTACATAGGTCTTTGTTTCTAAATATCTCCACAACACAAGTTTAGTGTGTACGTGTAGTGTATGTGATGGAACGAGGATATTTCTTAATGTGCTGGCAGCAATGTTTAGTAATTGTTCGGCATTCCGGCAAGTACCTTCTTAAAACAAAGACTTCTTGATGCCTACTTAAATTAAATAAATGCCACACCTTCTTCATCAGATTTAAAAAAAAATAGAAGTTTGAAAAACTGCTATAAAGATAGGGAGGGACATCCTCACCCACCACCACGGAACTCACCACTATGTACCTACCTACTTATAGAAGCTATCCCATAGATGGCTCTACATGTGCTCTACTTACATGAATTGCAAGTATTGTTGGTAATATGAACTGTTTTAATCGTATGTTTCTGATTAAAACCCTTATAATATTTACATTCAAACAGATGCTAAGTAACATAATGATGAATTACCTACCTAGGTATTTTTTTTAATCTAAAAAACTGATAATGATCTTAGTAGTGCTGCCATCTGAAACATCGCTACTAAAACTTGACAAATTCATATACAAAAGTTCAATATAGATGGCGCTACTCAATACCGGATGTACTATTCTGTTTTCAACTATTTCATTATTTTTTTAAATTAAAATACTATGATAAATGTACAGTTAGCTAATTAATCCTTAATTTTAATTAATCAAAGTTTTTTAAATGCCTAAATCGTGTGATATATCTCAACCTAATTATAAAAAAAGAATTACTTTGGAATCGTACATATAAAGATTGACCTACATTTGGAGCCCTTGTGAAAGGATTGTGCAATAGAAACGGTCATTTATTACACAACACAGCGGATTCCTAAGCCAACTAGGCATTTTGCATCAAAAAAAATTTTTTTTAGCTCGCACATGGACTGAACAATAAATGAATAAACCCTATAACAATGTATTTATTAAGATTATTCTGCGTATAATAATTATTTTATTATTAAATTTATATTTTTAACATAAATTATCCTTATATGAAGATGTATTTAATAAATAGGCCGTGACACAGATTTTTTAGAATTAGGTTAATTTCTTCCTGCCCTTTACCGACATATTTCAATGTCAGTCATGAGTACGGGAGCTAAATCGGTCCCGCCCGAGTTATGTCGGAATATCAAGTAGTAAGTGAAGTGGCCTAGAGACCTACATTTGGTTTTTAAACTGAATTATTAGTTTTTTATGGTTAATTTTTGAGTAAGGAAAGCCTCATAACGGGTAAGACACTATTCAAATAGAGCGCGGGCGACAAATTCGAGTCGCCACGCTTGAATTTGTATGATGCACGAAGACGCTCCAAAAATGAGTGTAGCGCAGAGTCTGGCCGCTTCCACGAGCCAGGCAAATAGCGAGATCGTGTCGCAGGTTCCATTGGAGTACGATATGAATTCCGCCGAAGCAAAACCGGCTGAAACTATAGACATGGACATAAAGATCGCCTATGTGGATCCTACTAGCGGTAAGTACTTAGCTTTTATTAACAATTAATATTACAGCTAGCTCTACAATTTTCTTGAATCATTTCAAGTGAGCAATTATTTGTGTGTGAATAGCTCCAACTGGAAGCTAATTAGGTAAATATAGTAGGTAACTTAAATATTTTTGTAAAAGGAATGTTCTTATTAGTTTTATTTCAGAATAAGTATAGTTACGCATTACTACCTATTTATAATTATTTTCAAATTGGATTCTTTTATGATAGGTTCATTGAGGACAAGAGGCCTAAAAGAGTTTCGGCTGATGTTTTATTCACAGAGTTGTATAATATAAAATTTTAAACAGCACAGATTAAAGAAATACCTATACATGTCATGTTGTGTTGTGTGTGCATTGTAGTGACTGACTAACCTACCTACCTGCTGTACGCTCAGTCGCACGATCTGGCAACGCCGCGTAGTTTTTTCGCGCTATCCTGACCTGACTGCTACGATGGAATTGACTGAGTTATTATGAGTTTAAAACGGAATAGTACTGAACTAATGCTTGGATATAAATAGTTCTTAAAGCTTCTCATAAAGAGAATGAGTAGGGTAATGTCAAGCTGGTAATATTCTGTAAACAGTGCGTCGACGCTTTTTGATTTCATTTGGTGTCAGTAGGGCACGTTCGGTGTGTTGTGCCGCGGGTTGCAGTGGCACGCCGCTTGTTACACCGTATGAAGTAACTGGTCGGCCTGGCAATGATGACGTGAACCACTACACTACCCATCCCATACAATACAAATAGAGTTAGTTCAGACACACGTTTTGATGTTTCACAGGCCGCCTCTGTCATAATGACGCGATGTTCTGAATATTAAACATATTTTTAGAAGTAATGTGGGCCAAGTCATTTGATTGATAATTATAGGAGTTGGTATCTAATCTAACAAAACAACCAATGTTTTGAAGTTCAGATTTGTACAGTAATTGAAAACATTTTAATTTCTATGAAAACATGGGTGAAGATTATTATTATCTACTTACTTTATAAAAAAATATACTTTTTAGTACTACTTCATCACATTACCTATAGTCCACAGGTAATGCTTTTTAAAAAGGTAATTTTGACAAGCAAATCGCGTTAATTCTACCTACTAGTAACGTAAAACTAATAGTGTAGGTAGCAATGTAGAGCAATATTTTAGAAGAATTTATTAAATTAAAATTTTGATCATTATTATAGCATTACGTGCTTAACTTAAGACCCATGGGATAAAAATATTGCTAAGAAATATCCTGGAGGACTTTCTCTTTTTCTTGATTTTCTAATCGTAAAGCGATCAGGCCCGTGCTGCCAATTGACGCTTCAAAAATTATATCTTAATCATCGATATACCATAACAGGCATAAATGTTTGTTTATATTTACTCAAGAATTTAATATCCTTTGTAAAAAAAACGCCACCCCTTGCTCCGCAAGTCTTCCCCGTTTTTTTATTTAATTGTAATCTTGAATGTAGAGCAAGGTTGGTGCGTTCGACTAACATTAAAATAGAACAAATAACTTGACGCACGCACACTACTCTGTTTACTGAGTACTCGAGCAAACTACGTTATATTTAATTAATTTACTCTAATAAACTAGCGACCCGGTTCTGCAGGAGTTAGAAAGAAGTTCGATTATGGAAAATCTTTCCTGCAAAAGACCCTTTTGCCTGAAGCCAAAGTAATTTTTTGCACATATTTTCTTATGTCTTTAATCCAAAAGGAAACTATTGAAAATTTCAAACGTAATTGAAGGCACCAGTCACTAAATTAAAGTTTACAAATGGAATGGTTAGCCCATATTTCTATTGATCCATCCACTTATCATAGGGTCCAAACCTTAGCCCAGCAACCGATCTCTCCAACATATACAAAGTATTACTATGTTTGAGTAAAACTAGATACGGTACAAACGGTGACGATTTCTTCTTTACTTTTATAGATATCATCTTTTACGATTAAAATATTTTGTACTTTTGTTTCAAGAAGTCGATCGACTCGAATCTATAATTTCGCTACTTTCCTATGTGATTTAAGTTGATTAATGTAGCGCTTGTTTTGAAATATCATATTGTGTATTTTAAGATAGAATAGCGGTCTTTGTTAAACCATCTCAATGTCTCTGCACACATTTTCCCTCGTCAGGTCTCGATGCTATTTCTGGCAACTTGTATTCAGGTTTACTACTTAGGTACTGTCCTTTATTCACCACTCTTCTATTCATCTCCCACGCTGAAAGTCCCCTTTTAATTAACAGCAACCAGATATGTTGCCATTTATGTTCATGACCTTTACTTTTCTTTCATCGCTGACGTTTTTCATGTCTGATGCATTCAATACCTGAAAATGATATTCCTTAAGAAGGAAAAAATGACAAGTATTGTAAAGTATTTGCGGGAACTATTGTATTCATGCTTTGACAACGTAATTCCATAGAAAAATCTTGTGAAAATATACCAAAAGAAAAGATACACCGTTCCGTGCACAGTTCTAAGTATTCGAGAAAAAAACGCGTGGTCGCTTCGCAAGTTTAGTATTGCAGACGTGTGTTTTTTTTTTTCGCCCAGTAGGTAACTATCCTGAACCCTTATGTAGATAAGTAGATAGCAATTTGATACGTAGTATTAAAGTTAGGCTAAAAGTAAAAAGTTTTATAATGCATTTGTACATTGATTGCGTACTTGACCGATAATTTTGTTAAAAAAGAAAACAATGTGTGTAGTTTGGAAAGAGCAGCTCGGTACTATCAGCGGACCTCGCCTGGTGACCTAGTAACCTAGTTTCGCTTCGCGCCAGTAGTGGTAATCGTTTATATCGTCCACGGTTCACGAGTGTCGGTTTTTTCGTATCTACTGCTCTGAATGTGCATGATATATCTCTGACAACATTAACAATATACCTAACTTTAATGTTTTTCATTACTTACTATAAAATTATAACAGTTGAACTGGGGTTCGACTAAATCTCCGATTTTTGACATACCTAGTGTTATTGATTATTCTTTTTAGCGTTCCGTTGGCGAAATGTACCAGTTACCAGACAGAGTATCATAAAAAGCGAGGGAGACAGTTTAAATATTTACAAATGAACTTCTATTTCTGGCGTATTTATAGATCTTATACGGAATCCGCCGTTTTGAGTTTAAGAATTTAAAAATAATTAGTAAAATAGAAGCAAATGTAAATGCTAAACAAAAGTAAAATAATCTACGCTTCCTAATGCTTAAAATCGTCACTTTTGTAGTTCTTGTTCGACGTCGTCGTCTTGTTCGTCTTAGGGCTTTTTTTACCAACTACGCGTATCCCCGGCCCGCGAGGCGCGTGGAACCTTATTCCTGTTAAGCTCAAGGATGTGATTTAATGTCGATAATTTTGATACAGCGAGGTCTGTCAATGTTTATACCAAAAATATATAAGTATACGAGTTCTATTGTTACTTCTCATGAAACTTTACAACTATCTCCGTCGATAAGGGTCAAAAAAAACTTCATGCTAAGATCGCCCAGTTGATAGGCCATTTTGTATTAAAAGTTAATTAATCTTTCCTAATGCTGTTTATAGTTAGTAAAAAATCTGAAGATATTTGTCCAAAACTTCGAAAAGGGTTCCAAATCAAGAGACACTTGTTACCTATTCCTCCTATGATGAATTTTATCAGTCACCTCACATAGGTAGTTAAAGTACCTCTAATTAATATCATTTGTGTTGCGATATAAATATCTACATAGCATTTGTATAATCAGTTATCGATCGAATTCATTGTTAATAGAAAAGGTTAAAATTAGTTTCTTATGAACTCATTCTGTTTTGTTGTCCAAGCCTGCTGCTTGTTTTTTTTTATCGGTGAACCGCCTATTTTTATGTAGGTATCTATTTATTTATTGATTACCGAATTCCTGTTGTGACCTGTTTCATGCGTGATCTCCATTCAATGAATATGCCTGTATTTTTTTGTTTTCATATCATTACTAACATCGATACATAATTGTAGAAATATATGCTGTGTGAACTGTAGGTACAATTTTTCCTCTTCTGACCTACATTTCCCCCCAACTTTTATTAAAGTTACAAAGCTGAATATTTTATACACAAGAGTATGGATTATGAAGCAACTGATGCAAAAAAAGTATTGTACCTACCTACTTTTTTTTCTACGAACCTATTTAAGTTGGTTGGTTGGAAAACCTCAGAAAACATCATAACTCGGAAACCGTAAAAAATCGCGGAACTTACATGGGGGTAGGGAATGATATCCCGCAACAAAATTTCGTCCCCGGTATTTGCGGGATTGGGAGACCTGAATGCCGCGGGATCCCGCATCTTGCTGAATATAGAGAGAAATTCTGTGTTATTTATGTATCTAAAACAAAAAATGAGACAAAAAAAAACAACAATAAAAGAATCATCAAAATCGTTTCATATACCTACGACGAAGTTTTCCGCATAAAAATATACGATTGAATCGAGAAATCTGCTCCTTTTTTTGGAGTCGGTTAAAAATAAGTTTTTTTTTTAACAAAAAAAAAAATAGATGTTCCTACTAAAAATAGAAACTATAATAAAGAGAATAAGTAGTTTAGGCATTATTCTGAAAATAACTTCCGAAAGACATTGGTTCAGTCTCCGTAGATTCAACTTGCAACATCATGCAATTTGTCAATCATCATGATCTTGATTGGAGGTAGAAGACGTCGTACAAGCATCTGATGAGATTAACGTTGATTCTGCGTGGTCTTTTATTTCACTAAATTGTAATCCTTCTAAGATTTTTAGCCGTCTCTATCGATTTATCCGTCCCTTTCCCCATCCCGCAGGATACGGCTCGATTTTTAAGCGGGATTAGTCCCGCAAAAATAGCGCTGGTTCCCGGTATTTCGGAATCCCGGTATCCCAGTAAGTATTGCATTCCCTACATGGGGGTGATTCGGATACCACACGACGACACAAGGAATCAAAATTTTTCTTTTGAGCGCCAATGGACGGGCCACCCTGTATACCTATCAGCTGCCTCTTGATTAATAAAATTTTGGGATTGCAAGTTATTGATAATTTCTGTTACCTAATTCTGCGTTTTTTTTATAAGCCAGCGACATTTTGACCGCAGTGCGGCTAATTTTCTCTTTCTTGTATCAGCCACGATTTTTGTACGTTCTAATGTTGCAGCAAGTTTCTTTTCCCTGGGTAGTTAGCTCTTTTTCTATTCTAAATTTTTTTGTCAATACTGAAGTCTGAAAAATATCTTCTTTCTCTTAATAGTATATTATTATAATATTATATTATAATAATATACTATGTCTATATTATTATATTATGTCTATATTATTAGACATATATTTTTGAGTCCGTAACTTAATATCGAAAGTCATATGTTCGATTAACGCTTGGTCGACTGAACGACTCTTCGAAAATTTATTAATCGATGAATTTATTTCAAAATCAGTCAACACATATTGTGGTTTCAAGTTCAAGCCACATTCATTGAACGCAGATCGCGTTATGATCTCAAGGAAAATATAATAACAATTTTCCGTTTTGTCACTTAGCAGCCCATACACTAATGGTACAAGTTTGAAAGCGCCGTCCTAATTCATGTATAGTATACATTTAGGTATTTTATGTATGTATTTGGGTAACATAATATTTATGTGTTAAATAATATTTATGTGATAAATGTTCCATCTAAGAGCCAATATGAGGAATCCTTTAGCAATCGTAGATTATTTTCGGTCGCAAAAACGAGGACACTTTCATTTTCATTAACATAAAAACCAATCAATAAGGTTTTATTGTTAAGCCCATTAGTTTCTTTTTTAGTTATTTTTGCTGTATTTTTTTTTTACTTTTTACAATTTTATTTTTCTTACTCCAAGCGTCAAATGCTTAGCAGTTGACAATGTTATCGTAGACGGTGGCGTCCACGTGGCGTCACATTCAATCTGACAGAAAACGTTGCGTTTCAATCACTTTGAATTTTCCGCGCGTTTTTGTACTTTTATTAATTATTTTCGTAATCAAAAAGATATATTGCGGCAACATTTTTGATATAAGTGTAATTCTAAAGCAACAAAGTTTATAAAAAAGTATAATTGTATAATTATTTAAATCACACGCATACTCCCTATTGAGTTGGCAGACAGTTCACATGTGTAAATTGTGGTATATTAACGAATAAGAACGTATTTTTAAGCGTGGCCACATTCTGGTCGCCCAATAAAAATAATTCGGGTGACGTCCAGCCCGCTGACCTGGCATACATCAGTTGGCGCCAACAACTGCGACATACTTCGAGACCGAATATTTCCTAATTTATCCGTAGCCACACCACGCTGACAATACTTTGAGCATAATATTATCAAAGAAGTAATTTACGTGACTAATAAAAAGTTTAAGATCACTCTATTCTATGCAGCATACCTACTAAAGTGCAGTCAATGAAGATAACTAAACTTTCGCTACTAAGGATTCGTTTCAAAGAACTGTTTTATCATTTTCAATAAATGAATCCACATTTTCGGAATCATTTGAAATGATAGTTAAAATAAAAGTACTTACATAAATAATTTTAAGAGAAAATAACTACTATCTACCTACAATTTCAACATTAAAAAGAACATTTCCCAAGTCACATGCATGGGCCGAAAAACGAAAAAGTCTTCCATGTATACATAAGTGTGAGTATAGTAAGGGCAGATTTTATTCCTGACTCGACTCATGTTTCTCGGGGAAAGTTGTCCAGGTGCTGGTTATTTAACAATAACTACTTATATTTACTTATGTTCATATTAATCCACAGTGAAGACTGTCCCAATATTCCCATATTCTTAAAGCTCTACAAGTAATTAAGTAAAATTAAATGAATAAATAAATAAAATAGATCCTCGCCATTACGTAACAATAAAACACAACTATAAAATGTATTCTTTTGTTATTATATTTGTTATGATAATAATCAATGATAACAGAAAAACCTCATTCATCATACGTATTTTTTTCTCTGTGTGGGCGTAAATTACACTGGTCGCTGCACGAAATACATGGCTCTACCAGTAAAACGTGATCCTCAGTTACTAAAGAGCGTGAGGTCTAATTATGTGGTAGAAGTGATTATTTCATATGGTGAATAGTTAAACTTTATTGCTATGGTGGTCCTTGGGTGGGTCTGCGAAGCTGGTATTTTAGTAATTTCTTTAGATATTTAATTACGTAAGGTTATCGAAATTAATTAAAAGCACCTACCTTCCAAATTAGAACTTTCTACAGTACTAGCTGTACATATTGTTTATGGGCAGATCTTATCTTATTAAGCAGCCGAGTAGGTTTTGATGAGAAAGAGTAAAATGTGCTATAAACAGCCTTTGGGCGTCAGTTACCTACTCATTTATTAAGGATCTAATACAATATCTAATAAGTACATAGCGGGACTCGGAGCTTCTTATACTTGAGTCTTAATATTGATACAAAGCGCTGCGTTCTTCAGTTAGAATAAAATACTGGTTAGTAAAAGCAATTGTCTCTCCCTCGAACAATTTTTTTGTTGTGAATATGAGAACTACACTTTTGATTGGCATGATTACTTGTCGCATTGCATCTAGTCATTGTTAATGTAATTATTTATTCTCTTGACGCACAGATTATAGTATTGGCAAACGTGGCGTGTACTTGCACCTTAATAACTGAGGGCTACCTACGCAATACTTTGTAGGGCTTCCCACTGTAATTGAGAGCCCATGTCCTTGATATTTCGTAATCGGAGACTCGTGTTACTTTTGCCTGTAGGTAGGTACCTCATTTACCCATGTATGTATAATTATAATAACATAATCATCTTCTTTAAGGTCCGGAATTAATGGCTCCCAAAAAATGTTTACCTACGTACAATTACAATAGACATTTTGCCGGGTCTTGTGAAAATTGGGAAGAAGAAACAAAACTTGAGTTTACATTTGAAGAAGAATTTATATTCTGAATGATACATTTACTAGTTACCACAAAGTTTGATGTCAGAATTTCATTTATGCTTGCTTTTACAGTGATATTATTAAATATTCAGGAGAACGCTGTAGATTTGCGCAAGCGCCACTTTGAAATTCAGATCTTACCCCCATTTATTTGCAGTTCTTTGTTCGTTTCGTTACGATTTATGCAACGTGAATTTATTCGGATTTCAACAGGATTTTCTTAAGGTACGTCTGAAAAAATAAAATTGGGACAATTATGGAATTCACAATTTTATCCATTATGCATAACAACATTTATGTATGTATAACCCACTAAGTTTTTTGCGCGCTGTTTTGCCCGCGTGAACTATAAAGAACTACTTCTAAATACTAATATTTTTATAACACTTCATACAGACTTATTTTTAATAATATACACACTTAACAAAGAACAATAAAATTAATTTAGGTAGGGACTGGGTACGTACTTACTCGGCCATTCAGAACTATTTTATTCACATTGGGTGGCGGCAGTCGTCGCTGCTCTTACGAAATAATCGCTATGTGTAAAAACTTACAAGTAAATTGTTTTTTTTTCGCAATATTATTACCGACAGTTTATCAACTGTGAGCTAAAACTTAAGGACAAAGGCCGCAACCCTAATTACTCCGAAATGAAATATCTTTTAATTACGCTTACTTACTTACTTACTACTTATCCAGTAGTTAGTACATAGGTAGGCAGGTATTTAGATATAATTTTACTTTTAAAAGGTACCTAATTTTTGCAGTATAAAATAGATTTTACTTTTAAGGGGTGTTTTAATTCTTCCTTCGACTTTCGTGCCCTGCAACGTGGCTAAGACACAAAAGAACAAGCAGGTTTAAAATAGTAGCGACGGCGGGCGTCCGGTTTTTGTGTATTCAAAACGACAGTTTAAGCACTATTCGTGTCAAGGTGCGGATCGACTGTTGCGCAAATCGTTTTTTTAATACTACGCCGGTTGCGAGGTAATTAATTCGATTCGGAGTGTCGCAATGAGCGATACTCGCGTCAGTTTTCGTGGGATTTGAACACTGTCCGACTGCTTTGTGAATTAACTTTTTGGCTATGGAAGGTCGTTGCATTACATATGGCTTTTCTAGTTTTGTATTATGTGATTTGTTTTGTTTCGGTACTTTCAATTGAGTTGGTAATGTTGGTATATAGGTACTTCTTACTTTCTCAAAAACGTGGAAAACTGGATTAAACAGAAAAGTAAACAATAATTCAATAAAATTATTTTTTCTGCATTAAATTAAACTAAATATTGTATTTCATTGCATATATTATGTTATGTAGGCAGGTATTATTTTCCTAATTCGAGAAAATAGGCAAGTATTTAGGATTTTGTTTGCTTTTTGGAAACTACTCCGGACAAATGTTTCGTAATCTCATTTTTATTCCTTGACACACTTTGAATCGACTTGATATTCAACAAAGCTAATACCTACTTATCTTTAGGTACCTTCTTCAAAATGTATGTTATGTATGAAAATGTATAAAGTAAATATAATATTAATTTCCCCAAAAAGACTGGTACACAAATACCCATTTCGTGAAAAAGGCCATCCATCCTTTCATTTTCGAAAATAATGAAGCAGTAATTCTTTTAGTATCTCCTTAAGAGCTCGGTGGCCCTGCTCTCGATCGTTCTCCTTAGATGGCACAGCAGCAGACTAGGTCGAGGAGAGCAACTACGATGTCAGTGTCATAACTTGCTCGGCGTTACAATCCCAATCAGTATTCGTCATCCAATGCCAACTTTATTGCTTTACGCCTCACAGAATTCACAGCACGAGTAGTAATGTACACCTCCGCCGTGAAATTAACTTGTGGCGTGAAAGAGCTTGGGCGGGAGTGGTAGGCATGCTGTGTGGTCAGCCGGCTTGTATTGCGTATGCGTTGTGTGTGTTCACTGCACTTTGTGAGGATGGCCTTAAATCTAAAGGCTGTTAAAATTTGTCATCCTCCAGTCTAAGAAAGAAAACAATTCAAATCACACAGTTTAACTTAGTTTAAGTTGATTTTGTTTTTGACTTGATTATTAAAAATGCAGCAATTTGCTAAAATAATTATCATTAAAGAAAGGCTAGGTAAATGTTAATTCATGGCAATTTTAATTTAAAATAGCATTTCTTCTATCTTTTACAATGAATCTCAGCAAGTTGTTTACAAGTAGGTACATCTCGTCAAGATCTCATTATCGCGTAATAACAACCCATTAGAATAGACTATCGCATAAAATGAATCCTTGTTTGTAATCTTGGGTTACCATGACCTAATTACAGATAACAAAGTAAATCTCAGAAAATTAGATCTAGTTGTATAGTAAATGGCATAGTAAAATGACAGTTTCTTGTTAGTTCTTGTGTTATTTACTATTTCGAGTGGGTAAAAGTTCTATTATTCAGAACAAAACCTTTTAAATCTCCAGCACCATGAAATAAAATCGTTTTGTATAAAATAATATTTATCAAGTAGTATAATGGAAACCTCTCGAATCCGAGTAAATAGTGCTTCTGGGTAAAGGAATTTAAATTGTGGAGTCGGATCACTTATTCTATAGATTCAGTTATTACGTATACCTATTTATTTTGATGATTGACTTCATTTTTTACAAACAAGTCAAAGACAAAAGAAAATATAAAAATTTCGACATTTTTAGGATAACTTCTACAAATAGGCGACAATGAAACTGTAAAATTTGCATTGAATCGCGACTGCCGTTTAGCGAGCATTGTGTAAGCTTTCTTTGGGTTGACCCACGTCCTATCTCATACTTGATTCCATTTTAGGACAAAACTTGGCATGCAATGCTGAGTATTTGTAATACGGAAGACATTTATTTCATACTTAAAGTAGTATTTATGAAACAAAGAATGATTTCACTACCTGCCTGTCCGTGGCTGTCGAAAGCAAATAATAATAAACTAAGTATATGCTAGGCACGCTCGCATGACCTTGTTGAAATTGGGCAACAGTTTTGGTTACTTTTCAACAGCGCGCATTTTATCTTACCCAGATTTTGTTGAATACAATATTGTGAAATAACAAATGTACAATGCCTTACAAAAAACAATTTACTTAGAGACGTTCTTTAATTTTATTTAAGAAATAATTTAAATTAATGCAAGGCTCGACAATTCTGTTCATAAGTCTGAAATTCACAATGTAATATAAAGCAAAGAAATAGTACATTGTTATACAAGGGATAAAAGAATGTCATTGAGTCCTGAGATATTTTGCACGAGCGTAGCGCGAGGGCGCTTAATAATTTGAGGGACAATGTGACATTTCGCCCGATGTGAACACTATGCTTTTCACCACAAATGCAAGGATAATCTACTACTTGATCACAAAAAATTATAACAACAAGACTTATGCAATAGCCATTTACTGGCTTTTTAAATTCCTTTACAAAGGGGTTTGAAGATTTTAGTATGGAGAGTGTTCTACCTACAACATTTTTTTTTTAATTTTCCAAAAGTGACGGCAGTCAATGAAACCTTCACTAATCGATAGTTCAGGTCAATAAAAATCGAAAGTATAGATGAAAAATTTTTGATAAAGCGTCACGTTTCCGAGATATAGGCTGTCAAAGATAGACTAGTGGCGCCAGTATTGGAACATGAAAAACCTTGTTTTGGTGTTATTAAAGGGCACATATATATTGGAAATTGATACTAGAAGTTAAATGAAGGATCCTGGCTCATTTTAGCGACCCCCCCCCTCCCTGCCCCCAATATGCTCAACCTGTAATTTTATTGTTTTTTACTTGAGGTTTTATTGTTTTTTACTTGAGTTCTTGAGGGGGGGGATGATATTGGGAGTTGACATAAATTGCTTCAAAAAGTCTTATTTTCAAACCACTCTAAATTCCCACCATATTTATACCTAAAATAGTAAAAATTATAGGCTGAGCATCTTGGGAGGAGGGAGGGGGGGTCGCTATAATAAGCCAGGATCCTTCATTTAACTTCGAGTATCAATTTCCAATACAATATGTGCCATTTAAATAACACCAAAACACAGTTTTTCATGTTCCAATACTGGCGCCACTAGTCTTATCTTTGACAGCCTATAAATCTCGGAAACATGACGCTTTACCAAAATTTTTTCATCTAAACTTTCGATTTGTATTGACCTGAACTATCGATTATGGAAGGTTTCATAGACTGCCGCCATTTTTGTCGAAAAAGGTACATAAACAAGTTTAGGTAGGACATTATATTCAAACCCCTTTAAAATCCCTAGGTGCTAGGTCTTTTTTTAAAGAAATTTGGTACCTAAGTATGAAAAGCTCTAGGCCAGAAAAGGGCCACTTTCGTGTTTGTTTTCGGGGCAGGTTACGGAGAGATAACAAAGTGATGAAAAATCTATTTTCTTTCTTATAAAGTCTCGTACTTGGTTGATTTATTCGAGTCACGGTTTCAGAATGTTCAACACAAGCATGAAAGATCGTTTTTCGTTTGCTTATTGCTTATTTCTGCATTTTTCTTCAAGCTATTCTTAGTTTTTGATCTTATCTTATCAGAAAAGAGCCGTGGTTGATTGTGTTACGATTTTCGAAGTAAGATAGTTGTCATTATTGCCACTAAAGAAAATTCAACATTTTTAAGCTATGTCTACTAAAAAGTAAAAAAATAGTGGACATGGATAACCAAATTGTTAACCACTATATATTATATATTAGAATAGCGACAGATTGTGCTCACGCAATGGCCCCAAGTTATCTAGCTAGTGGTAACGTCACTGTTCACGCCGACTACAATGGCGTCTAACCTTCACCTACTTATTCGCTCATTCGGATCCAGCCACTCAGCGAATCTTTTCAAAACTATGTACTCGCTGTACTGTTTTACCTGCGTACCTCTATTACTTTTTTTAAATAATGAGTATCTACATTAATTAAATAAACAATATTGCCATTAAAAGAAGGTTCGAAGGTACATTTAAAGGAAAGTTATGCAATTAAGTAACTATTTTATTTTTTGTTGGTATAGGTATATTAATTTTGGAGTTAATTTTAATCAAAGAGGGTATGCTGAATGGTACTAAGAAACGATTACGTAATAACACAAATATAAGTAGGTACCTCCCTATGCTATGATTTTTTATAACAGCCCATTGCAGAATAGGCTATTTAAGTTATCAATTAAATATTATGCCATCTTGTGATGATTTTTGTCAATTACCATACGTTTAATGTAGCATTTGTTTTTATGTCATTTTCTGCTACTCGAATTAAAAATTAAATACTAATTCGGAAGAAGACAGAAAATGTAATGATAAATATAAGTACAATAAATTACCTATTTACCATGTAGTGTCAAATTATACAGTGGCAAAATGTTGGGTACTGTTCTGATTAAATCTCAACAAATCAGTAGATAATTATCACACGTTTATAAAATGTGTTCAGTTGTTTATCCAAGGAATTATTACAAACATCGCTGCAACTCGTGACCTACATAATAAAGTGTCAACTGCAGTTGTGTTATCCTCTGACCTGGTTTTAGTAAACTTGACCCACTTTTCTCAATGGATGTGTAATTTATATAAATAGCCTGCATGAGTGCATGATTACTGTATGCAATGATATTGAATGCAACAGCAATCTCGGTAGGTATATAGGTAGGCGTGCAGTGAGGGTACAAACAAGATTGTACAATAGGCAACGTCACCTCCATGTTACCTTGTATCCTGTTAGACAGAGATCGCGCAATGTTACCTATTTGACGTGAAGCACAATAAAACATAAAATTCATTCGTTAAATTCATTTTTTTGTCAGTAACTAGTTACATTGTAGTTACTTATCATCGCGTCGTTATTTAAGTATCGAGCTTTATATTCCACGTTTAAGTTTCATAAAGTTCTAAAGATATTAAAACACAGTGTTCGTCACCAGGCTGTCCGATTATTTAATCTATTACCTTTGGAATTGAAGTGTATAAATAACATCTAAAAAATCAAAACTTATATAGAAGAAAGTAGAAAGAGGAATGTAGTATTGATATTTATTTATAATCTGGTAAATACCTAGATCATATGGGAATTCACACACAATAATGTACCTATACGGTAATTTATTAAATTGAAATTGAAAGTTTACTGTTTATTAGGGCATATCATATAATGTGAAATGATAAAAGTGCAAGGACGGGGGGTTGCTCTCCCGCCGCCTGCTCGAGGGTGTGGGATGTTGAATGCGATTCTTGTTGACCCATATTCCACCGTGATCTTGACCCACTTGACCCAGTTCTAGAACCACCTCTCCGTTCAGTTAACGTGTTGCTTCGTTAGCAACACACAAGTGCGTTACTACGCATTAGCGGTTGAACCGCCTCTACAGTTTGGCGTTTAAAATGAATTTGCTATAAATCCGCCGACGTTATTGTCTAGTGCGAATGGCAGCTTGGCGTATCGTATTCCATATAAAGCATCAAACCGCAAAGGCGCAAGGGCCGTTGCGTAAAGGCAAAAAAGCACCAACCTAACCAGACTTTAAATAATAATTCATAACTTCTAAATGAAAGTATTCTTAGGAACTTACAACTTGAAATAAAAATTCCTAAATACCAACAGACAAAACAAAAACTAAAAGCAACGTCAAAAAGACTAATCATTTTGTAATGTTATAGCTTGATATGAATTTAAAATTGTTCTTGAATTTTTATAAATTGCTAGGTAGGTGTAAAAAAGTTACAGAAGTTAAAGTGTTCGAGTAGGTACACTCGTGATTGCCATTTTTTGAGCTTATTTCAATGTTATAAGTAGCTACTAGTTGCTTTCGAATTCGAATATGAGTTGTGAAACAAATTATGTGTGTTTCCTATTTTGAAATACCTATAGGTTGATATAGAAATACATTATAATTCCACTCCCAGTTATTTAAATCCCCCTGACCTAGTTGCGTGTAAACTTGGCCTACATTTCAGCCGACCCCAGACGATCATACCGATGGATGATGTTATAAGACATACCTAGCTATAATAATAAAACATCACTAGGCTTACAACTTTATTTTTGAATACTTACACAGATATTATATTACTGAACAAATGTAACGTTGCAAGTACAATACTACTTTTAAAATACGCTTTGTTACTACCAGATGGAAAAGGCCAGCTGATTTCTTTTCCATTCTAAGCATTGTAAAAAACGTAACTAGGTGCTTATTACTAAAGGCTAGATTTATAATAACAATTGGAAATATAATTGTTAAGATCGAGTCCATTTAATTATTTCTTCCATGAGTAATATAATGAGGCATAGAATGGACCTTGGCACAGTTTAGTTAGACTGAATGCAAAGGAAGTACCTGCAAGGAAATTCTAGTTTACAATGGAAAAATAAGATAAGTAACGAACAAACCTTGTTTTATGGCTATTGTAAGAGAACCTTGGTAAAGTAGTTATTACCGACTTTTAATTAATTTAGTTAAGGATAGCTATGTTCAACAAAGCTTCTCAGAGCTGAAGGTACAGTTAATACACAAATTGTTTCAAAACGAAGCATTGTTTAACTCACTTAAAAATAAATTTAATTTTATTAATGTCTGCTCATAATAACATATTTGTAAATGTTTGCTTGTTACGTCATTTATTTAACACTCTTTGAAAATTTTAGGAGGTAAGATAATTTATGCTCGATGCAAATAGGTTTTCTTTTCATTATAACCTTCAAGAAATACTAAGTCTATGCTAGTCTCTATTCATTAAGTATTTGTAAGTATCAATTTCTTTGAAACTATTGATCGCTATTCGCTGTCCACATTTCACAAAATCAATTCCATTTAATAGATTATTATCTACACCTACTCGTAATCTTATACTTATCTAGTAACGTTAGAAGAGATGTGAAAGGTACATAATAAATGTGGAAATTTCCTCAATATTACTTTTATGCCAAGGCTAATAAAGAGGTTACCCTAGGGATAAATGATCACTTTGATAGAGCTATTTCACAAGCTGGTCCCTGGGTGGCTTCTGTATGATTGGCGAATTATGCTGAGATTGTGTAATTATTTTTGCGTCGACCTTCAGCCTTTTCTTACGATGAAATTAAGTTAAATAGGTGCGTAATAAGTTTATGAAAATATACGCAAAACTATCGAGATCTTGTATAACATATGAGTTAATATTTTATTTTTATTAAAACACTTATTTATTGCCAAATGAAATATTAACCAAGGTTGAAATAACTATGTAGATTTTCCTTTCATCTCGTTGCAATAGTTTTAACCTTGACACAAAAATGATTCGTCAATTAATAGAAATTAAAGAATATTTTTGTCATGGGTTATTTGGAATCGGTTGTGGTTACGTTTACCACAATTAACTTACGTAAAGGCTAGCGTGTAATAATTAATTGGTTAAAATTTGACTGCAACTTTTCCTGTTAGTGCGCTGAAATACACCATTCAACTAAAAATAATTAATAACATTTGTATTAAATCTAAATTGTGATAATAACAAGACGTACCTAAAGGTGTTTTCATTTAAATAATCTATGAAGGTTTTCTATGGTTTTAACTAATGTTTTTGCCAATAGGCGTTCTAAGTGCAGGTACTAGTATATAATCGCATACGTAGGACGCATCGTGTTGACCTCGACAGACCAAAAGCAGTACCACTGTCACTAGGTAAGTGTGTTAGTGTGCCAGTAGGGCGCGCGTCATCCGCGGCCATGCCTCCCTCCCTCCTACCCGCGGCGCCCTCTCCCGCCTAACCAAGGTCCCATGAGAATGCAGTTGACATTATTCTACAAATTTAAATTTTCTTAATAGGCCAAAGGATTGCTGCTGTTAGCTAACTAACCAGCTGACCGCGAAGCCACTGCATGTTTAATATCGATGACACAATTTTAATTTTCCATCAATGTCTCTCATCCAAAAGCTGATTGTGGGTATTGGTAGGTGAAAACGGGAAAATTGCCATCACCAATCGTTCGACTATCTTATTTTACCCTATCACCAATCATGAATAATGTAGGTAGACTTTTTCTAAACCTTTGGCAGGATTACTTGTAAGTTACTTGGGCAAGCGGATCAATAATATTAATGTAGAGTTCGAGAGATGACTGTGCGAAATTCTGATAAAAAATCAAAGGTGGAAATTGATAAAAATATTCATATATGTATTCTGGAGATTTAGTCATGTCTACCCTGAGGAGAGATATGAAGTGGCGCTTTTCTGGCCTAGACCTTTTTACACTTTCCTTTTTTAAAGATTATTCCAATTATTTAAATATAAAATTAACACCTTGATCGTTTCCTCGTATGAAGAGCATAGTGTTCACTTCGGGTGAAATGACATTTAGTCTCTCGAATTATTAGCGATCTCGCTACGCTCGTGCGCAAAATATCTCGGGACTTCAATGACATACTTTTACCCCATGTGTAACAGTGTAGTATTAGGTATTCATATACTTAAATACCATTGAACTCCTATGAACTCTTATAATTTCAGGTGTATTTCATTCCTTGTCATCACAATAAGTTTTACCAATTTTTGATAATGACGACATCACTTTGAATAAGTTCATTTTCTAAAGGACTTAGGGACGGATTGCCAGGTCATCTTAAAAATATTGAAATGTCATAAAATTCCTCGCCTGATGCCAGATCTTCTTTAATATATAATTCCTCGCCTGCTTTCAGGTGTTCATTTCTTAAAGACTTAAATATTTACCGTTTAAAGACGACTCCAGATTGTGTTCGATCGAGTCATCAAGTAAATATCTCTACACTTTTGTGATAATGATATCCAAGAATTATGACGATGTTGAGGAGTTTCGCAAGGATCTGCAACATATTTTAATGTCTTAAGTCTGTAATACTTGTCACATTTCTCTCTACCTTTTCAGTAGGTAGTTTGTATAAAGACTTCTTCACGTCTAGGAGGGGGGGGGGGGGCGCTGAGGCATTTCAATTAATAGTCTTTGGCTCATTTCTCTTCGATATTTTCATTTCTATAAAACTCATATTGAAATTTATTACATTTTGATTTAATTATGATGAATGAAAAAGTATCTAAAATAAATAAATCAAAACAATATCGAGTTGTAACTAAACTACGTATTTTTGGCATACTTAACAACTTGAATATACCTACATACCTACCTACTTGTAATAAATAGGTTCTTTGGTAACGCACCATAAGTAGCGGCTAATTGAGACGTACAACTAGATCTCGATTAGGCTGTAAATACATATCAGCAATCAAAATTGTCATACGTAATTAATTGGACGTGCTTAATTTGTAGCTTTCAATTATGGTGGCAGTTTCACAAAAAGTTGGTGCTGCTGTCAAAGGGCAAGTTTGTTGTTTATAAACTTGGGGAAAAACAGTTTTCCTTCCAGGCAACAACGTGACTTTTTCTTTGAAAGTTCTGTTTTTAAAAGACTTCCATTTTATTTATTTACGTGGCACGTGCCATTTATGCTTGAGCACAATTTTTTGTTCTTGCAAAGTTATTGTTTACGTAGAAACTTAAAAATACATGAAAGTACTTAAGGTATATGTATAAACGTCTAAACACAGAATACAAAATTCATGTACATACAAAAGAAACCACGCTATCGAATTTGTATCCAGTAGAGCAACGCGTGGGTTGCACATGAGTTTCTTTTCCATTTCGAAGGTTACGACAGTTGTGCAACAGTTGACTTGGCTGTGTGACCAGAATATCAAAAGAACAAAGGATTAAATGGAAGCAAAGTGGCGCTCCAAAAAGCATAAAAATACTCGACGTTTTTTAAAGGACGAAGAGAAATATTTCATTAAATCTATTACGAACGAAAAATATATTACTCAACTAAAACATTGTATTTAAAAACGACCTAACTGAGCAATTTAACAACAAAGTAATTGGATAAAATGTATTTAACACAAGTACTGTTCTCCAAGCTATAACGTCTTAGCTTAGTATTCAGAGTTTGCGCATACGTCGTTGCCCTTTGGCGAAATTGAATTTCAATTTATCTTGGTAAGTGGGACACGGCTCGTGTTGCAATCCGCGTACCAATGAGTGTGTTTCGCAGATACATCACATGCTAAGGAAATTCACTCGGCTTTCAACATACATAAACGAATTCATCTTTTCTGAAAAGTAGGTCCTCCATAAATTTGTTTTAAAGTCGTTGTCCAGCTCTGGCTATGATATTATTTTAAAAAAGCTTTTATTTAGCTTTTGAAATAGCTTGCAAAACTTGAATCTACGTAGTATGTTTTGCCTGTATCCTGGTGGTATTTTTTATCTATTTATTTATCTATGTTATTATGTGCCCGACGCAGTCTATTACCCAATCGTAAGTATTATCTGACCTTGCCGAGTTAGGCAACTCTACGTCTGACAAGACAAAACTAATGGGGGCTCGGTGTATTCAAATACATATTGAATTGAATGCATTTTAAAATTTCAAATAGATACGTTTTTAGTTTTTTAAAATATGTAATTACTTAGGTACCTTTTTCAAATTTCAATCGTAATGTTACCTTTTAGTGCCTATTTACCCTTAGTTTTATTGTCTCACAGCATATTATCTCGTGTAGATATTTTGTTAAAAACATAACAGAGCATGTTTAAACATTTTTTTAGGTTGAGTGAATCCAAAATGGGTTGATTTTCGGCCAAATGATCAGCATCCGTTGTTTTCTTAGCAGCTCGCGCCCGCCACGCCGCGCCGCCGTTTCTACCGACAGCCTTGTGCTACTTCTGCGTGTGTCTGTATGTGTCTGCACAGTATGCGTTCATTCCTACCCACACGCTAACGTAAACTTACTTGCAATGCAATGTATTATATTGATATGCCGTATTTCAAGAGGCTCAAATCAATAACAACAAACATCGAAACATCGAGACGATTCAAAATATGATTTTACGCATTTAAATGAGTACCTATTCAGTAATGTCCTTCTAGGAGTTGGCATTTATAAGACACTATTAACGAAATCAAATCAAAGGTGGTGATCAATTTAGAATTATGGATAGAAGTAGGGCGCTCAATGTTTGTTTCCTTAGAAAAACCTGTAGATTGATGCAAGAATGATTTGCAAATGGATAGAACGTTTAATTATTTAATATTGATGGATAGAAAACCGTCTAAAAATTACTTTTTTAATTTCTGCCTCAATAATTCAAAAGTTTTCAAAATTCAAAAGTTTAAAAAAACCGCGAGTCTTTGGAGAGGCAAAGTTTGTACGGAATCCTCGGTACCTACAAAGTTTTCAAAATTCAAAAGTTTAAAAAAACCGCGAGTCTTTGGAGAGGCAAAGTTTGTACGGAATCCTCGGTACCTACAAAGTTATTTGAAAAAAAAAACATCCTTTGGCTATGTTAGATAAAAATGATTCTAGCCTGATTGCTCTAGTTCTGGAAACTGTAACTAATTATAAATATGCGGTTGAATTGAGAAACCTCATTTTTTGAAGTCGGTTAATTACAAAAAATAAGCTAAAACCGATTTATAATTCGATAAATATACCAGGCTAGAAGTGTTTACTTTTGTTATTTATAAAAAAATCTCACAGATCATTCGTTGCCAACAAAGTCATGGACATTCTGTAGCCTTAAATATAATCGAGTTGTTATTTTTCTTAGCAATTAAAGAGAACCTTCAGCGAGCTTGATAGTATTCATGAATGTTTTTAAAACCAGTTTTTCGTGGTATTAATTTTGGTTTGGTATTGCGTCGTCGAAGACAAGGCTATGCGTGTGTGGGGATCACGTAGGTTAGACTGGTGGCCAAAAATGGTGGTAGTACTTTAACCATTACTCTTTCAAAATACTACTCACGATATTCAAAACTTTTGGTACTTTTGGAGACTTGCATTTGAGATCAGGCCCGCCGCTAGAGGTTTCGTCGCCCGCGTGCAATACCAATTATGCCGCCCCCCTGATATATGAGTTTTGCCAAAAAAAAGATTTTATAATGACACGAGAGTTTCTGTATTAAAATGCCACAATATGATGCGCGAGAGGACTTCTTGTAATAAAGCACACTAAACTACGACGCCGGAAGGCGTTCTTGTATTAGAACTTGCCATGTTACGATACGAGAGGTTGTTGCCATGACAAAAAAATCATGTATGGAATGATAGGGTTTGGGGGCCGCGCATGCGAATCGAAACACGCATGACAGGATAAGGGCTATGAGTTTTTAAATAAATAAAATACCTACATGAAGTGTTGTTAAGGGGAACGCGGAGGAATTGGGGGCCCCCAAGACCGGAGGCCCGGGGCCCGCCCTTTCCGCCCTACGGTTAGTCCACCACAGCACACATAAGTAGGCACTAAGACACTAGAAAATATCAACAATTTGAGTCAAAACTCACCTAAAATAAAATTGCAAATAATAAGAGAAAGCTCAAAGGGGATTCCCCTAACATCAACAGTCCTGTTTTTCATAGAATGAGAGACGACGACGTTTGGTATTGCATTTAAGTTTTGACAGAGGCCAATAAATGGTGGTTAACGTAATTCGGTCAGCCTTTTTACATGCTATGATTTACAATTTTTTTCTTATGATCTATTAATTAGAATATTATGACAATGACTTGAATAAGGTACGTTCGAATTCGCCCAATTTGCCGCCCCGAATTCGGTCAATTTGCCGCCCCCCTGGGATTGCCGCCCGCGTGCGGTGCACGCGCTGCACGCCCGCTTACGGCGGGCCTGTTTGAGATAGGCAAACGATAGGATACTTACCTAAATTATATGTAGCAGCTATTTATTCTTGAACAATAAATTGTGTTTGTTTGTTAACAATTTGAGAATTACTCTATTCAATCAAGAATTTATACTTTATAAATGAATATTTAAAATCCTGCTTCTACATTTTGTAAAAGCTGAGGAGCTTTGATTTTATCAGAAAAATGTTTTGTTTCTAGTATTTTGAATGAATCTTATTACGTTAGTCGTTTTTAAATATTAGGTTTGGCGAACACAAATTTAGCCCACCTTTTTTGCTTAGCGTTGGTGCAGTTTCACTTTGCGTAGTCCCCACTTTAATGCGCAGGCGCCGCATCACCAGTATTTTGTAATACCGCTAAAATCGTGGTAACCAGGCCAAGGCTCCGCTTATTTACTTGTACGTGAGAAATAGCGTTCTCTTTATATACTTAATTTGCGTTTTTATGTTCTAGAACAAGAAAGTACTTATTAGTAGGTACTAAAGTTTCGTAAAAAAAATAGACCATAAAAATAGAGGTTTGCAATACACATATTTAAACATTAATAACTTTTTATTCTTCTAATGTTTAAAGTGCCATTGTTTATTGATATAAGTAAGTTCATGCGTAACATTAATGTCCACCTGTACAAACTGGGGCTCATAGTTCTTAAAATTATGTAACTTATCAGCATTTTCTGACTAAGTTGCATACCTACGTAACATTCCTAAACCTAATATTTAGGATATGATTTATTGCCTTACCAGCAAGGTCATTTTTCAAGATGACAACGTAAACAAATTAAAAACTGCCACAAAAACAATTTTTAATTAGTAGCTGATTAGGCATTTGAGAAGTTATTTTTCCTAGGCTTCTTTCTTTATTGCTTACCTTTTAAATGTGGATATTTATAAGGTTTTAAGTTAAAGTTCGCAATTTGACATTGAAACAATAACGCAATATAAATCTAAATATCTAGTACGAGTAGAGGTAGGTTAATTTAATACCTACATAGTTTTGCGACCCAGTTGGTGCAACTGTCTTCAGTCCAGGGATCGATATGTTTATAGATCGATATGATATTACTTATTTAAATGACGAGTTTTCAGAAAGTGTCTTGTCATTTTTATTAATCAAATGGCTTTGCGCCGTAGTGGGACAAAAGGGGCTTGCTGCATCTGTAACTTAATTGCTCATTCGTAATGTTCACAGGTTAAAGTTATCTATCATTGGCACTCGTTAAGCTTTCGCCACGTCCTGGGGATCTGTAGTTGTTCTATATGTTGGTAGTGTTAATTTTAAAAAGCGTAAGTTCTGTGACTTGTATACTTATATTGGCCTTTAGTCGTCGTACATTCTAATCGTTTACTTTAATAAAAATGGGCACGTAGTTAAATTAATAGTTGCGTTGTCAGCACTATTTCTCACGACTTAACGTTAAGTCTTGGTTTTGACCCAGTTAAAATAGCTACCTACGTCTTCGTAGTCGTTTTAAAGTAGATGGGTAACCTCTGCCGTAATCCGATGATGAGGGATCCTACCTCATTAGTAAATAACATATTTTTCATCATGTAACTACTTACATCTTTTCTAGACATCCCGGCTATTTTATCAAATAGGGCTGTCTTCTCTGGCTCCGAAAAGGGAGACCATTCCAGTGCTTGGCAGTTTTTGGTAAAATCTTCTGGGCACTGTTTACTAAAAGTTACACATTGCAAATAATAATTGTAATAGGCTACGACTCTAAAGGCTGAAACACACCGGATGCGTATGCGTAACGTAGACTTAAGCGCGGCGCCGGCGGCGTAGCCACGCGCGTAGTTACGGCGTAACCCGATGTGACACCGGGCTACGCATCTACGCTATCGTGCTGCGTACGCAACGGAGGCGCGTGCCCGGCTGCGTAGCTACGCGCGTAACTATGGCGTAACCCAATGTGACTATCGACACCTATCGAGCTGAGTACGCAATTGGCTGCGGTTGCGCGGCTACCATATTTATTAAATTTTTATTTTCGCTTGCTGTCTGTTGCTTGTTGTGTTGTGGCTCCAATATTTTCCCACAACAAATTTTTGTACGCTATATTTTTGTAGTCTTGTTAGTCGTATTGTAAATACATTCATAAAATCTTACTTTTTAGATCAATCGTTCTTTTTGTTCATTCATCTCCTCAAAATACAAAAGTACACAAAAAGTAAAACAACCGAGTACACGACAATATCTGTATGTAATAAAATTATAAAAATTAACCCCTAGGGGCCGTTCAAGTATTACGTAAGCACTATGGGGGGGCGGGGGGGTCTTTGCTTTGCTTATTTTGGATGACATGGGGGGTAGGGGAGTCTAGATGATGATTACGTCATCGGTAGTTATTTACTTTTTTACACGAATGGCAGCCCTCACATTGTCTTTGCTTGAAAACGAAACGCATTTTCGGGGATTCCCGCAAATAATGCATACGTTTAGGCACTCGCTTTAGAACCGAGTATTTTCTTATTTTTAAAATTATAATTATAATATTAAAGAAAACAATATATTAATTAATTGAAAAATGTTTACGTAAGCATGGGGGAGGGGTAAGAGCTTTGCTTACTTTTGCTGACAAGGGGGATGGGGGGGTAAATAATTGTAATAAATCTGCTTACGTAATACTTGAACGGCCCCCTACCTATTCAATCTGAAAAAATATTAAATAAAGACTTACAAAAAATATTACTTCCACTGCCCCTACCTAACAAGATATAGGCTGGCATATTTTATGTGTTTGTCCCATCTCGAGCTTCTCCTACGGTAATCCATTGTTCTTTCTGTTGGTCATAGCTGCCGCTGGCATTTCCTCAAGTTCAACTTGTAAGTACCATCCACCAATGTTGCTGTGGCTACCAAACATGCATTTTCTAGAAATGATACTAAGATTCTTTATCAATTGACTGATAACAGGTTGGTTATTATTATAACATTATAAATAAAATTTCATATACTTTTTATAGTCTTTATTATATTTGTATTGTAATTACACTCATATTTACGCACTCATTCACAATCGTGTATAGTTCTTCAAACTCAAATCTATATGTGGCTTTTTCCGTTTATTCCCAGTCGCCCCCATGTGGATTGCCACCCGGTGGCAATCGGGAATGAAATTCCCATTTGCCACCGGGTGGCGACTGGGATTCCTTCGCCCCCACTTCAAGTCGCTGTACATTGCCTGTTTGAGTATGTCAAAACTTGTGTTTTTACCAATATTATAAATTATCAATGTTTGTGCCTATATGCATGGAAGAATGGATGTTTGTTAACCACTGGACAGATTTTGATGAAACTTGGCGATATTGTTGCTTATACATACATCGGAATAAAAAGTCCGCTATTTATGTTAATATCTTTTATTTTTTCCAAATTCGTACCTATGAAAATGAAATTGTCTAATATCTATCTTATCAATACTTACACCTATAGATATTTTTAGGGTTTAGATGAAAACGGGACCCTATTCCTGAGACTTGGCTGTCGGTCCGTCCGTCCGTCCGTCACCAGGCTGTATCTCATGAACCGTTACAACTAGAGCGTTGAAATTTTCACAAATGATGTATAACCGTTGCCACTATAACAACAACAAACTAAAAATATAAAATAATGGGTAATTAAGGAGGGCTCCCATACAACAAATGTGATTTTTTTGCCTTATTTGCCCGATATCAATAGTGAATGGTACGGAACCCTTCCTGCGCGAGTCAGAAAATCAGATCAACAGATTTTGTTTTACTTCTCTGACTTACTGACTCGCGCAGGATGAATTTATTATAATTTAATTATTATTTAAAGATGAATTTATTCAGGAAATTCAATATTTCTAGTGCCTTATCGTTTCCAGAAAATTTCCCACTGACATATCTCCTTGTAAAAACTCCAATTGAATTTCCTGAATAAATTCATCTTTAAATATTTGTTTGGCTTTCCGTTCTTTTAATGGACTTTTTTGGTTTATTCTGCTTTGACGCACACTGACATATGCAGAATCATTCCGCAGCACATACAGCAAACAAATGAGGCTGGGGCGCGTCGTGCCGATTTATCGGTTTAATTTGTTGTGCCAGCCTTCCAGGCAATTTGTGGTACGGTGTTGTTGCCCGTACACACACCAAACATTAATGAAATCATCCTTCAGCCATTGGTTCTGCATATAAGAACGGAACATTGTCATCATCAGCAGGTTTGCGTGTGATATATGTCCAGTCATTAAAAATTTGAGTAACGGGTTATAATGGGAGTACTGCGCTAAGTGCCACTTCTCGAATTTGAACTGGATAATCAGTTTTTGTAATACCCAATTCCTTGCCTTTTGCCCAAATTGCTTTATTGTATTGTAGTTATTTTATTGTAGTGGTAATAGCAGCCGGTTACTATTACAGTTGGAAAAACTGATTGAATGGCGTTCATCACTGCCTTTTCATAATCAGTTTTATATGTTCTCGGATTCCATTCGGGTATTTGAGATTTTATTAGTGAAAATAATATGAAGTATGATCGCTGTGTTCTATTACTCATAAGAGCATATACGAGGGGCATTATTTATTGGTACTGTTCACTGTGCTTCCTAAATCCCCGTGAATAGAATAAAGCTGTGCAAAGGGTATTGGACAAGACTTAAAGACGCCATCGCTATAATAGTCATCAACTTCAGTCAACGTTAATTTTGCTTTTTCAGAACAAAAAACTATGATTCTTACTTTATTTTCAGAATAATCTGCCAAAACGAAATATTGATAATCCAATGGGATTTGTACTTGATCAGCTTCTTTACATTGTAGCTTATCTACACCAGCAACTTTGTTGCGAAATCTGTACAAAGATGATTTCACACTTGAAAATGTAGGTAAATCGTTTATAACGTCTTCTGATTTTTCGCACGAAGCTATCATTGAATTGAACGTTTGAGGAACAGCAGGAAACTTTTTATTTATCAACGCTTTTTGAGTTGGTAGAGGCGTTCTTCATTTTCATTTTTCTTAAAATCAGGTACACATGTATGATTGACTTCGTGTTCAATGTTGTTATCCTAAAAAAGAAGGATTTACCTAGTTATTAAATTATTAAATAAATTGTTGGTGATACAATAATTTCACAACAATTGTACAGCGACTTGAAGTGGGGGCGAAGAAATCCCAGTCGCCACCCGGTGGCAAATGGGAATTTCATTCCCGATTGCCACCGGGTGGCAATCTACATGGGGGCGGCTGGGAATATACGGCTTTTTCTTCTCATCTGTATTTTATTCAATTTCTTATTGTATTTCGCGGAATCTGTGAAGTGTCTTCTGTAGAAGATCTAATCTAGATTCCGCTTCTTCCGTTGTCAGTGAAATGTCCTGAATTGTGTTGTTTGTCTTCTTTAGGACACTCTTCAACGCGCCTCTAACGCGGATATTTTTATTTGAAGGCATCGTCGCCAATTTGTTATATATATTTCACATAATGAATTGCAAAAATATGTATCGGTAAACAATAAATTATTTCATCGCTCGATCAATTATGTCATTGTCAGTCATATCATTTTGGTAAAAAATACAACTACGCGTGGTCACGCGCGTAGCTACGCAAAGTAAAGGTGCGCGCATTCAAACTTGTTTGGTTTGACGTTGCCGTTCTGTTCTGCGTAAAGTACGCCGTAGGTCACGCAGCCTGTTTGTATCTCGGAAGCTGTGTTGCGTAGGGCTACGCGTCACGTCTACGTTACGCAAGCAGGGTGTCCTGTCTCATACAGTTCCATACATTACAACTCAGAAGGTACGCATACGTGTACGCATACGCATCTGGTGTGTTTTGGCCTTAAAAGTTTCTATTTAATAAAGAATTTCTCTGCATGTGACAAACTAAATAACAACATAGGTAACAGACTGCCATAAAATTTATGTTACAGATTTGGATTTCAATAAATAAATAATATAGTCCAGATAATCTTAACCATTTGTCCTGACCGTATTTAAAGCTAGCACCTTTCGAATGGTTAAGTTCACGTCATGACGTGGCCAGGATGTATAACGAGTCAATTTCTACGAAAACGCTTCTCAAAATTTTCCTTATTGTGGGGTAAATACGCAGGTAGTTAAAAATGCTGAAGAAAACATTCCAATTACCTAGAACTTTTCTAATTAAGAGTCCCTAGCAAATAATTCCATTTAAAGTCTGAGAAATAAATAAATACCTTTAAAGTTATAATAGCCACTAAAGTTGTGCAATGAATCCTTACGTTCGCTTTTTTTTTATTGAGCTTTGAAGGTAATCACGTCTCAAACTGTAGATACATCTCTGATTAAACTATGTACCTAGGTATATTTAGGGTTTAAGTCGTGATCAACGTCAAATTAATCTAGTAGGAGAGGTCTTCTAAAGCCAGCAGCTCATCAGACCACCCTTCTCTACCCTGTCTACCGACCTATGTCTGTCCTGTCAGAGTACCTACTCACCCTGTCTAGTTGGAGTAGGCTGCTGGCTGACTCTGTCTGATGGCAAAGAATATCTAATAAATCCATAACATTATTACGATGCTTAAGACACAGATAAGTGGCATCTTTCTGCACATTTCAGTTGAATCGTCAGTTAAACAGCAGCTTTTGTTATAAGTACTAGTGACTGTTAAATCAATCGATTAATTAGCCTTTGAATTCATAAGACGTCATTTTATTTTCACGACTCCAATCTTGGTCACAAATAGGTTGTTTAAGGAATCAAAATAAGTATTTAATTCAAACAAAGCAGACCTACATAATACAAGTCGATCGATCAAAATTTTCACCGCAATCGAAATCGCTTTATTAAACGACTTCAAAAAAAAGGAGGAGTTTTCTTCGTCGTTTATGAACCGATTTTGATGATTCTTTTTTTGTTGGAAAGGGGGTATCCCGAGGGTGGTCCCATGGTAAGGAAACCAGGATCTGATGATAGAATCCTGGAGAAATCGAGGGAAACTCTCGAAAAAATTGTATTTTCGACTAGTCTGTTTCTTATGTTTCTTCACACAACTTCGTCGTCCATGAACCGATTTTGATGATTCTTTTTTTGTTAGAAACGGGGTATCCCAAGGGTGGTCCCATGGTAAGGAAACCAGGACCTGATGGTGGAAACCTGGAGATATCGAGGGAAACACTTGAAAAAATTGCATCGCGACTAGTGTGTTTCTTAATATTATGCAATAATAAGAATTTTAAAGCCCTAATGTTTAATGAGGGTCTGACGTTGACCTGATGATGGAGCGAAAATGCAGTCGACGGAACTCGACAACGGTTTACAGCAAGTACTTTGTGTTTGGGCTTGATTAACTTATATTATTGAGACCTTTCATCTAAATGGGTTGTGACTGTTATTAGGGGTCTTATAATGAAAATGAAGGACAGTCAAGGGAAACTAAAAAATGTAAAATAAAAAAAATTTGCCAAAAAAGAAACAACTTCAAAACGGAAACTAAAAAGTATGAAATAAATTAACTTGTACAGCAAATTTCGAGTTTATAAGTGATTAAAAGTAACATAAACAAATACATAATTATGTCTTTAAAATTTTTGAAGACGGTGCCACCTGTTTCCTTGAGATGTGAAAAAGATTGATTATAAGTAGGTACCTATATTACCTATATCTAGTTATTGTTGTACTTGGCACCGTCTTCAAAAATTTTAAAGGCATAATTATGTAATTGTTTATGTTACTTTTAATCACTTATAAACTCGAAATTTGCTGTACAAGTTAATTTATTTCAATCTTCAAGACTCCAATCTTGGTCTCAAATAGGTTGTTTAAGGAATCAAAATAAGTATTTAATTCAAACAAAGCAGACCTACATAATACAAGTCGATCGATCAAAATTTTCACCGCAATCGAAATCGCTTTATTATTTAAAATTGCAGCGCGCATTGACTCGAGCTTTGATAAAAAAGTGGGTCACTGCTTAAATATTCAAAATATTGTGCCAAGTAACGCGTTTCGCTTCTGATGGATTTACGCTAATACATGCTGCTAGATTGTGTCAGAACTCATGTTTTCCATTCTCATACAATGAACCGTCGGCTTTAAATATTTTATGTATATGAACTAAGTTGCACAACAAAGAACTTTGTATCTGGGTAAATAAACGGATTTTTAACCACGCCTTTTGTTATAGATACCTACGTGCCTGATATTTGTGAAAAGATATATTTGATGCAGATACCTGAAATATACAACTATTCGGAGCCGCTTTTAGTCCGCAATGACAAACTAACTAAATGATAACTCCATATTTTAGGTAGATACAATAGTAGGTACGTATACTTAAACTCGTAATGACAGATAATAACTAATGAAATCATGCATTTACCTTAGTTTTGGCTACTTGCTTTTTTTTGTAAAGCTTACAATCATCATTGTTATGATTATAGGTACATAAAATATTGAAGTCACATAGGTACCTATCTGGAAAGCAGATCTAGAAAGATCGGCTGTGGAATTGTCATTCAATAATGTATTGAGGTAGTAGCTGGCTACGTATTTCGTCACAACGGGACATCTGTAGGATAACGTGTTTTTATACAACAGATAAACGATAATACGTCTTTACCAACTGTGTTGTTTAAGTGTAATGTTGTTAGCTTCCTAATAAACATGTTAATGTTTTATCCTTTCATGTTAATGTGGGTAAGTAGCAGTCTGCTGCACCTAATAATTTTCTTCTCTCGTATAAAATTATGAGGCTCGCCATGTTGGCGGCACTTTGTTTGTGGTATAAACAAAGTGCAACAAACATTTCGAAACGGTTTTTAGAATTAAGATAAAAAATATATATTAAGGAAACCTAATATTATTTATTAATAAAGCTGGAGCATTCTTTCAAACTACTACAGAAACTATAATTGTTTAAAATCTGATTGATGAATGAATTATTTTCTGTAACTAACCGTTTTCAGAAGTTATACTTAGACCAAATTAACGAGAAAGCCATCATTGTGTCGTATTAGAAGGTGAAATATCAAGTATAACCAGCGTGAAAGCACCTTAATTGAAGAAACAGAGTTTCGCAATGTAAGACATTTGGCATACTGTAAATAACCAGCATATTAGCATATGCAATGCTTGTTGGTCGCAACTCGCAATATGTTTTCCATCTCGATCGGCACAGATTGCCTGCCGTGGAACGTTCCAGGTGCTGACCTATATTTCACGCTATATCATTGAATAGACGACACTAAAAATGTATAAATGTTGTATAGGTACTATAATTTTGTTTATAAGCACACAAACTATTATAGACGTTATAAAAGTAAAACTGCGGTTGATCGTCTCCTTTGATAATATATTTAGCTCACTTTGCTATAGGTAGCTTCATATTTACCTACAAATAAACTTGCTCTGCTATACAAAGGTAATTTAGCTTTCGAACTTTAGTAGATACTTACTTACCTTATTATTCTTACGATAGAAAATTTCGTACCTCCGGTAATTTCTTCGGTATTGTTTTTTTATACTTGGGTAATATTTTATTTATTACCCGTTTCCTCTCAGAATCGAAACTACAGAAAAGGATTTATGAACTGCAATATCCTTTTGTACCTACTACAAACTCGACCAAGGCAGAACAAAAGGAATTCTTTACTAGCAATTTCTCTAATGCAAGAAATATGCTGTTGTTTTTAGTTCGAAGCGGCGTGTTTATTTATTTAACATTTTTTATTGTAAAAAGAAAATCAAATATTTTTTGTTATATTTGAGAAATCGTGCTTCAACTCAAGAACCCTATCTGCTAATACAGTAAAACTTCAGCTAGGAATGTTTATGGGTACCTTTTAAAAGTTCAGCTCCTCTACATATTTTTCAAAGGTGTTTTTCTGATCGCTTACAATTATATTAGGATTGATTGTTTGGATAGGAGGTACAAATTTCGCCCGGTCAATCAAGAACGCCTTAAGTAGGTAAAATAGCTATTTTAGGGCGGCCCTTCGGGAAGCTCGGAGCAGCGAAGGCCTTAACGTCAAACTCGCATGTAGGTCAGGCCCGCGTTCTACAAATTAGGTCACAATCACAAGGCGAATCCCGACGTCATAGGGATTTGAACAACAGTTCCTATCCTAGCTAGCGAAATTAGCTTGTTGCATATTAAATAAATACATTTTATACAACTCGCCTATAATGTGCTGTTTTAAAATTTAGGACAAGCATTGTAGTTACTTACCTAGGTCCATTTTAACACGCTTTTTATTTCAACTGCTTTATCGGTTGAAATTTTGTTAGATTTATAACGTGTCATGACAGATAATCCAATCTTTGTGTTTCTAATTTATCGATTGATAGAGAATATAATTTTGTTTCAGAGATGTTCATTCTTTTACAAAAAAAATCCACCACCTGTATTTAGAGACCTTTCCTTGCAGGTAGTTTTACTAAATCAATATGTGTATTAAGTACCTAATAGGAAAGTATCTAAACCTTTCGGTGTTCCTAGTTAACAATATTCATCGCTAAATGCTCACAACTTGTAGTTTATCTGAAACTGTTTCTATAGACGATTCCCTCTAGTTATTTTTATTTCTAATAGACTACCTACCTACTTTCATTGGTTGTCATCTTGACACGATAAGTACTAGAGTGACGTACATGATCTCGCATTCAATACGTAACGCGTTTATGTCTAATCTTCCGGTGCGGTGTGGCGTATCGTATACAAACAGCTCATAAGAGAGTCCTACTACTTACGTACCTACTTAGTTACTTCGTGGTACTGCTACTACTTAGTTACAATAATTGCTTTCAAAGTAGCACAGTATTGTTTCAAACATCTCAAAGGACTAGGATACTGCGTCCATCTTCAATGTACTAAGTATTGCATTGATGTTTTGCCCGTCACCAAACAATAGTTTTATTTTATGCATCTTTACTTCGTTTCAAACCAAACGTACCTACACTTCTTTTGAAACACAACTTTGGCCTGATATATTTTTATGAAAACTTAAGTAAATACGAATCGGTTAGCGAAATAAATGTATCTGACCTACTGACCCATTGCACTTGGCTCTAAAAGCCCAAAATGTACCCCGGTTTGGTAAAAGTCCGCCTAACAACGAGTGTGCTCTCTTTCACCCGTTGCCCCTTGAGGTGGGGTGAACCCCTCGCCCGGTCTGCGTACCGCGTCGTCGTCATGCCACGTTATTACAGCTCAGGTAGCCTAACCTAACCTTTAGGCCAATTTTAACATAAAATAAAACATATCAGAAAAAACGAGAAGTAAGTCGAATGGCTAATCGCGTATATTACTATGAATCAATTAAATATAGATAAAGCGTAATTAGATCTCCAAAATGTTAATCTTTCGACAATTTCAATTTATATTTAGTTGACATGCGAGTACTTATTTAATGAATGGCATTAGGAAAGCAATACGCTCACGGTATCATTCTCTCTCTTTACACACGCAGTGTGTTACGTCAACACGCGTCATAGGCTGTAGAGAAAGTATGACGTCAGGTTACGCATGCGAAGAAAGTAGACTTGCGCTTGCGACGCCGCGCCGCCGCCGCTGCCGCCGCATCGCGTACCGCAAAGCACTTTTGCTTTCGTTGGAGGCCGCGACGTCTGCGCGATAGCGAAAACGACATCATACTTGTGTATATACTATCGCTTTTTCATCCGGTATTCAGGTCTTGATTATGAAATCGAAACTTATTGAGTGTCTTGAGTCATTGCGGCTTTTTATGCGCGTTATGTTTCTTCAATATTCGAATAAGAAAACACATTTTTATTCTTAATTTATGGGGGGAGAAATTTATTTATGGTGTTTTGAATATCACGGAAAGTAATGTCTATGAAACTTCAAATTCAAAGCATACGCTGAAATTCTTATGATAAACATTACCCTGTTGAAAATATTAAGTAAACTTTGAAAGTGGCATTGGAAACAAGCCATTTTTTTCATCAGATTATTTGCAAACCTAAAACCATATTTAACCAAACATCGTTATTACGGAACAATATCGTGTGTTAGGTAACAAAATTTGTCTAATAATTCGGAAACTACCCGACAGACAGCAAATAATTTCTGCCATATTTTCGTCGACGACTTCTTAAATATGTGTTTCCGAAAGGAGGGCTCTCAGCAAGGTTTGTTTGGTGCACCCCTAGTGCAACACGTAATGGTGCAGACACGTCGGACGCATTGCACTGCCGAGCCATCAAGGCTGTCACAGTCACTCGTTCGTGACCCGTTGACTGATTTTAACCAAAAGGGGGTCAAGATCTTTAATTTATTACTAGTTTGATATTGACTACCTCTTGTTGTCACTTTATTGACTCTTATGTGCAATGCAATGCAATGCACCTGACTATCTGTCAATAGGTACTCTTACCTAGTACCTATTTCAGACTTCTGCTTGTAATTGTAGACTATAAGACAAATATATCTGATGAAATCCATTTTATTCGAAATGTAATTGGACGTTTACGTCGATAAATTATGATTAGTACTTAAATACAACAATTAAGTTTCGTTAAATAATGAAGTACCGTTATATCTTTATGAGCTCTGTAGTTAAAAAGACTGACAACAATCGGTTTCATATAAGTTTAGTTTAGAAGGTATGGCAAGCGTAGTTCTGAAAAACGTGGGTAAATGTAATGTTATCAATTTCTTCCCTTCACAAGTTACAATATATAAATAAAACACAAAGGTAGGTAAACAGAACAACGAGGAGGATGAGGATATATACCTAACCTACCTACTGTACAGAATACAGAATAAATAAATACCTACTTATACAGAATAGGAATTTTGTGAGGTCCGCAATCGTAGGGCGAACTTAATCTTTAAAAATGCATAAATATAAGCAATTATAATATCGTCTAACACAGCAGTAAAGCTAAAGTTTTAAGGGTACTTATCTACCTACGTATTATGAACCTATTAAGGGAGTCAGGGCCCAAAAACAGTTATGAGAATTTTATGGCAGGGAATAAAAACTTTTGAAGATAGCCGACTGCGCAGCCTTTTTAAATTTACTCGTATTTGTTTCGATATTTTTGTTTTGTTGTTTTATAGCCTACAATAGAAGAATAGGTAGTAGCTTTCTAAGTTGTGTTATATCGTTTTTTTTTAACTGAAAAAAATGCGGTGGAGTAATTGTGTTACTTATTTGTGTTTATGTGTTTCAAGTTTAGACAAACGCATATAGCAACGTTGTATAATGAACAAACGCCTTAAGAACGTAAACATGTTGAGCTTGGCGTTCGCGGCAACCCTGCCCTGCTGCGGCACTGCGCGCAACTGGGTCACTGGGCCGCCCCCCGCGCCGTCCTCCGCCCGCGCGGTGGCGCAACCGCGCGAACGCGCACTAACATAGACCTGGATCGCGGGAAAGTGGGTCACCGACTCACTTTCACTTATTACATGGGCTCCTAATCGTTTTCCATTGTGCGAGCGGGCGGGGGCTCGCGGGTGGCAGCGGGGCGCGCATGCGGGAGGCGCCGGCACGCGCGTCGTTGTCGCCGGCCGGCCGCCAGTCGATCGCGGGACTTCTCCTGAGCGGCACGTGTGCCGCTTATGATAACAACACTCGACGCGATCGTAACATAACACGCGTAGTCAATTCCTAAATGAACAGTCGTCGTACCGACCTCTTGCTGTACACACCGGTGCCAAGCGCCCTATCGGTTTCATATAATATAATACTTGAACAAAATGTGCTGGATTTATGTGCCTCATAGTATAGTGCTTGAACAGGTGCAGCCCACGAGCGGCAGATAGTGTTGCGGCTAGACCGCTAGTGAACTCTGTGACTGTGTGAACGTTGTTGCGGTTGAAAGCCGCCGTAGGGATTTGTAGCAAGCAGCCGCCCTGTGCGGCCGAGCATGACGATGGATCAGCCAGGCCTCTTGTCCCTCAATATGTCCCCTTTTGATTTGAGTCCGGGTCCTGACGGTTCCGGCTCAGGGGGTGGACCTTCGGGTACCTCGCAGCAGTATGTGCCACAAGGAGCTGCATATCAATGTGCACCCGAACAACAATCTTTTGGCTATGCCAATCTGGACGCTTCATATTTGTTTCCAACAGGCGCCGGCGGAGAACCTGGCGCTTATCTACCCGCAGCAGGGACTGTGTGTGACCAAACTGACACAAAGGATGTGATTGAGGAGCTGTGCCCCGTCTGTGGAGACAAAGTCAGCGGATACCACTATGGTCTCCTCACTTGCGAGTCATGCAAGGGTTTCTTCAAAAGAACCGTTCAGAACAAAAAGGTCTACACGTGTGTTGCTGAACGGGCATGTCACATAGATAAAACACAACGGAAGCGATGCCCATTCTGTCGCTTCCAGAAATGTCTTGACGTCGGAATGAAATTGGAAGGTGAGTTTTTAATATATACCTAGCTATTCCTATTACTTTTTGTAACAATTTTGAAACTACTTTCAGGTTAATTGTACCAATTTCTAATTCATATTTATTTTTCTAACTTAAGGCGAATAAGTATTTTTCTCTTTCGGTGCTCAGTAACAATTTAAACAATATTCGATTTCGTAATCACGTCCCACTAAACCAGTTCCTATCAAACATTGACAAATAAACCTAACGATGCAGTAAAATAATAAGTTTAGTCGTCATTCGGGTGAACATAAATCGAAGCCCAAGTGACTCCTCAACGACCTTCACCTAGATTACCGACCGCCCGCGATTAATATTTAGATAACAACTTTATAATTCCAATTAGAATACGAACAAAACCATATTGCAAACCAAAAAAAAATTAAATCACAAGAACCTACCTACCTAATTACCAAAACAAGAAATTTTGGAAAAGCTACTGTCCTGAATGGTCGAATATGTATATTTTTATTTTGGTGTAAGCAAAAGATTCGTTTTCTATGACCAAATAGTCATTTGGATATACCAGAAAATGTAGACAGATACCTACTTATTCAAGTAAGATGTTAAGGTTTCAATAATTTATAGGTATTTTCGCTGATAGCAGTTTTATACGACCGTAATTTTTTCAGGCTTATTAGTTTCTAATAAGTATTAGAACAACATAAAAAACGGTATTCTTAAAATGTCAAAAAATATAGATAAATAGTAGGTATCTATATCATAAATTCGCCATTAAACGGTAAAGATAAATAACGATCGGTCCTAGAATGATTATGGATACCTATCTATAATATAGATATTTGCATGTCAAAGTAATTTTCTAAAGGGCATCGTTCGTATGCAAGTACCTATTGAAAGTATAGGCAATTAAGGGTAAAATTATAGTTTGCATGCACCTCTTTACAGAAGATTCAATTAAATAGTTACTCCTGGTAAAAGTCGTGTTTCAAAGATATTGTTTTCAAAGATACTATAATTTTATTTGGATTTTAGTAAATCATAATCTACTTTTTTTATATTACTTAAACGCATAGACCAAACAATACAAAAATGCATAACGATAACATTTTGATGTCACTCAAGTGGTGTACCCCTTTTGTGATGAGGTGTGCAGGCACGATTTTGTATTAGGCAAGCTAAGTACCTACACCATAGAGAGAACTGAACAAAATAAAAGCGCTACGATTGTTGGCGACGAAGACAATAATAAATTCCCATATCAGTCTCTAATTGTGAATATATCGTCCTTTTTATAATTTGAACATAATTGCTGATCTTTTAGTACCTATGGGTTGTTTTCTTCTTTTTTATGTGATACATCTATCGACAATGGTAACAATTATTCATTTCATTAATTTTATCCTCACTTGATGTACTCATATAAGTACTTAAATAAAATGATAAGCATTTTATTTTGTGGCACACATCTCAAACGGCCTTAAATGATGCCCTTTGGCAAACAAGTATCTACCTACCTTAAACTAGATCACATCAATTACACATCGACTAATAATAGAGCCTAAGATAACAACAGTCTTGACTATTTAGAATACTGCGGCTAGTTTATAGGTAATTGTTTAGTTAGATTATCAGTTAGTTGCAAAAAGTGTCATCTAAAAGTTCTTGTAATCTATGTTCCTTTTTATTTTTTTGGACATAAATATTAAGGGGGCCGTAGGGTATACTAAATAAATAAATTAACTGTTCTCGACGAATATTATTACGATTTTTTACTGTAGGAACTAGAAGACCCAGTTTTAGCGAGGTTATGCGGTATCTACCTCGTACACAGTATAGTAGCATGGTATTGCGTAGTAAGTAATTTATCGGTAAATGGAAAGTCTAGGTATGTGTTTGTTAAAAGGGTGCGGTTTTCCCGGTGGATGTTTTGAAGTTGAGTTTAAACGGTAGTTGGGCGATTGCATGGGGCGGAGCTTCAAGCTCAGATCGTTCTAAATTTAAAACGCGGCGGCCGCAGAGCGCCCTGACCTACTTGCGAGCGGGGCCGCGATGCGGCGCGCGCGCTGCTTGTTCTGCGTTCACGTACGCAACGCAAGTTGCTGCTGTGTGCGTGAGCCACTCGCCATTCCGTGTTTCGCCAGATGCTGCGATATTTGCAACACACCCAACGAGAACCTTCCTCCTGAACAAAAATATGAATCTATAAAACAAAATTCTGAACTTAAACACTTGTACTTTGCTGAAAGTTGGTAATAAAACTTTCAGATAGAAAAGAATCAAGTAAGGTTATGGTCGGGGGAGGCTTGCCCTGGGGATCTAATTAGAAACGTCATATAATGGATTCTTAATGCTTAGGATTAATGTTTAAGTGGTTTTCAACAGGGAGTTGGATATGCTTGAAATTAAATTAAGTTTGTATTTAAATCTAAACCTTTCGCAGACAAGAATTGAGTCTTACCTTTCAAATTAAAATAAGCAAAGCTTAATTTACTCCCATTCTATAAATATATATATAGATTTCACTGACTTACCAACCCATCTTCATAAAAATGATACAAGTAATGTCCTGTAGGTACGTCAAATGGGAATCTTTTAGAGCCCTCAACTAACGTTCAAACTTTTACAACTTTTACTTGTGTATTTTTTGCAAATTTACTACGACTATGTATTCAAAAACGAATCCTAACCAATAGTCGTTTGTTAATTTCATACTCGGTGCTAAATTAAAATCGACCGGGTGTAAAAAATAAAACAATCGTTTATCGCAAGCATATGTCAGATGACACAATTCACACAAATCGTTGCCTGACCCGAATAGCAGTGGTTGCGAGAGCCTCGCACCGCCAGCCCGACCTGCAAAGCCTTGTGTAATGCCACTGCTAAAGCGCTACTACGGCCCACCATACCTTGATCGAGTATTAATATTTTTTTAAACTGATTAGTAATGTTGAATCTATTTTTACATTAAGCACTTAGATTAATGAAAGATTTTTTTTATTAACTATATCTTTATTTAAATTCGTAGTTGAATATAACAATAACTCTGTAATTTTGCTCATAAAATAAAGCGTCCTGTTTAGAAATTACTGTAATAATGGTTCATTACAGAACGCTATCCATGAAATTGCCCATGCATGTGTGTTACATAAGCGACCACAAAGTACATAGACATGGTCAAGTTAACAAGGCGGTAAATGAAGCTTTACTTCAAACATTGAACAATTCGGAATCTTCATTTTACTTAACTTATTGTTATTTATTAATATATCTCAAAATATAACAATGAAATATTACAATAGTTAAATTACTAGATCGGTCGGACAACAACAATGATAAATGATGAAGTGTCATTCATTCAATAATTCTGAAATTTCACCCTGCGGTACTGCTAGGGTAGTCTATGAGTTGGACATGCGCCGGCGACTGTATCGTGCGTTTCGACACAATCGACCGTCGTCGTCGTCGGTGGGGTGCACTGCGCAAGCGCCGTTTCACAAGACTCTTCTGTCGACCTGTCGCAATGGACTACCCAAATGTGACCTGAACACGTATCTCATTACACATTCAATGCTATGCGTGCCGAATTTACTATATCCGACAAAGTTTACTTAACGAACGCCTAGGAGTTATAACATGCGGTCGCGTAGCTTGGCTTATTTTTATTTAGGATTGACTAACGCAATACACAGTTCGTCAAATAAGATTGAAAATAAGATTTCTTTTTGTACTTATTATTTTTGCATAATAATGTATTAATTAATATTTTGCGCTGAATGTTTAAGTAAATTACTATGATTACAACTCTTAAAAGCGAGTATATGCGCAGGAATAAGGCTGTGAGTAAGGTTCCTGCGCCGCTGTTGTTAGCGTGCTGAGACAGATGTTAGATCACAATAAAAATGCGCGCGCCAGCCGATTATTTCGGCGCACTGCTGCCTTGACCTGAATCGAATGTTTCGACAGAGTGGCCTCGTACGCCGGGCCTTTCTATTTTTTAGGTATTACCTGTCGTATTATTACAACAGTTCTACGGGTGCCGCCATCTTTGGAAGGATTTTGGTGCGCGGGCGCCTCAAACCCGATTTGATGGCGCGAAAACCGGTTCCAAGCGTAAAGCTAATAGGCAAGCCATGCCACATAATGGTTCCGCTAGAATTTACGTTCATAATTCTTAATTGCAATATTGTGCCGCTATTAGCTATAAGAATCAATTCCAACGAAAAGGCTGAAAATAGAACAGTTTAATATACTAGCCATAATCTTAATTGTAAGCTAGATAAGTCATGCCAATAAGATTCCAGTAGGTAGGTAAGTAAATAATCAGTTTCAGATTTGTTAGTAGTGGCATTTATGTAGGTATAGTGAAGATCTTGACACAGTTTGGTGGATCATAGCAGGGTGATGATTTATCTCGGTTGTGTAACGATCGGGCTGTCGCTATCTGGGCCTACGATCGAGTGCGTGCGGGCGGTCGTCAGCGCTCGGCTCGTTCCGCCACAGTTCGGACAGAGGAGCCGGGTAGCGGGGGGACTACTGCCGCCGCCAGCCTTGACCAAGTTTCGCCGACTCGTCTGTACAAGGAGTAATCCCCACCTCTTCCCGTTCTTTCGTTATACCTATTTTTTATGATGTTGACATGACTAGGTTTACAGTAAGCGAGCGGTATGCGTTTGCCAAGGGCATAAACGATGTGATTATAAATTTGTTTCTCTCTCATTAGATGCATAGAATATTGAGTAGGTAGCTCGACAAATTCAAACTTCATAGTGAAATTATGGTATTGAGATATTGTTATTAGGTGCGCTCCGCGACCTCTCTGCTAAGGTCGACCTTGACCCATCTGAGATAGATAAGTGGACCATATCCACTAATTATAGCACCAGAATGCGAGGTGATGTCGCACATGCCTATACACAATGTCTATTTCTGGACGCTAGTAATTTGTCACCGAAACGTATGTTTTTGATTTGTAAAAATGACCTTGACCTTGATCTAGTTTCTTTGTGTAGTTTACGCCTGACCTCGTTTGCTGCATTATCGGATACTATCATGCAGTCATTATAATAACATTAGGTGATTAGATGCACTCAAGTGTTCTTAATTTTCATTTTAACGTTACTTTTAAAAAGGCAAAAATAATTTAATCAAATAAGTCAACAATATATTCTAAAATGTACCATTAACGCTAAACCGTACCAAGTCGAGCAGATATATTTACCTTTACTTTTAGATCCGTCAGTAGTTAGATCTAGAGATCAACTATTGAGTTAGTCATACATATCATAAAATAACATAAGTCATACTTGCAGATCCGGATTGATTATATTTATTTCTCCGAAACTCTCCTGTACTGTGAGGGAATATATTTGAGTACACTATACTATCTAGACAAGACAATAGGTACGATTTTACTTCAAAAATAATAATAAAGTTATATTAAATACGCAAAGGTTTCCTGCATTTGCCTAGCAAGTCGGTTACTTATCAATTTTTTAAATATATTTATTTGCGATCTCCCTCCTCTTTCGGCCTGATTACATATCCCTATAATTCTGTTCTTATCGCACCCGTGGCGGTTTGGTTACAATTTCAAAACGAGTTGTTATTTTTAACTCATGTGTTGGGCAAGCCAGCTCACTGAAGGCGCTGTTTCGTTCCAGATTCATACATGTTCTGTTCAATATGGATGTAAATATACAGATAAAAACAGGGGTGAAACGCGTTTAAAAGAGAATGCATTTCAACAGGCCGCTAGTCCGACTCAAGTCGATTCCCTTCCCTTCCGGTTGCCCAGTAAAGTGTGTGCAAGCGCATTTTTGTGTGAGGAGTGGGGTGTGCTCCTTCGCCACGCGCCACTGCCTGGCGTAGGAACTGGCTTGAACTGGCTCAGCAGCAGCAGGATGTGAAAACCGCAAAATAACATTAATTGTTGACTTCCCTCTTTGTGTACCTTTCTTATACTTGTCTATAAAATCTAAAAACAGTATGATAAAGAACTGTAATAAATAACAAATAAATTGCTTTTATCGTAAGAAGCAGTTACGCGATATTTGGAATTCAGCCAGAATCATAAAAGCTTCTGTAAATCCATGCATTTATGAAGCCTTTGTCCCAAATTTTAAGCTTTAAGTAAATACCACATGCATATTCACTTACTTTTGGTGATGTAGCGTAAAGGTGGATATGAAATACCTAATGCTTGTAGCTTTTGTACTAAGTACCTATTGTACGTACTTACTAAAAAAGCGGTGACACGATCAAGCACATAGTGTTGTTAGTTTTTGTTGTTATTTACTTACTGAGCATCTTTAAAAGCAAAAATATATAATTACTTAAGTAGGTATCTAATATTTTAAATAGAACATAAAAATGATCATTTTTGTTACAGCTGTACGAGCGGATCGTATGCGCGGTGGGCGCAATAAATTTGGCCCTATGTATAAAAGAGACCGTGCTCGCAAGCTGCAGATGATGAGACAACGACAAATCGCTGTTCAGACACTGCGTGGCTCACTTGGCGACGGGGGCTTAGTGCTCGGTTTTGGATCGCCATATGCGTCAGTGCCTGTAAAGCAGGAAATCCAAATCCCACAAGTATCTTCGTTAACATCGTCCCCGGAGTCGTCCCCTGGGCCAGCGCTGCTTGCCGCGCAACCGCCACAGCCGCAGCCACCGCCGCCGCCTGCCCATGATAAATGGGAGGCGCACTCGCCCCATTCTGCGTCGCCGGATGCGTTCGCATTCGACGCCCCGGCCACCACCGCCGCCACACCTTCGAGCACCGCAGAGCCCACGAGCACGGAAACCCTCAGAGTCTCACCCATGATTCGAGAATTCGTTCAAACGATTGATGACCGCGAGTGGCAAAACTCGCTGTTCGGACTCTTACAGAGCCAAACCTACAACCAGTGTGAGGTTGATCTCTTCGAATTAATGTGTAAAGTTCTCGACCAAAACTTATTCTCGCAAGTGGACTGGGCTAGAAACACCGTGTTCTTTAAGTATTTAAAGGTGAATTTCCAGATAAGTATAAAATCCTTTCCCAAATCCCGTAACCCTTGTCCTGGTGTACACCAATTCTGCAAGCGAATGTATTGCTTTGCGTAGCTGTGCGATATAAGAAGACTTAGGCAAAAGATCTTTTTTAAATAATGATCAGCTATGCGAATGGTTAGTTATGGGCGTGCAGACAGAAGCTAGGATGTGTTAGTGGGGCGCGTGTGACGCAGTAAGCAACGCGGTGCGGTTCGCAATCGATACGCCGCGCCGCCCGCGCCGCGCCGCACCAAGTGGGTCAAGTTCCCACGACAAACGTGCCGCCTACCGCTGCCATCGTGTTGTGTTCTACATACGTTTTTAATATTTTACCGCATCTACGAGTAAGAGTTACATAACAAAGTTATTTGATTAGGTATAGGTTAAAAGGGTTATTTCGAGTAGGGCACGTCGAACCATCGGCTGCAATCGGTCACATTCTTTCATAACGTCTCGGATATAGTAGTACAGTGACTCCATGCTACTGCGCGGAAAAATGTTCTCGTATGGTCAATTAGATAGGCAGTTGCGTTAGGCGAGAGTTCAATCAATCAACAGGAGTCAATCGGCATAGAGCGGGAGCAGCGGCAGCGTCAGCCGCACCGTGGTCGTCGTACGCTTACGCAAGAGCCGCAACGGGTCACGTGGGCGGGCGACGTTGCCACTTAGTGCTTAGCGAGTCGTCTCTTTCTAGCAGCACGCCTTCACTCCATAACCAGCAATTTTTGTTTGTGCTAAATTGACGCCGCTTGTTTACGATCCATTCGCGGAATTAGAACGTACGCAAAGTAAAGAAGCGTTATTAATTCCTATTTGTTACCGAAAAAATATAGCCATCATAAAATTTTAGGTAACACACTCACTTGTGTAAAATTTTGAGTTAAATAACTAGAGAAGTTGTTGATAACGTTTTTAATCCCAACGAATAGTTATCAATATAGAGCTTTCGTCGTGCTGAAAATAAAATATGTCAATATAAGCGATCCTTCTCCCACCGGATATTATGATGTAACGAGGTAGGCATAGCGAGGCGCGCGGCGACCGCGGGGCCCGGCTCCGGGGTGGCAACGCTGCACTTTCGTCGGCGCACTTGACACACTGCCCGTGGCCGAGTTGCCGCGAGAAAGCACTTTTTACTGCGGCACGTAACCGTAGTCGGTAACGGAGACGCAACGATTTACTCGGCCTTTCTTAGCTTTCTCTTATGTAATATTACCAGTTACGATTAGCCGCATAACATAACTACGCGATGAACTTGAGCGGTCGATGACGGTGCTGTCGTGTCATACACCTGCGTCTGGATTTATTTAATACAAATCGATAAGTTTGTGTTCCTTTATCATGATTGACGTATTATGCACATAAATTGTGACAAAATAAATTTAAATTTCATCAGCTCGGTTCTTTAAACTTATTGTTTGTTTCCAAAGTTTGTTTATTTTTTTATCGTATCAAAAAATAATGCTCAAAGTCTTAGAGCTTAAAGTTAACCTATTTAAAAGAGTTTAAAAGCAAAAGCTTAGATGGTACTTAGATAGGTATCTTCAGTGTACACTAACTAGGTTTCTAGGTGCTTGGGAGTAGGTACCTAACTTGCGTGCGTAAAAAAAGTATTTCCTTTAATAAAGTAACGTTCTCTCGCAATAACTTTTTGTAGCGATAGGACGAAATATATTTGTGTAGATATATACAAACTTGATACTCGTTTAATAAGTGTTAATAAAACGTGACTTTGACCTAATTCGTAGTGTATCAAATTAGCTACCCTACTAAGCAACATCGGCAAAATGCGGGCAAAGATGGCCGCTTATAAGGAATGCTAAACGTAAAAATAACTCTAAAAAGTCGCAACTGATGTTTGTTTTTAATAATACAAGAAAATCTTGCTCATTCTAACAATACCGTTCTATACAGGGTGGCCCGTCGATTGACGTCCAAAAGGAAAATTTGAATTCCTCGTTTCATGGGGTATCCGAATCACCCCCATGTATGTTCCGCGATTTTTTACGGTTTCCGAGTTATGACGTGTTTTCTGATTTTTTGAGATTTTTCAACCAATCACCCTAAAAAGGTTCGTAGAAAAAAAAGTACTTACAACACTTTTTCATAATTTTATTTTTGCATCAGATGCTTCATGACCCGTACTTTTATGCATAAAATATTCAGCTTCGTAACTTAAATAAAAGTTGGGGAAATTTAGGTCGGAAGAGGAAAAATTGTATTGACTGAAAAATCATCGAAATCTTGAAACTTAAATTAGGAGGTCAAAAATATGACTCCATGGATTTTAAACTAGCTTAAAAAATGCGCCAACTTCTCAGCTTTCATAATCATCGAAAAAAATTTATACTTAATGGGGTATTTTTGCTAGAATCAGCCTTTAAAGAGAGCAAGGTGGAAAAATTTCAGAATTGGACGTATGAGCAAATTTTTTTTTCTTTCATATTTTATGATCACCTAAGCCTTAGTAGGTTTAAAAACAGTGTTATCTTACTGAAAAGTACAAAAAAGGAGCCAAGATTGACACATTTGGGGGTTTAGGAGCACCTGTAAGAGATGAGTTAGACCTTGTGAAAATTATGCAGATATGCCTCATTGTTAAGGGGTTGCACAAGGAAACGGCCTTGAAGCGGCACGACTGTATCGTATCGATGATTTTTCAGTCAATACAATTTTTCCTCTTCCGACCTAAATTTCCCGAACTTTTATTTAAGTTACGAAGCTGAATATTTTATGCATACAAGTACGGGTCATGAAGCATCTGATGCAAAAATAAAATTATGAAAAAGTGTTGTACTTTTTTTTCTACGAACCTTTTTTAGGGTGATTGGTTGAAAAATCTCAAAAAATCAGAAAACACGTCATAACTCGGAAACCGTAAAAAATCGCGGAACATACATGGGGGTGATTCGGATACCCCATGACACGAGGAATCCAAATTTTCCTTTTGGACGTCAATCGACGGGCCACCCTGTATAAACTCAGTAGTTTTACGCTAAAAATAGACACATCTGCTAGTAAAAAGGCAGTTATTGTATTGCCATTCACTTACTACTATAATAGTAATCCTCAATAACTATACACGGTTGCAAATGTTAGTGGATCAACTGTTGATTTCATAGATAGAGCAGTCAATTTGGTTGATCCAATCTCGCTTCATCGCATTGAGCAAGCGGTTCGCGGTGTGGCAATAGCTTTGAGCTCTAAAATTCAGTTGTAACATTTCGTAAACGGCAAATTTAACGCGCTCGCGCACCGCCCCGTGTTTTCTAATGCAACTCAATAAAATGTAGGTCACGGAACCACACCGGCGTGGATAAAGTTAGCAGCCGCTAGTGCTCGGAGTACGATACCTAGTTACTTTATAACAAATTCCTTAATTCTAGATCCGGTCCGAGTACCAGAACGTTTAAATATGGTTGCAGCGGTATAAACTCCGGAAAACTGTTGATTGCGTCACACGTAACTCTACGCGCACATACATTAGGTCATATCCCTTCATTTACATTTTGCCGTTTTGCAATTTGCTTTTAAAGATTAAATAATGGACAAAAACTCAAGAATTGTTTTTCACATCTAGTAACGAGATGGTTTCTCCTGGCAAGCGATTAATAACTAACCTTTGCTTATTTTAGTCCAAGCGTCAAACTATCTCTTTACTAATCGTCAATAGAGTCAAAGACGGCAAATTGTTTCCCCAAAATGTTTCAGATTCGAATGTTAGCTACTTGTAGCAATGTGGGTTGTCGATTTGTTTCAGGTTGATGATCAAATGAAGCTGCTGCAAAATTCTTGGTCCGACATGTTGGTGCTAGACCACCTCCATCAAAGGATGCACAACGGGCTACCAGACGAGACCACCCTCCACAACGGCCAGAAGTTCGACTTGCTCTGTCTCGGACTCCTGGGTGTCCCATCGCTGGCCGACCATTTCAATGAACTTCAGAATAAGCTGGCCGAGCTTAAATTCGATATATCTGATTACATCTGTGTAAAATTCCTGCTTTTACTAAATCCTGGTTAGTATTACTTCTTTAATTATGTATTAACATTATGATTTAAATTTTATTTGTTTTTGTTACTGAATTTAATTTTACACAATTGCTCTGTTTGCGAATGATTTCATTTTAATAAAGAATTTCAATTTCTGTACGATTATTTTTGAGTGTGTTTTGCTTCTGTGTAATGTATTTAGTTAATAGTGATGTATTTTTTGAAGAGTACCTATTCTTGGGATTTCAGAGGTAAGAGGAATCGTCAACGTAAAATGCGTCAGGGACGGATACCAGACGGTACAGGCGGCGCTTCTAGATTACACGCTAACATGTTATCCTACGATACAGGTAACTAGACGTGTTCATATATTTTTTAAATTTCTAATTAATCAATCACAGACCACCTCCAAACACTAAATCAGATAATTGAAAAGTACAACGAATTCAGAAAACCATTATACACTGCATTCGTGGACTACTCTAAGGCCTTTGACAGTTTGTCACATAATGCGATATTTTCATCTCTTCGCAATCAAGGCATCGATGATGTCTATGTAAGGCTCTTAGAAGTGATCTACGAATCCAGTACCGCATCGATACAGCTCCACTCACAAAGTCCGATTTTTAGAATAGAGAAAGGAGTCAAGCAAGGAGACCCGCTGTCTCCTAAACTATTTACATGTACCTTGGAGGAAGTCTTCAGAAAGTTAGCGGCCTCATGGACGGAGAGGGGCATTATCGTCGGCGAAAGGAAGCTCACAACCTTCGTTTTGCGGACGATATTGTTCTTTTCGCCCCTACAGCAGCCGAGCTCGAAAAAATGCTCCAAGACCTGAGCTTGGCAAGCCTTGAGGTTGGACTTAAAGTAAATCGGACAAAAACACAGGTGATGACCAACGGCACGAAAAGTAAGATCGAGGTCGATGGGCAAGAAATACACTACGTTGATGAGTACATTTACTTGGGCCAGTTAGTTTCTTTCGATAACAGGCAAGGCAAGGAAATCGATCGCCGTATCGAAAACGCCTGGAAAAGCTACTGGTCCATGAAACACTTTATGAAGGGGGATCTCCCCCTATGTCTCAAACGCAAACTCATCGACATGTGTATTCTGCCCATCTTGACCTATGGTGCTCAGACCTGGTCCCTGACAGAAGTCCAGAAGTCCAAACTCAAGGTTTGCCAACGAGCTATGGAGCGCAGCATATTAGGTGTTAAAAGATCCGATCGGATCCGAAACACCATGCTGCGCTCAAAAACTCGCATTGCTGATGTAGGGGTGAAGACCGCAAAATTAAAATGGAACTGGGCTGGACATGTTTGCCGTATGCACCCGGATCGATGGGCCAAGATATCTACCAACTGGTTGCCGCTAGACAGCCACAGAGGTAGAGGTCGGCCTAAGAGGAGATGGCGCGACGATCTAGATGTATACTTGGCAAGCTGATCAGGGGTTGCCGGAGATAGGGAGGCATGGAAGAGTGCGAGGGAGGCCTTTGCCCAGCAGTGGGACACATTAGGTTAATAAAAAATAAAAAAAAATCAATTTAAGAGAGGCTCTGGAAATTTTGGAAATATTAAGAGCTATAGAACTAAAATTATTATTCATAATTTCCAGGATAAATTCGGGAAATTGGTGATGGTAGTACCAGAGATCCATGCGCTGGCGGCGCGAGGAGAGGAGCACCTGTACCAGCGACACTGCGCGGGACAAGCGCCGACGCAGACCTTACTCATGGAAATGTTGCACGCTAAACGCAAGTAAGTATTGTCGCATTCTATTTTCAACTTAGGCTCTAATTATTAGCAAACTGGTCGATTTCTGCTAACTTAAACGTGACGACATTCTAAATACATCAAAATAGTATCTTACTTTAAGTAAGCAAAAACTGTAACGAAGTGACAGGTTAGAAATGCAATAAATGTGTCTCGTTTTAGGCCGAATGGAGGCGAAATGGTTAACCGGAGTGCAGAGCACACGTCAACTCTAGACAGATTGTATGTTGTAATTTTGAATATCACACTATTCCTTCACAGCCCACTTTTTGTATCATCCCTAATTATTATTTTGCTACATCCTCTTAATTTCTTACGGGTTGGTTTATTTCAATGAGAAAGAAAATTTTTAGTCTGGTAATACAAATTATTTCTTACAAGTTAATTGGAGGAAAAGCATTTTCTTTCTATCTTTCGCATTTACTAAGAAATTATATTCGTGAAACGTGTGAGGATTATTATATTATTCAAATTATTTTTATGATTTACGGTTTACCATGAATAACATGAATTTGATCTATAAAATTTGACTAAAATTTACTTTTGTATATTAATATACTTTTTTTAACTAAACAAGTACTTACGTAAAAAAGACAAATTTTCTTTCTCTGGTTACGTATGTATAGTAAATAAACCATGCATTTAAACTTTTACTTATCATCCCCCCCCCCCCCCCAAAGATTTAAAAAGCACTTTACATATTGCATTTGTAATGAATAATATTTAAACATGAAATATCTAATTAAATTAACCTTACATTATTTTAAAAATTAACCATGTCCACAAAAATTTAGAGATATGTCGAAAAAAAGTAATATTTATAATAGAAGCTGGCATAGAGAATTCAAATATATGTAGCCTCGATCAGACATCCAATTATCGTGACCGGAATTCCCTCTAGGGCTACATTTGAAAGTTTTATCGTTTTCCAATATTTACTCTCACAATAATAAGGTACCTAACTAAACTTAATAATTCTTGTTTTTTACCGAAAAGGTAACGTTTAACATTTGACTACAATGGTGATCCTGTTATGGAAATGGAATTTAATTAAAAGTTGAAAGAACATTTAAAAGATTTTAATGAAAAATCGACATAGCTCTAAATATATCAGTTTGGACTTTCACAAGTAAAACTATCGCTAAATCTTAATATGGGTCACACACGATGATAATTACAAAATCATCTTATTCACGCTACAAAATCGACAAATATAATAGAATATGAATTATAATATAATTACATTTTACCTACGTTTTGACAAGTTTTTAAGTGTATGGTACTTGATAGGTGGTTGAAATGGTCACCAACAGCTTCCGGCCGGTAGTAAACACAGACTTATAGAAAAGATAACTTGTTATGTGTACTGTACGTATTTGTTGTGTGTGTCAGGTGCGGTTTCCTGCCAAGCGACACGATTGAGCCGCATTCTCCCATCTAGAGAGTAAGCATTCTACTTTGTGCCTTGGACCACAATCGCATAATTATTGCACTTTTCATTATTAGTAAAACACCGTGGAAATTTTGCATTTTGAGCTTTATCTTGGATCGTGGTACAAAATGAAGTTTACCGAATTACATGGGAATGCGGCTTTATCTGCAATATTAATCTTAGCACTTTCTTTGCATATATCTAGTTTTCCCCTATCTTGTTTTATTACGGCCTGGATAATTCGCGGTGTTCTGTTTTTTCTGCCTTCATCTAGTTAATTTATTTAGTGCTCATTCTAACATTTTATTTTATCATAAATCTTGTTTTTATCTGTAATACCTACATTCATTACCACGAGTTCTACTAGTCCCTGCACTAAAATTATTATTTTTTAGTTGAGTTTTTACCGGTACTTGCAATTGTTGCTAAAAATAAATACCATTTGAAAGTAATCAGTGTAGAATATTGCCGTTAGCTAATAAGAAGATAGAATAAAGTTAAATAGTGGCGGCGGTTTCTGTTTCCAGATCTTGAATTACCAGTGAAGAGGAAGATACGAAGATGAAGAGGCGCCAAGCGCTCCTAACACCACATCAAATAGAATATTATACAACAAATATTACTTATTAATTAACTTTAGTTTTAAATTGGTGTGTGATTAAATTTATTAAGTTATTGCGCCGAGCGCCGGCTGGCAGTGCCGAGCGTGCCTAGTCCGAATACAGATAAAACAAATATTTATCTACCTTACTCTGTAACATAAATATACAAAAATATTGTACACCAGTTTTATGTAGCTACAGATAATTTATTTAGCAGTTTAACGTCTTCATTCAAAATTAAATAAGTACATTTTTATTTTAACTAGGTTCTCTTAACTTCGGTGCGTAGCGAAGGGATATTACATACATATTTTAGGAAAGCGTCTGTGATTATAAACGAAGAAATTTGAAGAAAACCGTTTTAAATGTTAGTTGAGATAATGTGTATAAATTTATAGTTAGTTAGTTTTATTGCAGTACCTAAATACGTCTAACGAGGGACGTTACTACTTATTAACATTATATTATACTTGATTTCAATATTTTGTCAGCACTCTACGAAAGTCTTCACTGATGATTGTGTTGTGTTCTTTAGCTTTATAGGATACTCTACGTGATGTGAAACGCGATTGATTTGTTCTCAAACTTTGAACTCGAGTGTGACAAATTTCTAATGACGCAATTAGTTATTAGCTTGACATGTTTCAGATTTTATCGGAAGTTGATATTTAAAAGTTAAAATTCGTCTATATGTAAAATAAGATACATTATTATTCACAAGGATATCGTGTTTAAAATTTACAATTGTTCTCTAAAATGTATCTAAATGTTGTAAGTATTTTTTTTATCGGCCATACCAGTACAAAAATCAAGCTTTTATCCTTGTAAATAATATAAAAGCACTTTACCGTGAATCATCCTATTTAAAATGTAAATGTTTGTGTATAAATATTCGCAACATACGTGCAAGAAGCCTTAAAAATCATAGATTTTTAATAAAATATTAAACTATATATATATGGGTACTAGCGTCTACCGACCCTTGGTCGAGGAAGATAATGTATTTTTATAAAGCATATTGTTCTTTATTAACATATATAATATGTTAACTGAAAAGTACATGATTTCGTATTTTTCTAACATAATTAAAATATGATAGAGTACGTAAACAAATCTTATAAAATCAACTTAAAAAGTAAACATAAATATACATGTATGTCGATATATTGTAATTATGTATAACTAATGTATTGTACCGCATAACACGTTGCAAATTTAATTTGAGAACGTTTTATTTTTGTAATGTTTTTCTGACAGTTTGTGTACATAATTAGCAAAAGCAGAATCCACTACCTAAACTACTTTAAGAACAATATTATTATTTATTGAATTTGCAACGGGAAAGGCAGAAGTTTGGAAAAGGCATTGGAGGACGACATTATGTATTTACTTGTAAAGTGAGCCCCGATATACAAGGTGCAATGAGAAGTACGTTCGACTTCGCGGGATGATTCACTACTGTTTTTTATAGGTGTAAATATAAAAATTATCAAATTTCACCGGGTTTCATAACTTCCAATAAAAACGTACCTATATTTTGTCATCATTTATCGGTAGCAGAGATCACGCTCACCGACGAAAAAACACTTCTAAGTTAGGCTATGGATGGCTACAAAATGTTTAAAGACACCTTTAATGAAGACAAGTCTGACTTCCGATTGTTTTGTCGTCGCTGTTGAGTAATGTGTCTAAATCCAACGCCGGGTCGAATGTACTAATTTTTACACAAATGTATACACGATGAAGGCTTAGTTTTATTCAAAATGTGATTAATGGTTTGTGTTGGAACGAGAATGTATAGATATTATAAATAGTAATATTGTTAGTGTCACTGCACCAAGTGCAAATATATTGAATAGTAGATGGCATCAATAAGTAGGTGTTATAAAAGTGATGTTTTCCATTGATTTGGCTAAACGGCCGTACCTAAGCTTTATTATCTGACACTATAAATGAACAGCATCACATTGTCTATTATACCGTCCAGTGAACACCGTAGTTTTATAGGTCGTCGTCATGACATTGCTGTCAGTCTTCAACTTGTAATAAATCGGGTTACGTTACTTGACGCTTAGTACCTGATTTTAATAAGTCATCGTAAAATCATTAAAAAATATTTACGAAGTTCCTTAAAACAATGTTGTGGTACAATTTACAAATAATATATTACGGGAAAAATATAATTCATCATTTTAGCTTCAGCCGTTTTATAAGCAATAGATTTGGACACAAGTTTTAGTTCTTGTGGCGTTCTACGTTATGTAAGACTTTGTTATTTTTATAATATACCTACCCCTCTTTATTGTAATTAAAATTGTAAATATTTACGCGGTTAGAAACCTCGCGAACGAAGTATCTCGTTCTTAATGCAATCATCCTTATATAAATACTAATAGGTACGTAACTGTGAAGCTACGACATCGAATATGTATGACACCGACAAGTCATAAGTACCTACTACAGGTGATTTAAAATGAAGGATAAAGTAAAATCACTTTTTTGCAATGAATAATTCCATGTAAATAACATACAAAACATAATTAATCCAGCAGACGAAAAAAATAAACTTGGTTTATGTTAGATCGGCAACCGTGTACCAAAAATGACCAAGAGATGTTGATGTTCACAGGTCAGTAAGAGAACAAGGTGAAAGGTGCCTAATCAGTCGTAGCTTCACACGTTAACATGCTTTATCAAAAGCAAAGCTGATCTGTGATGGTATGACATAGTTAGGCACTAGGCTGTGTGGGTCATATTTGTCCGTACTGTAGGGGCACAATGTCAGGTGGTTATGTGGCCAATTTTTAAAGAGATTTCCTGTGTCTTCTGCAGCTTTAAGATAAATACTTATCGTAGACAGCAGGGTCGTATTTAAAAATGGGTCGAGATAATATTCAGTCAAAAGTTTACTAATTCACATGTTTTTACAAATATTTAAATAGATTACACTTTTTTCGTTAACCGTTTACCTCAATTGTACATTTTAAAATTAGTTTTGTGCCTTTTGTTTTTTACCAAACGCGTGTTACCATTTACACTCAGTATTTTGCATAATTACTGTTTATATTCAATGTTCCGCTAAATCTTGCAGTATTACATATACATTTCAAATGTCGTACACATCTTATTTACGAATCTATTTTGCTTAGATAAATGAAAATTATACACTATTTTAAAATATACAGGGTGTAACAGAAAGGGTATATAAAGCCGAAACACAGCGATAGTCCTCATAAAACTGAACAACTTTCCCCAAGGAACATGGGTCGTAACTCGAAAAAAAAATTTCGCCTCCTCATACAAAATGCCCGATCAGCTGATCGAGTAAGTATGGGCGATCCAAAAATTTTTTTCGAGTTACGACCCATGTTCCTTGGGGAAAGTTGTTCAGTTTCATGAGGACTATCGCTGTGTTTCAGCTTTATATACCCTTTCTGTTACACCCTGTATAGTTATATATTTTAACCGTGGGTAGGGGCGCGTCTAGTTTGTTACCAATATATATATTGTAACCCTCTTATCGTAAAATTCGAAACATGATCACTTCAAAAAGATTTATCAAGTTACAGATTCAGGCTTTAATAAATTCTATTATTTTATTAATAATGATACCAAAACACAAATTAATCACCTAAATGTGTCGTCACAGAGAACAAAAAATTTTACCTTATTTAATTTTAACAAGGTATCAAATGAAAAATACTTAAAAGTAAATATATCTATCAATTTCGCCTTTTGCGCCTCCTTCGGCGTTATGTAAAGAATATTTTTGAATTTTCGCGAAGTCTTAAATCTGGTAAAATCATTAAATGTATGGTCAAATTGTCAAATTAATTAATAGTTTAAATGGGACATATTCTTTTTGAGAATTTTATATTATTCGTTTTTTTCTGACATCATTAGGTGTATGTTTATTATATTACACAAAGGTAACGGTGTAGAGTGCCATTAGAATAGTGATCTGATCGTACAGGGTTAGTAAAGTTGGGTGAGCACAAGCCGGGGCGGGCTCTCGACGCGCGTCCTTGCACGCTGTAACGACAAGCTAGTGTTTCCGATTTTTAATATGCGTCATCTATCGGACTTGTACCAGTGAACATAATTACTAATTAAGTCTGCATAACCGCCACTTCTGAACTTGCTTCATCCGTTTTATAGAAAACCTTTTTTACTAAACTTTTTTTTTATGTAACAGCTCTATAACTACTATTTACGTCTTAGGCTAGGTGTAATATACAGCGTAACGTTGTATTTTATTGAACGTGTAAGTAATATCTATATTTATGAATTAATGTTATAAGTATTTGGAAATATTAACGTACACGATAAGTGTTCTGTGTAAATGTACATTTTGAGTTCAATTAGAATGTAAGCGAGATGTAGATAGGTATTGTAAGTGCGCGGAGTCGGGCGTGGTGTATGTCGGGCTCGCCGCAGCGGCTGCGAGCGGCGGCAATGGCGAGCAAGGGCGCCCCGTCCTGCCCAGTTCGGGCACTGTTACTTCGCTCAGATTCGCCCGCGCAGTCACGTAGCTAGGCCCCGTGGCCCGTAGGAGGCGAACTCTAGTGCCGGGCTGGGAGCAGCGTACCTCTATCCAAATATTGTCGTCGAGCTGCCAGTCAGTGGTTGCAACGATCGGCTCCGATGAGGTTACGTACGCATCGCACACATTCCAAACGCGATTTGAGTAACGCGTTACAATTGTAAGTTAACCACTTTGTTGTTCATTAACGATAAGTTAGATTTAATCTCAGTCGATGCTGTTTAACTGTGGTCTATGTATAGTATTCTCTTGATTAAGTTTATGTGAAGATGTGAATTTGAGCGAATCGACAGGCCTTAGCCTGAAGGGTTCATATTAGGTGTAAAATCTTAAGTACCTAAGCGATATTTCTGTTGCACCCTACTTTTATTTTGCAAGCCGTGTTAATTCTACGTTATTAATTGTATAATAATTGTGTGTATATATATATGTATATATATTTATGTATAATAAAATAGGTAGAGCGAGGTAAACAAAGTTTTCGTTCAAACTTAAGTATGTTGTTGTTGAATCTGAAAAAGGGGACTGGCAAAAATCAATGCAATGTCGCTTTTGCTGTTGATGACATTATATACTTTACCATAGATATTAGCTACGGCTATTTATGTATTGCTGTTGTTTAGATGGTGAGGTGGTTTAGAATCGGGAATGGGGTTACATGGCTGGGAATCTTTGTGAGGTCCCCCTCTACAAGCCTACTCCCGATATGTGTAGAGCTTAGAGCTCGCCCCAAGCCACGAAAGGAACGAGTCCCTCGCATCTCGGTCCAGCGACCGTAAAACTTATGTTAAATTATAAGTACACCCGATGAATTCAACCGCAAAGGCTAGGTGTGAGGTTGCGTCCATTTTAAATGAACTTCTGATGAAACAATAAAATAGGACATCCGCTCCCTGGGGCGGCGGAATTTATTCATCATGTAATCACTGTAGCTATTCGAGGAGGCGGACACCTAATGGCTCCGTCGCAAACGTCACATCACTAATACATCACTAATTGGTAGATTATTTTAATGCTAAATTGTTTTAGATGATAATCTATGGACAATGGAATTATGTATATGTTTACTTTAACATAAATTCGGTGTTTATATTATAAGTAATTGTCTTAAGATAATAGTTATCGTTGTTCTGTAACCACAACAACAGTTCAATTGGAATGGAGCAACTGGTTTTATTGAACATAGCCACACTTACCGTGTCATTACCTCACTTAACATCTTTTTTTTACATTAAATTATAGTTAATTGTTGTCGCTAAATCCTTTAAATTTATTTTATTGTCAACATATTGTTTAGAGATGTCATTAAGTTTAAATTGTAAAGACGATGATCTACTTGTAAATGACATGATAGATACATGAATAAGGCGGTGAGAGAAGTCGGCCGTGCATCGTCAAGTGTATTTATTTTCTTGGTGATTAATAAATATTGTGAGACGCACGTACGCGCAGGCGACGGGGGAATAATGCTCGCGTCGTCGCCCGTTATTGTAGAAATAAATGATATTTTCGTTTACACTGCGTGTTTATTTGCACCCACATTCAGCAGGTTATCTTTTATACCCTTCCAACATTTTGTCTCATACGATGTGAAATAACTTGAAAAATATACATTCCTACCTATCAAAAGGACGGCAGAAAATAGACCAGTGTGGCGTAGACTCCACCGACAAGAGCCGAAGCTCTTAAATTTAATGATGACCTATCTAGTAAATAAATTGTATTTCAGTTTGTTAGAATGCAACTCTTTGTATTTATTATTCAAGATTTGATTGATAAATATTAATTACTCAACAAAATAAGTAACTTATATTAAACGTTTTTTTTAATTTGACTACTCATATCTACATAAGTACCGACATAATCTACTACTAATGACTAAACTTACCATGCTTTCAGCAGATTTTTGAATTGAGCATTGAAGTTGATCCCATCTCAAACAAAACAATGCCAATGCATCTTTGCTCAAACTACGTATATAAGTAGGTACTCAAAGTTGAAAATGTGATCATAATAATGTTCGATTCAGTAACCGCTGTTACTTATAAACTAACTAACAAAATGTGATGTATATTCATATTTTTTACAAATTAAATCTACATAACACATACATAAAATTAGGTAAATGCCCAAGATAGTGCTACAATAAAAGATAAAAGTATATCTCAATATTTTATTTTTATATAGACAATAATAAACTCATATTTACATATTTCAAATTCATACTATGCACCAGGAAACTAATCTACAGGTTTTAATATGTCGGTATCAATTTAGGGTTGCATCCTTAAAGAGCCATCTAGACGTATGGTCTCTCCGTTGATCATAGGGTTCTGTATAATGCTTTGGACTAAGTGAGCAAATTCGGAAGGCTTACCGAGACGCGAGGGAAAGGGCACGTTAGATTCCAGTTCCTTGATAGCAGGCTCAGGTAGGAGTTCCAACAGGGGCGTTCTAAACAAACCTGAAATACGCAAATAGCTTCTGAATCAAACTGTTCGAAGCATTGCCTGTAAAACATGTAGAGAAACCGGAGAATATGTTACTGGAAGATAGATGTGTTATGGGCCTACCTGGTGCAATAGTGACAACTCTGATTCCTTGCTTGCTGAGATCTCGTGCAATAGGTAGAGTCATGCCCACAATTCCTGCCTTAGATGCGGAATATGCTGCCTGGCCAATCTAAAATATGGGGTAAACAAAATTAAGTCTTAGGAAAATTTCTTCAATGTAACATTAATATAAATGTTATTTACTTGTCCATCAAATGCCGCTATACTGGCTGTGTTGATAATGACGCCTCTTTGTCCGTCGGCGTCGGGAGCGTTTTGACCTATCATACCAACTGCCAAACGTACTACATTGAAAGTTCCAATCAAATTCACCTGAAACAAGTTTAATACCGTTTTGTTTAAAAATAGGGTACTTTTATTGTTATGGTGCTCCCGCACTGCATGTTAAGTAACGATGGTAAATGTTTTATAAGAAACAATAGTATACCAAAAGTTTTTTATAAAATGTTTACCAACGTTTTTAAATGGTAGGAGAACCCCTGGCTAATGAGAACATTGTCAAGTGGGAAGAAATTAAATGATTCATTGTTTTTATAGTAACTCTGCTTATTGTGTGCAGTAGCATATCTTCTTAGCTTTAAATCGAGAAGTTCTAAAGAAAAAAACGATTTATATTTTATTTTATAGAATATTGTCAAACCTCAATAGTTTTCTTAAATTGGTTTAGATCAAAAGGTTGGTTTTTCTTGAAATTGTAAGTCCTGGTCGCTGTGGCAATGCCAGCACAGTTCACAGCTACGTCCAGCCGGCCAAACTTGTCTTTAGTTGCTTGCAATGCTTGTTTAACATCTTGTTCGGATGTTATCTGGAAATATACAAGAAGAAGCCTTCAAATAGAAGTCTACACATCATGATCTTGATAATTTTAGATTAACAAAATCTCTTAGAACTTATCATTCATATAATATGAGCGAGCATCTATAATAGAAAATATTGCCTTAAACCTGGGTCCAGGTTGTACTTATTATTGTTAATTTATAGAATAAAATGTTACTTACGTCTGTGGGCACAAAAGCAGTATTTTCACCAAGTTGTTTAGCTGTTTCTTGACCCTTGCTAGAAGGTAAGTCGCAAATGATGACCCTTCCTCCTTGTTTCACTAACTGTTCCACAGTGGCTTTGCCAAGCCCCGACGCTCCACCGGTTACTATTGCTACTAAACCCTGTGGAAAAACATTGCTTTTATAATATAATTCCAGTAATTTTGAGTTGTTTGTTAAGAATAAGCATGTAGGTAAGTAAGATTTGGGAAGTTTGATTATTTTACCTTAGGTACCTACCTACTTGATAACCTAAATCATTAAATTTCCATTTTGATAATACGGTTTTGTTATGCGTCCATAAAGATGCCTAAGTTCATACATAAGTACTTTTTGTAAAGTTATCACAAAATTCAGAACTAAGTTTCTAAAGTTTAGATCGCACGAAATAACCTTTTCATATAGGAAACTTAAACTCACCTTAAACATGTTGACGATTGAATCTGTACCCAACTAGAATGGCAAAGTTCAAAATTCAAATAGTCGTTATTAATTCCTGTGGAATAAAATAAGTAGGTATAATGTACGAGCTATTTACTTAAGTAGTAGGTAAGTTTCTCGTGAACATTTCGTCAAGCTTAAACCAACTATTAAATGTTATACTTACAATAAGATCAAGCTCCTTTATTAAGTAAAAGATTTTATAATGTTATCTTGTTGGCTATCATTTATGTTATCAGTTAAAAATTTAATAAATACCAATCCCTTATCTCTACAACACTTGCAAACATTTCAGTCAGTATTCACTCACAGTATTCATGTGGTATTTATTCATATTCACAAACAAAACGTCAAAATTGTGTTGCCACATGAACGTGAATTGACAAAGTAAAAGAAAATAAGGTAGAAATAAGTGTGTTATTTTTCCGTTATTTTGTCAATTTACAAAAAAATAACAATAATATTTCTGTTAAATCGTGAAAAAAGGGGTATCACAGGAAAGAAGAATCCCAATTTTTAACCAATTAACCCACCTTTGTTAGATTATTTGAAAACATAATTCTAATTTCCAAAGAATCAATCGGTTTTTGAGCTTGCAGTTGGCAACAATGACTCCGTGTTGAAAGAGGCGCCGCCGGCCACGTGCGATGTACTGTCAAAAGTTTAAAGACACGAAGATTCCCGCACATTATTGATTATTATTCCTTCTTCAGGTTTTTCCTGTACATAGACTCGTTACAACTTTTTTTTTACTTCGATTATTAGCAAACAGATACTTCTGGTCTAGTCGTATGGAGTTGGGCCTTGACATACACATATAGCTTTTTAAAGACCTCGAAAAATATAAATTTCGATAACTTTGATAAAGTAGGTAGACTGAAAGAAAATGATGGTAGTGTTGAAAAATGCAGGAGTTGATTACAGAGAAAGGAAAATAATACATCAGCTTCATAAGGACCAAGAGACAGTAATTGAGGTCGGGGGTCAGAGAGGGACAATAAAGATTAAATTAGGCAACACCTTGGTGTTGTGTAAGACTAGGGTGCCATTTAAAATAATAATAAGTACAGGGAAATGGGGGACAAAATAAGTATCTAGGTACTTACAGTTCATAAGATTTGCTGAGGACATCGCAGCTTTCACAGAGAACAGACATCACTTACAGGAACTAATTTTGAAATGTGGTGCTGAAGGAGGATGGAGAGGATAAACTGGTAAAGCAATCAGGAAGTCCTAAAAAATTGTCACCGAGAAGCGTTGCTCGTTAAGAACGATAGAAAATAAAAGAGGGAAGAAGATAGGACACTTGGTGCGACATGACGTCTTCATATGAAACATCAGTGAAGGAAAGATTGAGGGTAAGAGAGGGAGAGGAAGACCGCGACGCACTTACTTCACCTAAGTGAAGGACAAAGTTAACGTCATGTCATATCAAGAAATCAAAGCACTGGTAGAAGACAGGCCCAGATGGCGAATGCTCCAGCGACAAGTGTCTTAACTCTTAAATGATGATGATTTATTTAACCGCACTGTGAGTTAATTACCTACAGTGGGAATTAATTTAATTACGCAACAATTATCTACTATCATAGCGTTCCTCCGATTGTTCATCTGGTTGGTTGGACAGTAGCTGCTCCATCACATGAACACTTTCATTGTCTTGATTTGCAGTCAAAACAATATTGCGTTTTGCCTATAACTGCCTATCTATAACTTGGCGATAACTGGAAAACGGGGATCTTTATTTTCTCCTTGATAATTATTATAATGGCCTCTATTTAATCCTACAGCAGTCTCCTCCGTATCCAGTATTCTTCCCCTTTCCCTGGTAACTTCTGCTTAGTTTTCCAAGACTGCATTCGGTCCAGATCGTCGCGCCGCCATCTCCTCTTCTCCGCTGTGGCCGTCTAGCGGCAACCAGTAGGTAGACATTTCGAAATATTTTTTTAGTGTTGCTATTAAACGGCTTTGTAATTTAGTACCTGACGTAGGCATAATAGAATTGTCTTCTGTCTGGTGTTATATACGTACTTGCTCCCACGAGTGAGGTACCTTTCCTATACTTACAATACTTTGGTACTTATGAAAGTTGACGTTATTACTATTTGAGAAACTTGAACCCATTGTTATTATAATAACATTAAATCGGCAACAGCTGCAACTTTTATAACAAACCTTTCTAATAATGAAGATGTTTAATAAGTAACAGTCTTTTGAAACAATGGAGACCTTATGCTTTCAAGTCGTCTTGGATCGGAGCATCGGGAACATTGATCATTGTGTCTTGCTATTTGCTACTCGGCGGAACACTCTATCATGTGGCAACTTTCTCTAATTGTAACCTTGCTAGCAGTACCCGCGATGGCGGTTGATAAAAATCGCGACAGGAGTTACGAAGGGAGCCACGAGAATATAAACGAGGACTCAGAAAAGAACATGTATTACACCCGGAAGGATGCGGACAATCGACTTCAATCGGTTTCATCTAGTCCGCGGAGTGTCAAAGGGGAAGTGGTTGTGGAAAAATTTGTGGAGACATTGATGGCCAGCGAACGATACTTGAAGATGATCGAATCGGTCGAAAGAAAGCTTAATCACTTGGACGCCACGTTCCATGAAAGAACCAACAGCATCTTGAAATATGTGTCAGAGATGCTGCGCGTGATGAAGGCGGTGCCCACCGCGCTCATGGAGACGGCGCTGAGGTCTATCAAGACGGACCTCGACAAACTCAAAGCGGTCGTTGCAGAGCAACCCAATATGCGTGGTAATAATGTTTCTCTTGAATGCTTGGTGTGGCGCTTTTTTTGTGTATTAAAACAATGGTACCTGCAAAAAGCTGCAAGTAGTACCTGCTTTCAGCTCTTTGCAGGTACCATTGTACCAAAACGTTAGTTTGTTTCTTTAACGTTTTAAAATAGTAACAAACTACCAAGACATGGGTAAACTGAACGAGCGGCATTAAAAATAATCGTTTCACTACGGTGGTGATGAGTTAACTTAACTATTCCCTCAAAACAAAACCTTAACGACTCACTGATCGGTGAATCGTTAGAGTAAAGTCCCTAAATATGGACTACCATATGGTTTTCTTTGAATAAAACTCAAAATATTGAAGCTCAGTTAGTCATTTTAATTGAAATCGATCAAGAAACTTATTAGTAATAATAATATTAAGTAAAATCATAAAATGGAACGATCATTTTTAAAATTTTAATATTTTTATAAAGTTATGCCAATTTCCACATCTCAAAAATGGTAGTTCAATTTGGACCACGGGGTTTTTAATATGGACTAGGGGTATTTAATATGGACAATTTCATATTATTTGGTAATAAATTAAACATAATTTATTAAGAATCATATAGGAACTTCAAATATTTTTGGACTAGGTAGAAGTAGGTTTATTTACGCGAACAAAATTCAGAAATAAAGTTGACACCTACTAAACTAGCACACCTACCGTGAGCCCACTGGTTACAAGCTTGGTATCCACTATACTCCACGAGCATCTTCAGATATGAGACCATTAGGTACAGTATAAACATTTCGCATTACTCTGGTTAATCGCTGGCATCAAAACTAGAAGAAATTATTGTTGTTCCGCCAGGTTCTTTTTCTTTTGGATGGCATGTTTAGTTGGTTATTTTAAAGTTCTATATTCTATCTTGGTCTACGATTTAAATTTCTTCAATCTATTGTTTTTCTCTTGGAACTTCTTTTATTCTATGCCATTTGTAAAACAAATAAGTTACGGTTTATTAAATGAAAACCGCGTGGTCATAATATGGACCGGTGGTTCATATTTAGAACTTTGTCATGGGTCCATATTCAGATCCTACTACTTCTTAAATATTTTATTCGCGCAAAAAATATTCTTACTAGATGGAGATATGCGTGAGACACAAAATAATATAGAACATATTAACGAATCTAAGCTAAAGATAAAAAACGTGAAATAATAATAACAAAAACAGTAAAATCATTACAAAACCCACCAAAAAATTACATCGACCTTTGCTAAAATCACAAAATGGTTGCTGCTGACACATGCACACTGGTATTTTCGCTGTTTCCAAATGGTGGGGTAGCGAGGGGTAGGAGCATCGAATTCTACCTACGTCGCCGCGATTATAGTGCCCTCTTTTGAATTATTGCAGTAGTCCATATTATGAGACTGGTCCACATTTAGATAACTTACTCTAAGTGTTCGATTTTTCGAATTCAAATTATTATAAAGTACCTACTTAATTTAGTCTACTGTAACTGAACTACTGATCAAACAACATTTCAGAATCGTTATCGAGTATTATTTAAACTCATTCAGCGAGACATTCGGCAACTAATACTTACTTAAAATCTAAATTATAACACAAGCGGTCAGTGAATAGTTAAGGTGAAAAGAATAGGGAATACATAAGGTTAATCGATTCTGTCTAGTTAATCAGGAATCGTTTCAGACAACTATATCAAGACTACCCATGCCTATAACAAACTAACGTTTTAAAATGATAAAAATTAACTGTCGCTTTATATGTAAGGTACAGTGGGTGAATAAGGCCCGCCGTTTTGCAAGGCCCAAGCTCAAAAAACCCGTTAAAATATATTTAATCTGCACCGCCTTCCTAGCACATGTAAAATGGACCAATAGAAACGCAGGAACGCAAGAGTCGATCGCGAGCGGATGCCATTTTTTCAGTGAGAGCCGTTCCTTTACGGATTTCGGAGACGGCCAATGCATTCCTTAAATTTCGCTGCCTTAAATCGTAATTTTTTACTTGTTTTTGCCATTATTTGTAGGTAGATTTCTATTTTGTGTGTTTATTTAATGTTCATTCTATTGATTTCTAAGTAGACAGGTCTGATTTTATTTTCATTTAGTGAAAAAATGGAACATGTGGGTAGCAAGGCCCAAAACGTTTAGGGTGGCCCAACATAGTGGATGATTGGGCCTTACTATACCGTATTGGGCTGTGTATAACCCAATCAAAGTCTTATAAAGCCCTTTAGTTTTTTATAAATTTAGTTTTGTCTAATTTGATGTAGGTACTACAAAAAAAAAATACAAAGTAATTAGTTAAACATACCATTTAAAACAATGCTTTACTCTAATGCCATAAAAATGTCTTCTCCGATGATATTACGGGAACTTTAGAAAGAAAAATAATTCTACATAAGATTTCGTTTTAAATTTCACACATACCTGTAACCCATCTTCAAATAAAACTGAATCAAATAACAATGTATTTTTACTATGATATTTTTTTTACAGGGCCTTGCAACATGCAATCAGGGCCGTATATACCAAATACGTGTAATAAGGCCCAATGTATGAAAATTTCAACATCAAAATGATTGTTATTAGGGACTTAATTCTGGCCTAAACAAAAATATATTTACTTAAAACAGTAATATTTTTATATGAAATACAAAGAAAACAATTTCCGGGTTCTTTTCTAACATGATGTAAAACTATAAATTTCTGAGTAAATATTGATGATTTTAATTAATTCTTGCTGTTATCAAAATCCAAGAATGTGATGCTTTTCATATTTATACATCTTAGAAGTATTTAATTGTAACTTTTACAGCAAATTATTTGAAAACAACACGGGCCTTATTATCAACCCCATTTTTAGTAAGGCCCAAAATCGATGTTTTTTAAAATGGCTAAAATACTATCTCAATGTAGTTAATATTTTAAAAACTGCTTTTATATTGATTCTCAAATAATCGTAGTATTCATTACATGCAGTTTCTTCCGTAATGATGGTATATTAAAGATTTTATTTCAATTTGAAACTAGGCGGGCCTTATTAGGCCACTGTACCTTAATTTTAAGAAAAAAAACAGCCAAGTGCGAATCATACTCGCGGAGGAAGAGTTCCGTACTATTCACTAATGATACCGAGAAAAAAAGGCAAAAAAAGTCACGTTTGTTGTATGGGAGCCCCCCTTAATTATTATTTATTATTATTCTATTTTTAGTATATTTTGTAACATCATTTGTGAACATTTTAACGTTGTAGGCTATAATAGTTAATGAGATACAGCCTGGTGACAGATGGACAGACAGAAAAACGGACTGCCAATTAGTCTCAGTAATAGGGTCCCGTTTTGGCCCTTACGATATGGACGGAACCCTTAAAATAGGTACCTAATTCAACATCGGGAGTTTATAGTGGTGTTTTAGAGAGGGCATATTATGGTCGAAACTAGAGCTGCGATTAGACTGGTCAATTTTTTATTTTGTTAGACGTGCGCGTAAAACATAAATCTTCGCAAAACAGTTTTCACGATGTTATCAATAAATTGTATTTCCAACTGTTTTTAAACGACTTCAAAAAAAAGGAGGAGTTTCTCAATTCGACCGTATAATATTTTTTTATTTTTTTTATGTATGTCCACGCAAAACTTCGTCGTTTATGAACCGATTTTGATGATTCTTTTTTTGTTGGAAAGGGGGTATCCCGAGGGTGGTCCCATGGTAAGTAAACCAGGATCTGATGATGGAATCCTGGAGAAATCGAGGGAAACTCTCGAAAAAATTGTATTTTCGACTAGTCTGTTTCTTATGTTTCTTCACACAACTTCGTCGTCCATGAACCGATTTTGATGATTCTTTTTTTGTTAGAAAGGGGGTATCCCAAGGGTGGTCCCATGGTAAGGAAACCAGTACCTGATAGTGGAAACCTGGAGATATCGAGGGAAACACTCGAAAAAATTGCATCGCGACTAGTGTGTTTCTTAATATTATGCAATAATAAGAATTTTAAAGCCCTAATGTTTAATGAGGGTCTGACGTTGACCTGATGATGGAGCGGAAATGCAGTCGACGGAACTCGACAACGGTTTACAGCAAGTACTTTGTGTTTGGGCTTGATTAACTTAATATTATTGAGACCTTTCATCTAAATGGGTTGTGACTGTTATTAGGGGTCTGATAATGAAAGTGAAGGACAGTCAAGGGAAACTAAAAAAAGTGAAATAAAAAAATTTTGCCAAAAAAGAAACAACTTAAAACGGAAACTAAAAAGTATAAAATAAATTAACTTGTACAGCAAATTTCGAGTTTATAAGTGATTAAAAGTAACATAAACAAATACATAATTATGTCTTTAAAATTTTTGAAGACGGTGCCACAGATTACCTAATAGTTACTACGTAACAGATACTTCACTCAGAAGAAAATGTCCAATACCTACTGCTTTAACAGAGCGCAATAGCCCAACTGTCACGTCATATACCACTGCATGCTAAAATATGCCTAAATACTCAAGCATATAGTTGTGATTGCTTTGCACCGCGCGATCCCGTAAAAATCGCGGGGCTGCCTCTTCGATAAAATTAAATTAAAAAAACGTTTTGCGACTATGTTATTGAGAACTATGAATATGTTCCGACTTATATGGGGCAGTTTAAAATTCTATCGTTTTTAATATATTTATTTTTAACATGTTTTTATTTTTAATGTTTTCTTATCTTTCTAAATTCTCGGTTATTATTATTTTTGTTATTAAAAAAACTTAATTATTAAAAATTATAAAACATTAAAAACAAATAAAAAAACGAATGGTACTATCAAAGTTTGACCAACGTGCGAGCGCTTCGCTTTGACAACCGCGCTTCGCTTGGTCCGCAAGCGGCTCGCTGAGCGGTAGGTATTTATAGCGCGAAAGTACATAGAGTGACGGAGGCCTGACGGTGCCACCTGTTTCCTTGAGATGTGAAAAAGATTGATTATAAGTACCTATATCTAGTTTAGTTTTACTTGGCACCGTCTTCAAAAATTTTAAAGGCATAATTATGTATTTGTTTATGTTACTTTTAATCACTTATAAACTCGAAATTTGCTGTACAAGTTAATTTATTTTATACTTTTTAGTTTCCGTTTTGAAGTCGTTTCTTTTTTGGCAAATTTTTTTTTAGTTTGTCCTTTTCCGGGTGTGATTTCGAAACTGCCTTTTTATAGCAGGTATAAGTAGGTCCCTACGATGGTGGCCGTAGTCAGGCGTCCGTCACTCTATGTACTTGCGCGCTATAAATACCTACCGCTCAGCGGGCCGCTTGCGGACCAAGCGAAGCGCGGTAGTCAAAGCGAAGCGCTCGCACGTTGTTCAAATTTTGATAGATCCATTCGTTTTTTTGTTTGTTTTGAATGTTTATATTTTTTAATAATTACGTTTTTTTTAATTAAAAGCATAATAATAACCGAGAATTCAGAAAGATGAAAAAGCATTAAAAATTAAAAATAAAAACATGTTAAAAATAAATATATTAAAAACGATATAATTTTAAACTGCCCCATATAAGTCGGAACATATTCATAGTTCTCAATAACTTAGTCAAAAAACGTATTGTTATTTTAATTTTATCGAAGAGGCAGCCCCGCGATTTTTACGGATTCGTGGGGTGCGAAGCAATCTCAACTATACGCTTGAGTATTTAGGCATATTTTAGCATGCAGTGGTATCTGACGTGACAGTTGGGCTATTGCGCACTGTTAAAGAAGTAGGTATTGGATATTTTCTTCTGAGTGAAGTATCTGTTACGTAGTAACTATTAGGTAATCTGTGCCGTAGTGTATGAAATAGAATAATCGCGATGCTCTCAACTTTTGTGTAGATTTTATTTGATGTTGCCAATATCCATCATTCATGAAGTTTTAACGCGCAGGCCACAAGCATTCAAATTATAATTTAAAAAAAAAATGACTTGAGCCTGGAACTAAGTACCTACCTACTTATTAATTTACCAACTTTTTAATGTAATCATTCCCAGATTAGTTAGGGAGAGGACCGGATGGGTGTAGTTGATTCGACTTTCGCGATCTTTATAGAAAGTAGAAACCATGACATTTTGACAAATTAAGTTAAATAGGTATTTATAGGTAGGTACTTTAGGTATATAGGTATTTTTATATAGATATTTACGACCCATGTTCCTTGGGGAAAGTTGTTTAGTTTCATGAGGACTATCGCTGCGTTTCGGCATTATACCCCCTTTCTGTTACACCCAGTAGAATGTAATAGTTTCAATGTTATCGGCCGAAAATTAGAAGCAAAAAACAAAATTTAATAAAAAACGAATATTTTGTATTATAAGAAATTAAGTACCTATATGAAATACGAACAAAGTTTGAAGATAGCTTGAAACCATTAAAAAAAAGGAGAAGTGATTAACGAAACCCATTTAAATTTTTATTTCACTACTACACTACTGCCTCATTAGTTCCCGATTGTTTACCCATATGTAACAAAGTTAACAAGATAAATACTTTGATACGTCAGAACACATTAAGATGGATTTAATAGGTACAAATACCGATAGATACCGTATATAAAATATTACTTATATCCTACCAAAGCTAACTCGAAGGCTTCCGCACACCCGCTGCAGTGCACGCTATTGACTAAAAGTATTAACTTAACTATTAAATAGGTATTCATTATTATTATTCAACTTGTCTAGAGTACCTCGTGTTAGGTTAATTAACAGAAGAGGTTAATATTTATCTTTGTTAACGTTACAAAAAACTGCGCAGTTCATAAACTCCAGGCTGTATAATCAGGGAGCGCGCGGCTGAACTCACCAGATCAGGATTCGCCAGAGTACAGTAGCCAACTGGACTGGAGTAAGTACGTAAAGGTTTTTAAGATTGTACCATTGTTCCAGTTTCCGACCATTTACATTGCCATTACCGTTTATGTTCCCACACTCGCGATGATATTTGAATTCAAGTTATCACTTTAAAAACAAGCCTTTCTGATAATGACGTTGTTGAAAAAGATATAATACTAAAGTAACAATGGAAGGAAGCTTCTCAGTTATAATATATGATCGAAGAGCAGCCCTCGAAAAGTGATCATTGTGGCAGCAGACGGGAGTGTCGGCGGGTCTGCGTCGCAATGTGGTTCACACAGCTGATCCTCTTGTTCGTACTACTGGTAATCTCGGTTGTGACCACCATCGAAGTCCACAACGCCCATACCCACCGCTCGCAGCAGCAGGGCCGCATGAGGGATGGCGTCAAGAAATACTTCAAGTCCAAGGACAATGACTCCATTAATAGTTACCTAACAGTGCCACCCAAAACTACTGAAAGTGAACCAATGGTAGAGAAATTCATCGAAACCCTCATCGCCAGTGAACGATACCTCAAGATGATTGAGTCAGTAGAGAGGAAGGTCGTTCACCTAGATGCAGCTTTCCACGAGCGAACCAACAATATCTTGAAGTTCGTGGCAGAGATGCAGATGCAGATGAAAGCCAAACCCGCGATCACGGGGGAGTTCTCCTTAAACTACCTCAAGGAAATCAAAAGCGACCTCGAAAGCATCAAGCTATTACTGGCAAGTAGGCCCATCGAGGGGCAATCAACTAAAGGTAACGATTCATTTTTAATTCTTTAAATAGCTTCTCGATTAGAAAAACAAGTAAGTAGTTATAAAGTTTTTAATAGCAACAAAATTTATTTCGTACCATCAACTCTATCTTAGATGAGAAATGTTGTTATCGGTAGTTCGTAACATAATTTCTTAGCAAACGTTGTTTTTTTTCACACATATTTTCTTAGCTACGTTGCGGAAACCCATTGTTATCAAAATTTGAAAATTTGGTTTCATAGTACCTGCCCTTTACTATTAAAAGTTAGACTTGACGAATTTGGATAAGCGATAGTACCTACCTATATTTATTAACAGACAAGTACAAAACCAGCTTTGTCCATCTGTAACACAATATTATAGTTATTATTGTCCCCTTAGTTCCCTAGAAATTTATTGTTTTCTTGAGTCTGGGTCACACACAAACGCGTATTCACCAGCTGTGTGAGTTGACACACTTCCCTCAAACGCTTGTATCATTCATTAGGCTTCCACGGATAAATAAAGGAAAATCACATATTAATGTTGTAAGCCTTCTTAGATCGTGGTTTGTTTAACTTTTGTGTTTGTTTAACTTGTTAATAGGGATAAGGTCGCTTAATGTAAATAGATAGGTACAGTATTTAATAGGTAATAGAATGATAGGTAACAATACAGTGTACATATTGGGCTAGTGACACGCCTATCTTTACAGGTGCTGGGTTACATAACTTATAAGTACCTACATAATATGTAGGTATATAGTAACAATGATTTAAAAATATACGTAGGTATAGACAGTTTACTCATTGTATACTTTTATACAATAGTTGGAGTATTTGTTAAGTAATTAATTTGTATGTATAACAGCCGGTATCACCTCTTGCTTATTTACAAACAAAACCGAACCAAATAACTTCAGAAGACAACATTTTAATCATGTCATGAGACAAGCAATCTATAAACAATCCCGCGAAGCTGTGTGCGAATCAATCGTGGTGGCGACCGAGCACTCACAATGCAAGTATTTTCCGCACGCACTTGAGTCACATCTAAAGTAAACATATTTCGCCTGCAAGGAATGACACAGACTGGTAGTCGCGTCGAAACAATTCCATCGCGCGGACCTCAATATGGTCCAGAGCATAAAGTTACTCCAGATTGCTCTGCTGGCCATGGCCACCATAACCTGCGATTCCGCCAAAGAACGAAGAGGTCGGCGGAAGAATGGCCACGGAGACAAATCTCTCTGGAAGAAGGAGTACGAGGAGGAGCTCACCGACGCGATGCTGTCCACCAAGAAACGGGAAAATATCACCAGAGTGCCACAATCTACGTTCTCGGATAACGAGGCTGTCGTTGAGAGGCTCATGGATTCCATAACGTCTAGCGAAAAGTACTTAAAAAAAGTTGACAGCATAGACTTTAGACTGAATCGGCTTGATATAGAAGTCCATGAAAAAACTAATAATATAATGAAGCATTTAGCCGAGATTTCCAAAGGTTTAAGAAGTGGAGAACATCCGGATAAGTCCGACACGCTTTTGGATGGATTGAAAAATGACATTTATCAAATAAAATATATGCTAGAAAATAACGCCCAAAAGATAGGAACTAACAACGGTAACAATTGGATAAAATACAGAGTTTGGTAGCTGTGTCCCTTTAAATTAAACGTATTAGAGTTATAGATGTTAAACTACTTATATTCGTTTGTAAGCTCTAGTTAGTGTAAATTAAGTGTCACCTAATTAACTTCTTAACTGTGTATTCGAAAGTGATTATGTTCTTTATACTGACCCATATTCATACACATAGAAAACTAAATACATATCCCAACTTCGGAGAGCTTCGAGGCATAACAAAGTAAGTCAAGATAAGGTTGATAAAATTACTGATTTATTTAAATGAATGTGTTACTAAAATTATTTGTTGTATTATTCAATTAATTCATTGTCAGGTAATTGTGTAGGTAAAACATTGATAAGTATATTGTTACGAGTAGATATATTAAAAAAGACATTATGTTTTTGATATACCTAATATTATAGATAAGGTTAACATCTATTTATTTAAAGTAACAACTCTTTGATTATATTATTAATAACACATGCTCCTACATCCAATAATTAAGTTCCCAAAACTGGAAAACCTCTCTGAAATTATTACTTATTAATGTTCGCCACTTTGATTTCAGTTGAAAGCCCAGAGTTCCACGCTGACCCATCTCTCGATTCTCGCTTGACCATATTAGAAAGTCAGATCAAAAACATTATGTCTGGCGTAGACTCTATTGTGACTATTATTTCGGAAGTTAAATCGAGACAAATATCAAGAACCTACCAAAAGTAAGTCTTATTATTTTTGCTACCTGTATTTAAGTCAGTGTTTAAACGATCTTGCTTTTGTAGTAATATCTCGAGTGTAGAAATTGTTAAAAGATTTCGAAGCAATAAGCATGAATTTAAATAAATACCTATTACAGAGAAAACAACCACTATTAGTTACAAGATAAATTGGTAGTTATTTAATGTGTAGGTATTTACGTGGCATAAGTAGATATAATATAATGAACACCTAGGTAAGAAATATTTTACTCGATGTTTTCCAGACCCGAATATTCGAACCTCGACTCGATGACTTTGATCAATGAATTCAGGAAGACCCTCCACGACCAGAAGAGGAAATGTGAATGCAAGTTAGTATCATTTCATTAACATTGTTCATAGGCGTTTATAACTTATAAATGTAATCCTTGCTTAGCTAATTATAAAGAAAGGTACAAGCTACAAGTTGTTATTTGGGTTTAAAGAAATTGTGATGTGATACCTAGAATATAGGATATTGGTAATTTTTAAAATTCCGTACCTTATGTTCAGAACGGGTAGAGTTGACCGATCCGAGCGTTACCCGACGGACTGCCACGAGATCCAGATGCAAGGCTTCAACGTGTCGGGTATTTACAAGATCAAGCCTGAGGATATGGAGCCCTTCTACGTCCTCTGTGACCTCACCACTGCGGGCGGCGGCTGGACGGTAACATATCTTATTCTTTTAATTCGATAGTATTCTTCATGAAAATTCCTTCAAACAAGAATACGCTCTATTAATATAAAATGCAGGTGCTTTTTCGCAATCCGGAATAAAATTAAATAGGCAGATAGGTACCTTCTTCTTCGCTAATAATAAATTTATATGCAGGTACTTCAAAACCGATTCGATGGCTCTCAAGACTTTTACAAAACTTGGGCGGATTATAAAAATGGTTTCGGTAACTTGGCTGGCGAGTTCTGGCTCGGTTTAGAAAAGGTGAACTACCTGACTAACCAGAAACTGTACGAACTGAGGATTGAGATGGAAACCCAGCATGGACAGGAGGCGTACGCTGGGTATTCGGTGTTCACTGTTGGACCGGAACATGAAGGATTTAGGATCAGTACTCTTGGGACCTACTACGGCAATGCTGGTAAAAAAAAATATTTTTTCTTACAGCTCCTTTTTCTTTTACAAAACGTTTATTAAGGTAGGTGTGTCCACTAGTAAACGGGTTACGTATGTATACCTAAGCAAGATCATACACCAAACTGCATGACACATCTAATTTCGAAAATATTACGGCGATACGATCCTGCAAAAAACAGTTACCCTACAAAACAGTTACAGGACTGTGGGAAAAAATTTGGATGTTTTATTTGTACAAGTTATATACTTAGGTAGGTAACTACTAATAGAATTTAAATTGAAGGTGATTCGTTGTCATACCACGCCGGTCAGAAGTTCTCCACAATAGACGCAGACAATGATGAATGGAAGGACGGCGCCTGCGCAGTGGAACATGGAGGAGCCTGGTGGTATAAAGAATGTGATAAGAGGTAATCTTTAATAATATTTTCAATGTAAATTAAGACAGGATCATATTCCACATATATTACTACAAGCCATTACCAACATACCTTCCTTTTAATGTTTTATTTTTAAATAGAATGACAATATTGTGGTTTCAATTTCAGCTGCTACACTTGGGTTATTTTGAGATTTACATTTTTCACCTGACACTGGTGATTTTATGTTGTATGTTGTTTTTAATTAGCACGACGTAGGCGAAGATATCTAATCCCGGCGCAGAACAGGATGAAGAGCAAGGAAGCCTTGGTTCAGCAGATAGACGATACTGCCTTTCGTATACAATAGTTTTCTTAAATATACCTCTTGGTTGCAGCAACTTAAACGGCATGTATTCGACGACGGCTGACGAGCATCGGGGACAATCAATTTACTGGATATCTTTCAAAGGACCCAATTTTCCGCTGACAAAAACCAAAATGATGATCAGACCGCTTCCGGCTAGCCGACCTAACGAGCTAGCAGACCAGTCCAGGGTAAAGTATGATCATTCCATACATCCATACTAATACCAGTAGCATACTACATCTCTAACATAACTGTAGAAGTCAGTTGCAAAAAAACCCAATAAAGATACCGCTTCATGAAACCTAGAGCTGACACTTCAGCTGCAAAGGTCAGACGAAGACGGCACGATGTTTATTTGTTTTTTGTGCAACTGAAACACGTTGCTACCTTGGTGATAAATTAGCCTAAGAACGAACAGCTCATGTTGTTGCAGAAACTTCTAGAAGGTTCGAAACTGAGACTCGGTGACAAAACCTTAAATCGCCCCAAGGACTTGAAGGGTTCATATGACGTAGTGCGCAACCATCCGTCGTACCGATACGAAGATCATGCCGACGCTTTCTTCCCTAGCTACGCGTGAACACCTAGCCTTATCAAACACTTACCTACTACAATGCATATATGTATTTCCCATTTAGACAATGGAATTTAGGGTGTTAATTGGGTAATAGTGTTGTAATATTTGCATTTAAGTGTTTATTAACCAACAGTTTTACTTGTATTATTAAGAGCACAGTGTTGTAAATGTCTTCATGTCTCACTTTGTGCAAGAATTTAAACTTGTGGCCTAGTTGTTTCGAATTCTTGATTACATTATAACTAAATATTATTTTTAAGTATTCTTCTCACAAAAGACATCATTCAGTTCGTAAAAAATTGTAAGTATTGATTTACAGCCATAACTACGGCACTGGTGTCGTTGCAAAGAAACAGTTTTAACGAAACCTAGTAATAATGAACTCCATTTAATAAAAACATGAATCATTTTGGTTTTCAGCAAAACTGGTGTCGTATATAATAATGATGTGTTTTCTAAGTATTTTAATATTTTATATCAAATTTATCTGTTGTTGATTGATTCTTTGTTTAACGAATTGGCTAGAATTTTGTAGTCGTTTTTATTTTATTTTAAGTTAAGATAAATAAAACCAAAGCTATATCAGTCTCATTCCGTTTATTTCCCTAAATTTTCGTGAACAATTTTGTTGTTGAGCAATACGTTGGACATGAGCTAGAAGCCCCTAAACTCCGTACCCGACATTAGTATACCTACACAGTCCTTCGCGTACAGTCTACAAATACTCCGCCAACGAGCGGCCTGCACTAAGCAATTGACCAATATTTTATTTGTAGATCTACTCTGCATTGCCTAAACGGTAATGCAATAGTACCTATCTGAGATGCTTGCTCAAAAATATAATTAAGTAATTCCTATTATTAATAAGTAGGTACAAGAGGCAGTTTAATTACTCATGTAGATAGTACTTTGACCATTTGAAAGGAAATATCGTAAGAATTTAAAAACACGCAAATACCACAAAGTATTTGACTGTCGCTCATTGATTACATCCTGTAGCACAACGAATCGGTTCTATTCTATCTGACGAACCATGAAATATTTACCTGAGTGCTTATTTAAATATTTATTAACTTTCAATTACAGTATGATATTTTACTGACCTGTTTTTGGTATATGACGTCGTTTCTACATGTATAAACAAACAGTAAATAGCGTAAGAAGTGTTCAAATATCATATTCAAATTATTGTATGCATCAATATTATAAAATAATATAATTGTAGGTATGTATAATTGGAGTATTAACATAATCATTGTAAAGAATGAATATTATAAAAATCAGTTAAATTAGATAAAACTTAGGCATTTAAATATTTCTTTAGTGCAAAAACATACACAGAATGTAAGTTAACAATTAGCACCATAGATCCTACGAAGATTTTTGAAACATTTCGAAATAATTTACTGAAAAATATTTAGTTTCATTAGGGCTCGAAAAACCACAAACATACATTGCACTCATACGTTACCTAATTGAGTCTTACTTACTAATTGATACATCTACATACATTTAAAACATAAATCAATAACTAGAATTAGCACTAAACCATATCAAATAGTTCTTAAATAATAATAGCTAGCCTTATAGAAAAACTATATATACAGTTTACTAAGAGTGTATCCTAAATTGTCAAAGTTGTATTTCATAATTAACATTTGAGGAAAAGCCTCTAGAACCATTGACCTATCTTATTCCAAATCAAGGCCAGTCTTATCTAGGATACCCTCTTAAGCATTTACTAAAAGATAATACCTAACATGAACCTTTTGCATAAACATGCGACTCAGTCCAATTAAAACTATAGACTGTCGCTAATACAAATAACATATAACAATCAGCTTAAATTTAGAAATCTTAATGATATATGTATGTATAACATCTAAACAGGTGCCCACATGGAGTGGTACCTACTTTAAGTATACCAATAATTTTCAAAGATGAATGGTATGTTTTACTATTGTAGTGTAGACCTTTTTACCTAAGTAAGTACCTGATTATTCAATTCTTACACTAAGACGGTTGCTATTACCCGCACAAAATTAAAAAGACGAATACAATTTTTCGGACAAATATACAAGTAAATACGGAAAAAGAAAAAACAAAGATTACACTATATTAAAGGTGTGAGAGCGACACAAACTACTAAACTATGTAGGGATTGCTTAAAAACTAAATAGGCGGAACTCTCGACATTTGTCCTGTGCGCAGCTTCACGGAGAAAAAACAAAAAATAATCTAAAACAACAGGAGGCATTGGATCGTCTCGGATACTGCAAGGCGAGGGATGTACTCACATACCACGGAATATAAAAAAATAAAGAACACGACGAATGCCAAAGACATATGGGACCAGCTGTATCATACACGTTATATTAAACTCATGGGAGTTTATTTATGTATGCTTGCCTTGCAGTAACCGCAAGAATCCAGAAATAATATTTAAAAAGAAAAACTATTATTTATGAATAAAAAAGAGGAAATGGAGCGTCCCGACGTCACTATATGGACGTATACATACAGACGATATATGAACTTCGTCTATTTTAGTTTTGCACGAGCGTAGCACTAGCAAACGAAAACGTCTTCTAAAAGTCTCACATACTAAAAAGTATATCGCTGAGCAGGAATATGAAGTATAAAAGAAAATAAATATACTACAAGGTATTTGGTTTACATGATGTAAATGTAATTCGACGTACTCGTACGAAAACTCGTTCATAAAGGTAGGTCAGAACATTTGATGCGTAAGTAGACACTAGATATACGACCCAGATTCCATATACTAAAATAAATTAATCATTTGTATTCATTCATCATTAAAAAGACGGAAAAAATCATTTCATATAGCCTAAGTTTAAAATTGTTACAGAAGGGAATCAACCCACTAAGTACCCAGGTATTCAGTGAGTTGTTTCCGGTATGATGGAGTCAGGATGTTGTTCTACAAATATCTAATGTGTACTTACTTTTCCTCCTGTTTACAACTAAACAAATAACTACTTCACATAACATTCATTACTATCTTACTGACTTGTGATATTAACTAGCCTAAACACTTATTTATCGCTAAACTGTACATATAAACACAACTTAATATATTAATAATTATTTACAATTTCTGCTTACGTTAAACGATGAACACCTCTTTATTTACTTACACTGGTTCGTTTAAATATTTCTTTGCGTTGTAGCAAAAGCGTGTTTAATAATTCTGAGGACAAAGAAAAGAAATATATCTTAACACATGATATTATAGTATAAACTTAGTAAGACGAATTATTAGAAAATTAAATTGATGTAAAATTGACGCATGTCGAATGGTGTAAATACCTCAATCATGGTCATGGTTGGTTTGCTCGCTCTCCGGACGCAACGAGTCGATGCAGGCGACGATCTTGAGCGCCGGCCCCAGCTTCATGGACAGCGCCATAACGAGGTGCTCCGGCCGGATGAGCAGCAGCGCCTCCCCATCCACCTCCTGCATCAGGAACTCATCCGCGTACCCCGCGCACCCTGGGATGTTGCGGATGAACTCGCACACTTCCGCCACCTATCAAATTAAATACCAGTCACATTAGGTTCTTTAAGAAGTAGTTAGGTTTCAGGATATGACACGGGGGTGCACCTATAATGATTCGAGCTGATTTAGCAAGGCCGTGTCTTCTTACCGAACTTAAACAGCTGATCAAGACAAAGATCAAGATTAGGGCAAGTAAAAGAGAAGAATGTAATTTACCAAGTACAAACAACGGAGTGATTAGATGTGAATTTATTGACGTAAAAATATCATTTATACATAATAGGACAATATTGGGCTTGTACGACTTACCGTCCACTTATTAGCGTTAGGTATCTTGGCGTTGGTTTCGTTAGCGGCGGCAGAGGCGGCGGAGCCGGCCGCCTCCGCTTTGAGCGCGGCTCCGCTCGGGGTTTCGCTACTCTCCACGCTCGACGTGATCCGCGCTAACACGCTGCTGTCTAACAGCTGCTTCTTGCCTGTACACGTATGTTACGAATTAGGAGAGGAACTTCGGGCCATACCACCACCAACAGCAAGGACATCAAACGATCAATCACTCAACTCTGTTTAAATGCTGCATAGAATATACTTACGCGGTGGTTCGTCTGACGAGGGCAGTTTGTTCTCTTTATCTTGATCTTTATCCGCAGCTGAAGCCGACCACTCGCGCAACGGCCGATTCACCTTTTGATACAAAACATTTCATTAGTTGTCAATCCGAAAACAGCAAATATTTAATGGATATTGTCTTCCATGCGACCGGATGCGTAAGACATTTTCGCTTCCGGAAATGTCTTACAGCGAAAGACATCAGAAAGGCTCAGGACCGAGAATCGCGGAGAAACAGAAGAGAGGCCTTTGCCCAGCAGTGGGACACAGTCGGCTAGATACAAGTAATAAAAATGTATAAACTTACGGCAAACGGTTCTCCTGCCTCTTGTATAACGTATCCTTCGATGACATGCGTCAAAATGTTTGGTTTCACCATCGCTTTCGGTAGACCCTTATCTGTGAACGATAACGTAATTAACACTTAGTCCATATGTATTATGTGATTTGATATCGTACAGAAACCCTGAGAAAGTGACTGTACGTACCAGCAGTCTGGCTCATATGACGGGGCGTGCACTGCGAGCTCTTGAAAAGCGCGGTGGAGCTGCCGGAGGACACGGGCGCCGTCACTGCCGCCGTCATCGTGGCCGACGATGACGATGATGCTACCGTCGTCACCACCTGCACAAATAAACAAGTGTAAATGAGGACATTGTAGGTAAATAACACATTTCTAGGGCCGTGTTTATTACGTGACTGGAAATTTTGACTTGACTGAAATTTTGATCCACACTTTCTTATGTTTAATTACTTACTATAGTGCTACAAGGATCTGTTAGCACTTGGGCGATGTTCACGTTAGTTGTTCACGTTAGTTCCGATTTCCGCCACGTGCCAAAAGATCCTTGTAGCATTTTACGTTTCATTTAATCATCGCCCCTATTACTATGACCTAGTGTCGTTACCTGCGGCGCTACGGGCGTAGTCTGTTGCGCGCTGCTGGGCACCGGCGTGGACGCGGTGCTGACGCTCGGCGTCGACTTCGCCGGCTCCGCTTTCTGGCTCTTCTCCACCTTTACTGGGCTCGACTTTGAAGATTCTGTCAATTACGTCAACTCAGTTAAATTTAGAGAAGACAAAGACGGTGTTAAGCACAGTCCTGTCAATATAAACAATATAAAGGCTTAAGGGCTAACCACACATTTCTGGGAACACATCCCAGACGTATCGCGACAAAGATCGGTTACGTATAAATTGTATTAACTTGTTCACACAGCTTCGTCTCAGGCATCTATACTGGAACGGACTACAATGAAAACGGATAGCCTTGACTCGGAAATGTTTGGATAGCCCTTTAAAAATCCATACGAGACCAACGTCTTAACGACTTACCATTAGTAGAAGTACTAGTGGAAACCGAAGCGTCAGCGGTAGCAGTGGATGCTGCTGTTGTAGTGACAGTGGCGGCGGCGCTGGAGGGAGCGGCGGGGGTGGAGGCGGGCGCGGAGGACGCGGCGGGAGGCGGGGCGGGTGCGGAGGACTCCGCGCTCACTGCTGGCTGCGGCGCTATCTGCTGCAGCGGGGCCGGCGTCTACACAAACACAATGGCATTAAATGATCGACCTCCATACAATACGCGTATATCGTGCGTGATAGAATTACGTGTTGAGGGGTGAAATGTAATTGCTAGGGTTAGACTAAGAACACACGGGGAAACGCAACTGCAACGAAACTGCAACTGCTAGTTACTTTTGAGGAGCATCTAAGTTTCTGCTATAGACTCCTTTAGAAAACCTCCTTTTTTAGTTTGAAACTAGTTGCGTCGTGTTCTGGGCCTTACAGGTTTTATGTTCATCGTCCATCACCCGTTTCATTAGAGTATGATGAAATAGTACTCATGAAAAACAAAGCTGCATCAACCGCAATAGAAATGATAATTACCGGCGGCGGCGGCATCTGCGATGCACTCTTATCATCCTCGGTCTTGACGTGCGCGACCAGGGTAGCAGGCTGCTGCAGAGGTACCACGGAGCCTTGCACTGGCGCCGCGATCAGACCCACTGCGCCTTGAGCCTGCAGCGTCAACTGCGGCGAACTTAAACTGCTTGCCGACACCTATGTTACGTACCAAATTTTTTATAAACAGTCACCTAAATAAATATTTTATCAGTTTCGTCGATGCGATTGTATCAACTTTAAAATTGGGGTTAGTTGTGACTTGCTCGTACGGAAAATGCAGAATTCGTGTTCTAGAAACTGGCATCGAAGTTGTATTCATGAACAATCGTATCGACGAAAATAGAGAACAATAAAATTCAAAGATCTAATTATAATTTACGGATATATTTGATTGATATTAGAATTTATTATGAGGTATGTCGAAAGTAGAGTTGTTAATACAATGCGAGTACATCACGATGATACAAATCCGTATTTACTTATAATAAGATCTTCATATACAACAAAATAACAGCGAATTAAATATTAAAACTTTTGTTACGTAGAATTTAAACATATAACATATAGATAACAATTTTATTCCTAAAATAACATGAAGAGACTACTTTTCTTACATTCATGCTTCCTATCTTTGCCATAAGGAGGGTAGTACTAGAAGAGGGCCCAAGGGAATTCTACTCATAACTAACAATTAGGAGGGATGGCTATGCAGATATATCGAAGGATTAAAAGATCTTTCATATACATAAACATTATGAAAATGGATTTTATTTGACATCATGCAATAGCTTTTAACCTGAATGTTTTACTCCTGTTTTCGATAATACAAAACACTACAATGTAGCAGTTTCATCACATAGTTGTATAACAAATTTCAAATCTATGTATGTGTAGTTTGATGCGCAAAAAATGAAATGTTGCGAGACACATCTGATTCATAATTCATGCTTCTATGGTTTGCGAAACATGCATTATATTTAAATAATAAATATAAAGCTGTATACATGCTGGTGATTCGAGTTATAGCTCGGGATGGGATTAGATCAGTATCGATGAAAAAATGGTGTGGAAAATAAAACTAGACTATTCACATATGTGACGTAATATTTATTTGTCTTTTATTTTGAATAAAAGTTTTGGGTAGTGAAATAAGGTATTTAAGTAAATTTCGTTTTTTTTCTACGACAAGGTAAAGGGGAGAAGTCACGTTTTAGATATGCACGTCTTTGACGCATTGTCATCGCGCTTTAGCTTGACAAATCATACAACTTTAATCTTGTAAATGACAAACGCGTTTAGATCAATACAAAATCGGGTAAAAAAAAAGTCGCGCGAATTGGTGAAAATATCCATAATGGAGGGGAGGTAGCGCAGTAGTGTCATGCAGGCAGAGGAGGGGCATGAATTGTATGGCAGGGTCGGGGGGTCGGCCGGGGGCTACCTCGTGGTGTAATAGCGCGGGGGACACCTGCACGAGTGATGTGGACAGCAGCGTGGCACCCTCGATGGCCAGCCCCGACTGCCAATAGTACCACCGCTCAAACCATAGCCAAGTGTGTCAACGGACATAAATTTACGTCAATATTAATGTTGCTATTATTTATTATTAATGTTGCTATAGTATTTTAAACAACCAACAACACACTCGGCCAATATTCGAACATAAGTCAAAAGAAAGTCGCAAAAAACTTCCCTTATCCGTATTCTTATACGTAAGGTGTGTATGGGTTCGTTCACACTGTCACTCACAAAACAGGGCTAATCACATTTATAAATGCGACCATTAAATCAGCACTGAAATCTTAAAATTGACGTCAATGTATTCATCAGATTGTCATGCAACAAACGACGCAATACCATAGCTATTATGTATCTGGTACAGTATTGATTTGTTTTTAGTATTACGTAACATTTTAATATAATATTTTCATTATTTATACTTGAAATAATTCATACTATTATAGAAATTTCTATTAATTTATACACTAACTTCAGGAATATTATGTTACATACAGGACTTGTACACTAAAATCTGATACGTATCAAATTCTAATGGTAGGCACAACTTTTTATACATTCAAACGTAGGTATTAAGAATGTAAAATCAATACATGATATAATCAACTATCGAGATTAATCTAGCATTATCCTAGGGCTTCAAAGACTTCAGTCTGGGTTACAATAGAAGGGGACATTGCCTTTGTATAAACATGCTATCACCCTAGGCTTATGAGTCAAAATAATGAGGGAAAATGATATGAGCTTACCGTTTGCATCGTGGTGTTAGGGTGGCCCAAAGTAGTAGGTTGAACCGTCATGCCGACCGAAGTTTGGACTAGTCCGCTACCCACCAGTGTCTGAACAAGAGTTTTTAATTAAGAATTTTGTCTATATATGAGTATTGAGTAAACATATAAAGTGTTGGTTTATTTATTTATTGTGTTATTAATGGTATTGTGTCATGTATTAAATGACGACACTTATCCATGTGATACACATATTAACAAAAACTTGTAACTCTGCTCGGCAAAATGTTAGTTTTCTGTGATTCGTTTTTTAATATCATGGACTTCGTTAACAAAACAACCATTTGCAGAAAATTTCGTTAAAGTTGAAGCTACATTTAAACAGAAGAAAACAGGACATAAACAGGACATTGAGGCCAGTTTTTTAAGGCTATGAAAAGCTTCAAAAATGAGTGAATTTTAAGATTACCTGAGACTGTTGTTGCAATGTCTGTACTTGCGTGAGCGAAGCATTCTGCGCTTGTTGCGCTGCGTTTATCTGGCCTACAAGCGTGCCGGTTTGTGCCATTCCGCTCAACTGTGCATCAAACAAACAACATCAACCCTCGAACATATATTTGTAATAGTATCGAAGATAAAAGCAACTCGCTATAACCACACAAAAAGTGCCAAAATGTGTACTTAACGTATTCCAATATCAGATATCAGTGCAACTTTTTGTCAGTCTCATATGTTATGTTTTGGAGATAATTAAAACACTGAAATTAATTAATTCAGGTTTATTCACCGTAGACACGTTATCACATCTGATTGACAGGACAAGAGAGAGAGAGAGAGATTTCGGATACACGACATCATATATACTGCACATAAATGAGTAAGTATACCTACAAAATCTTCTGTGACAACTTACCGGGTGTATCTGCTGGACCATAGATATAGTCTGTGGCATGCCAGCCATCGGCAGCGCCTGTGCCACCGAGCCCACTGGCAGAGTTCCCTGCTGCATACCCAATGTCATTCCTGCGAACGTTACATTTGTTTCGTTAAGTAAGGAAATAGGAATGTAAGGATAAATAGCCAATTGCAAAATCTCGCTGCCTTGTCGACGTAAGTTTTTATAAAGCGTTATCACTAATGACTGTTTTTTGACTGGCTTTTAGTTGGTTAACAGCCATTTTAAAGACACATCTCAAGCTAAAACCCATCAAGCCGTTCAAGCTGTAAATTGTGCCAAGGTTTTATACTGTAACTCTTGAAAAACATAACCCTCTTTCTGGCGCAGTCGGGTAATAACAAGGCTTTGCACATTCGTTTCTAAATTGAATCCACCACTAAATATATCCCAATAATTACCTTGTTGCTGGTAATGTTGCACCATTTGCGTTTGTTGCTGTTGATGCAGTAGTTGTTGTTGCTGCTGCTGCTGTTCACAAAAAGGCATTACGTTAGTTTTGTTCACTAAAACTTATACTAACCATATTTACATTAATTTTAATGTAACGTGTGACTTTTAATACACACAAACAAAAAGTATTTCTCTTGGTTTAGATTTGGTTCCAAGTTGTCTTGCTTATTCCTTAAAGTTGACGATAATGATAAATGCTACCCGTAAAATCTACAGACAAAAATTAAATCGGCCACTATATCAACAGATATGTAATTGATAGTCAGTTATTAGCCTCCAGTATCCCCAACTTTCGCGAACAGAAGGGATAGTTTTTTTCTTTCTATCTGTCCCATCTACGCTAGCCATTTGCAACGAAAACCAGCGTATAATAATTTCAGAAATATTCCCGTAAAATAACGTCGTGACGTCAATCCCGAAGCATCCTTTGAGGCTCCATTTAAAATTATATCAGTGCATAATCTAGATGCAATTTACAAACTGCTGCGCAATAAATTACGACGCAGCTGTCAAAGTGACGTTTCCTAGGCACAGGCCTAACATTTGCTGCAGCCTGTACATAAAAATGGATTAATTTATCGTGACGTCAAAGCATTCTTCTCCTTATTGAGAAAAGAGTCAATTATAATAATGGACCGTTAGCTATAATAACCTTTTCTGCAACAGGATATGTATGAAAAGTGCTAACAACATGAAAAAAATTAGTAGATATTGGAAATATGGAACCCAAATGTAAGTGTTACAAAATCGACAGCTACGAGCAACGCGCGCCTAAGTTAATGTATGAAGAAACCAGATCGCATGCATCTGACGCTGCGAGCAACGCATAAAACAAAAGCGCGCCTAAATGTTAGTACCTGTAAAGCCTGTTGCTGTAACATAGCCTGTTGCTGCTGCATCGTGTTGCTCATCGTCTTCTTGTCCTGCACGCTTGTTATCTGCGTCATCTGGCCGGACGAGTTCATTACCAGCAACCTGACAAACATTACATATTACATCACGATCTCATATTTTTCAAACTAAAGTATAAACTAAGCAAAAAAGAGGGTTTATGATCATAAGAAAGTTTCTTCATGTAAAAAGGTGTTTTCTGATTAGGTAAGCATTTACATACATTAGATAAATTTATTATGACTTGGCCAATAAACCGTGACAAAGTTAGTCGCTTTGTCCCAGTGTCTATCAGATAGTATGTGAGAGGAAACCACATATCCTTTATCAATTGTTTTGTATTTCGATCTACTTCGTTTTACGACAGTTTGAGTATTAAAGGAGTAGAATTTAAAGGAATCTTACTGTTGTTTCGGCGGCTGCATTTGATGCTGCATCTTGTTGGTCTGGTTCGCTGCGTCTTGCTTCGAAGCCGGCGCCGGCGACCTCACGCCCGGCTTGCCTCGGTGCTTAGCCTGTAGTTTATATTTCCTGGATTAGCTCAGCTGAGGTTTGCGTTTATTGTACCATATTTTGTCTAGTTTATTGATTGGAGTTTCAAAGACTAAGACAAAGGCTACAGTGCGTTTCATAGAATACTTCCTATGCCGTCAGCAATGAAAACTTGTACTGCGGAACACAATGAGGGTAATGTGGCAGTACAAATTTCCAATGCTGCCAACATGGCGGCATAGTGAGTATTCTAGGAAACCACGTATGAAACGCACTCTAACTTCAATCCAGGGACTTATCGGCAAGTGTGATTACGCACCTGATTTTGTGCCTGGTTGGCAGTTTGCGTGGAGACAGAGGAAGCCGGTCGGATGCCACCCGACGGCAGGATGTTGGACAGCGGCCGCGGCTGTTTCGCCATCGCCTCCGACGACGCACGCGGTTTAGACGCCGTCCCTGTCGCACACGCCACGCTCGCTACAAACACCCAGTGTCTTATTCATATACTTTAAGGCTCATGGGCCATTGCACCATGAAAAGCTTACTGTATTGTAGTTAAATGGCTCATTTAGAGGTGAAAAAGAACAATCGCTCAGCATTTAAACGCAGTCTTTACAGGCGAGAGAATTGTCGCTAGGAACTTTGAACAAACTAGGAGACAAAATCCTACTAATATTATAAAAGTCAGTGTTTGTGTTGATGGATGGATGTTTGTTACTCTTGCACGCAAAAACCATTGGACAGATTTTGATGAAACTTGGAAATGTTGTTGCTTATATATCGGAATAACACATAGGCCACTATTTTAAGATTTTTTTCCAAGATATATATAAGTCGCGGGCAGCCTCTCATAAGTAATGAACAAGGATACTAACTGCTATGCTGCACGTTGTTCTGCGGTGAGTGTATGAACATGGAGGGCGGCGCGTCAGGCTGCGTGCCGCGGATGAAGATAGGGTTGGGCGCGAGGAGCCCGCCCGCCGGCAGCGCGCCAGCCGGTAGTCCGCCCGCCCACACCTGAGGCAGGGCGCCCGAGATCTGCCACGGCGCGAACTGCATTGTTTGCCCACCCGCCTGACGTAACACACCACAAATATCAGTCATATGTGTTTTGATGAATTTTGGTTATTGGATAAAAAATACGAATTGTACTTTTGTATATGAATTCTTTTAATGACACTAATTCTAGTATTTTTTTCTTCAATACATTTATTAGTACATTTTAATATCGCTTTGAAATGAGAATTCGCAACAACAAGCACACGATCTTAAAAATTGTAACTGTGTCTTTGTTATTCTGTTTCAATAAATTCTTACAGTGAATTTACAAACGCAGTAGCCCTTAAAAATAGTATATTTACAAGGCAAACAAACTATACATTATTTCCCAATGATTTACTATAGGCTGATTTATAAATTCCTATATAAATATTCGCTGAATAAAAATGCGCAATATGATTAAAAATTCGCTAGCGCACAAAAAGTAACTCTTAATTTTATTTTATACGCAGCAGCCCAACAACAGCTTGATTAAAAAAAAATTGATAAAAAAAAAAAAAGAAAGATTGCTTAGGATTAAAGTACGATAATTTCCAATCACTTCAATAGCTTTTGTGTCTCCGTTACATCAGTATTGGTCTTCTAGAAATACTAAGGTCTTAGTGATTGACTACAGTCCCACTGCCGGTCAATTACCATACCCACTTATTACCACCGAAGAGTGTACTCTTCTTTAGACCTATTTTACAAATTGCTATTTTGATGAGCGAAGAAAGACTAAGAAACCACACTCTTTAATCGAACCCTCTTTCAGCAAATGAGCAAAGCTATTTTAATCATAAATAAAATATGGAACATTCGCAAAAGACAAAGAAAAGAAAGTTCAAATTCTGTCGCCAAATTGCATAACCTTTCGCTTTGGGAACTAAGTCGCGTGCTAAGTAGGGACATAGTGCTTACGTTGGATGGAATCAATCAGGAATCAGTATAGCACAGCAAGATTTTTATAGTTTAAATTGAAACAATATTTATCAAATCAATTCGTAGAGTTTCTTCCAAGGCTATGTATATATCCGAAGTAAGATTAATAGAAGAGACCGACCTGCAAGGGGCTGATGATTTGCGCCTGCGCTGGCTGTTGCGCGCTGAGCACGGGCTGCGACACCTGCACGCACTGCGCCTGAACTGGCACCGTTTGCCCGCCGCTGGCCGCGTTGCCCACCTTGCCACCAGCCATCTTGCCGCCGCTCATCACCTAACATAAATATGGAATGGTGATTGATGGCGAATCGTTACTAACTTGAGTAATATGAAGGTCATTAAAAATGCTAGAGATACAGAAAAATAATATGGCTTTTAGTATTCATATCTACGAGAACAAGCTTCTGAAAATATAAAATAGAGAAAATGTTACCTTATGCATCTCAGCTGGTTTCTGTTGCTGCGAGATGCCGGAGACGGTGGGCTGCGAGTGCGCGGGCAGGATGCTGGGCTGCGAGCTGATCACGCCCAGCGGGCTGAACACGAACGTCTGGTTCTGCGTCGTGGGGATAGCCGGGATCGTAGTGTAACCCGGGAACGGCGCTGACGGATACCAACACATGTTAAGCCACGTCTCGATTTACCGCGGCAAACCATCGAATATTAGCTCGCGTGGCAACCGCACTCTATATTTTTTGCCTAGCGAGCCAAACAAAAAAATCTACCGCGGTGGAACATCGTCGAACCATGTTCAGGCAGAGTACTTAGGGCGGTCAGACATGAAAACACCGAGTATTCGCTCAAGAGCAGTCTTTCGTCCGTTTGCCCCGTATGTGAAATCACTCCTGCAGTATGTCAGAGAAACGGGCAACATATTTCACATCAACTGAGACTCCTGACTGATATAATGAAATTCTGATATTTTTTTTATATAACAACAATACTAATGGTTATGTTTATGCTCAACTGAATAGTACTCTGTTAACTATAAATAAATCGGTTATCCATAAGACTAAAATATAATGATTTAACTACATCAAAGTAACTATGTACAAATGAAATACTTTTTAGTGAATTCAAAAACTGCACGAGAAGCCGAAATAATGAAAAGCTGTAAATTGCAATAAATACGTGAGAAATGAAAATGTCAACAAAGCTATGTGCTGCATATAGCAGGAACAAACTTTATACTAACAAAGTAAAATATATTTACAATTTGCCTGATAAAGCTTCAAATAAAATCCAATATTACGTAATGATGATGCCAATCAAACACTTTACAAATGAATAAAATAATTTGGAATGCCCGCCAACGGTACAACAACATATTGAACCAAACAACAAGACGTAATTAGTTCATTTTATTAAATTGATAAAGACCTTGTTCCTGATATGTAGTGAGACCTGTAAAATTTACTGAAAAACTACATAGACTTGAAGTTCTTACGCGCGTTACTTACACAAGTAAACAATAAGTTTTGGTCAGCAAAGTTGACGTTGATACAAATGTACAGAGGTTTGGGATATTTCTATTTAGTACGAGTACTAACTAATGTACTAATACAGAGACAATTGTGATGTAATTAAATGCAAGTTACAATGAAGTACTTTAGTAGTGATAAATTCTTTAAATTATTAAGAATTAGTGAATCGTTTATAAATGTTCATTGAATTTGTAATAAAAAACTAAATTAATATAGAATCATGTTGTGAATATAATCGAAAGATGAAAAGTTTAAAATCTTCTTGAGTCATAAGAAAACAGACTTCTTGGAAACAGCATAATATAGCATTTTACGTCAACTGACGTTCCCAACTCATGGTTATCGATAAGTGACGTAATGTGACGTAATCAAACCACATCCCCAATGCTTTACCGCACGAGCGGTTACAGAGAAGTACAACCCCTGTACTTATAATTTTTAACGTATCACATAATGTTGTGCAGTATTGAAACGACTTAAAGTCACTATCCTGAACTTTCGAGTTACAAACGAAAACGTCTATTTATCAATATGACCCAAGAATCAAAGTTCGCTATCAGTTCTATAAGAGTTAGAGAGTATAAGAACCGTGGACGATAAAAGTTCACTTACCAGCTTGGCCTTGAAGAACTTGTTTTCCTTGCGCGGTGAGCATTTGTGGCGCCAGCTGGTTACCTTGAAACGGCTTCCCTGCCGCGATCACCTGAAGCCGAGAGGCATGGCGTAATACAATAAACAATATTTTTGAATAAACATCTAACGCCAAATAGTGGCAAACGGACTTATTTTGACGTACTTATTAATTCCCTTTAAGTATGATGCAAAGTATTTTTGAAGTAAGTTTTCTAGATTCGTCAAGGCTATTTAAAAATCATGTTAATTAGTAGCATCCTATTGTGAATTTTGGGTTTGAGGTATCACTGCAAAAGTGGAGAGAATGTGTTTTCCTATTAAGATAGGAATAATAATAAGTTATAAAAATCTTTTTTAAATAAAGGCTTTTTAAATAAATAGAAGTCAGTAGCAAACTTAAAAAAGTATATCTTCAAATAAATAAATAGCCCTGTGAATTATCAATTCCTATTCTAACTACCAAAAGTATATACCTGTATTTGTTGTGAATTGATGCCGGGATGCAGTGCGATGTTGCCGGGCATCAGGAGAGGACCCTGAGGGTTGTACAGCTGCTGCAAGTACGTGCTGTTCTGTAGAGGCTGCTGGATCACTTGCACTCTGCTGCCCCATTCCGTGCTGGCGATACATCGATAATAGTCATCAAAAAATTATACACGAGGTAAATAACTTATTAAATAACATACTGCGCAGTAGAGTAAAGAAAACATATCAGTTTATATTTGATGTCGTTTAGATTTGAAACTTTATAGGATGTGATTCCGAGAGATACATATACCTAAGGAACAAAGATAATTGGTTGATAGTTTGATACCTAATCTGTTGTGGATGCTGCGTGTTCGGCGGCAAACTCTGCAACGGCGGCATCGTGGTGATCCCTGCCCCGGCCTGCTGCTGAATACCTCCCTGTTGCTGCACCTATACATTCAGGGAAACAATATAATTCCACTGCTTTCTTTACTAAGCTATCACACCGATCACAATGAGAGGTCATGCCATCTGAATTATAAGTTAAAGCCACCCCAGATTTACACAAAAAAGATCGAGACTTTTATCAGCTAGTGCTCCAGTTTTAAGCTCTTGAAGTAGGTCCTGCGGCGACTTTCTCTTAATTTAAGCGAAAGTTACTGTTTCAAGAGCGGCTCGATTTGAGACATAAAATACATAGGTAAGAAAAAAATACCCAGTATTCGAAGGAAGATTGGTAGCAGCTAAAGGGTGGGTCTGGAGGTGGCGATATATTGCCATATGGACTCCTACTTCCTCGCTCCCTCATCATAAACAGGATAGAATGGAATGATGAAGATTGTAAAAAGTTTACAACCGGCCTAAAGACGCGTCTGTGGCAGCAGAACATTCGCGCCATGAATAATGAGATATCTTTTGTCGTCTTCTCATCTCTCGCGTGAGACAGACCTATGTAAACAAAATTATAAGTTGACATTAGACAAAAATAGGAGCTATTCAACGGGGGCTATCGCGTGTGAATTTGCCACCAGAGGCGCTAGTGTCGCCTGAGGTCCAAAAACATTCAATTTCTACCTGGTTTTAGGGGGTTTCATATAATAAATTAGAATTTCTTTAATTTATCTGTTGAAAAGTGATTACCTTCGTGAAATATTCGAAATATGGATTATGTAGCAATGAATGTGAAGTTTTAGAAAGCGGAATTGAGAAACAAAAGCATATCTCCTACCTTTTGTCCGAACTGGATATGTATTGTTTATAATTAATGAATGAGATTCAAGATTTAATAAAAAGAAAGTCGCTTTTGCCTATAATTCAGGACCTCAGTCGACGCCTACTGGTGAGCAAAAACGATAGTCCCCATTCGACAGAATGTTTTCTTTGTGTATTTTTGTTAGTCGAGGGTGTATTTTCGTGATGGTCCCATGATAATTACGCACGTATCTGATGAGAGGATCCTGGAGAAACCGAAGAAACTTTTCAAATTTAGACTTTAGTACTATTTTAGGTACACATACATTTTTATTCATCGTAAAATAAATTCGCTAGAGAATAGTCATTAATTAGATTTAAAAATTAGCAGTTTACCTGATGGGCCATACTACTGGGCATGGACGACACGACGGTGACTGTCTGATGGTGCTGTTGCGAAGCCTCGTGCTGTGCCATACTAATTTGCTGCTGAACTACTTGTCCTTGGCTGTCTACTAACTGCAAAATGAAAAAATTCATGTACACTTGCCATCGTAAAGTATCTTCAGAAAAAACATTAAGATAACTGCTGAGTCTAGTTACACTGATTTAATTTTTGTTTATTTATTAAAATCATGATTAAAATATTAAAATGATTTCCTTCTATTTCGAATTGCAATTAAATGATAAAGCTCTAAAACCTTTGCATCAAAAATACGAAAAAACGAAACCATTTCTCCATCCACCAATCACTTTCATTTCGCAATTTCTGTTGTGAAACATCAAGAAAAGAAAAAACTAACAAAGCGATCGTTTTAAAAAACAAAAAGTGTTGCGTGCTAAAAGACTTTAAAGTTTGCAGAGCTTCAGGTTCAGAAACATTTAATAAGTCCCGCACGCAATCGTTACGCCCAAGGAAAATAACCCCTTTTAAATTTTATAAGTGTGAGTGCTCATTAAATTGCACACTGGGATATTCCCTCGCCCATTTAGTTTGTTTAATGACACCAATCCTTATAGTCTGAACAGAATCTTATCACATTCAACAACTAATAAATGCTTTCACATTTTACTGTGTATAAGGCCTTCCTTACTCATTTAAGAGTTAAATCCTGTTTAACCTTAAAACTTCTGAACATAAGATCTGTGTTAATTCTATCGTGAATTACTTTCTGTGTAATATTTCAGTAAACCAGTAGAAAGTGACTACAGTCAATTCATTAAGGCAGTGTGACACAACGGCAATCACTGTACCCTTGATGTATGGTGAATATTGGTGAATGAAGACGCAGTACAAAAGTCTATTATTATCAAACTATTATGCTGTAATCTTCACCATGCTCATCACTTGTATTTGCCTAGAAAAACTCTTCCCTTGGGATCTAAACTGTTAAGCTAGTTAATTCATATATTTGAGAGCCAGGCTCTTGTTGGTGAGTAAACGCCATCTTTGTCTCTTCTGCCAACAATTTGACTTCTTGATACGACACAATGTTAATTTTTAAAGAACATCAAGCAAGGGTTGAGGGGAAGAGAAGTAGAGGAAGACCAAGACGTGCATATTTGTTTCAAGTGAAGAAAACAAGCTAGTAAGTAATCTAAAAGCTACAAAACTCACTTGTTGTTGTTTAACCTCTCCGCTCATGCCGGGCTTCTGACTCTTGTCAAAGAGCAAGTTGACGTTGCTCTGTGGCGATGCCAGAAAACTTAGGTTGATTTCACCAATGCCAGGAACGTTGAATTGTTGCGTGTGTACAGACTGATAACGCATAAAAATTTGATTTTATTCTTTGAAATTAGACATAAAATAAGAATTATTCGGTACAGATTCCACCAGCTTATGTCTGAATAGGTTATTCCAGCTCAAGCTCTGTTTAAACGGCATACAATTGCTGTCAAGAATTGTATGCCGTTAAAAGGAAACGTCATGTTATCTAATAGATAAATCTAATAAATTTGTTTATGGATAACCTTCAGCAGACTGTTAATCCATAAACAAAAACTTCATTATCATATAACTACCTGTAGAAACTTCTGTTGCTGCTGTAACTCAGGTTGTTGTTGCAACTCTTGCTTTTGTTGCTGATGTTGTTGCTGTTGTTGCTGCTGTTGCTGCTGCTGCTGTTGCTGCTGCTGCTGCTGCTGTTGCTGTTGTTGTTGTTGTTGTTGCTGATGAAATTGTTTTTGCAACTAGAAAAATAATATATTTTTTAAATTGATATCATAAAATCATTATCATATTTTTTAAATACACAAGTGAATGTTAAATTACCAGTTCCTGCTGATCCTGTTGGTTTTTTATATGCTGCTGTATAGCTTGCTGGTGCTGCCTCTGCAAAGCTTGCTGCTGCAACTGCTGCAGTTGCTGTTGCTGCAGCTGCTGCAATTGCTGTTGTTGTAGCAATTGCTGCTGTTGCTGCTGCTGAATTATTTGCTGCTGTATCTATGGCAAATGTTCATCGTTACTAGCAACTATCATAATCATAAATTTAATTTACTGATGTTTGCAAGTAGCTAATCACCACTAACCTGTAATTTATCATCTTCCTCTTTTTGACTTCTATATCTGTACTCTTCGTTCTGGCTGCTATTATCAGGCTCTGCCTTAGGCTGTTTCAGTTCAGGTCTTCTATAGCTGTTGTTTTGTTTATCTAGAGCCAATAGAGTATTTGCTGCCTCGTACTTATCTTCAAAAGTAATACCAGCTTTCTCAGCAAGTGTCTCTAAACACTGCAACGGCCGCTTTGTAGACTTTGCAGGGGCCTTTCCCTTTTCAGCTTGTCCGTTCCCAGGCGACTGTTTCGGCAAGGTTCTTGTTATAGTAATACTATGCTTGTTACTCTCATCTTTCTTATCATTTTTTGGCTCTAATGTAAAGTAATTCTTCGGATAATTATCTTTATCTTTTTCACCATTTATATTACTATTTTCTATCAATGTAATAGTTGTAGAATTGGCAACTTTTAATGATTTGTCCTTTGGGTCCTCCTTTGATTGAATAGGCTGACTGGAGCCATGTGCAGGGGAGAGTAACTGTTGTGTTGGAACATGCTGAGTCACTGGCCCACTAACATTTTGTGTCTCAGGTGTATGCAATGGTTTCTCTGTTTGTTTAGGCAACTGCTGTTGAAACCCAGGACTCTGGGGCTGTTCCTTATCTTGCTCCTTCTTTTTCTGTATGTTATCTAGGATCTCAGATCTGAAAAACAAAACTTTCGTAGTAAAACTCATTTAAAAGCACCAAAGGTAAAATAGGAAATAAGAAATATATTGTTAGTACAAAACAAATACCAAATAAACCACAAGACCACGCCTCAAATGGTAGAGGCCTCCATCGGCAGAGGTTAGGGTATATGGGAGTATTGGTATATGTGGGTACCTGCCGGCGATACTTGCACCCATTACTATAAAAATCTACTTCTACCTTCGTCAAAACAAGATACAAAATGTAGTAGGTATACATGTACTTTAGCTAATAAGGCTTTGTTAGTTAACTGTTGCACAATAAATTACAATAAACTACATTTTATTTAAGTGTATTTTTATTGAAACACAGTGCAAAAACTTAAATAAAAAATTAGAAACAAACAAATCAACCAACTCATGTAACACAACCACCTTGACAGCTAAGTTGCAGTCAGTTTGACTTTGACATTTGCTTATTGCCTTTTTTTGACAATGACCATTACCATTGAATATTCTGCCTTACACTATTTTTTAGGTTTCAATGTATTGTTCTATATCACAGAGCAGCTCTGTATTCTATATCAATTTTTATGTAAACAATTGGTAATATTCAAATGTTTAGATTCTTTGAAGTCGTTGCAATTCATTATAATAGAATATATCCCCATACTTAACAGTAATATTTATTGTGACAAGTTCAATAAAGTGTTTCGTAAAACGACTTTTATCTCTTCTTACTACAATCCACTTGTTCCCGTACCTACCTACATAAAGTAGATCTTTTCGTAAATGGTATTGTTCTATAATTTTTTGGGCAAAACCTCCAGTAACTGCAAGTTCAGCAGATTTTTATACGTCTACGAGTAAACCCTGATTTAGGGTGGATTTTGACATCTCGGGTAAACAGAAAAGAAAATCGATGTCGATTTTAACCGATTTTTCTATAGGGGTAGAAATTCGAGTCCGGATAAGTTTAAGTAACTATCGATAGTCTCGTTCCGGTAGTACCCTGCGACCCTAGGTGCCTGCTTATCTAACACCTACCAGTCTGTGCCTGCAAGCGAGGAATAGCCAAAATTTTATCTACTGCAATACTTTTTACTTCTACAATAGGTATTTCCGTAGAATATATTAATTTTTACTATAGGTAGGTATAATCTAGTTTAAGCAGTTGGGTAATAATTTCAGTGAAAGAGAGCGGAAACCGAATATGTCAATAAAACCCGTTTTAAAAATTACCCATTAATATAAGGGAAACCAAAATTTATGTGAAGCGGTGTGTATTCTATTTAATTTGAACGTGAACTTTTTATAGATTTCAATATACTTAAATAGAATTTCATAGTAAATGGTGTATTCTAGTCTACCTATTATTAATTATTAACTTAATTATAACAAACAGTATTGTTGGTCAAATAACTTTTTGTTAAAGTCTATACTTACCCGGTCCATAATGTTATACATAAATACACCTACTAGGGCTGTAGGTACATCTAAATAAAAAACGGCCCGCCTGGCATTATTTCACAGGGGGAAGCAAAAAAATAATGAAAATGTGCGAGTGAGAGAGCTTAATGCAAGCGCGTGTGGCAATAGAAAGAGAACAACGAAACGCACTAGGGGAGTTGGAGCGAAAACCGGTTCTGCATGTGTGCAGACAGACGGTGCTCTCCCTCCCCTCGGCTGTCGACCCTCGGATGCGAGGGCCTCACATTGTCGGCTTTTCCCCGAAGCAGCGTTGCGATAATAATAATAATATCTTTCGAGCCCCCACAAATTATAGCTCAACAATGGCGCTTACGTTCTCTTCGCTACTTTTTGTATTAAAAAACTGTAGGTAGTTAAATCACAACTGTGCGAATATGTTTTACGTGTTACATACTATGAACAAGGCATTATTTACACAATTTCAAATTAAATGAAGTGTGTTAATTACTGCTTTAAGTACAAGGCTTCTAAATTATATCTTAATATATAAAGCCACACGCGATGCATCCAGCTATAATCCATCGCAATGTAAGTAAAAAAGAAATAAAATACCTTTTGGTGTAAAAACCATAAGAACAACGTTCCATCGTTTCAAAATAAAGGGTTAACTGAAATATAAGCGCCGTCCCATGCGGCAGTAATTAAAAGAACAAACAAACAAAAAAGTAAGGATTGAGACATTCGCACGGGTGAAAGTAAACACAACACTTATTATCGACGAAAACGACATACAAACACACTTTATCGATAGTCCGATGTCCGTCTCATTGTAACAATAACCTTTTCGAATGGCGAAACACGACTGTGTCGACCGTATACTGTGTGCGCTGCCGGCACGCTGCCGCACCCAGTCCCCGCACTCCCCGCTCAACAATGTTCTCTATCACCGTCGCCAATGGTACGCCCGCTGTCGAGGCTGACTCCTTATTGGTTGATTCGTTTTACGACCGTTCTACAAACAAAACCGGTTGCCAAGATCAGCACGTAAGAGCGAGGGACGGAATTAGCGTTTGGTCATTATTATTACTACTGTCTCTTTCTAACATGTACGGCGTTGCCGCATTTATAGACAGAAACGATACAATTTAGGAATTAGCACACTATTGCTGACAACCTCTGCCACTACCACCGCCGGTCGCCATCGTCGTCATCGTCATCTCCATCGTTGAAATACTTAAGCAATCTTAATACCCCATTATAGGTACCTAACTAGTTGTGCCTAATTTAATATGACAATTTAGTACTTACTAAATTGAAGCCAAATTGATTAATTTATTTAGTAGGTAGGTAATAAATCTGATATGAAACTGTACCTACATTATTTTAAATTATTTACCTATAGATATTCTTTGATCAATGAGCATAATAATAACATTTTATTTATGTATTCTCACCAATTTAAAATATCGAACTAAATATATATATGTTTAGGTACCTATTCAACATTTTATCGGTCATAATAATGGTGAAGCCGAAAAATGTCATACTTGAATTTTGTAATGAAGGAAACAAAACAAGATTGTTACATTGAACAACTAACAACGGTTAAAAACTGTCCCATTTCCTAAAATAAATAAATAAAATCGATTATTTTTTTTATGGTGCCCATCACTATTTTTCATAGCATTTGGCAGTTTTTTTTCTATTGTGCAATACGATTGCAGTGGAGCATTTTTAAAAGACACTAACGAAGCCCAGGGTGTATTAAATAAACTTATAAGGGGAGAAATTCGTAAGGAACTTACCTAACTAATAAGGCCTTTGGTTGGTAGGTATTCGTGCGCAAAAGCAGTTAAAGGGAAAGGCGAATCAGCGCCATCTATCAAATTCTTTCAGAACTACAACAAGTAATTGATACCTCAGCTTGTACCGAATGACTGTGGGATGGGATAGGTAGGTAGGTTCTAGGACTGAGCAGCGCGAAAGCGACATCTGTCTTTGAAATTCGTGATTGATAAACGAATTGATCCAATACATTGAATACAAAATTATTGAACCAAACCAAATTGAACCTGATACTCGACGAGTTATCATAATTTTAATGGTTTTAAATGTAAAAGAGGTATTTCACGTGTGAGTGGACATATTTAAAATAAATATATTAAAAGATAATTTCGCTCTTTTAGCACTATCAATCAACTACATAGTTTAATGAACATAAGTAAGTACCTACTATAGTTTTTCGCTTCATGTGAATGTGACGGACATCCTTGATATCCGCCGCCATCATGCTTTATATTACTGTTCCTTTCTGGTAAACGCCTTCGATATAGGGTGATCCTACTCGCACATCCGCGTGGGTGCTGTTTTGTCGGCCACTGAACTCACTACAGCTGTTTTCGTCACAGAAAAAATAAGGAAGAAGCGATGCATTACCTGTCATACTCACACCTATCTAGAAATCGATAAAAAATTCTGTGTGTTATGTTATGTCTTAGGTGAGTCCGCTCCTTTAATTTTCAAGATTTTTTTTCTAGTTATAAGTAGGCAGGCAAGTAATACTCATGTATTGTTAAACAGGATGGCCCGTCGATTGACGTCCAAAACGAAAATTTGGATTCCTCGTGTCGTGGGGTATCCAAATCACCCCCATGTATGTTCCGCGATTTTTTAGGGTTTCCGAGTTATGACGTGTTTTCTGATTTTTTGAGATTTTTCAACCAATCACCCTAAAAAGATTCGTAGAAAAAAAGTTTATTTTTGCATCAGATGCTTCATGACCCGTATTTTTATGCATAAAATATTCAGCTTCGTAACTTAAATAAAAGTTGGGGAAATGTAGGTCGGAAGAGGAAAAATTGTATTGGCTGAAAAATAATCGAAATCTTCAAACTTAAATTAAGAGGTTAAAATTATGACTTCATGGATTCTAAGCTAGCTTTAAAAAATGCGCCAACTTCTCAGCTTTCATAATCATCGAAAAAAATTGGTACTTAATGTCTTTTGCTAGAATCAGCCTTTATAGAGAGCAAGGGGGAAAAATTTCAGAATTGGACATTTGAGTAGGTACCTACATTTTTTTTTTCTTTCATACTTATTTTATGATCACCTAAGCCTCAGTAGGTTTAAAGACAATGTTATCTTACCGAAAAGTACAAAAAAGGGGCCAAGATTGACACATTTGGGGGTTTTGGAGGACCTTTAAGAGATGATTTACACCTTGAGAAAATTATGCAGATACTTATGCATCATTTCTACGGGGTGCACAAGGAAACGGCTTTGAAGCGTAACGACTGTATCGTAAACCGCTTCTACGAAGTGGGATCCCTTCAGGACCCTCGCGTTGACCAGGAGTTCTACCTTCCATTAAGGTTTGGAGTATGTCAATGTTACCGGAAATGTATGTAATCCGTCATTGTATGAATAACACTAAATAAAGTTTCTGGCTTATATAAAAATTAGGATAATAAAGTCTAATAAAAAATTAGGTAGGTACCTACCTACCTATCCTATTACTTCGTAAGTAGGTACTTATGTAGTAGGTACACAACGTTTGAACTACTTAATTAAAAAAAATAGGTTACTAGGCAAATGAAAAAGTGCATTTAAAAATAAATACTCGAACTCCTCTCCATAGCAACATCCCGGGGCTTAGCTGGGTTCAATCGATAACAGGGTGGTTCTATCCCTCCGCCCCGGCCGTGCGCACCCCACTGCCAGCCAGACTTATGTAAGCGCATGCTCTCATAAACGTAACAACGACCGATGTTACCGAATAACGACATAACTTTGACTAAACTTATTTCAATATTATTCGAGTACTTCAGCTTTTCGATATTTGATGGATAAGACAAAAATCTAATAGGTTAATTTTATAGAGATCGTCCCAAAATTAGATTCTTTACATTGTAGCAATCAATCACGCTCATATTAGCACTATAGAAACAGGCAGGCAGGCAGGTCATACTTTAGGAGGTATATCTACCTATAATTTTAAGCTGTAGTGTTTCGGTAAAGGATTAAGTTCCAAAGTAAAACAACCGCATCGACCAGTGCCCGCCGGACGGCGGCGGCGCTCGCCACCACGCCAAACAAAACTAAAACCAGTTATATGGATAAAGTTTCCGAAACGTGATTCTAACGTTGTTATTTCTGCAGCCTATAAATTAGCTGAAATCAACATTCGCCGGATATATTGCCGATAACTTGCGGGAACTAACGCTCGGATATATTCGAAGAATCAGAACACGGTGTAATCCGAGTAATACATACCTACAAACCGAAATATTCAAAACTTTGATCTACTTATAATACAACACTTTGTTGTATTAGACTCTGGTTTCTTTGAATTTAAACAATAAAAAACTATTGAAGTAGGTAGGGTACATTTAATAAACTACTTTAAGTAATTATTTAATAAACTACATTGAATTAAAATTAAAGATCCGACCAGACGACATGCAATTTCCGTAGTCTATCTAACCAACAAGTTAGTGTTTTAACATAAGAACGGGTACTAAGTATTTAACCTAACAATCAATTCGAAATAAAAGTCATGTAGGTACTTAGGTACATACAAGTCTACGAGTAAGTAATTGAAATTACTTACGCAAAAATAAGTCGTGAATTAAGTTATAACAACTACTTATCTACCTAAAACTTGGATGATGTGTATGAGGTGTAGTTACGAATCGTACGACGCATTTCCCTTCGCTACACCCCAAATGATCTTCATTGGGTCGCTACACTAAGCACTAGTCGGCAATTTTTTTTTTGCCTGGCTCCCCTGCTAATCCCGTAGGGTTTCGAAGCCCTATTATGCTGCTAATTACGAAATTTAGTCCGTGCACGGCTGGTGAATGTCTGACAAAGGTTTAAGCTGAACCTGAGCTGTGACCTACGATTGATTTCCGTCCAAAGTTAAGTAAAAGTGATCTTTTCCGATCTTTGACATCAACAATAACGGCTATAGGTTATGGGGTTTTGTATGAAGACCAACTTGTTGAATCTAGGCAGGCACACGCACGACGACGAAGACCCAAAGTTTGAAGGTTTTTAAACACAAAGAAGAGATCAGCAAATAAAAGCAAGATAATGAACTTTCTGCGGTATCGTATTTGATTAATCTCATCTACTTACCTACCTATTTACACTAAATCAATCCTGACTTAAACTATTTTGAGTGAATGTTGAGTATTATTCACATTGAAAGAAAAGTATTTTTTTTACCTAAGTAAGTATCTCAATTTATGTTTTTTAATGCTCCGAACAAACTCTTCTTAGTCTATCGTAGAAGTAGGAGGGATGTTCACAATACTAAACGCTAGCTGCAGGCAAAGTTTTGGTAATTGGTTTAATTTGGTCCCACTAAAGTGGCCTAAAAAAACATTGTCTCTAGTGAGTGAAAAATTGTCTGTGATGTATTTTAATAACACATCACAGACAATTTTTGAATAAGTCAAAAATCTAATCACAATATTTATGATCTACCAACCCCTTCATAAGGTGCGTACCTACATAGGAACTACTAAGGTATCGACTATTATACTCTACTGCCACTCTTCAAGGTAGGTATACCTTAACTAGATTCGTAAGTAAAACAACACAACTGTGAAACAATAGCTGAATAGGGTACCTACGTAACTACGTAAAAAAGGGTCCCTTTGTCGGATTCCTATAGAATTCCAAAGCCTTTTGTGGTACGATTTGGCAACGTCGCCCTGTCGTGTTGTCTCGGCACTTGTTACAAGGGGTTGCTGTGCAGAATGGCAACGTGTCATGGTTTCTTATTTTGGTGTGCCAATCAAGGGTCGTGTTATAAAGAGAAAGTCAGTAGGTTAGTTAGGTATTGTAGCATTTTGGAATAAAAGTGAGCGTCCTAAAGTTTTTCTCAAACCTGGGTAGTCGAGTGGACTGAAATGACCTAACTGTCCTAATGTCGAGTTACTTCTATTGTTGGTTACCTACAATACCTACTTACTCGCGTTTAATAGATATGAATATTAAGAATGAATATCATTTATAATGAAGATATTATTGTAACATACTTAGTATCTATATTGCTATAGTTTGCGAATATGTAGGTTCATACTCAAGCGGTTAGCCAGACCAATTTTGGCATAAAATGGATATAGAGATAGCTGAAGATGTCAGCTATCTATAATACTTATAACAGTGAAAAATATCGCAGCCTACCGGGTACATGACCCCAGAACTTGGCTAGTGCTATACGTTCGTTTTCTAACTTTTGCCTATCTACCCACATTTTTATTTCCAGCATCTACATATTAATATTAAGATAACACTACGCCCCTGGGAATGGAACCGCCAAAGGTGGTTAGCCTCGGTCCACGGCTATCGTTTTGCGCTTCTACAACAATGTGAAGTCATTATTTGGCAGCAAAGTGCCCTATAACAGTTATTGAAAAGTCTTCTTCAAATGTACCTTACTACATAAAGCTTATTATCGTTGACGAAGACTGTTGTTGGGTAGTTGATGGCTACATGACGTGGGCAACATTTTCCTTGGAAGGAATGTCGACGAAGCGAGGCTTGGGATTTAGACGATTTGGACACGGTATCTACAAGCTCGTGATTGAGGTTATGTGTGACGTGCAAGAATTTGGAAAATGCCTTTAAATTAAGTACGGTAGGTATAGAAAGACTCTTATAGGTAGGTAAATCTTAAACAGACAAGATACCTACCTGTTGCACATGAACTACGAGTATTTTACTAAGAACGGTTGTTGGACTCGCAAACGATTAATGAATCTCAACGACTTGTGAAATAAGAAGCAATTACTTGCATAGGTTATGTCATGATGGAGAGGTTACGAGTGGAGTGGAGTCCATCGCATGGTCAACCAACTTATTTCTGAGTGGCTTATTAATGCGGCTGAATAAACAGGATTGGTTATGAATCGATTGTTGTAAAACTATAAGAAAATCCTATCTCAAAAAAGTTACTTGCATTTAAAGATATTAGGTCTTTACCTATGAAATTGCCGTTTTGTATGAAAAAATTCAAACGATTTTTTTTCATATAAGTAATTTTTATTTGTATTAAGTGAAGTAATTACCCATACAATCAATGCATCTTTGCCAACGCAGTGGCAGTTTATAAATGCCCTTCTTAAAGAAATCAGCTGGACGAGAGGCAACAAATTTTTCATAGGCGTTTTGAACTGCCTCTTGGTTATTGAATTTTTTTCCAGTCAAGAAGTTATCCAAATTCTGGAAAAAGTAGTAGTCTGTAGGGGCAAGGTCCGGTGAGTACGGTGGATGAGGGAGAGCTTCCAACCCCAGTTCTTGCAACTTGGAGACCGTCATTTGTGCGGTATGAGGTCGCGCGTTGTCGTGCAGGAGCAGCGGAGACGAGCGATTGACCAATGCTGGTCGGAGACGTGCCAGCTTCTCCATCATTGTGTTCAATTCTTTACAGTACACATCTGCAGTAATACTCTCCCCATTTGGTAAGAAGCTGTGATGAATCACACCGGTGCTAGACCACCAAACAGTAACCATCACCTTTTTAGGGGTAAGTTTTCGTTTAGGGCATTGTTTAGGTGCTGAACCAGGATCCAACCAACTTGCTGAGCGCTTACGGTTATCAAACAGAATCCATTTTTCATCACAGGTGACAATGCGGTTCAAAATTCCTTCATTTGTGTGTCTGTTGAGCAATGCACGGCACGTCTCGACGCGTACTTGACGCTGGCGATCATTGAGTTCGTGGGGCACCCATTTGTCAAGCTTTTTTACCTTGCCAATTTGACGCAAATGGACCAATATTGTTTTGATGCTAACGTTGAAAGCTGCTGCTAATTCAGCCGTAGATTGAGTATCATCAGCTTCCACGATCGCCTTCAATTCGTCTGCATCGACCAAAGTCTTTGGACGACCGCGGGGTTCATTTTTCAGGTCGAAATTTCCAGAACGGAAGCGAGCAAACCAATAACTAGTGGTTCGTTGGTTTTTAGTGTTAGCTCCGTACACGTCGTTGATGTTGCGAGCCGCTTGTGCCGCGTTGCTGCCACGACGGAACTCATATTCCATAATTACTCGAATTTTTAACGTATCCATGTTGACGAAAATTATTGAAATGCAATGAAAATGTAACACTAACCAATAAACAAATGACTGTTTTTGGAAAAAGAATTCCATATTTTTAAAATGAAATTAATTTGAAATTAGAATTCTTAGCTAAACAAAAAATATTTTTAATTGAAATGGCCAGTACTGTAAAACGGCAATTTCATAGGTAATATTAGGTAAAGACCTATTATAAGAGGTAGGGACTAGGCAGTAGGCACTACTAGCGGTTCCCAATCTGGTATATCACCCATGACTTTTAAACCCTCTTAAGGATTTATTAGTATCAGCTAAGTAGGTACCTACAATGCAGGTAAAAAAAAAACTTATGAAAGTGCTTAATCTGTCACATCTCAGGAATCCTAGAACAATGGAAAATCTATGTGTCTGGGTTAATAATGGGTCAGTGGGAGTAGCATAAAATGCTAAAAGCCCAAGTCACTTAAGTCTTATACGAAAGGAGATTTTCTAGCAAGAATTTAAGTTAAAAAAAAACTGCTTTTTTGGGTTCCGTACCAAAATTAAAAAACGGGACCCGTTTACACAGACTTCACTGTCCGTCCGTCTGCCAACAGACTGTATCTACTTATCTCAGAAAAGGTAAATACTAGGGGTAGTGTTTTTTGTATAACAACAAATACATTTTATTAAAATAAAGTTTATATTTCAGGGAGCCTCCCAAATTACAAACCAGCTTTTTCTTGCTCTTTATAAATATTACGCCGCGGAACCCTTTTCTCTGCCCGAATTCGAATCGCTCTGTTTTTAAGCTCGTGGTTAAAGGAAACCAAATTCCGTTCCGCTAGTTAATGTCAAATCTATAATTACTTTGTTGGGTTGGTTGACTTAGCACCCTTCTGCTTGCCGTCCTAATGATAGGTTATGTACCTACCTACGTACAATCTACACACACTGATTCATTCGGATAGCGACAATTTGACTTTCAAGTGAAGTAGGTACTAACCAATTTATCAATCGAGAAGGTAAAGTTTATACATTCGCTTAGTGGTTAAATAAGAAAAATACTTGTGATAAGTAAGAAGATAAGCAAAACTTGATACTAGCTATTTACGGAACCTACTCGATAGTTGAATTCTTTACACATAAATATTTAAATAGGGCCCAATGGAAACATTACTGTCAACATCGTGAGTAGGTAGCAGAAGTGTTTACACTTTATGAACGAGCGGTAAAACGAAAGTGCATGCATGCATAACAATAAAGGCCGACGTAATAAGTAACACGACTGCAGCCACACACTTTAGTGCAGTTCAATGACTCGGGCTTTCGACGCGACTACTAGCGCCATCTAGTATTATACTTCAAGCCTAAACAAACGTAATTACATTAGATGCAACTCACACGAAAAGTCTGCCTTTCGTTTACGTGCAACGTTGGCGATATCCCCTTAAATTGCACATGCAACCACTAATAACCACATTTGTTGACAAACAACCGATGACGCATGCAAATTGCGTCAAAAACGCGGTCCCTTGCAAGGGCCCGGGACGGACTGTCCGTGCTTCTGTCTCTGTGCGCCTGTGCGGTCCCTTTCGTGCTTAGGGCATACGTTTGCCTCGCTCTCACATTGGTTGTTACTGCGAGCCAATCGCGGCGCATTCCGGTCCCCTTCGCCTTCGCCACTAGCACAGACCGTCACAGCGGAAAAAGCGGTGGGGAAAACATCTGACGAATTTGCCTTCGCAGATTTACATTTCCCCGCCATTCGATTTAAACATAAATGGTACGCGAGTTGAGAGGCCACACCGCTCTTGTTGGAGACGCCAATCGGCTGCAACCGATCACTTCATACAGTTACAAATCTCAGGCACTGGTCGAACGTAATAAAATCCTGATCTTTGAAATTACCTGTCATTAACACGAAAATAAAATTAATTTTCTTTAAGTAAGTAATAAATAACTAAGAATCAATTTTAAATTAATTTTAAACCCTGAACTAATTACTTTTTAATTATAGGTAGTAAACCTATAGGTAGTTGTGGTAGTAACATTATTGATGTTAGATAGAGTAGCGCGTTAATTGGTTAGTCGCTAGAACCGGTTGCAACCACGTATTCAAGTCTTAGGCCCTCCGCACATGGAGCTACTCAAAAGGAACTAATCACAAACTCAAATTACTAACGAGTTGTTTGAGCGTCACCGCCCATACATTGCCATACAGGTTCGCACACGACGCGACTAGTCACTAACCAGTTAGTAACGCGTTGGCAACTGATCGCGCGCGACGCGTCCTGCCGGTCGCCGAGCTACTAGGTTACCCGAGTTTACTGTGTTTTGATGTGAAAAATGAATGATCAAGCCTTAAATATTAAATTTGTGCAGAAAGTGGAAGAGTATCCATGTTTATATAATTATAAACTGACAGATTACTCACGAAAGGATGTAACAGAAAGAGCTTGGAGTGAAGTTGGAAAATTAATTAATTTGACAAATAGCAGGAGCTATTAACTGTACCAAATGTACGTAGCTATCTTTGGACATTCTATAGAATCCCACAAATTTATTATCTGTTTCACGCAGCTCTCGTGCTGCAACTGACAATCTGCAGTTCACATTATTTTGGATATATGGGTGAATCCAAAATCTGCGTCGATTCCTTCGGCGTCTGTTATGATGATAATATAGTATAATGACATCGTCATCTTCGCTCGATCCACTCGACATTTTTATTGCTTCCAATATTTCCCCTTGCTAGGTTTTTCGCACGTGTTTATTTGGTAGTAGAAATAACAGGAGTGACTGGAACCTTGCAATGTGAGTAGCGTCGTGTGCGAAATACAGTTTATAACTAGTTTGTAATTCTAATTACTGATTGATTCCGTCATATTTGAGTAGCTCCATGTGCGGAGGGCCTTACACGTATCTACGTAGTCATGTGAAGTGGCTCGTTTATCGGACAAACTAAACGGGACAAACAATGGGACGATGACGCTGCGTGTCAAATGCGGCTTGATAATTACGACGGACTGAATAATACAACACAACAGACTAGAATCCATCAGTGACAGCTACTACTAGAATTTTGGTGAATTTTGAAAAAGTTGGAGCTCGGACGTAGTCCAGAGAGCTGAGCAATAGGCAGTAGGGTCACTATTAATATTCGAAGAAGACCATAAATAGTTCAGGTATAGTACTATGTTAAGAAAAAACCGCCCGTACTGATTCCTAGGTAGGCTGTAGATAGGTATCTACTTAATTAATAGTACCTTCGTGTTCCAGTAAATAAACAGTGCTATTAACTTTTGTAGATATGTCGTATTAAATAAAAAGGTATACCGCATTTAAACATACAAACAGTATATTAAAATCAATTACTATTTAAGTAACATAATATAACTAAATTAATACATATCTACTTGCATGCAACTAACTACTATCTATCAGCAATAGTTGAGTGAGATACTCAAGCAGGTATCATCAAATTTTATGATAATCATATCATATTTATAATCACTGAATCATAGCTTGTCAAAGCAATCGTACAATCCTTAGCGTTGTTTCTTATACGAGAAATCATATCAAATGTTTCTAGGTAAAACGAACTAAGTAATGTAAGGTACCTATTTTTCGTAATCGGGCAAAGAAAATACATCTTGGGACGTGCTTTGTTGTGGTTCTTCGGCGCATATACATTTCATCTTTCGCCTCTCTGCCATCTTCATAGCCCTGTCAGTGGTGTGGCTCACCTCCCACCAAATAGCACCACCGAGGATGTTCAGGAAATACTTCGGCACGCTACCCGCGCGTAAAAGACACCTGCAGTAATATGGGTATTGTAGTTTACAAAAAAAAAACATCTGATCAACCGTAGAAGCATGGCGAACAAAAATTCTTGTGACCCCCTGTCTCGGTTTTTCACAACTATCAAAATCGCATTCACCGCTATATGAACTATGCAAAACTAACGAAACTAAATATACCTAATAAATAGTTTTTCTATTTCGATACAGAATGTTAAGCGATAAAGAGCTTAACGACGAAGAATGGTTCTTCATAACAAGTAGAAAATATGCAACAATGACCAACATACGCGGGACCGGACTAGCTCAGCTCATTGCTCTCAGCTCTTTATCCTTGAAGATTTTGTATCGAAATAGAAGATAGCCTATTTGTCTAATCTAAATATCTAGTTTGTTTATCTGAAGATGCGAAAATACGTCTAGTAATAAATTGACAAAGAGAAAACAATAGGTACGCAAAAAGGTATGAGAGACTCGATGTCGTACCCATGCAGTACACTGACTTGATAACCAAACCTACAAGTAAGTAGGTACTCGTAGCAAGTCAACAACTCACAAATAAAATTCTTCTTCCTTCAACTCTTCAGCGCGTCGCTTCCAATATCTCTCCAAGATCGGGTCCATCTTGGTGGCATCTTCCAGTTCATTAAGCATATGCCCTCTCTCCTCTTCGACAAGCTTCTCGGGTGAGATTGTTTCTATAGGAGTTTAATACCAGTATCATCATTATTATATTTAAGAGTTATCTCAGATAAACTCAGCGCTTAAGTGTGGAGACATATCAAGAGAAACCTGTGTATATTTAATTAATATCTAGCATTTTTTATACTCACATAGTAATAATAGGGTGCCTGCGTCGAATGAGCTACTGTTGAACCGTCTTTCATAGTTCTACAACTACGGAAGTCAGATCTAAGTAATAAAGAAATGTATATTTCACCTTCTCCGACGGCTTCTTCATCTAACGACTCTCTATGTGGCTGTGGCTTCGTCGTGATTTCAATTTTCACGTGATCCTGTACATCCTCTTCCAAACGTTTCTTTATGCTGTTGTAGATTCTGTATGATTGTTACAAAGTGAGCAGTGTGCAGTACCCACCTATGATCTTTTACCTACTTTTCAATAAGCTACAGGATTCTACCCACAGACTCCTAAATTAAGAGCAATAAAAGACTCTATACCTTAACCTAGTGTCATTAACATTGTGTTTGTCTGTTAAGTCGTACCAGGCTACTTATCAAATCAACTAAGTTACCTGTGACTTAAAGCCTGAACGACCATATGTCTCAGTCGTTCATCGTTGTCGCTAATATCGATGATTGGCAGATGCAGCACCGTATCAGATCCCGATTCAAGTAATTTTCGATACCGTAGTATCGCAGTGAGCAACTCTTTGCCACCCTTGTATTTCTCTCTATCTTCCTCCGGCCATTGTTGTTCTAAGATCCTAAACAATTAAAGACCTGTCAAGTTATTTTTATCTGTTTGCTGTGTCAGGGAAGATGTGGTCGGTCTACTAAGTAGGTTGGAACTTTGAACCTACAAATCTAATACCTAAAGTTAGTGTAGGGGTGTATCCTTAGATTACTTACGGTCAATCATCAGCCTACTGAACAATGTAAGTAGTAAATACAGATACTTTCTATTGATGATTAGATTAAATTAATAATCAAGTTGCTAGAACATAATACCTCAGAACATAAGCTCGTGGCAGTCTGTGTGTGAGAACCGGGTCCGGTTTGCGAGGTTCCGGTTCAAATCTCTTATATGGTCTCATCCAGTGGTAGAAGCCTTTACCAGTATCTTGCTTCAAATCTTTATACGTCAAATTCGTTGGTTTATTTGATAATTGAGACCCCATTACCCACTTCTGTTAGTTTTAAATATCTATATTATTTTTGGGTTTTATAGAGTACTATTTATTGGATAGATACCTAAATACCTAATTCTATTGTAGCTACGTGAATGTAATATCGAGTACTTCTGAATAGCTTATCACCAAACACCATGTCTACTCTATAAGACAATGAAAACTAAACCGAAATTACATACAAAACTCACAAGAACTATTTTTTAACCATTGACTTTGACAACAGGATATAACTAATTGCAATAGCTAATGAAACATACTTCACTCTCAGTCACATTGATCGGTGTAAGTATAGTTTGTATAGTTCGGTGATCTCCAAACGTATCATACTCGTTGATACTGCACCAAGGCAGCCAACGACAGCTCTGCTTGTACTGATACAGTGTCGACCGATTAATTAGCTCCGTGCAATTTAATTTACTACAGAAAAAATATATACTATAATATCAACCGTCTCTCAGGTGAGAGTAGGCTACTGCCCCTCAGCTCCTCAGCCCACAATGAATCATCAGTGGCGACTTTTTATGGCCGTTATCAGCGAATGGCATAAATCTCCGAGGTTTAGAACATATGCAGAATATTATTTAGAAACAGAAAAAACAAATTCTTTCGTGCTATGAAACGAAAAAAAAACTTATCTAATAAATACCTGAGTACTTACCGATTGAGTATTATGAACCTGATATTATTGGCTTGGGATATTTCTTGGCATTTCCCATGCATTGTCATGGAACTTTCAGATTTATGATCAGATTTGCCGTCTTCCTGATTTTCAACATACTCATCAGGAGGAGCAGGCTCCTCAGCAGGCGAAAGACCCGAAACGTTATTTAAGTTTTCTTCTTTTAAATGAATGTCTCCTTCCTCATCAACAACAATAGTCTTGCCGAAAGAATCTTTCATTTTTAACCAAACTGCTTGCTCTTCTGTTTCACTTGTTGTCATTTCATTCACTAATGGACTATTATAAATTTTGACATCGCAAGTTGAGAAAGATTTACATTTTGGACATGCTTCATAGCTGACAGATAAATTTTCGCCATCGAATTTAGCAGAGGTTTCTGAATCTAACACAAAATTGTAATGGTTTTCTGGATCGACTGTAAGGCTCGTGTCATTTGGTGAATCGATGGTTATCTTTCCATTCATTTTGTTAATAGTTACAGTAGTAAAATTGGCGTGTTCTATAGAATATATTAATCTTACTGAGATATAACCATCATTTCTTTCTTTGCTCTTCACTTCCTTTTCTTCCTCCCCTTCTCCTATAAATTTCTTCGACGTAGAACTGTCGTGGCTTTCACTTATCTGGGAAATAGAAGCTTTAGTATTACTCGTTTCCATTCCTAGAAAGTCTGCTTCAAATACTTCAAAAAACTCCCTTTCCTCATCTGTCCACTCCGGGAATATCTCTTCTTCCTCCGTAATGAATTGGGTTATAATCCGAGTTTTATCAGGAAACGTATAAATTTGAACTCCATCTTTATTAAGTAGAACGTTGATGCCATCCAAACGCCTGGAAAATACTTCTCCTATGCAGTTATCAGTAGCAGTTCTTATAAGCATCGTTCCTAGGTCAATAGCATAATCTCCAATCCATTTCTGTTTTATACCACTCGGTTCTATTATATCAAACTCGTCAATGATCAACTCATATTCTATAGTTTTCTCATCCACAGGATTTTCTGCTTCAGTTTCCTTAGTTACTTTAGTTGGCTTGTCTTTTGCTTTAGGTTTTTTACTTTTATCTGCGAGTACTTCTTCAACGAATTGACTATTCGGAACCTTAATTATTTTTTCGTATTCCAATATGATAATATACGTCCCGTCGGGTCGATATACTTCAATATCACCTGATGTTTTAAAAATAATAACTTCGCCATCCAAACTAATACATCTCATTTCTTCACCTAGATGAGGTAGGGGTTTCAAGTAGAACTGCTTGATGTGACTAATTTCAGTAGAAGAATCATTGTAAACACTCTCAGTAATTAAACCATTTGGCCATGAAATGCAAAACGTGTTATAGAATTTTGTTTCATACTCGATTACTTCGTCCTCAAGCGATTTGGCAGATGTTTCTTGTAATTTACCTTTTGTCTTAACTTCTGAGAGTGTGGGTGACAAAGGTACAATGGGTATTTGGCTTGATTCTTTTTTGATATTAATAATAACTTGATCTTTTGTATTTATTCTAAATGAATCGCATTTATTCATCACTTCTTGAGAAACAAATTCTCCTAAAGCCTTATGAATGACGATTGCATTATTACCATTGCCTGGTAAAATGTTTAATATTATGTATTCAAAATTTGATGGTATTAATAGTATATATGAACTATAAATACTAGTGCCGTCTTTAGAAAAAAAAGTTACATCTTTTCCAAACACTTCCACTCTTCGGTCACCCAAATCATAACCAAGAAAGGGTTTTATCTCAACTTCTTCATCAATTGATAAATTATTGACATTGATAGCAGATAGTTTATTACGTTTTTTCGAATCAGTTTCGGTAGATTTCTGTTTAGATGATTGTTTATCGCCTTCAGTGGAAGTTGGTGACGTTACTGTCTTTTTACTGGTCACAATGCTACTAGGAATTAAAATCGATGAAGCTGCTTCAGCTATCATATCCTGATGTTTTAGGGAACCTTCCATTATTAGGTCTAAATTGACGTCAGTGTCTTCAAGACACGATGACGCAGCAAAAGCTTCGTTAACTTCTTGCAATTCAGAATGCCTTCTCGTAACAATTGCATTATCATATTTCCTTTCCTGTTCCTGAATCCAATCGTAATGTTCTTCTAAAACAAAATCGAAAAAATCTTGAAGACATAAGGGGGTGGGAATATGGCTCCGCCATTCGTCCCGTGTGACACCATCCTTATCATGGCTATTATAGAACATCATGATCAGACAATCGGTTACTTCGCAGTATTTATAATCGACGCAGTTGAAGTTGTTATAAGCTTCATGTAAGATTTGATATGAGCGTGTTGTACAGAAATCTTCAAAACAATCAAAATCATCAATCATGTGCTCTGCAGGACGATCATTGGCTATTTCAACCGCAGAGACTAACTCACTTATATCAGGGCAATCAAAAAGAAACTTAACCCGAGTTTCGTCTGGATCATCAGATCTCTCTTCATATTCAGGTCCTACTGTATAATCACTTTTTGTAACAGATGGAAAAGATGGTGATGAATTGCTGCCAGTTTTAAATAAAGAAGGGCATTGTGTAAGTGGCTCTGCAAGAACGCTTCGTTTTAGATAAATCTTTTTAAAGTCTGCTATTTTTGTGTTTCCCAAATGCTGCTTTTTGAGAGAGCTTCGATTATTATATATTTTTCGACAAGCTAACAAGTGCAAAAGTCTGATTAGTTCATCTGTTTCCACATCTTGTCTTTCAAAGCATGATACTAATAAATTTACATGAAAATTTATTTTTGCTTCATTTTCACCTGTTATTGGCTCTTGATTGTACCACAACCTGTGCAGCGGCATAGTAGCCAAACTTGACGCCACTATATTGTGTAAATTGATATTTCCCAAGTGAAATGTTGTATTTTTAACAAAATCGCCATATTTTATCACAATAGGGTCTTTGTGATTTTCAAATTCTTCGCCGTATGTTATACGAAACTTTTTTTTATCAACCTCTGTTTTACAAAGTGTGTTGAAGACATTATTCACTAATGCTTCTGCCCTTGGTACTTTTTCTACTACCGGTTCAATCACCGGTTGTGGGGTTGATGCAGAACTTTTGCTCATGTTCTCTATGTCTGGCTTACATGCAATATCAAGAATACTATCTAATAGAGAAAATATTGTAACGCATTCCGTAGGCAAGTCTTCCATTTGCTGTTTATAGCCTGCAAAATAGTTAGGAATCGGTTCTTCTACTGGGACATATTTGATGTCCATATTATTTATAAAGTTAGTATGTTGCCTAGCCAAATCTTGCACGTCGTACATAAGATAGCACATATCGTCATAAATTTTGTCAGGGTCACCGGATAAAGCTTCATCGTTCCAATATGGTGGTGTAAATATTATAAAAGCCGTACTTTTGAAGTCATCACAGTTAAGTTTAATTCTATTATATTGTAGTTCCTCCCAAAATTGAATAGATTTAGACAATAAATCGGTCTGGCTTTGACCTCTTTTTGTAGGACGGCTTAGAGCAGTTGCAATTTCTGAAGATGACATGTCGATCCGTATTTGTACAATAGCCCGCAGTGGAATTCCAATTTTAACAAGGCACGCTGGGAGATCGGAATCCATAAACCCTGTGATGGCTACGTAGAGACTAGGACCCTCTTTTGGATAATCGTCGATATAAACCCTGTCTCTCCATTCTTCACCTCTTTCTCTTAATACAGTATTGTATTTTTTACCTGACGTGTTTGCCATATCTGTAGCGCTTTTGCCTTTTTTACCCGTAGCGTCTGCTTTAGATACAGCGCCCCTAACTTCAGTAGGAGAGATCATAGTAAGAGATTCGTGTCGTAGTCCTTCCTCAACTTCACGTCTTTGATTTCTTATAAAAAGATACTCCTCTTTCATTTTAAGTATAAGATGTTTAATAATGAGAGCTTGAATATCAGAGGGTATATCTTTTTTTTCTTTTAGAAATGCCTGTCCTTCCTCGAAGACTCGTAAATTATCGTCTTTAACTTTTTTTTCTGCTCCTAGTTGGTTGACCATGAATAATGTTTCGGTTCTGTTTATATTTTTGACCACAAATCTCTTCTCTAAGACTGCGGCTTCTTCGAACTTGTTAAGATAGATAAAAGCTTGCTCGCAACTGGCGGCCTCCATGACGACCACCATAACCGTCCAAGTCTCCTCATCGAGCACTGCATCTTCAATCCGGATTCGCCAAGCGTTTTCACCTCCGTCTTTCCCTTTTGGTTTTGGCGGCATTTTAGCTGTTATATTTCTTTTAAATCCTATATATGAAAGGATAATTTATTTTTTAGACACAAATTAAATGTAAATTCAAAGATAAATAAATTGCCGCGACTCGCCAAGCCGTAAAAATCCGGTCACTCAGACTCAGAGGACTCAGACCTCAACCGAGACCTCAAAAACCTCAACAGACATTGCCTGTCACTCGCCTGTCACACAAATGCCATTAAAGGAATAACTGTCAGAACAAAAAACAATAAATAGGTATTTAAAAAAATGTGGTTTTAGGTTTTACTCATTAACTTTTTTGCACAGATTTATTTTTTGTCTTTAAATGTATCGCATTGCAGTAACAGCAATCACACTCAAAACAATGCAAGAAAAGGCACTTCCGTATTCTATATACCGACCTACATAAAAATTATTACCTATTTTTATACAACTTTGCGTGTCAAAGAATGCCTGCCAGTGGTCTTAAATAAAAGCTATAATATCATCGTCCATCTATATATTAAATTCAAATCTATAAAACCAGTAAGTACTACAATAACATTGTATCCCTTAAATTAATTAAGTAAATATATAGAAACATATAAACAGATAGGCATATTACAACATTGTAGAACATGCACATTGAAAAATACCTAAATAATTATGAATAAGTTAACATGCTCAATCATTTTTAGATATTTACTACAGATCACAGAGTTTTTGATTGTTTCGTCTAGTCTTATTGTGGCGAACTAATTATAAAAACTATAAAATGCTTAATCATCAGGAAGTTGTTTTTCAATCCAGCTTTTAATGGTTGCCATACCTCTCCTGTTGATAGAATGTCCTAACTTTGGCATGATATGTAATTCACCATTTACACCAAGTGACTTCAGTTTGTTAAATGTAGTTTGCCCCCACTGCAATGGCACTAATTCATCAGAGTCACCATGGATACAAAGTAGGGGAGGTTCTGTAACAGAGCAGAATTCAATTATAATATAATGGTGACCTACCACTTTAGCATACCTTAAAACTATCTAGCCCCCAGTTGTAGGTGACTATAGTTAATTATTTATTAAACATTGTGTTGCCAAGGTTTAACACAGAATTACTTTAATAACCTTTTATGCAACTGGCTGTAATGTTATGATTTCCTGTGGGATCACTCCAAACTCAAAAAAATGGGAATAAATGGTTTAAGGAGACTTACTCTTACTATCAGGATTATTCTTCAAATCTTTGTATACTAAGGAGTCTTCATTTAGAAAAGAACTAAACATGAACGCCCCAGCCAATCCCTGGTCCCATCGGTAAGCTGTGTGCAACGTTAGTGCACCTCCCATTGAAAATCCACCTGAAATAGAAGAAAAGAATCCTTTGTACATTATTTCCAATTTCAATATTACGTACCACTTTATTACAATACCCTCACTCTCATTATAATACCAACAACGTGCTTGTTTTACTAATAATTTTAATTCATAAGCACAAAGTTAAACTTACCTACTATAATCTTATTGCTCGGTATTCCCGCGTCTCGTTCATTTTGAATCAATTTCTTGACTTCCACCTCAATATTTGAAATTGATTGCACGTTTTCAGGTACAGATGGTGATATATCATTCCGGTCAAACCAGACGTTGCTCATCTGTCCCATGGCTGGCGTGTAAGGCTGGAGTGGTGCCGTCGGAAACATAACCTTTATGTGAGGAAATGTAAAGTCACGTACCATCAATTTCACCCATTCTTTCATATCAGCGCCATTTCCTCCTAGAAAAAGTATAAACTTGTGAATTATTCTAGGTTATGTTTACTATCATAACATAACCTACAACTTACCTGAACCATGGAAAAATATCACCGTAGCTTTGTGTTTCACACCTGTGTGTTTACTCAAATGAAGAGCTCCTAGTTTAGACATCTCGTTTATAGTATAAAGATTAGTTTCACTGAAAACCACAGTAATTTAGAAATGGATCAAAAGTATGGTGGAGAAAGACAAATGCTCGCACTTTACTGTGGTGCAGTAGGTATTCTAATCCAATAACTGCACCGACCGCACAGCTCACTGCAAAGCCCATGCAACGCAATGCAAAATAAATATTTTTAAAAGAAAAAATAAAAAATTAGAAACAATAAAAACACCACCAAATAATTTTGTCTTTTCTTTCTTTTCACAGATTCATTCATCCACTCACTCACAACATTGTCGTTCGTTTATTCCAACAAAAAAATCATCCAATCAGCTTGCGGCAACGATGCGGGACGATTGGTTAAAAAAAAAAAAAGCGGGAATCTTCAATTTAGGCGTTTGCAATTAGTTTGATAAAACTAACACTAATAAGTAATAAAGGACATGTAAAGGACCAATTTAACATACACCAAGTCTATAATACCCGTGAGCCTCGAGAAAACGCAGCACAAGGCATACGAAAGGTAGGAGGCTGTTTCTAATGATTCCTTTAGCTCGTTCCCTTTTAAAAAAAATCAAATAATGTTACCACATTTATAGGTTTCCTACACTTTTAGCGATTATTAATTTATTTTTCGTTCGACAAAACAGAAATGCTGTATTATTGTTTCAGTTTATCTAGCTGCAAGATTAGAATATAGCTCTAATACACATAATCATAGTAATCAGTTTATTTTTATTTGGCATGGCCAGAATTTTATTATTCAGCTAAGCAACGCTGTCATCGTCTTAATCAAAAAAATTTGAAAAGATTAGGTACCTATAAACAGTGTTCATCTTATATAAATAAATGTGGAAATTTTTAATGTGGATAAATAAATAAGAGAAGCCTGCTATTGAATATTAAATTATGTTGGAAAAATACCTACTGCAGAACTACGTATTTCAGTCTGTCAACATTGAAAATTGTACAATGAATGAAATGTCAATTTCATTTCATTCATTCGACACAAGACAGCAGACAAGTCAATTCGTGTGCGTGTGAACCGAGTGAGCCAGCTAAATTTTTGCCTAGAAATATGCCTATCTTTTAGTAAAAGTTCTAAAACAATTGTAAAACTTAATATTTTAATTTGTAAAAAGATAGAACAAAAGATATGGCATTAAACATCGACTCACTCAATTGATCAAGCTACCTATGAAAGTTAGAGGAAGTATTAATTATTCATATAATATTTATATACCTACCAGGATTTAGTAAAACTTTTGCTAAGTAAATCCTGAAAATTTCAGATCGCCTGGTAACGTAATAAAGTTTTTACAAATGATTTCTTCGGCTCACTCCGTCGAAACGTTTTTTCAACCCCTATTTCTGACGAAAATACTGAAAATTGAGACTGCTATGTAATTGTAAAAGTAAGCTAAGATAATATGAGAATTTGTAAAACACAAAACAAACCACTAACGCGGCAGATTTTTGTATAATCATTGGTTTCATCGGCTCACTCCGTTGAAACGTTTTTCGTAAGTTAAAAATGTCAATATCTTAAGATTTCTAGGCACTATAGAAACTAAAAACTGTCTTAACTTTTAGTAAAAACTTTTTACTAAATATCTACCATACTAATGTTTTATATTCCATGTCTGGTTTAAAAGATATTCAATTGTGTTTATTCTGCATACAAACTTCAGTTTAGGGTGACCACACTGTTTTATAAAAATTGAGGACATTTTTTAAGAAAACAAGTTTCTTTACTTAATCAGCCTTTTTTATTGAACTAGGCAGTTCTTTATTGAACTAAGTAATACCGACAAAAAAAAACATGCAAATGCTATTTTCTAACCACTTAACACAGAAATGTAAGTCATTATTTTAAACTATTTTCACCTTTCTCTTTTACTTGTCAAAAATATATTCTTTTTTTTTCCTTTTTTTTATTCATTTTTTTTTAAACTTTAGATCCCTTTTTGTCAACTTTGATGATGTTAGGGTTGATACATAAACGCTTAACACCGTCCAAATATTATAAGTAGGGTATCGAATTTTCTAGCAGCCTGAAAATCGTTTTAGCAATTAAAGCAATTATAATATACTTAAAAATAAATTTTAATTACTTTGAATAAATTCCCGAGTCCCAGCACTATGAAATGTCAACAGCATGATCACCCTAAACTGAAGTTTGTATGCAGAATAAACACAATTGATTATCTTTTAAACCAGACATGGAATATAAAACATTAGTATGGTGGATATTTAGTAAAAAGTTTTTACTAAAAGTTAAGACAGTTTTTAGTTTCTATAGTGCTAGAAATCTTAAGATATTGACATTTTTAACTTACGAAAAACGTTTCAACGGAGTGAGCCGATGAAACCAATGATTTTACAAAAACCTGCCGCGTTAGTGGTTTGTTTTGTGTTTTACAAATTCTCATATTATCTTAGCTTACTTTTAAAATTACATAGCAGTTTAAATTTTCAGTATTTTCGTCAGAAATAGGGGTTGAAAAAACGTTTCGACGGAGTGAGCCGAAGAAATCATTTGTAAAAACTTTATTACGTTACCAGGCGATCTGAAATTTTTAGGATTCACTTAGCAAAAGTTTTGCTAAATCCTGGTATATAAATATTATATGAATAATTAATACTTTCTCTAATTTTCATAGGTAGCTTGATCAACTGAGTGAGCCGACGTTTAATGCCATATCTTTTGTTCTATCTTTTTACAAATTAAAATATTTAGTTTTACAATTGTTTTAGAACTTTTACTAAAAGTTAGGCATATTTCTAGGCAAAAATTTAGCTGGCTCACTCGGTTCACACGCACACAGTCAATTCAATCAAATCAAGTCCACCAAAATCAAATCAATCAAAATAAAATAAAATCAAACTCAAACTCGAGCAAGCAACCACCAAGGAACTAAACACAAAACAGACCTTAATGTATCTGCTTTAAAAAATCATGAATGACACGAACACTGTGGTCGTAATGTTCGTATTAAATTTATCTAATAAACTGCATTTTGTTGATTACAATTGTGAACGTATTACATGGCGTGGTATTGCTTTTTGGGTTTGAACGATCATGGGGGCGACCTATATAGGAATCCTTCTGGCTCTGCTGTGCAGAGCTTCGTTAGTGCTAGCCGGTGATGTGGATTTAACGTGTAACGTGACTGGGTCGGCTCGCGTGGAGTACGAGTTCAGCACTGATATCGTAGACAGTGAGCACATAATCACTTACAAGGGTTATTTTCCACGATCAACGCGAGAGAATTACGTCTCTGCAGCACTTCGAAATGCTGGGGTGAGTAACTTGGTAATAGATTTCATTTTCTTTTAATTGTGTTTTTAAAAAGATATCTTGAGTTTTTTAAATGATTTCAGGTCACAAACTGGACGCTGTTACAACGTAACAACCCAGCTAAGGAATACCCGAGCGACTTTGATGTGATTGTTTTGGAGGACAGAAGGAAGGAAGCACTCGATGCCCTGCGAGATCATCCTGCTATACGGAGGATTACTGCCCAGCGACAAGTACAACGAACTATCAAATATGTGCAAGAGGTAAATGATTAAAATTATAGGTAAATATCCAAAAACTGCACAACTTAAAACTTAACCACTTTACCACTCTACACTCAACATAATTACAGTTATTAAATCAAAGATATGATAATAAGTGATTGTAATGTTTTTGAATGTAATTCACATGGTTTCTACATAGGTAACATAGTGCATATCTACATGACATGCCACTTTTTTTATTGCTTTAAGTGTTTTATCAAAAAAACTGTTTTTCTTTTCTTCCGTTTCCTTGCAATTTATAAAATTGGTGTATCTAAATAAAACAATAAATTTTAAAACTTACAGGATGATTGCAGCCGCTCTGGATGTTTGTATTCTGGCTGGCGCAACCATAGAGCTCGCGTGTTGCAGTCTTTGAGAAAACCTCGAGAGGTAATTACAAATTGAATAGAAACTCTAGCAAGACTGGGCAATGCATCACACTTTAAATCACAAATTAAATATTTCAGACTGATAACAAATACAATACAATAATTCTTTATTGCACACAAGAATATAAGGTACAGACACAAACAAGAATATAAGAAGCAACAGGTGGCCTTATTGCTAGGTAGCAATATCTTCCAGGCAACCTGATAAAATGACTGGCTATGTCAAAAGAGACATTTCAATGCCTTGATTCAATGTTTCAGAATGGTGGCTATACGTCTCGGAAACTTTTGAGGACAGTGCCCAGACAAATCACATCAGTACTAAAAGCTGACCTGCTGTGGGCTTTGGGAGTTACAGGTTTGTTGCATTTATTATCTATTTTTTTACTATATTCTATAAATGTTAACGTGGTTTTACATTTACTGTGGATGATAAAACTGAAATAATTATGGACTTTACGCCTTTCATTGTATAATCTTTTTATTAATAGTTTATTTTATACTATGTCATATCTTGGAAGAAAAACATGATATCTTAAAATAATATAGCCTATGTGTTACTCTGATGTGCAAGCTACAATATGACCAAGTTTCATCAAAATCTGTCCAGTAGTTTTTGCATAAAACAGTAACAAACATTCATCTATTCATCCATCGGCACCAACATTGACATTTATAATATTAGTATGATAACTTTCACAATTTGCTTTAAGGGGAGGGCATAAAAGTGGCGGTATTCGACACTGGCTTGGCCCGTCACCATCCGCACTTTGGTCGTGTTCGTGAGCGGACGGACTGGACAGGAGAGAACACATTGGATGACGCCCTTGGCCACGGCACCTTCGTCGCCGGCGTCATAGCGTCGCGAGCTGACTGCCTTGGCTTCGCACCTGATGCTGACCTGCATATCTTCAGGGTTTTTACTGATAATCAGGTAAAAATTTATCAAAACTGGATCCGAAAGGCAAATAACATAACTTTAAAACTGGCCGGCGCAGATCTGATGGAGCGCAGCGCAGAGCATTTTTGATTTAATGTTTTTATCGACATTGTTCTCATTAGAATAATATTAAAAATCAGTTAACACAACAAACAAGCATCGGAGCATCGAAGCGACTACAAGCGAATATTGTGTCAACTGATATTATTCAAATGACAAAAAAGCTCTGCACTGCGCTCCGTCAGGTGTGCGCCGGCCCTTAGACCTTACTATCTTTTTGTCCAACATAAGGGTGCCTTTCCACTGGAGATGTGCTATGCTACGTTGCTATGGATGCGTTTGATATTCACCAATCTTAATATTCAATGAATATGATTGGTGGATAAAAAATGTGGATAGGCACACTAAGGCTGCATATCCTACCAGGTTCTTGCATTTAAACTGTTCTGGTATTTTTATGAAAGTTAATGAATATTACGTTACTTCCAGGTATCCTACACATCATGGTTTTTAGATGCGTTCAACTATGCGATTATGCGGAAGATCGACATTTTGAACCTAAGTATAGGCGGACCTGATTTTATGGATCATCCTTTCGTTGATAAAGTTTGGGAATTGAGTGCTAATAAGGTAATCCTACTAATATTATAAATATCAATGTTAGTGCTGATATGGATGGATTGATGAATGGATGTTTGTTACTTCATCTTCATATCTTCATAAAATTAGACGATAAATGCGTACGACGTCGCGACCAGCCTTTAGTATGATAATAAACAAATAATACAATGTGTAACATTTTACTTTACATAAATATCTTCTTATGTTGTAGGCTGATATAAATATTTGGTATATATGTGAGCGTCATTCCTATATTGAATTAATCTGTTTCCAGGTAATCATGGTGTCAGCTATAGGCAACGACGGCCCGTTGTATGGTACCCTGAACAACCCGGCGGATCAAATGGACGTGATCGGCGTCGGAGGTATCGGCTTCGACGATCGCATCGCAAAGTTCTCATCGCGCGGCATGACTACTTGGGAACTGCCGCATGTGAGTGATGTTATGCACTATAAATAATGGCCTTGTATATGATAATGTAAGATGAATAATAAGGCGAATGATACCAATCTGTAATTAGGGTGCCTTTCCACCAATCCAACAATCTTAATCGGAGTGCCCTCAAATCAGGCGCGGTCGTAGCCTGAAATTTTGGAGGGGGTCACTCACTACACTAATAAAAAATAGGTATCTGGGATAAAAAAACATTATTGCACAAGACACAATTTTGCAAAAAAAAATTAGGCTCGACTAAACATCTAAATCTATAGATTGCTGAACATCACTATTGTAGCTGGTCACCCTTTTTGGTATAATTGACAGTTGCACTTGTCAATTTGTGACTCGGATTAAGGATCAGACTATAAACTAGATGTCATTTTCAAGTTCTTTTGGCCATCGTACGTAGTTCATAAAAATACCACTAGATATCAGCAAATTATAAATGTATCGCTGTTAGGGGATAGCTAGAAATTTCCTTTTTTTTATTATTGTTGAGATTTTTCAATTTGACGTTAGATTTTGGGGGGGGTCATGTCCCCTGTGACCCCCCCTTTAGGACCGCGCCTGCCTCAAATTGAATGATATGATTAATGTACGTCAAACGCACTCATAGAAACGTAGCATAGCATATGTCTGGTAGAAAAGCACCCATACTTTGCGCGCGGTGTGCTGTATGTGTTATTTGGTGATGAATAATCTATATACACTAAGCGCCAAAACACACGGTGAAACGCAAATGCAACGCAACTGAAACTGCTACTTTTGAGTTGCATCGCAGTTTCTGCTATAGACTTCCTTAGAAAACCACACACGACACAACTAGTTTGAAACGTTTCGTTTCAGTTGCGTTTCACCGTGTTTTCTGGGTCTAAGCTGTAAAATAACGCACACAAACAGTATTAAAATAAAGTTTTATCACCAGGGCTACGGTCGCATGAAACCTGACATCGTGACATACGGCAGCGGGGTGCGGGGGTCCAGTGTGTCCGGGGGATGCAGATCTCTAAGTGGTATAATCTACATTTAATTTGCAAAGAATATACTTGGTTTTGTAATTTATAATAGTTTTTCGATACATTCCATATTCTTTGCTAAAGAGCATTTTTGATTGTCATATTATTATCCACATTGTTTATTCGTTTGTAGTCGCTTCATTTGTAGTATTAACTGATTTTGAAATATATTCTAATGACAACAATGTCGATAATAAAATGAAAATCAAAAATACTCTGTGCTGCAGTCCGTCAGGTATGCGCCGGCCCATACGGCATACTGGGCGACTTTGAAATTAGTGAAGGATAGAAAAGGATATGCATGTGCTCGTGATAACAAACAACTTACTATGGAACAGTTCGGAATGATTAATAAAGATTGTTCTCACATACATTTCACACTATCAACTAGTGCATTTTGTTTGGGAAGTTCGATTTGAATGATTTTGACTTTGGTCTCATAGTAAAAGTTGTTTGTAATCACGAGTACATGCATATCCTTTTCACTCTTCTATTGTTCACTTATTAAAAGTCACTCTATATTATTATAGGTACATCAGTAGCATCGCCAGTGGTGGCTGGTGCTATAGCATTGCTTGCTAGTGGCGTGCCCCGGCAGAATCTCACGCCGGCTGCTGTGAAGCAAGCGCTCTGTGTCACCGCGCGCCGGCTAACCGGTCCCAACATGTTTGAGCAGGGGCACGGGAAACTCGACCTTATTAGTGCTTATCAGGTACACGTTCATTGATTAAATTCGTCTCTCTGTTAGAGCCAGAGATAACCTAATCTCCTTTGTTCAATCTTACACCTCTTGTGACAAAAATAAAGACATTTAAATTATAGTAACACTACTAAAAATTACAACAAAAGACTTGACAATACTTTGTACACTGTCGGACACATCAACCTATTCATCCATTATAACTATAAGTAACTATGCTACAGTATCTACACCAAATCTTTAGTGAGGGACAAAGATAGCTCGGTGCCCGGTGTGTGAGTTGGTGCGTGACTGAGAAAAAATTACAAACATGTAGTGCTACAAGGATCTATTGGCACTTGGGTGACATTGCCAGGAGGGCATAGGTGTGAATAAATAATGATAATTTACCATAAATTTACGATTTTATTTTGTTAGATTTTATTTTGAGAAGATTTTGTTAGTTCCGATTTCTGCCACGTGCCAAAAGATCCTTGTAGCACTGTATACAACTCACTGTCACTAGTTTCTCCGCGAGCGTCTTCTAACAGTTCAAAATCCAATCATGTACTTTTAAATCCAATCATGTACTTTTAAATCCAATCAAAGTTGATGTATCCGAAGATGTACTTTTAAATCCACGAATTCTTATCCTAAGTATTTTAGGAGACTTATATCCATAATTCCTACTAAATTATCACTCGTATCCTTGTCCTAGTTTCTCCGAGAGTATGAGCCTCAAGCGACGCTGTCTCCACCATACATCGACCTGACGGAGAGTCAATACATGTGGCCGTACTGCACCCAGCCATTGTACTTCAGCGGGCAGCCAACTATCGCCAACGTCACCGTTATCAATGGACTGGGGGTCTCTGGGCAAGTGGTAAGCAATTTGATTCGTTGGTTAGTTTGGCATAGGGTTTGACTTGATCTGCCAAGTTGTAATAAAAGCCGTAAAAGTAACTTTTGAAGTGTCGCCTTTTTCTGCTTTGATAACTAGAGGGGTCTCCATAAACAAAGTACAATCTGGAATTTGTGTTACACAGTGCACCGAAGTTTTATACCACCTACACTTGATTGATCTTTTGGCTCACTTAAATTCGTATTTATTTGAAAAGAGCAACCTAACAGAGTTTCTTGCTAGATTCTTCTCTGGGGAAAACTGCACCCTTGCGAATCTAGCGTTAGTTTTAAAAATTAACGTGTTTCTGGTAATTGTAAAAATCCTATGTAATAAAGATTTTAGACTTTGACTTTCGTATATTACACAGAAAGAGGTAAGTTGGCACCCGCACCTGCCGCACGGCACGCTGCTGGCCGTGTCGGTGGAGCACAGCGCGATCCTGTGGCCCTGGTCTGGCTGGTTGGCGCTCAGTTTCACCGTCAAGGAGGAAGGGGCTGACTTTGAGGGTGTTGTCGAGGTAAAACACTCTTTTAAAAAGTTATAAACCTGTTTTATATAAGTACAAAGTAGGTATTTGAGTTTATTAAAGATGTTTGTCGGCTTTGATTGCTGGGACTTTAATTTTTTTTAAGTATGGCGAAAATGTGCGGAATGGCAGAATTTATAGCTTTCAGCATTTGTTTAAATAACTTTTTGTTCCAATGTTCGCTATAGCTTACCTCAAACTTAGATTTTCCAACCTTAATATAAACGTGTATGTTCCAGGGCCATCTGAATGTAACTATAGAGAGCCACGACGACACTGGAGAGAAAACCATGAGAAACGCGACGCTAATGCTACCTATACGGTAAAAATTAAGATATTATTTTGTTACTTTTCATTGTATTTTGATTCAATTTTCGAAACATCACCTTGTTGTTTTTAAATTGGTTACCTTATCACTATTTACAGATTAAATTTAACTGACAGATATTTTGTACCTACCACTGTGTAAAACGTCATGCTATTTGAAATAGACAAAGGTTTATCTGTCAGTTAAATTCTACCAGTAAATGTTTAAACGTGCCCCTGGGGCCTGTTTCACTATGTACAGATATTTACCTAACAGATGTTTATACCTGTGTCTGTTTAAAACGTCATGTTTTATAAAATAGATATAGGTTTATCTGTCAGTTAAATTCTACCAGTAAATGTTTAAACGTGCCCCTGGGGCCTGTTTCACTATGTACAGATATTTACCTAACAGATGTTTATACCTGTGTCTGTTTAAAACGTCATGTTTTATAAAATAGATATAGGTTTATCTGTCAGTTAAATTCTACCAGTAAATGTTTAAACGTGCCCCTGGGGCCTGTTTCACTATGTACAGATATTTACCTAACAGATGTTTATACCTGTGTCTGTTTAAAACGTCATGTTTTATAAAATAGATATAGGTTTATCTGTCAGTTAAATTCTACCAGTAAATGTTTAAACGTGCCCCTGGGGCCTGTTTCACTATGTACAGATATTTACCTAACAGATGTTTATACCTGTGTCTGTTTAAAACGTCATGTTTTATAAAATAGATATAGGTTTATCTGTCAGTTAAATTTTATCAGTATCATATCAGCCCTTAAACTTGTATATTGATGTTTCAGAGCCCGCGTAATCCCCGTCCCGGTCCGGTCCCGGCGGCTCCTCTGGGACCAGTTCCACAGCCTGCGGTACCCGGGCGGGTACTTCCCGCGCGACGACCTGCGCGCCAAGCACGACCCGTTGGACTGGCACGCCGATCATGTGCACACCAACTTCCGCGACATGTACCGGCGGCTGCGCGAACATGGATTCTATCTCGAAGTTATGGGTGAGAGATGCTGTTGATGTTCTAACTTAAGACTTATTGTCATCTTAAGGCAATCTGTATTAAAACTAGTTCGCAAATCAAAGGTACCCCCTTAACATGCGTGGACACATCACTCTACGGAGCGTTGCTGCTCGTTGACCCTGAAGACGAGTACTTCCCCGAAGAAATGGCGGCGTTGAAGAAAGCAGTTGACTCTGGACTCTCGCTCGTTGTGTTCGCTGATTGGTACAATGCGTCTTTGCTGCGACACGTCAAGTTTTACGATGAGAATACTCGGCAATGGTAAGCGTTTTACAATTAAATATTGTTTGCATTTAATTTGTTGCACTTATCCGATGATTGTTGTTTGTTTATGAGTGTATAGAGGCTTCTCGCGATTTTGTACGCATTTATCGTCATATCTTGGAAAAAAATCATGATATCGTACAATAATATAGCCTATGTATTATTCTGATGTGAAAGCTACAATATTGCCAACTTTCATCAAAATCTGTCGAGTAGATTTTGCGTGAAAGAGTAACAAACATTCATTCATCCATCCATCAGCATAAACATTGACATTTATAATATACTACAGGCTGCCCGCGACTTCGTACGCGTTTATTTTCATATCTTCGAAAATAAACACAATATCTTAAAATAATATATCCTATGTCCAAGCTAAGTTATTTCATTAAAATCTGTTTAGTGGTTTTTTTACGTGATGAAGTAACAAACATCCATTGGCACGACCATTGACATTTATAATATAAGTAAGATTAGGAAGTAGGAATTATATTTTGTTTTCTCCCCGCAGGTGGATTCCAGAAACTGGAGGTGCTAACGTACCAGCTTTAAATGATCTTCTAAGCATGTACCAGGTATCTATATCATTGTTTATTTTAATCTATTGAATCTGGCGTAACTTGGCTGTTAATGTTACAATTAAATTTTCTTATAGGTGGCTCTTGGCGACCGCGTGTTTGAAGGGTCTTTCAAGCTGGCAGGGCATCCCATGTACTACGCGAGTGGGACGCACATACACAGCTTTCCTGAGCATGGAGTGCTTGTGACTGCGCAACTTAGCGATCAGGGCCAGCAGGTATATTGTTTGATTCTATGGATACTGAAATTCTTTTACTTTTAAGCTATGCTCATGATTCATGATTCAGTCAATCATTCATTCAATCATGATTGAATTTGCAATTAGCTTTTATCACTCTTTTCAATCAAATCTCTTTCCTATAAGCAAAGACAACTCTTATCCACTCATTTGCATGTATATTCATCATAACTTCAGACCCAAAATACATCTTCAACTATCGAAACCACAAAAATGTCTCCACAGATAATGTCAGGGGAGAAGGCGGGGGGCGGCGGCGGGGGGTCGGGGAGCGGGGGGCCGCTGGTGGACGTGCCGATCCTCGGCCTGTTACAGACCGACGCAGACACGCGCGACTATGCTAACGACACACTTGATAAACTACCCAAGGTAAGATTTATAAGTTCTACAGGGAGTAACAGAATAAAAAAGAAATAGTCCCCATGAAACTTAACAACTTTCCCCAAGGAACATGGCCATGGGCGATCCAAAAATTTTTTTCGAGTTACAACCCATGTTCCTTGGGGAAAGTTGTTCAGTTTCATGGGGACTATCGCTGTGTTTCGGCGTTATACCCCCTATCTGTTACACCCAGTAGAGTCTGCCCGCGTCTTTGTACGTCTAATCTTGGAAAATAATCATGATATCTTAAAATAATATAGCCTTTAAGTTATTCTGATGTATAAGCAACAATATTCCCAAGTTTCATCGAGTTTAGTAGTTTTTACGTAAAAGAGCAAAAATCCTCATATACATCCATCTATATTATAAATGTCAATGTTTGTGCCGATGGATGGATGTTTGTTACTCTTACACGCAAAAAGTACTGAAGAGATTTTGATGAAATTTAACCATATTGTATATCAAAATAGGCTATGTTATTTTTAGATATGATTTTTTTTCAAAATATTAGTTTCCAGTGTGCTACTTTATTCACCATTCTTCGCAACATAGCTAATAAGACCGTTAATATTCCAGGCTGGCCGACTAGTGGTGTACGGGGACTCGTCCTGCCTCGAAGGTGGCGCGGCACGGTCCTGCCATTGGCTACTGTTGGCGGCGTTACAGTACGCGCTCGGAGGCCACCTGCCGTCCGCGCTTAAAGACGCCGCCACCTCGCACCAACACCGGGTTAAAGATGTCCATATTATACCTTCAGGTGGGTTTGATTTCCTTTATGAGACTGTTAAGGCCTCCACAGACTAAGGGGATTTTATCCGAGGACTTTTGTCTGCGCTATCATAACGCATACCTACTTTACGTGAATCTCTAGTCCGTCGTGTGCGTTACTCTATACAGTTGTAAGCGATCTATTTTAGCGGATAAAATCCCTCGTCTGCACAAGCCTTTATAGCTATGTAGATAGTTTAAGATCTCAACTTAAATCTTTAGTGAAAGTCCAAGTTTGAATATGTTCTTATACCTTACAGAGCTCCCGAAACGTGCGGAAGGCGGTCGTCTACACGTGTACTCACGTGTGTTGTCCCCGGACGGGAGCGGCCCCCGCCCCGCGCCCCCCTGCGTCGTCCCCGCCACCCTCCCGCCGCGCCCCGTGCACGCCCCGCCCTCCGCCCGGACGTTGGCACCGAGGCATCAACCTACTGATCCTAAGACTATTGGTATGTTATGTATGATAATAATCAAGATATTGAAGGAAACAAGAGAATCTTACTATCCTCATCTATTCTCAAAATACGATTTTATGAGTGAAACTTTTTAACAAAAATACTTCACTCGAGTCTTAGTAGATACATACATACATATCCGTCACGCCTCTCTCCTATTGGGGTAGGCAAAGACCTTTCTTCCACTTGCTACGATCCAAACACACTTCTTTCGCTTAATCGACACTAGTGCTACAAAGGACTATAGGCTTTTAGGCCTAAATTTCAGCCTATCGAGTCCTTTTTGAGACTAGACAAGTAAAATAGGCCTTTAAAGGCTTCGTAATTTTTATAAGCCTACAGCCATTTTTAAAGTAGTAGTCTTCAAAAAGCCTATAGCCATTTTTAAGTCGTATTCATTAAAAAAGCCTAGGCCTACGCCTAGGCTTAGGCTTTTTTTACAGTCCCACTGTAGTCTTTATCATTTATTTGTTTGCGGTATGACGGAACATTTTTACCGAATAGTTTTCTGTCTGTTTTTGTCCATCTGTCCGTCTGTCCATCCATCTGTCCGTCTGTCCATCCATCTGTCCGTCTGTCCATCCATCTGTCCGTCTGTCCATCCATCTGTCCATCCATCTGTCCACCAGGCTGTATCACATGAACCGTTATATTAGCTAGAGTGTTGAAATTTTTACAACTAACTAATTTATAGTTAGAAGTACCTACCTATCTAGTTATTTTCAATATATTTTTACAGTAGTTAGGTATGCAGGTCGGAGTTGGTTTTATAGCCCAATAGCCTAAATAACCTTATAGGCCAAAGAGCTTCATAGGCTTCGTAGTTTTATTTTATTAATAAGCCTTAAACAAGGTTAGGCCTATTTTTTAGGCCTTTAGGCTTTTAACCAAAACTCTTGATTAGGCTTAGATCTAGGTTAGCCGCTGGAACTAAAAGGCTGAATAGGTTTTTAGCCTACTAGGCTAGTTATTTCTTAGGCTAGTCTTAAAAAATGGCCTAAAAGCCTATAGTCCTTTGCAGCACTTCGACACTCATTAGTCGTCTCATACATGCACGTCGGTTTAAGGTACTGTTGACTCTCTCGGTCTCTCTTGATCTAAGTAGATGTACTCGGTTTTATTAAAGGAAACTTGCAGCTGATTTGTTTTCTTATACCAGGAGCTCCGGAGCTTGAAGGCACGGAACCAGCTCCGCGTGCGTGGAGGGGCGCGGGGGCGGCGCCGTCTCGCTCTCACTTGGACACCGACCCCGCTCCCCCCTCGCTCGCCTCCCGCGCCCTCACTCTACTCGCCATCGCCGCTCTGTTCTACACCCTCACGGCGCTCTGGAAACGCTGCGGCCGCAAACTCCGACGACGGAGACTCATGTCTCTAGCTACCTAGCACACAGACAAACCCTTCAAAGGGAAAGACATACTTAAATCTTAACTCGACCACTTAGTTCGCATTACAATAATAGTCAAAATCAGTTAACACAACAAATGAGCATTGGAGCATTGAAGCGTCTACAAGCGAATGTTGTGTCAAATGATTTTGAATATCATTCTAATGAGAACAATGTCGATAATAATATGACAATCAAAAATGCTCTGCGCTGCGCTCCGTCAGATGTGCGCCGGCCCTTACTCTAGGGCCTAGAGTCTAGGCGTTGAGGTAAGCTAGTCCAATTTTAATACGGTAGTCCAGTATGGCTGTCGGTTTAGTATATCACAATATTTGACTGTAACGTAATGAACTGAATGCTTTAATTACATGCATCTTAGAGATGGCGGAATACGGTAGCTAGTGTATTCGTAGATAGACAAGTAGATTTTGTTTAAATCATTATCAGGTAACATCTAATATGTATTTAATTTACCATTATCAATCTATGGCCTACTTATACGTTATGTAAAGGCATGCTTTTTAAAGTACGATGGTATTTTTTTGGGTACACAAATTCGCAACGAGTGGTACCTCTTAGGTCACGTGATTAGTATTGCAATAATAAAAGAGATCTTATAAAATAAAATCATAACACCTATCTATGTATAACAACAGTTTACAAACTTCAGTCTCCTCAGACTATCAAAGATATGCTTGTATCTGCAGATTATTTATTTGATGGTTATGTGTTTAGTAATCTAAAGCTGTAACCAGATGGCGCCGACTGCCAAACCAAATATTGGTTACAAACGTTAGGATCGCAACACATCTGCGTTACGTACCGCGCCGAAAGCTCAGCGGCTTCGAGTGATGTGTCATAGGTGACTTGAAACACATTGCGAGCGTATTGAACCGAACGTTCGGCGCTGTACGTTACGTAGATGTGACCGCACACTTAAATGTAAGTAGGGTTTCATAAGTCTCAGTTTCAACAAGTGCCTCTTTATGTACAAGCAGGGCGTTTTACTCGCGATCGTTTATATTTAAACTATATTTCTAAGATTGTACATAACATTGCAAAGCTACATCACACAACTTTGCTTTAAATCAATTCACCTTATTTATGTTAGAGCTGTAATAAAGTTAAACTATACAAAAACAATGATTATAAATTATAAAAACCGTTTGAAATTTTCGATGAAACTATAGCTCATTTTTTTTGTCATGTACTCATCTTACAAATCCTTGCTAAAAATCCACAATTAAGTCTATCGTCACAAAAGTTAGGTTACCTACACATAGATTCGGATTGGCAAAGTCGTTCGGCAAAATTTTCCTTTCATTTGTAAACGTTCATCCACGTAAGGGTTGATGGGTTCTTGACCAAAGAGCAAGTGTTGAACGAAGACTGAAGAATGGGGCTTGAAACGTCACTTCGGGTCCTTTCTTGTCCAGACGTTGTTAGCCTTGTTATTATTATTAATTTGACGAAGCCTATTGCGGATTTATTTTGTTCTTTCTCAGGCTTTGTCTTGACGAAGTTTGTTGCGGATTTGCTGATCGATGCCGACCCGAATATGTGTGTATACCTACCCTTAAAGATTATTTCATATTTACATAACATGTAAAAGCCGTTAGTAGACATTAAGATAGAAATAAAAATACCGTAACGTTTTACAAGAAGACTTAATACGTAGCATGTTAATAAACCGTTTTATACTTTTAATGAAAACGCCTATTAATAAGGGCCTTATATTTACGATAGTTTTGCCAATTTAATTATAAATACCTAAACACTATGATATTGTAAATAGTGATGCAACGCCAGTTGGTTGTCAAATAAGTGTTGGAAAATTAAATATATGTTCGGTATTGCGTAGTAACTGACGGTATTTTAGTCCAGATGTAGGGTCCAAGTCGTTTAACTGGGCGTTATCATCATCAGTTCGTGGATGTCCACTGCTGGACAGTAGCCTCCACCAAGGACCGGTCCTGCGCTGCCCGCATCCACCGGCTTTCCGCGACTTTCACCAGGTCGTCAGTCCACCTCGTTTGAGGCGCACTGCCACTTAGGGCCGGTTGTCAACTGATTTTGGATTTTATTCGAATGATAACAATGTCGATAAAAATATGACAATCAAAAATTCTTTGCGCTGGGCTCCGTCAAGTTTTGCGCCGGCCCTTAAAGTTTGCGATTCTTCGATTGCTATGGCCCTGATGGGCGTATTATATCTAATTTATTTTTAGAAGGAATGAGATTGGTTAAAGTTTGACTGTAAAACTGTAAAAAGCCTGAAAAAGAGTTAGATTATGTGTTTATATTTTACTTCTTATGAATAGTATTGGCCAAACGATTGACAGTTTACTTACTTTCCAATACAATTTTAATAAGTACTTAAGGTACACCTTTTATTATGCAATACCGAATATTTAACGGACTGAGGCCCTGTTTTACCATCTACAGATAAAAGAGCATCGAACCTAATTGGTATAGTAAAAATTTTCGGTATCACTTAGGCTACACATCCCCTTTTCGAGCTAGTATGGAAAAAAGAAGTTGGCGGCCACGGGCGGCGGAAAGTATATCACTTTTGACAATAGGCTATTTGACAACATTTGGAAAATAATTTTAAAATAATATAATCTTTTAGGATGGTCACATTTTGTTGTATATTTTGAATATAGTCAAATACCCTATTATCCAAAATAATATAGTTTTATAATATTTTTCTCTATCGATTGACGTAAGATTCATCAGTGGCCGCTAATTTTTTTTTTCATACTTACTCGAATAAGGGGGGGGGGGGGGGGGTGTTTAGCCTAATTGATACCTTTTTTTTTACTATACCAGGCTCCATACAAATATGTTCGATGCCATTAATTTTACAGATATTTTATACCTGTCGGTATAAAACGACATGTTTTACGAAACAGACATAGGTTTATCTATCAGTTAAATTTAATCTGTAGGTAATGAAACTGGCACTAAGAATGGAAGCTTTTTCTATGTTGCAATATAAGACTGGTAACGACGGTGTACGGTTAGCATAACGCTACTCTGTAATATAACTAGATGATAGATAAGTAGGTAAATATAATGTAAATGAATTTACTTTATTTATGTTTTTATACTATTTTAACTTAAGCTAATTAATATATTTACAGACATCTGTGATTTATATTCTATAGGAGATTTATCTACATTATAGAAGTGAACTACTTAAATGTGATGCGAGAGTAAGTAATAAGAAAAATAATAAATAATGTTCAAAAGTTTTGTTTGGATATAAAGTGAGATTTCATTCTCTTGTTACTTTTTTAAACTTGATTTTTTTGATCACGTATTGTATTCATTAGTATCATATAAGTCTCATACAATTAGACACTATACATAATTTATTTAATTAAACTATTCCGTTAGCAGCATATTTAATAAAACAAATGAGAAAACTTATTGAATGTCGTAATTATTTATTTCATAATAACTTTAACAGCAGTAGACGTTTTCTTTAGATGTAGACAGAAACGTATCAGCTGGTCTTTCAAGTTTGCCCCGTGTGTTACTACACAACTGTGAAAAAATTAGTATTTTTGCCCGATCTAGTACGTCGCAGTTTATGTCGCCTTTACGTTGTAGTTCCAGATATATGCTCTTTTTAATTAGCTAGTAGAGTAGGAGAGTATTCAATTATGTAGAGCTGGATTTACTCAGAACCAACTTTACTAATGGATTATTTCGTCTATTAGGAGAGTCCGGGGAGGCTAGATAAATTATCAGTTCTCGAGAAATTTGAAAAACTGTGTTTTTAATTTGGACAATTTGTCAAAAGCACCTAAACATCTCCATCTTCGATAGGTATCTGGAAGTTTCCGGTGAACCCAGAATCATACTGACTTGCAATTTCTTTTGTGATTTATTAGAATATGACACGACCTCTGTTTATCTCATGGAACCACAACAAAGTTGGCGCTCGTCAGACAGCCGTATAGCGCACGCGCGAAACATGCGTGCGTCACCCGCGTGGAGCGGTCGGTGGATCGACTGCCAACGAGCGAATATGAGGCGCGAAGGGTCGGCGCGGCAGCTAGTCACCGCGCCGTAGTCGCCGCGGCTGCACACACGCCTGCCCGCCGACGCGCCGCTCCCCACACCTGCGATGTCGCGCCTCTATCAACCGTCGGACCATGTCGTCCAAAAATCCCGCCTCCCTTCCTTCGACAAATACAAAGACATGCATAAAAAATCCCTCGAGGACCCCGAAACCTTTTGGTCAGAAATAGCCCAAGAATTCCATTGGCAAACCCCGTACCAGCCCGGCAAATTCGTATCGTACAACTTCGATGTAAATAAGGGGAGCATATTCGTGAAATGGCTGGAGGACTCCGTCACCAACGTGTGCTTCAACCTGCTGGACAGGAACGTGCGAAACGGCCACGGTGAAAAAATTGCATATTACTGGTAAGTGATATCCGTTGTCATCCTTTACTAGAATCAATAGTCAGCTGAGCGCAAAGTACCTGTGAATCGGCGCGAACTTATTGATTTTCCTGCAGCAATTTCCTTATTGGTGGAGGCAGCAGAGAAGCCTTTGTTATATAATATTTGTCACATGTGCCAACTCTGTATTATATGCATACAGCGAATTTCATCTGTTTCTATGCGGAAAGTCTGTGAAGATGTTTAGATAAAACTTGAGTCGGGGCTTATAAGGTAGGTAAACAATGCAATACGCTGCTGGAAAAGCATGTCATGTAAGAAAATTCATTTAATTCCTTTCTGATTTAAAATCTCTAAGGATACCAAACCACAGTAGTACCTAATAAATAAAATTGCATCCACATAATTCATCTAATTTAAAGGACATATGATTCGTCTTATTTAGATAAGTACCTAAATTACATTGATGGTATAATAAATAAAGGGGGAACGTAGAAAACAAGTCCCAGAGGGCACATTTCCATCGACTCTGTTATCACGTAGAAACTCAGAGGTCAATTAAATAGACGATAGACACGCTATGCCTTTCTGATAAATACGTAGGTAGTGAAAAATTGGACATAACATGTACCTGTAGAAGTTTAAAAACTCTTCAAGGATTTAATATACCTACATAATTACTGAAATTAAAAGTAATGAAGAATGTTTCTTAAAACAAATAAAAACATGCCAAAAAATCTTCAAACTTTTAACAATTTATCGTCGTATACATAAGCTAAGTTAAAAACGAATGTGAGAGGTTTGAATGAAAAGAAAGATAATAGCTAAGGTCATACAGCAATAGACATTGCTCCAAGGTTGTTGGAGAAATGAGCGGAATTTGCTACCTACTTCCATAGGTAGTTTCAAGCTCGTTTCAGGGTTATCCGTTTGGGTCATTTACTAGTGTCATCAGTTGCACGTTATAGAAATGTAACAAGGAGTTTTATTAGAAAATCCAAAGAAAAATTCAAAGAATAATCCAAAAAATTCCAAATAATCCAAAAGTACAAAGGACTTAAATATTGAGAAATATAAAAACCACGCTATTTCTTGATCGTTGCTTTTTCGTCAACGTATTTACATAGGTAATTAAACTTAAAATAGGACGGCAATACAGAATAAGCTTAGGTTTTTCAAAACAGACAAGATGATGGGGCAATTGGGCAATTGTTTAGTTTTTGGATAGTTTCCCACAGTAAAATTATGTTTATAACGTGTATAAGAATTGTTACAGAGACCGTGCACATCTTTTATTGTACTTGATGTTACAGTTATCTTATCACTATTATCATTCAACAAACCATCTTAATTTACGAGTAGTAAGGTTGTATTCTAGCTAAAGAATAAGTAGAAGAAAGAATGTGTTGAAAACAAAAAATAAGTACCTATACCTATTACTTTGAATCAGCGATAGAATATGTACCTATACAATTTCCTGTAAAATTCCTGACTTCCTTTAAAGACATAAAGACATAGTAAGTATTCGATAGTTGATATAAAATGAAACTTAGCTACCTATTATGTTGCCTGAATTTTACGTTATTCAAAATATATGGGACCTTGACATAAAGATGATGATTGCTTGGCTGCAATAAAAATCTGAATTAAGTCTAATAAATGTATTCGCTGAACAATGATAAATTGATAAGAAACGTTATCAGCCGCTGAAGTGTCTTGATAATGATCAATGTGTGATAAGAAATTAACCATGCGTACCTGCAGCTGGATATGTTGCCTATGTTGGCAACACCAACAAAAAGTAATTTTATATTTCTTTATGTAGCAACATTTTCTCTTCTAACTCTCGCTCTGCTACGATTACGTGTGCTATGTAACTATTATGCGTGTAAAAACTAAGTGAATAAAAACCCAGTTCCTTCGTGCCAATACTTGAAGCCTTTCATTTTACTTAACAACCATCTGCTGCCTACAGCCTAGGTGTCTGAGTTCACTCATCTTTTTTAACGTTATTTGGAAAAACCATTGTACCTACTTTATCATAATTTATCTGGTAACTGGAAATGGCTCTGCCTTACCAATTAATAACACAGTGCTCTATTTATTTACGTAATTTTACTCACTTTTCATAGTCGTGAATGACGCGATGGTTTTCCTGATCTAACCAAATCCGGTTAACGATGTCACAGAAAAACTGTTTCAATTTGATATCTATTAACGATCTACGCAAATTATGACGCAATTTAGCGTCTCGGTTGTACTTATGCATATACAAACAAAAGCAATGATGAAGGCGAAATAATTAGATTTAGGTCCTTAGTAAATAAGTGGCGACGACATCCGGTATGTATACTTACATACCTAATTTGCAGCAAACATTTCTGGTTTAGGAAGGAAACAGGAAACTTTAATAGATATGTATGCGTGGTGATAGCACAGTTTCATATCGATCGGCGGTTTGACATTAAGGGCTGACCACATCCTTTTGTAATGTTTGCTACGTTGATGACGACACATCTAGTAGATACCTAAATATAATGCTCTATAATATATACTAGTATCTAATATATACTAGTTACTTTCATTAATTTATCGTCAGTGTAAGAAGGCATCTCACTCAGTTATAGTATCTACTTATTTCGTCTTTTCAAAAAGACCGGAAAGAAATAAAGTGATTTCTATTCCAAAAGTAGGTCTGTTACACGAGTAGAATCATTTCGAAATTAAAGTTACTGAAACCGGAAATTTCACCTCGTAATGCACTAATTAACGATTGTGAGATGTAATTCATGATTACCCATTCGCGTTACCTTTTCTACCTATTCGTAATAGAATTAGAATTTGTTAGTTATCATCATTACATTTTAGAGTTAGACTCTTGTCGTTGGAGCAAATAGGTATATGTCTAACTCAATGACGAAACTATATAAGCCTATTTGCGTAGGTAATACCTAAATATCACCTCCTTGAAATAGGCCATAGGTACTTCCGGGATGAAAAACTATAACGGTAACAATGCTTCGGGATTTTACATTTTCCTCTTATTATTAGCATATCTATGAATGAAACTGTTTACCATTACAAGGGAATTCATATCTGTACACATTGTATTTATTTTAAATATTTATCTCTCTTTGTTAACAAGACGCCACTGATGGCAATGGATAAAACTTGTGCATAGGTACAATACAATTATACAACGATACCTACATACTTAGATCTTCTTTATGCCGACTAAAAATAGCCTTTATCATTGTTTGAATTTAGTTTCCATACACGCGATTACTTTTCCTATAGATGTGGTATTGTGTTATAAATTCTAATAATGGTACAACTTACCTACTACAATTTAAAACAACTTTTACCTATTATTGAAAAACCCCCGACTATAAAAAGTAACAAATAAAATAAGAAGTATTTTATCAACTGAACATCGCTTAATATTTCATACAAATTGACCACTTTCATACAAACTTCATTTCGTCGGGGGACCGCATTCTATTTTCCTTACGAATATTTTAAATTTTATTTGTCAATTCAATTAAAACATTTCACAGGTATTTTTCAATTTTTTTATGATAGGTATACTATAGTTTTGCGTACCTACCTAGCTACTTAGCGGTCCCCCGACAAAATGAAGTTTGTATGAAAGTGAACAATTTGTATGAAATATTAAGCGATGTTCAGTTGATAAAATACTTCTTATTTTATTTGTTACTTTTTATAGTCGGGGGTTTTTTAAACTTTCAATTTAATTTTTATTTTGAATTTTTTTTAACCTTTATTACGTCCACGCGTTAAGGAGCTACAGTGCCACAGACAGACACACAGACACACGGACAGAGGCGTCAAACTTATAACACCCCTCTTTTGGCGTCGGGGGTTAAAAATCGTTAGGCTTGCCTGAGTAAACTGAGTACCTATTCAACTTCTTTCCTTTGTTTTTCAACAGAAAAGGGCAACTAAGTTATATTAAATATTTATATAAGCTTCTTCAATTGAAAAAAAAAACATTCATATGTGTATAATATGTCCCTGGCTATGCATTTTGGTATTTATATAAAAATATTTATTGGCGTTTTTTAAATTTTCTATAGGTTTTTAACGCTTGGTTTTAAGTTCCACATTGTTCATGGAAGAAGCGCTTACTTAAGTAATCATGATAGGTGTAACCAACAGCGTTACTGATACATAATTTTGTTGTCAGGGAGGGCAATCACCCAGACGACTACAGTCGAGTGACGTACCGCAAACTGATGGATTTGGTCTGTCAGTTCGCGAACGCGCTGCGAGAACGCGGGGTAGGCAAGGGTGACCGGGTATCTATCTACATGCCCATGATCCTGGAAACTGTGGTCTGCATGCTTGCCTGTGCTCGGATTGGCGCCATACACTCTGTCGTTGTAAGTATTCTAGCCTACTTGACTGACCTATCTGTGTGTCTATAATCTGAAAATGTTGGTTGTAGTTCGCAGGCTTCTCATCAGATTCCTTAGCCGAGCGCATGTCAGATTGCAAAGCTAAAGTGTTGGTGACGTCAGACGGGGGGTGGCGCGGGGAGAAGTTGCTGCTGCTCAAGAAGATCTGTGACGAGGCTCTGGAGAAAGCGAAGACCAAACACAACCATACTGTTGACACTTGTATCGTCGTAGCGCATCTAGATAGAGTCACGCCTTGTGGGAAGATACCTGAAGATACCAAGACGTTGGTAAGGATGCTATAAGTACCAACATTATGTGATTCTTCGCTTCTTGCTGTAAAATGACAAAACTTGAATAAGAAATAATTCCTATAAACTTGTCATTATTATAGGAACCTATGATTTATAGGACTCTTACATACAGAAAAGTTTATTTAATCGTTGTCGCCTCAAATTGGAAGAAGACGGCACACTATTTAATGGATAAATATCTATAATTTTATTTTTTATAACTGAGAGATAGTTAGATATTGATGTCGTAAAAAACCCGTTAAAGTATCTGTAATAACCTATTTATATTTCATAGACGTCAATATTATTTTGTAGTACAACTGGAACGAGCAGCGCGATGTCTGGTGGCACGACCTCGTCGAAGGCCAATCTACCATCTGTCCACCAGAATGGATGGACGCGGAAGATCCTTTGTTCATGCTTTACACCAGGTACGTTCTCATATTAGCTAGTACCGACTTATGGGCTAAAACAGCTACCCAATGGCTACCAACTGCCAAACGGCGTCGCAGCAGACCGAGGAAAAGGTGGCGGGACGAACTGGCCACCTTCTTCAGTACCTGGGCGGTGGAAGCTCGAGACAGAAAGTCATGGCGGATGAAGAGAGAGGCCTTTGCCCAGCAGTGGGACACAAGTGGCTAGATTAGATTACATTTGATTATTGTATATTTAAAAGGTGCTGCTTTGTTTTCTGACACAGGACAATACAATAACAAACTACTTTTAATTACTTAATCCAGTTCTCAATAATAGCTTCCCATAGAAGTATTGTTCTTAAGGATATTGTTCTAAGGAAATGGAATTGGACATTCCGATAGATTGTCCATAGAAGTGGTTTGTTATAATGTATATCTTTAATAAGTATGAGTATGTATATGAGTATAATAGAACAACACACTATCTAAACAATAGAGTGCAAGGTACTTTAAGTAAGCCCTACTTGTTGTAACGCAATTGCAATTTTGTAGCGGATCAACTGGTAAGCCAAAAGGCGTGTTGCACACGACGGCGGGCTACCTGATGTACGCCACGACGACGTTCCGCTATGTGTTCGACTACGCTGAGAAGGACGTGTACTGGTGCACTGCTGATGTTGGCTGGATCACTGGACATACCTACGTGGTGTACGCGCCGCTTGCCAACGCTGCTACGTCGGTTATGGTGAGTTTCAATATTGCTATCTATCTTAGGGTCAATTTACTCTAACGCAGTGTCGAAGCGATTTCCACAACTACACTTGGGCTATATAATTTGAAGATATCATAATTTATTTCCAAGATTTGACAATTAATGCGTACGAAGTCGCGGGCAGCCTCTAGTATTCCATGTTACTATTACCCTCACCGAAGATATAGAGTTAGGAACAACGGCGGTACTCTTATTATTTGCTATCATTATGACCATTTGCGACATTTCGATTTGATTACATCATACAACTGTCCTGTCACGGATAGGAAGTAGGAACTAGTCAAAGAAACTATTGCATTCATTCAGCTATACTTTAAGAAGTATTAAAGACAGAAGAAGGTTAAATGAAGGCAGATATTGTAAACGTTTTTTAATTATTTACTACTGAAGTTATTCGTTATCATTTTTTTATTGTAATATCTCACAAAAATGCTAGGTACAAAATTTTAGATTTTTGGTTAGTAACGTCGAGAGTAGCGTGATTTTGCAAGTAATGCTTCATTTATGCGCTTAGCTGCATTAACAATACACAATGCACTATCAAACATACTTTGATTTACGTTTGAATTTTTACAATCAGTAAATAATCTTTAGTAATTGCCAATAAACATCAATAAATGCGACCTACGAATGACCTAAGTGAGAAATAAACAGTAGGCGACCCCTCCGCTACCGCTATTAGAGGCCTATCTCAACCGAGTGGATTCAAGGCTGTTAACACTTCACACGCAATTTGATATTGCGACTCGATTCCATCAGGTTGTAATCAATGTGAAAATCACTCAACTGTTATAACTGGTCGGGTTACACTACATACAAATTGTCTTCCGTTAAAATATACCTAAATAGACCCACCAAAAGTAGAAAGGTTCCAAACAGCAATTGCAAGCAAAAAGCTACCGAATAATTAAGTAGGTAGTTAAATTTAAGTAGTTGACAAAGTGCACCATTGGTTGCAGTTCGAAGGCACCCCGTTCTTTCCGGACAACGACCGCTACTGGTCTCTAATAGACAAATACAAGGTGACGCAGTTCTACACCGCGCCCACCGCCATTCGGGCGCTCACTAAGTTTGGAGATGACTACGTGCAAAGGTGAGTACATACAACTATCATTTATTTTAGGACCTACTTTATTTATCCTCTCAATTTAGTAGAATGGGTCTCGCTCGAAGGTTCTTAATGTTCTTATTCTCAGTCCGTTTAGATCTTTACTTACCTCTGATTCTGTGCAAAATGTATTTATTTATTTAATAGTTTATTGTAAGAAGATACAAAATGTTACTCTATTAATATAGAACCTATTGTATAGGTATTTGATACTACATTTGGACATGAATTGAATTTGGTACAGAGATAGATGGCTTATTTTAGTAGGTATAAGCTGGCAGGTTGTGATGAATCAGTGACAAGTACGTGAGAATGCTGCTGATACCGTTATCAATCACAGCACATGTGTTGCGATGTGTAGATACTTTTTACACTTATTAGGTACTTTAGATTGATTATTTTAATTATCTGCTGTAACGGTATTCTATTTTGCAGCTTCTACTTAGAAATCTGATTTGCCTGTGTTTATCACATTTAGTACGCGTACTTTCCGAAAAAATAGTTAGATATCACTTGCCTCATACCTAAATCTGTATAATGTCAATTCAGATGAAAGTCTAGTAGCATTAAATACAATCTCTGACTATCAACAACAAAATATGGCTTCCTACAAAACATGGAATAGCTAGTTACCTATCAGTTAATTAATTAAATATCGTTTCGTCTTTTGTTTTTTCAGATCATTGGTTTAATAGATCGTTAACTGCATCTGACTTACTTTGTTTCTTTTTACTTTCGTATAATGTATTCTAAAACTGACTATTTAATCTACAGGCATGATTTAAAGAGTCTCCGCGTGCTGGGCAGCGTCGGCGAGCCGATAAACCCGGAGGCATGGTTGTGGTACCACAATTTGGTCGGCGGCGAACGTTGCTCTATCGTCGACACCTTCTGGCAGACAGAGACTGGCGGACACGTGCTCACCAGTCTACCCGGAGCTACGCCCATGAAACCTGGCGCTGCGGTAAGGATCCAATGCGACTTTTGGACCATTTCTAAAACATATCATTGAATGAATCGAATGACGCCTTTCCACTACGCCTACCACTTCTTTTTAGGGTTCCGTACCTCAAAAGGAAAAAACGGAACCCTTATAGGATCACTTTGTTGTCCGTCTGTCCGTCTGTCAAGACCCTTTTTCTCAGGAACGCGTAGAGGTATGAAGCTGAAATTTATATCAATTACTCAGGTCTACTGTCCCTTGAAGCTGTGAAAAAATCAAACTTCTAAGCCAACGCAATCAAAAGATACAGCCATTTATGCCGCAAATTTTCGACACTTGCAAGGGAATCAAAACCTACAGGGTGCTTCCCGTGAACTCAGAATCTTGAAATTTGGTACGAAGCAACGTCTTATAGCATAGATAAAGGAAAAATTACGAAAACCATAAATTTTTAGTTACATCACAAAATATATATTTTTTTAATAATCTTAAACTTACTACCCATTTCCTCATAAACGCGTAGAGGTATTAAATTGAAATTCATACCAAATACTCAGGTCTATAATACCTTTAAGCTGTAGCAAAATCAAACTTCTATGTCAACGCAATCAAAAGAAACAGCAATTTAAGCTGCATATTTTGAAACTCGCAAGTACTTGCAAGGGAATCAAAACCTAAAGGGTACTTCCAGTCGACCTTGAATCTTGAAATTTGGCATGAAGCAACGTTTTATACCACACATAAAGGAAAAATTCCGAAAACCTTAAATTTTTAGTTACATTACAAAATATATATTTTTTAATAAATATAAACTTATTACTTTTTTCCTCATGAACGCGTAGAGCTATCAAGTTGAAATTCATATCAAATACTTAGATCTAATTGCCTTTAACCCGTGAAAAAAAAAAATTATAAGTCAACCCGAAAACGCAAAACGCAAAAGTACAACCATTGATACCGCATATTTTGAAACTCGCAACTACACGCAAGGGAATTAAAACCTAAAGACCACTTCCCGTTGACATAGAATCTCGAAATTTGGTAAGAAGCAATAGCTTACAGCACAGGTAACAGAAAAATTCCGAAAAGCTTAAAATTTTAAGTAGTTATACCACCAAAAAAATTGTGATTGTAAACATAATTGTAGTTACAGCAATGACCGCGAGTTATTATACTATGTATGGGGAGGGCAACATTTTTCAAACGGCAAAGACGACCTCACTCATCGTCATTCAATCCCGATGTTTTGGTGAATGTAGCTGTATAATCTAAATGCGTCCTAACTGCTTAAAGTGTTATACTTATAATTAAATTCAATGACATTATTATATTTCTTATTGTTGGTTATTATCAAACAGCTTGCTTGTATTGTTTCTACTGGCGAAGTTTGATGGGACGCTGGTGGCACGGGTGGCACGCGGGGCTATTCACACCTTTTTCAGTCACCATTTACAGGTCTGGTTCAAATTTAATACTTAATTAATATTTTTGAACCAGATTTCTAAATAGTGACTAAAAAACTTAGTAAATAAATAACTTTAATAAAAGAACTTTCGCAAGTCTGCTGCAAGGCTAGTATAAGTGTTTCAGTTATATTATAGATAAATGATATGTGTTAATATAAAATAAAGGATTACTTAAACGATAAAGAGATCTTTGTCTTAAATTTATGCTCCTCCATCTTTCCCCATTGTAATGTTATGAATTTCATTTTGCAATAAAAATACCATAGTTATGACTCGATTGTCGTAATGAACGAACTTTGTAAACCTTGCAGGTTTGTACGGAACCCTCGGTGCGCGAGTCCGACTCGCACTTGGCCGGTTTTTTTTAGATTCCTTAGATTTCCTGATGACTTTAAGTACAGAAAGCGGTCCACGACTTTCTATGCATTAATTACTCAAGTTCAGGTACATAAGCGACGTTTTTTCTTCAGTAGATACTTAATTTATAATGATATCAATATAAATACCAGGTTATTAGTTAAAATTTTATAACAAAGGATACCAAGGTCAAATAATAGCCCCCTTTAATGAATGAAATAGTAAAAAATCCGATTTAAATTACACTTTGTTTACTAATTATTTCGGTCAGTGACCGTTTTCGAATTATCCGTGTGTAGGTTCACGATTTACATATTTGCGCATCTTTATTGACTTTAATTTATTTTAATTTATAAAGGGAAGTACTTGTATGAATATGTAGATATTTGGTTAAAGGTTTTCTTAAATGAGGTGACAGAGGCAAGAATAGAGATATCATAATATTAATTATCTAACTTACCTAAATATTATCGATATCTGTAACTTAACACTTAAGGCACTCTTATGACTAAATCAAGCTATTAGACTCATAAAAAACTCATTCATCCGACCAGGGCTTCCCATTCTTCGGCGTGGAGCCTACACTGCTGGATGAGAACGGCAAGGTGATCGAAGGTCCAGGGGAAGGGTACCTGGTGTTTTCCCGACCTTGGCCCGGCATCATGCGCACGCTCTTCGGGGACCACGAACGATACGAGAAAGTTTATTTCTCGAAATTCCCAGGATACTATTGTACTGGAGATGGTAAGAAGCGGAATTTGAATTATTATTTGAGATTTGATATTGTGGAGATCGTTCAATGGTCTTATATTGGCAAGGCTATTTCTTTTTATGTGACTAACGACAATAATAGGAACACAAAATAATATTCCGTATTGTAAACAAACATTAAATTGCAACAAGCAAGGTCAAAATGTCAAGCTTCTTTATAAACACATCCGCAACTCCTCGTGTGGCTGCCACTATCAATGTTGTAACGTTTGAAAGTAACTTGCTTGGATTTTTGTAAAATGATGTGTATTTACTATTTACCCAATGTGTACCTGTTTTTATAGTACCACTTGTCTAACACAGCTTTACAATATTTTTTTAAATATATTATGTTGATTAACAAAACCGCGGTGTGATTACAGATTGATATAAATACCTAATATCAAATTCTAATTAGAATCACGCATGTAAAACGCGGGAAGAATAACTATCAACCATATGCTACAACTGTGACACAGTCCAATCAAAGACTAGACTTGGGTCTCCATTTTCTTAATTCTAAATTAACGCTTAAATAAAGTACCTATAACAGATACAAATCAATTTGATATGTATCTCTTTAGGTACCTATGTACGATGTTTAAGTTTTTATAATAAACATCGTACCTACTTAATTGTGATCTCTTTGATAACCGCGAATGCTCTACATAAATGCCTACACACTTTCGGACGTTATCAAACCATTTTTATGTTATTTATTTATATTTAGTGTGACCTATCGCAGACCACCCGACTGCAACTTATTTGATAAGACTGGTCACGTATTACCTTATTTGTGTTTTGATTGAACTAACAAAGGCGTTCGCAGAAACGTGCTAACATATTATAATTTTCCCACTTCATATAAAGACATAGTCGTTTGTACACGACTTCAGTAAGCGTTAAATAAGCACACAATTACAATGAATTGCTGACTCATTCAGGAAAAAAAATTTAGTGAATTAAATTTTCTTTTGTTATTCAGGTGCAAGAAGGGACGAGGACGGGTTCCTTTGGGTGACGGGCCGTATCGACGACATGCTCAACGTATCCGGACATCTGATGTCCACGTCCGAAGTAGAGAGCGTCCTAACCGAGGAGCCGAGGGTGTCCGAGGCCGCTGTTGTATCCAAACCGCACCCCATCAAAGGCGAGTCTCTGTACTGCTTCATATCTCTCAACGACGGCGCAAAGTTCGACGCTTCTTTAGTGGACGCGCTGAAGAAGCTCGTGCGCGCGAGGATCGGAGCGTTTGCTGCGCCGGATGTGATCCAGTACGCGCCAGGGCTGCCCAAAACCAGATCCGGTAAGATCATGAGGAGGATACTGAGGAAGATCGCGCTCGGGGACCACGACATCGGTGACACCTCCACCCTCGCCGACCCTGGCGTTGTCGACGAGCTCTTCAAAAACCGACCAAAATAAGTAACGTCGAGCTGAGCGTATCACATGAGTTCGATCCCCTCTCGCTTTCCTATCATCTCCCCCAGGTCCGTCCGCTTTGTTGACCCTATGTTTACCTGATGTTTAGTTCAAATCCATGTCGACAGATTATTTTAACAATCATCTAATTACTTACTCTGAGAGCTTATCCAAAGTATATCCGCGATTGTCATACAAAGGTTGTATGATATCGGGATGCAAATAGGGTTGTAAGGTAGATCCCCACATGACCTAGAAGAATAAGTAACTTCACATATAATGCCAGTCACCATAGGTAGTATACAAAATGTGGAAAAACACGTAGCAATTAGCATTTGTTTGAAACCATTCCATTTTAATGAGTGCTCATGGTAATGCTTGTTAGTTATATTTTGACTGTAGTTAAAACTACAGTTTTATCGTGTCGTCTAAATATTATAAAAATGAATTTAATATTTATTTTACATGTATGAATTAAGACAAAGTTATTTTAAATGTAGGTAAGTACCTAAGTATCTTATCTAATGTTATTGGCTTATTCCAATGAAAAAATATTTAATGAATTATTTATATAAAAGGCGAATAGATTCAGCCTATAGGTAATAATGCTCCGAAACGAGCGCCAATGTTTGAAAGATGAATGTTTGAAGAAATCTAATCGATAGGAATTTAGTTGATTTGCCTAAATTGTGGTGAAGAAGACGATTGCAAATGCACTTAAATCATTAATCTTGAACGTATCGTCATTCCTTAATTTTAATGTGAACTATATAGAGGTATGTTTTAAAATGTTAAATAGAAAGCTTGATTTATATATTATAACAGTTTAGAATATGGCAATGCGTATACATATATACTTTTATTAACATTGCCAAAATCTTGGTATCTAATGGAGTGGTGATGTGAATCATATCTTCTTAATATATATATATTTATATAAATGAGAATCACGCAGATATTTATGCATCAAAGGGTCCGATGCGATCGTAATATATAGTACTTAGTATGTATACTACTAAAAGAGTATCTAACTCACTGCCTTGGTCAGTAAATCTCATACAGTAACAATATTATAAAACTATGTGATTGATATAGGTACGGCATTAGGTTATTTTTTTAAGCCGGTTGTGATTTTTGTTTTAATTTAGCATACTGCCGTTTGTTGTGTTTGTCTTTAGTTAGCGACGGCGACGCACAATATTAACATGCGCTGGCTAGATATAAAGCTAGTGCATGTAGTAACCAATTTACACTTTTTGTTTATTAAACTTGTCTTTTGTCTTTTTCTGTCTGATTTTTTGAATTGTCTGAAACTCAAAAAGCAGGTATTCGGTATTACAAGAAACCGCCTTATTTATTTGAAAGATTTTAAAATTTTATCATTCAAATCATTAAAATAAAGTCCAGCAGAGCGATGGCACTTTATCGCTTCCTAAGCCTAGCTTTGTAATCTGATCTATAAATAATTGAATGCTCCCATGAGGCTGGCATAGCCATTTACAGTGGTTGAAGCCTCGTCAAAAATTAGATTTAAAAAAAAAAAAAGTGTGTCATGTCACAGTCGAATCAGGAAGTAGCATTGGCTGGGCATTCTGTGAAATACCTAGACGTAAACCAAATCTGTCTGTTTACTTCAGGACTAAGTCCAAACGTGTCTAATGAATATGCACTTCTTTGTAATGCACATGTAACAACTACTTATACGATGTATATGTCTAAGGCATACATGTTGATGATATTTAAATAAATATACTTAACAGTATATATAATACGGTGATAAGTAAATAAAGTAGTGTAGGGTCAGCCTGTACAAGTTTTACAAACGAGTATCGGCTGATGTATATTTAAGTATCTATAAACAAACACCAAGTATTACAATATGTGGGAACTATGAAACAAGTATGGTTTATCTATTCTTTATAACACTATTATTATATTACCAAATAAACATCATACTAGAATGTTAAATGTCTCCTATTACAACTACACTATTTAATTTTATAATTAGTATAAAATTCACAGTTCTATATTTGAAAACGAAGCAGAAATAGTTAACGCTATTGATGGTACTTGATGTTTGCGTATAAAAAATAAAAAAATCTACGCGTAACCAGCAATACTTACTATAGACGTGTTACCTACAGGGAAATAAAAATATTTCCCGCTATGCTTATTATATTGGCATTAACTATGTAGGAATACAAAATAATGTTTTAGTAACTTATCTTATTAGAAGATAAACCTATGCGTATAGATGTTATAAATAAAACTATACGCGAGCCCATTTTGTTTTTAATGTTGTGGGATCGTTTTACTTGTTGGGCCAAGATGAAGAATGAATGTTGTGATGTTCAAGATGTGGCAAAGTTATTTTTAGTATTTAGCACTTAAATGTAATTACTGCACAATGTCGCGATGTTATAACTGCACTTTACTGTTGGAGTGTGGGTGAATTGACACATCTTGTAACTGTATATGAAATATCGCCTATGCTTGAAATGATTTTGTATATTTAAATATTTGTTTACGCTAAATTATTGGTTCCTTTTGTTACTATTAAAATATAGATATTTTATTTAAAATATTTCTTTAAATATCGGCACTAATTTAGAAGGGTGCACCTCTCGACATGATAACTAGCTGCTAAGTGGTATTATGACTGTACGTTGAAACGAACATATCAAAAAAAGTGATTCACATATTTTAACTTACGCTAAATATTGGAAGTACCTATACTTAGTTGTAAATGTCTGTTGTCCCGTATGGATATAAAATATTGCTAATATTATTAAAAGATGATATACAATAAATGTAAAAAGTGGTTTATTCTTATAAATCTGCCATAAATAACAAACACTCGCCTGATATTAAATCTTTGGAAACACTACACACGATTTTAAATTAGTGAATTATTTCATGAAATAAATATTTTCTTCGCGATGAAAATGTCGAAAAGTACATCTAAAGTACGCTTACAATATTTGCTTGATTTACTTATTTGGTTTTTTGCTTCTTGGCTGGCACAGCTTGGATTGTTTTGAAATACAACCCATAGAAAACCCCCGCCGCCACCACCAGTATCGTTGACAGCACCGTGATGTACTCCACGCGGTTTCTGGAACGATAAAAGTTATATTCCATACAATACATACCACACTTTACAACAAAACTACGGACTTAATACAAACATAGCTTTATCAATCACACTATGATCGATCATAGGTAAGTATCAAAAACTAGACTCCTCGCCTATAAGCTACGAGACGAATAAGTCTACAAAATAAAAAGATATTTTTGAAAACAAGACTTACACGAATGGTGTTCCACAGATGACGTACCAGGTGGCTCCCACTTGAGGTTTTTGTCCACCGACACAACTGAAGTCGAAATAACCCTCGTCGTAATTGTCTGGGCAGAAGTACTTGCGCTTCTGAAGGGTCTGAAACACAACACGAATATTTGAAACCTTTTCGAAACTTCTCTTTCGGCACGCAAAAAACATCGAAATAAACAAATGACTATCAACTCCGGTCGCAAAAAAGAGTTCGTGACACATTACGCCTTCTTCATTACGCCTTCTTCTGTTTTACGACAAAGAAAATTACAGTTTTAAATCGGTGTTAACTTTGATAGCCTTATCGATGTATTAGTGTTACCTTGATACACAGTTTTACTGCAACTGAGTTATGACTATGACTGTCAAATTACGGTTTTTACTACCTACTGGAATGTGACGAAATTATTGTTAAGTTATCGGGTAATTTTAAAAAAGTTCACCAAGCATATGTCCGGAATACTGAAAGTGGGTTCTGTATTCGATACTTTAGTACAGTTTTGGAATTATTGCTGGTTCATTGTTATTTTCTTCAACATTATTTTCACTTTCTTATAAAGATTAGGTAATTAATTGGCTAATACTGGAATTGGATGAGCTCAATTTATTTGTAACGATAAAAACTACCTTGGGATTTGAAAAAAAAAACATACGGAACCCAAAAAGTCCTAAAACGCGGTATTAAAGTTTTTTCGTCGTTTGTATTTATAATAATTTGAATGTTATGAGTATGTGGGGTCCGTGGTTACAAATGTAAGCCTCGTTCCGGGTGGGAACAGGTAATAACTGTATATAGAGGTGCTTGTGCACAGCCGGTACTCATGACACCCATTCTGTAGCCAATTTGACCCCATTTTTATTAAGTTTTCTTATAGACTTTTCTTTTTATCCACAAAAATAATTCCCAAACTAGATAAATATTTTATATTATAAACTAGATAATGAATTATTTAAATTATCTTAGCAATTACTTATCTAAATTACCTACGGGTAAAGCGGAGTTATCTAATCGCGATAGAATTCATTCAGAATCGGTTGAAGTTTTTGAGGGCATACGTAGGACATAGTTTAATAATAAAAATAAACAAGTAGGGATATTTACCTGACCAAACGGCGTGGTTAAAGTAGCTAGCTCATTGCAAGGGCCAACAGGCTCGTGTAAGCCAAGAGACCATTCACGCTCAGGGTTGAAGAAGACCACAAACACCAGGTAGGTGAGGAAGTGTACCGCCAATTGGAACAGCAGGAGGTAGTCTATTTTTGTTAGTCTGGAAGTTTTTAAATAACATTTTAACAGTAGAAGAAAAACGGTAAGTATAAGTAGTTAACTTGATTAGAAGTCTTAGACTATATTTGGGTATCTAATACCTATAATTTGGTATAATTACGACTTATTTATACCTACAGGTGACTTTTATTTAGTGAACGATAGGAAAGGATATGCATGTAGGTACTTGTGATAACAAACAACTGTTTCTATGGGAAGGACCTACATAAGAACCAACGTTTTAAAATTAATACCTAACTATCTGCACACGCAAATAATATTCTTGATCATGAAGGTTATTTATTGCAAACTTAACTTACTCATTGTTAGTTTGGTTTAATATTATCTTTGTTACCACACCGTAATTTGTTTGCACAGATGTCGCAAACGAAGGCATGTTTTTGTGCAAGATACTAGTATGATTTTTCAGTACTTCACGTGGCCTTACCTCTCTTTAGTCTTTTCTCTGTCGCTCAAAAGGCCACTCAGAATGATGACGGCGAATATAGCGAACAGGAGGAAGAAGGTGACTTCACTATGGATGCCGTACATGTCGTGCAGTGGGTGGTAGATAGGCACGAACATCAGAACTCCGCCGGGCATGCCAAGCATCACCGCCACCAACAAAGATTTCCATTCTGATACTTTACTGTAACGAGAATACGAACCAAGATTAAAACTTAGTTTTCTCAAAAAGAACCTATTACCACAGCTTCACATAGAAAATCTGAAGTAAAAGAGTCATAATAATATGTGCCACCCACTAGTGGGCAATAGTCTCATCTATTCATTCATATTCCTCTTTACTACCTAATGTTCTATTACCTATTGGCCAAAGTTCGTTTAGTATTTAAGTAATTACATAGCCAGTACATTAGCTACACCTACCTACTTATTCAAAGGTATTTTTCAAAGTTAGAATGTAGCCGTAACCTGCCATTATACTTACCCGGCAGAATCCCACTGGGAGACCTTTGGTGCAAACCACTTTCTGCTCGCTTGGAAAAAGAAGTAAAAACTAGCTGCGAAAGTGGCGTGGAAGTAGTAAGAGTTCCAAGGGACCCAGTAGTGGCGATCAAAGATGTTAGGGTCCGTATCGTGCCAGGTCCAATGGACGAACTTCACAGCCACAATGTCGTACGGAATGTCGATGAGTACCGTCACCAATCCCACTGCAAATGGTTCCGCATACTTTGGCAGGTTTAGCTTAGATACCGCATAAGCTGCGTGGTACATGAACGCCGGATCTGAAAGAGATAGCAGTAGGAGATAAAGAGACTTGTTGAACTAAGACAGGACAAAGAATAGGAATGAGTAGCGAAGACTCCACCGCCAAGACCAACGCTCTTAAAGATGATGAAAACTAAGACCACAATTGAATTACAGCATCATAAAATCATAAACTTACATAGAAGTATGATGTGCATCGGCAACCGCCCTCCCAGGAACATTACTGGTGTTTGAGAGTGCCAAAAGTTGTCGTATTCTGGCAGTACGAAGTGCCAGAAGTTATCAGCGTAAAGACCGTGCAGAACGGTGCCCAGCCAGTAGTACGGCCATCTTCCGCCTTTTCTGAAAGCTGGAAAATACCAGGATTAGGGATAAAACTAGACTTACTCCAAAGGATAAACTTAAAATTTTTAGGGAGGTATCGTTTTATTAGGTACCTCCATAATTAGTAGGTACTTGCTGATTGGTCTTACTTTTAAAATCAAAACAATAAAACTCACCATGAATAAGTGTGACGATTCCAGCGAAAATGTAAACAGCTTGAGATATGAGGTAAGTGGGCTGCGCTGCCCACAGCTGGTTGACATCGTTAGTCCACATCAGCCATTGTCGCCACTGCTCATGGAAATAGAAAACGGCATACGGTAAGAACTTACATGACAAGCGTTTACTTATATTGCTTTTAACTAAATATATTACGTTGTGTATGTACGTAGCAGGTATAATATAATTATCTATGATAGAACATTAAAGTTAACTGCTTTGCCACCTACTTTCTTGACAAGGACCGTTTTTAAGAACACAAGTTTCAAAAGAACGTGCGCACCGCGTACCTATCATCTTAACTTCGTCGTATGAAAAACTTTTGAGCGCGACTGTACTTCGACATGACTTGGTATTTGATCAACATCTCAGATGAAAAACTTGAGACCTTATGGAAACAACACAAGTACCTACTTATAGGTAATAAATTAGCTTGATTGATATCTAAACATAAATCACACAAAAGTAACAGTGCCCTTAGCTTAAGAATTATCCCCGTTATCTGCATTAATAAGGCGATTAATCAATCATTGCCTAGCATTTTTCAATTACATAATTTACCTAATAGTGATGCTGAATCAAAAAGTAATCTAATAAAGCTATTCGAAATTATACCTAATTCTATCAAATGCAACTGTCATAAACGTGTTTTTAAAGTTTTCAAACTGGGGACAATTAAGATGAGTAGGAGCGTGAGCTAGCGGTGAATTTGGGCGGTATCTATTCGTATCAATAGCGAAATACAAACAGGTACCTACCTAAATAATAATTATGGTAAAGATGGTAACATATGGCAGCATAGTTATCAATCAAGACAAAATGATAGCGAATCACAATACCATTAATTGGTAACGATCGCATGGCAGAAAATTCGCAAGCTACGATTATTTAGTAATCATGCCTTCAACGAAGCAATTTGTCATTTAATAGATAATACGAACCGTAACTCCAGTGTCGGTAGCCATGTCGGCAGGTGTTGCGCGGGCGCCGCTTATCAAGTAAATGAATAAAATAAAAAGCTATAGCCCAACAACCAACATCGGCTAGACACGTACGCAATTTTTAAAATTTGTCGATATTGTTTTGATATGATTATTGAAATAGACGTTTCAGATTTTGCGGACAATTAAATTTACCGGTTAAGTGTTATTGTAGGTAGGTACTTAATTTACTTAGTTTAGCTATAGATAGGTAATAATAATAATATCAAAACAGATATGTATTGGTAGATTTTTACCGGTGTTCTATTTTTCGTTGATGATGTCATTGACTCATTAACCACCCACGCGAGGCGCAGATAAACTCCATCGTCCATATGAATAGATAGGTATACTCGTTAATATTTGGATATATTTATTTATTCGTTGTTTCGGCTGTCCTCGTCATCGGTTGGCTATAAATAAGGTCTTTGGATATATAAAACATGAAGCATTATGGTGAGTTAGTACCTTACCTAAATGCTAAATCACCGTAATGCTCCATGTAGGAAGTAGGAATATAGGAATTAAGTGCATATCAGTTAATCGTGTTTCATCTAATATAAAACAGATTATTAAAGTAAGACCGTAATAAAAATCTGTATTTCCTACATGATTGACACACAAGGGCCTACTCGTGTAGCATTCATGGTACCTACGGGGGATAGCTACGACGGTGGACCGTTTAACCAACTATATGCCTACCTATTAACATAACTTTCTCTCTTATCAGGGGGCCAAGTCTGCTAATTACTAAATGCTCCAATAGAATCGCGATAGAAAAGCGAAAGAACATCAGTCGCAGAATTTGACCATTTTAGTATTCTACTAGGTCAGTTTAAGTAAATTTCAATTATCGATAAAATGTCACGTCTCTATTTCTTTTAATGTAGGTACACCGTGTCGCTACGTGTATCAAAGTTTGTGCCAACACGAGTGCCACATAATAGGCACCTACATAGGTTTCATGTTTACCTAGTCACGAACACCTGTTTATTATCGAACAATTAATCACTATTGTATCAACTTATCTGCTATTACACAATACAAATACTTTGAATATCCTTTTCTTTTAAACAACAAAATCATCTAAGCCGGCATATCGTACTGGTAAACGCATGAAGGTAAAGGTCAAATCTACAGCTAAGAGATTTGGCAGTAGACTAAAGCTCGGTTCGCACCGCCAGCTAGTGCTGAACAATTGTTTTGCTGATGTAGCCAAGTTCGGTTGTTTGCGGTGTGTACCGGATGTACTTAGGTACCTACTCGTATACTCTTAACTAGTTAGGTGAAGAGTTAAACGTTTGGTTGGCCCCTGGTGTTGTGGCTGGCATGAGCTCAATACGTTAGGTGCCCCCACAAGCATACCGAAAGGGGGCTATCCCAACCCCCAAGATAATGTTGACGTCCCTACTAGCAAAAGGTCTTTGATACTACGAAACGAAAACATATTAAGGGAGACTATATGGCTGTTGTGGAATTCAAAAAAGGATGTCAAATAAGTAATACCTGGCTTTTAAACTAGGTACCTATCTATCTGTTTTGCCTCCCCCCTGGCCTAGACCAGGAGCAGATCCAATTGTGCACACCCATTTGATGGGTGCCACCCTGAACAAAGGCCATAAGGCATAAGTTGCGTGTTGCCTTTCCGCCACAAACTTACACTACAAATCAGTGAAACATCATCGGAGATGTTAACTAATGAACCAATTAATTGTTTGTAACTAGCTAATTAATTGCAGGTTAAAGGTAACTACTTAAAGGTTAAAGGAATAATATTGTTGTCAAGAAATACAAAACTTAAAACTTTAAAACCTTAAAACTTATCCTGTTCTGACTGTCCAATTTTTGCCTGCGATTTTTGCTTGAATTTGGCTTGCATAAAATAATACTGGACTAGGCTGTATGGAAGTGAGATCATATTATTTAAAAAAGAAAGTCTGATAACAATTGTCTGTCAGTGTCACTGTCAAATTGAGCACCTTGCTTGCGGACTGCTAATTTTGCTATGGATGTAATCTAAATACATTGCGTTCTCTATTTACTGTTAGTAGTAAACATTGATAATGATATCAGACAACGTACTTGTAAAATATTATAGTGTTGGTTGATACTTACAGTAGAATCAAATTTTGAAACTTTAGTGCAACGAGTGCGAAATCTTCATCCAGCCCAAATATTTATAATATAATGATAATTACGTCTGTAATCTAAAGAGTACAACATTGAAGATTTGTTAAAATCCTATCAACGCATTTACTAGGCCATTTCCTATTAAAATGTTACGAAATTTGTTAACGGCATCCAGGTACATTACGATTGTCCAGAACTGCCCCAGAAACGTTCTGATAAAATCCGTAAGAACAAACACAAACTTCGCAAATGTAATCAAAGCACAGAAGTCTGCGAACAAGGAACCTGGAGAAATATACAAATGGATTTTATTGGTAAGGTTATGCATGCTGCACTAACAAAAGGTTTTACTTAAAAAATATTATTGATACAAGTTGAGAATATGTTCACAGATGATTCCAGTGACTTCGTTCGGTCTCGGATGCTGGCAGACATATCGCCTTCAATGGAAACTTGAGCTAATTGATATTATGCGGTCTAAATCCAAATCTACACCACTGGCAATGCCGGAAGAGTAAGTAATATTATAAAATTACCTTAAAATGAAATCCAAAAATATTGTTAAAATGAGTCCATAACTATACTGGACCAAACATAATAAGTGACATGAAAAATATTTAAATTGATAAATTGTGTTAATTTTGCAGTTTTGAAAAGCTCCAGTCAATGGAATACCTACCAGTAAAAGTTCGTGGAGAGTTCTTACATGAAAAAGAAATATTGATTGGACCCCGCGCTCTAATAGACAATGAAGCCTTTTCAGCTAGAGTTGGCTCTCTAGTGTCTGATCCCAGAACTAATCAGGGATGGTTAGTAGTCACACCATTCAAGTTGCAAAATGGGTAAGGAGCGACTATTTTCTTTAGTCTTAAGGTACAAAACATAGGGCTGAGCCAGCAAACAAAGATGTAAAGGGTGGAGGGAGGTACAAACAATTATACATGGAACTTAAAAAAATTAGTGATGCTTGGAACGTCAAATAGAATGACAAAGCCTACCCTGCTTCACACTTTATTCACTTTTCTCATACATGTTAAAAAAAAAAAAAAATTTCAGAGAGATAATCTTAGTGAATCGTGGCTGGATCCCACAGAATCTGAGACCTAAAGAGAAACGAGAAGTGTCCATGGTAAAGGGAGAAGTGGAACTGACCGGAGTTGTGAGGCTGACCGAAAAAAGGGCACCGTTCATGCCCAAAAATAACCCACAGAAAAATTCCTGGTTTTACAGGTACACAAACAATCTACTTTGAGTATTTAGACTTACCTGTGACATTATTAATTTTTACATACTTTGGTTGATATCACACTCTTCTGCGATACATATTAATAACCTATTTATGATTCCAGGGACTTGGAGCAGATGAGTGAATACCTCGGCTGTGCTCCCGTATGGCTAGATGCCAGAGGAATACCCGACCCACCTGCTGGCTGGCCTCTTCCCAACCAAACCAGAGTTACGTTACGAAATGAACATTTCTCCTATTTAGTCACCTGGTTCAGTCTATCAATCTTTACTTCACTTATGTGGCATCGCTACTTTATAAAAAAATTACCTTTGATCTAAATAAAGTCATTGTTATTACTTATTATACACAAGTAAAGTAAGGTAATTTATTACAGTAAAATACTTTGTAAATGATAGTTTTTGATTTGTATGTTCTGTAGATAAAGTGTAATGGCAAAGAAGTTAAAATAAAATCAAGTATTTCATAACGAAATGGTTTTTCTTTTGTGCTGTTTCCAAGGTGTGCAGGGTCTACCTGTTTGTGCCGATGGAAGTATGTTCAACTACTCTTTCACGTAAAAACACTGAAAAGATTCCAATGATACTACAATATTGCAGCTTGCACATCATAATACCTAGATCATATATTATATTATATTATACACACATTACAATTTTCCCAAGGTGTCCGAAGACGCGGACAGCCTCTAGTATCCCATAGTGGTTCTTTAACAGCTTTCTTCTTAGCTTCCATTGCCGAAAAAATTGAAATAAAACATATAGAAAAGGTTGAGATCTATGTAATTTTATTTGATTAATTTTAAAACATTCATATATTGATAAAACATTGAAATTGGCTTAATATATTGTTTGTAATTTTATGAACTCGATAATATGACGTAGGTATTTAAAATTGAGTTGATTCAAAATTTTTATTTCCTGAATAATTAATTTATATTCTTTACTCTCGTCTTACTTTAAAACACAAGTTTAAAATTTTATACACACATAAAAAGTAGTTATGAATAGTAAATAGAGTCCATAAATAGTTATAATATAAGATTTGTCGAAACTGCCTCGCCGTAGCCTTGAAATTGCAATGACTGCCACAAGCAAGGAACAATGCATGTTTCTGGCTGCATACTTCATACCAAGACTACCGCAGTTACAGGCAACTAGACTCGTATCCACCGAATCGACTCATATTTTTTTAAACAATAGGTGCCTACGTCTCATTTTTATAAAGGCCAATGGTTTCTGCTTGATTTTGGTACATATTTTTTTTTTGTATTAATTGTACGAATATGTGTAGCTTTTGTAATTTAGCGAAACGTGAGTCGATTTAGTAGGCTGCGAGTGTTTTGATTCTTATAAATATCGAAGTAATGGACATAGGTATGTAACACTTTATAAAAAGAAATTCGTTCTAAAATATGAAAATATATCCATAATATACAATGGGTCATCTTTTGACTCTATGCGCAAGTTCACAATACAAAACTTAAATCTTCATAAAATCACAGAAGTTACTTATAAATTAATTAGCAGTCAGGAAACTGGGATTATCTCGCTACAACTGTAGGTCGAAACAATTGTGAACTTGGTCTGAACCAGCTGGACTGCCAAAAGAATCGGAATTCAGTCGTTACATTTTTTTATTTTATAATACGTATCAGTGACTGTAATATTAATTGTGTAAATTGAAGTCAATTATTTTAATTTTGTTTTTTGAAGAGACCAATTTCTAAGTTAAGACTTGGTCATGTCATAGAGTTGCGTATTTCTAAATGAAATATCCACAAGCAGTGGCGAGATTCATCGTTTCCTATATTCCCGCTCACTATCTTCATCCAAACAACAGAAAACTTTCACTTAAGTACAGATTAATCAAAAGCAATAATAAGAACTTAAGAAGTTACTAAAACATGATTACTGAAAAATTACCTCTAAAATATTAGGTATGTTAAAAGCTAAATTAAAATCGATTCAACAGAAAGGAAGTAAGTGGGAATGATTTACAACTATTAAAATAAGTTAGGTACTTAAATACTTCAGGCCTGTAAGAATCAGTGATCAGGTGCACGAAACCCGTTTCATATAATTTTCAAAAAGCTCATAATATTAATTAATTTAACATAATCTATAACAACATATTTTATATACAGGGTGTAACAGAAAGGGGGTATAATGCCGAAACACAGCGATAGTCCTCATGAAACTGAACAACTTTCCCCAAAGAACATAAATCGTAACTAGAAAAAAAAATTTGGCCACCCCATACAAAATGTCCGATCAGCTGATAGAGTAAGTATGGGCGATCCAAAATTTTTTTTCTATTTACGACCCATGTTCCTTGGGGAAATTTGTTCAGTTTCATGGGGACTATCGCTGTGTTTCAGTTTTATACCCCCTTTCTGTTACACCCAGTATAGTTCCTTCATCACAAGTAGCACAGACGTAAAACTTATAAAATAAATAATTTACACACGTCTGAGTGGGGTACCGGCGGCGGCCGGTGGAAACGCTGACACGGGAAAGGTCAGCACCTCGTGACTCACGCTGGCTGGGGTTACCAGCGCGAAACACACAACTTCAAATTATAACTCGGAAGTACCATTCAATGGTATCAAACGATTCGTAGGTCCTCATTAGATGTTAAAGCAAATAGTTAACGTATCGCTGGACACCACTTCAGCGGAGATCATATTACCATTTTAACAAAATTGTTGGCCAACTAAGGCAGCCGACGTAATAATATAAATAGATTGTGGTGAAATAAGTCTCCGCTGCTGGCACGCGGGGAAACCCCAGGAGATTCGACTACTGTCGATAAATTTAGATATTTAATCCAATTTCGTAGCTCCGCTTGATCGCATTACCAATTGATGTTATAACTTTTAGAGAATAATCGATGTCGTTGACAACTCAATAGAGTGAGTAGTTTGCTAAAAGGTTGCATATGCAACGAGTTAGCTTTACATGAACCCAGGCGATATGAACTGAAAATTCAAGCGGGCAAGTCAAAATTCGACACGTGTATTTGTGGCACGTGGGAGGGGTCAATCTTGGGCGTAGTTTTGTAGTCGCAGATGCCGAGCTCCTTGAGCTTCCACTCCCAGCCCATCATTTGCACGGCGTGTAGCGTCTCCGCCTCGGTGTGCTGACGGCGCAGCATCCCTTCCTGTAAATATAGCTCCAATGAGTATGATGATTGCATTGTTAAAAAAGAATGCAATATGAATATACCTAAACACGTTTTTATTTTTTATGTAGGTATTATTCCGGCCACTAACCTTGATCTTCTCCCATTTATCATCGACCTCCTGCAGCCACGATTTGATTTGTCTCCCGTTGCATCGGGAGCGCTGCGCGTTGCGTTTCTCCTCTTGCTCCGGCGCCAATACGTTGTACACCTCCTTGTCTCGCAGCATTGTGCACACGGAGAAGGGGAGAGACTATTTCGAATACATTTTAATTAAATAACCGTTATATGTTTGCTTGGACATAATATTGATATAACTCTTGTAACTCAAGATGTTATAACACTAGCAGAAGATAGGCCTAAATGGCAAATGTTCCACCTACAAGAGTCTAACTCTTAAACGAATGAAACTAAATGCAGCTTGGTTATTGTAAATAAATATTTTATGTACTAACTTGATTAGCCACAGCGCGTTCGGCGCGCCCGTGCACTCTCAGGATTTCCTGTTCGACGGCCAACACGAGTTTCTCCTTTTCAACCAGGTGTTGGATTCGTAGACGAGTTCTACATGCAATACGAAAGTTTATCGTGTTATGTTGCGACATAGTTGCAATATTTTCTATATTTTTAAAGATATTTTTTAAAAGGTTTTAATTTAGTATTTTATCGTACCCATGGTTTAGTCTAATAATGGCGAAATATTGAAATATAAAATGAACGACACTTGTCTAATTTAATATTTTTAATAGTAATGCAAGAATTACCTTTCTTTTTCATGTGCCATGAACTCGCTGGCCATCTGCGGCGGTAAGTTCACAGGCAGCTCGACTTGGGGCTCAGGATTCACGTTCCCTTGAAGTGTGTATGTACATCTGTTCATTAGGTATTTGTTGAAGTCCTTCGGCGGTTTCGGTTTTACAGGAAACAGACCTTTTTGACGCGTATCGATCTGCAAATAAATAGCGTTAACAGTATTACGATATACTGTAGTAGCAAAATTAAGTAGTTTTTTTTTATTTAGAAAAGACAACTTGCCTGTTTACGAATATGGATGTACATTTGATAAGGATTCGAGTGCGTGATGTTATGAGCCGCGGTGCTCGAGTCGGGAGTGGAGTCACTGTTTTTGGACGAATCTCTAGAATGGCTATCTCTGGCCGCTTTTATCTTACGCTTTCTAGGATGTAACTCCACCGACGGACCGGGCATACTCGCTGGAAGAAAAATATAAACAATTATTATAATGTCCTTTCGTTTAAAAACACAATAATTAGTCACAAGTTACGAAAAATATGAACATTTTATCGTTGACGAAATGCACTTCTTACTTGCGTCAGATCTACTGGTACTGCTCGAGGACGGAGTCGCATGTTCGCTATCGTGCCCCTAAAACAATAGAACAGTTATCGAAATATATATCAGTCGCCCCATGTTCAAGGGAAATGCCTAAGGTTTGACCTAGAGATACATTAGCGTACAATAAAGTTCGGTTGCCGTTCGAGTTATGAGTATAGAGTTGCGGCGGTAACCGCAATGCCTACAATACCTGTGTGACTAAAAGATAACTTACAGAGCCCGAAGGTGGGGGGCTCTTGTTGGAATTCAAAGAAGACTGATTCTGTCCGGAGCCGCGAGTCTCCGCCCCTGACTGAGGGGACGTCCTCTCCTTGTCCTTCTCTTTCTCTCCATCGTTCGTCCTGTGCGAACGTAGGACTCTTTGTCCAGCCTTGGGAGGAAAAATATTTTTTCAGTAAACTTCCAGTACTTTGGTAGTTACAATGAAAACAAAGAGATTCGTGCGACCATACAACAACCAATCAAAATCAAATGTCTACCAATGCCTACGACAGTTTATAGCGGGGAGGAAACGTCCAGGGAAATCAAATAAGTCAAGTGCTGACGTGATACTATAACAATAAATAATAAATCGGACATTTACATACATAGATCTAGATGGAAACTGGAAAACACTGTTCGATACGATTTAGGTATGGAGGTACAGTCTGGTCTAAGTAAAGAAGACAACGGAGATACATAACATAACATACATTCCATTCGAATAAAATTATATATTTGCACATCAACGACCGAGGCTCAAATATTTCTGTTGGCAACACAAATACTTGTCCTGGTGATATCGAACCCATAACTTCAGTTCTTTATGCAAGCATAGAAAGCTCTGCTAAAGCTACTGGGTCAGTTCCATCACATATATTTGCCAAAAAGCTATTTTTGGAAACAAGGATAGCATAGAAAACATTCTACAACATTGAACGATACATACTTGTATTCGCTTTCTGCAGATAGTATCATGTCAACAGGTGTTTAGTAATACCTATGTGGTGTATTAGGTAAATTTTGTTGCTCGCATACCTTCCCAACGTCGACGAGTCTCTTGTCGTCCGAGTTTCCATCGGAGCTGTCCGAAGTCTGCCCTGTGTCTGTACTCGTGCACGGCAAAACATAAGGCAAAGTAGATGCGCTACCACGACCCTTCCCACTGCCTCTTTGCCCTGTCCCTCCTATATTGGTAATCAGTAAAGGAATTGAGAACGAGCTGAGAGAAGATGGGTCCTTTCTTTACATCTCGCGAAGGCGCATGAGCGTCACGTCCGTGCGTACGCTTTGAACGAGCCGTTGCGTTTACGCGGCGCGCACGCGCAACTTCCGCTAGGACAACGCGTACGCCCGGACTAGGTTTCTCGTTTTAAATAAAAACTCACATGCCTTTATGACATGCAAGAAAATATTGTTCATTGCAGACCCACCCTCTCCCTCTTGTTCATTCCTACTGCCCGAACCGCTCGCACCGCCCGGGATCACGATCTTGAGCGGCGGAACCTTCGGAGCAGAGGTCTCCTGAGGTTTCTGCTCATCGCCATCGCCGTCGGCGTCTTTGCCCTGATTCTGTTTCGGACTTGCAACGGGACTCTTTCTGTCTTGCTTATTAGCTTGTGAACTAGAAGCGCCCTTTGAACCTCCCGAAGACTTTCCCTTCATTGGAAGAAAAATGTTAAAAAAAAGCAAAACGAATAACAAATAACAATGAATGATAAGTATGCGTAAATTGTATATTTACCTGGTGCGTATTCTGAGTGTAACCTTTGGAGCCGGCGCCGCCCTTCCCCTGTCCCTGCAACCCCTTACCGGAAGAAGTGCCGCCCGCTCCCTTCCCGGCGCCCTGGCCGGTACCCCCTTTACCTAATGGCGCTGCTCCCGTCTTGCTGGCCGGTCCTGGTGGCTTGGTGCCCGTCAGTACTCTGTGCGATATGAACAGTCAGGATTGCAAACTCTCCAGTCGCATTGAAACTTATATTATGTACCACATGCAACGTACCGTCCAGGTCCACTGCGAGAGACAGGGGCTGGCTTTGCCATCAGCTCTTTCTCTTCGTTGTCCTTCCGTTTCTTTCTTTTGGAGACATCGTCTTCCACTGCCTCTGCTTCCTGGCCCTCATCTTGATACGGCCTCTTACTACTGTGTGTGGTTTCGTCTTGGGTTGACGAAACCACGCCACTACTTAGCTGGTTATCTAAATAAACAGTGTCAAAAATGTTGTACTTGCTTGATATAAGCTTTGAATACAACAAGATAGTAAAAGATTAGATAAATGAGTAATAATAAGAATTATAAAAGTAAAAGTAAAACTTGCCATCTCTGCTTTCATTAGTTCCCTTTTCCTGTGAGATGGTGTCTTTCCCATCAAAGTGTTCGGCCTGGGCTAGGCTCTCCATGTTGGTCCGCTTACCACCCTCGCTGCCACTTGCATTGCAACCTTTCTTGCCGCTGTCATCCCTTGCACGACCGGTGTGTGACGCTCTTGTGTTATTATCTGTTAATCAAACTTGCCATTTTAACTAATTGCAGTAAACAAGTACATTGGTTGATAGCAATTAACCTTCTCATTAACTGATAAATCCTCTTTATACAGAGAGAGATAAATATGCTGTATAAAATGTTTTATTTATTGTCTGCTATTAAAAATATCAATGCCAATTATAAAATTATTACATTATTGTAGGTAGTGGTATTTCTTGTAGAGTCTACCAATAGTAATTTAAGATACTTCTTTCATGCATGTGTTAGTTAAGTTAGTACTTATTAATTGCTACTTAATGACTTATCAAGTAACAAGTACTTATACACACTTTATCAGTACAAGTTTAATATTTAAGTACAAACTTCATTGCAAAGTTGCTCACCTTAATACAAGTACATAATAAATCAAATAAACATATAGAATACCAACATTGTAATTAACTATAATGATATTCTACTACTTTGTGGCTTTGTTATTCAAATTATTGTGTTTTCTAATCACATATTCATATTGTATTACATACACTTATTCATTATTTAGATGTTGCAGTATGACTAACCAATATTGAAATAATTAAGAGAAAATTGCATGTTGAATTCATTAACCACATTTTTCTATACTTATATTTTACTAGGTGATTAATAAAACAAGATAGCCCAGTTCTGTGGTTATAAACATTTTAATTGTATAATAATTATCATTCAAGATATTTACCTATGTGTTATATGTACAGAACTGAATAAAACTGTTAAAAATGTTAAGAAAGGAAGGCAAATTCTCAAGATGTCACACCATACCCTTATGACTAATGTTAAAAGTCTGGCAGGTTTTTAGTTCAACACTACATTCATCTATACTCATACTACTTTCTTATTTAGGGAAGCTTAATTAGGTACAATTGCTAGGTGAAAACAAAAGACTATGTAGAAAAACCCAACACCTGTGTCAAACAAAATTGAAACTTATATTGATAGTGACACACACTGTCAAGTCATCAAAGCAGATGGCTAAATGCTAAATGTGGTTTATGGCTTGTTATTGACGGCACCTGTTAGCTGTAGCAGCGACCAGGGTGAGATGACTGCAGTTAGTAAAGATCATGAGTTTATTAATGTGCAAAATACAATGTAGCTGCGTAACACAAGTTATTTAAGAGTTATTTCACTCAGCTGTGCGAGAAAAGGACTGGCAAGCTCATCGCAATGGACGAATGCATAACGCAATTACCTTTTTTGTATAAAAGAGACGGAATATCGTACAAAATCAAATCACAGCAGAAATTTAATGAAGCAGATTTGTAACGTAAAGATAATACACTATTCTAATCACATTGTCACGTCAGATAGGTCATTATTAGCAGTTAACACAAGGGTCACAGCACGATCGCACTGTGCGGCGTGCTGTACAATACCATTTGCAGGACAAAGATTGATCAACAAATCCACTCCCCTTTATTATGTGAGAGCGCCCTCCTTTGCATTTCACGTTTTCGGGCTTTTTTATTAATTTTGTTCGTTTTCGGGACGAATATATCAAGAAAATTCACTCTCTACCAGTCCGTGAGACCGCCGCGAAGTTGGCGACTAGGCGTCGGAAGCGGCCATTACACGGCGGGCGGCGGCAGTGTTGCCAGACGTGACGGAATCAAAGTCGTCAAAAACTAGTAATCTTTATTTTACGTCACTACCCAGAAAAAAGGTGTTTTTTTACAAAATTATACAGAATAATTTAGGAAGGTGCTTTATGGGTAATGGATTAATAGGAATAAGTAATCCTATTTAAAGACAATTTAGTTGAAAGAAAATATATGTTTAATTTTAAAAGATGTCGCTTGTGCGTTGTGCCTGTGTTCAAGTGGAGACAAAGGTGAAAAGTCGTCTGATCTGACAGCTGTGGTATATGCGGTATGCGGTCAATATGCGGCGACTGGTGAAAGTGAGGCAGGCGATCAGCGATGTACATCGCTAGAGATGGACGATTATATTCGTTCTATGGCCAATCGGCCAGATCGGTATACGTGCCGATAAAAAAAAATATAGAGCAGAAAATAATTTAAAATTATACTTAAATAAAATTAATAGTACATCAGAATAGGATGGATATTAGACTAGAACAGGATTTGAACGTAAAAAAAAAAACGATCACCCGTCAAAGCTGTTCACTCACAACAACGACGTTCCATTTCAAGCAACATTCTCTTTTACTAGGTACCTAACTAAATTAAGTAATCTGTTTGCGAAAGAAAATGTTGCTGTTTATTATCAGCTGGTCAACGAAATTATTCTACTAAATTTTTCGTTTATTTATACGATAGATTTTAAATTATTTATTAAGTACCTACAAAATAGTAGGCATTGCCACCAATATTGACTTTCTTTTACGTAACGTTTTACGAATTCTCAAAATCGAATTAGTGGTAATTTGTTATAATTTAACATGCTAGGTTAACATCATAAGTACTAGAATTAAGTTATCGTTATGTTTTATAAGATAATATAATTTTTTGCCTAATTGACAGTGGTCAACGGCGTCAACGCGAATGAGAAATCTTCATGCGGTGTCGGTCAGTGATTATAATTTACGTTCCGTTGAACGCAGTGAATCGAGATGCATATACGCTATAACTTCTACGCAACTCTTCTAGTGCGCAATGCAATGACGCAATCGCTTTTTAGGTAGGTATTTTAAAGTATATCTGAGATATAAAGATAGCTACGTTCTTACATACGATAGCCTGGCACATGTATTGATTTTATTTAATAGATTTGTGTGAGGTATGGGTAGGCAAAGCCGCGTTATTGCGTCTCATCTGTAACCATGGTTACATAGAACGATATCATTAAGCTAGCGTCTTACTACGCCGGGGACGGCGCACTATAGACCGAAACTAAAAAACAAGGGACATAGGGCTCAAAGTCGAAAAATCGATCTAAAAAAAATACTATTGGCTAGGAAATGATATTTCTAACAACATTTACCCTTGTGTAAAAAGTCCAAAAATGCGTAGTTTTTGAGAAAAAAAATAATCTTTATTTTTTTGTATGGGGAAAAACAGTCTTTATTTTTTTTCTCAAAAACTAGGCCGAAGGCAGGATCGACACTTGGTGTCATGTTAGACTGGATGCTTAAGCCTCGGAAAAAAAATAGACCGCAGCGATATCCGCACGGCCGCGGGTTTGCGGGTATTTTGAAAATTCAAAAAAAAAATTGCTGTTTTTCACTAAAAATGGCACTTTGACTTTAAATTATTTAATATCGTGGTAATAAATTCACAAACAATATTTTTTTGATCAATATTTTTGACATTTTTGGGCAAAAAAGCGAAAAATATACAAATACCTATTTTTTAATCTAAGTGAAGAAAATCACGAAATTATACATTATAATGATTTTAGTGGTACGCATTTGGTATAATATGAGTCTTGTACCTAAGTAAGACTTAATTCTATGCCCCCCCCCCCCCCTTATAGCAGTTATTCGTTTGCGTACCCAATAGGTAACTGAGCGTTGCTGAGACCCCATGAAGAGTCATAATATGTTTGTGCAATCGTTTTATTATTGTTGTACCTATTATGTACACGTGGTGTATTATTATGATACCCATAAGCATTACTGAGAACCAATGATGAGTCGTATGTTTGTGCAATTTTTTTATTATTATCGTATTATGTACACGTGGTATAAGTATTGAAACCAAAATGATGGGTATGGTAGCCCTGAAAAGGGCTGTTTATGTTTCGAGTCCTTTACAGACTGTTAGATCAAAGGATCTGGAAGGTTTTCGGACTCGACCAACATATAAGCGGTACTGATAACCAATGATGAGTTATATGTTTGTGCATTTTTTTTATTATTGTTGCATTATATACACTTGGTATAAGTATCAAAATGATGGGTATGGTAGCCCTGAAAAGGGCTGTTTATGTTTCGAGTCCTTTACAGACTGTTAGATCAAAGGATCTGGAAGGTTTCTTGTATTCCTTTCCCTCACGTTCCTGAAATCTTTATTTCTGGCCTCTGACGCCTCAAGGCAAGACAAATAGGGCACGTGGCTGGTTTATGATATACGGCCAATCACCACGTGTACATAATAGGTACAACAATAATAAAACGATTGCACAAACATATTATGACTCTTCATGGGGTCTCAGCAACGCTTAGTTACCTGTTGGGTACGCAAACGAATAACTGCTATAAGGGGGGGGGGGGCATAGAATTAAGTCTTACTTAGGTACAAGACTCATATTATACCAAATGCGTACCACTAAAATCATTATAATGTATAATTTCGTGATGTTCTTCACTTAGATTAAAAAATAGGTATTTGTATATTTTTCGCTTTTTTGCCCAAAAATGTCAAAAATATTGATCAAAAAAATATTGTTTGTGAATTTATTACCACGATATTAAATAATTTAAAGTCAAAGTGCCATTTTTAGTGAAAACCAGCATTTTTTTTTTTGAATTTTCAAAATACCCGCAAACCCGCGGCCGTGCGGATATCGCTGCGGTCTATTTTTTTTCCGAGGCTTAAGCATCCAGTCTAACATGACACCAAGTGTCGATCCTGCCTTCGGCCTAGTTTTTGAGAAAAAAAATAAAGACTGTTTTTCCCCATACAAAAAAATAAAGATTATTTTTTTTCTCAAAAACTACGCATTTTTGGACTTTTTACACAAGGGTAAATGTTGTTAGAAATATCATTTCCTAGCCAATAGTATTTTTTTTAGATCGATTTTTCGACTTTGAGCCCTATGTCCCTTGTTTTTTAGTTTCGGTCTATAGTGCGGCGCCATTATTAGATAATCGCGTTGTGATTATTAAAGCTAAATATAACATACAATGCCTGCCTATATCGTAATGTATACATAGTGACAGTACTAAATAAGTCGCTAAGCAATTTCGATATCAATAGGTAGTTCTGGTAAATTTAAGTACTGTCTTTGAGTTTGTTGAAGTCTGTGACAGTATATTTTTGTTTATCATTATTTTTGGAGTACAATTTGGTCATAATGACATTGATTTAGATATTTAATTTTACATATTACATGTCATATTGAGTTAAGCATTGAGAATGCTACTTAACAAATATGAAACTTCTATTACCCTTACGAAGGCCACATACATTCAGTTAAAAAGGTGGTCAAAAGGAATCATGGGGCCTTCAGGGCCAACTGTTTTACAGACAAAGCTAGACCACGAAATTAAAGCATCTTACTATATGCACTATATTAATATATGAGTTCTTTTGAATTGCCAGTCACCACAATTTATACCTAGTTAACTTTAACATAACTTTATGTCAATAATTTAAATAAAATGTATATTGTATAATGGTTGTCTATAATTTTATACACGCTACCACCACAATTAACCAATCTTACCAGTAACTATTCGCTACAAAAAAAATTATTTATCACAATCTTGTCACCAATATCTTGTGAATTTGGTGCAAAAGATGTTATTTGTGACATCATAATGCAATTTCTTAAAACACAACTATAACAAAGGAAGGATGACAGATTTCAAGCAAATTGCAATAAATTATTTTATTTGTGATAGTTGTCAGAAATAATAATAAGATACATTAACAGCTAGTTGCAGGAATAGTAATTCAAGTAATCAGTTTAAATTGAGCATCAATTTTGATGCAATTTTCTTTTAAAGGCAGTTGATATCTTAAATCAAAATTACTGCATGCATGACCAGTAAATATACCTAATGATTTTGATTATGCTGAATGTTTTATGTATCTTAATTAATTAAAAAAAGAACTCTTTGTTTTCACAATGCTGTTTCAATTTTCGCTCTCTGATAAAGTAATCATTAATAATTATAAAATAAACATAAGGAACAGCGATCCAAAACCCTAACAACTGCAAACTAACTGTTTCTGGCAAGTAAAACTTTGACCACATAGCACTCACACATAGATACAGTCATTGTAGAATTTAACAATCACCCATGAAAGGAAAGCATCTCACAAAATGAAACTATTTTAAGGTGAATTGTTCACAGTTTATGATATTGTAAACATTGTATAGAAAGGAAGTTGGAATAGTTACAAAGGGATCTTTGTAGTAGCAGCATAGGTTCTGACCTTTTGGCAATAATTTCAATAAGAATTTAAAGTAAAAATAAGATTGACTTACCTTTGAAGGACTCCAGGTATTCCAGAATGTGAGGAGCGGCATAATCTGATGGTTGTTTCCCTTTAGTGTTCTTCGCAAAAGGCTCAGCTCCATGTTCAACCAAGAACTTCACCATGTTCAGATTGCCCGAGGTTGTGGCATCGTGAAGTGGGGTGTCGTCATCTAAGCCCTTTGCATTCACATTGGCTCCGCTGTTCACCAGTACTTCAACCACTTGGTACCAGCCGTAGCTGCAGGCTTCGTGTAATGCAGTCCAACCTGAACCAAATAAAACATTTAAATGTTTGTCAGTATATTACACGTTTATTGTCAATTATTGGAATACATGTTCAAGAATTAAAAAATAAGGTGGGTAGTCAATTGATAAAATATATTTCGTAAAAACTGTAACTATTATTATAAATTAGATTATTTAACAGGGTAAAACACAATTTATATGTCTTTATTACTACTGTAATAAAAAATAATATCAGTAAATAAAGGTAGGAATAACATGGGACGTACCCTCGATTTGTGATATTGTAATAAGAAAGGCATATTGGTTTAGAAAAACACAGTCTTGTGGCTAATATTTTGATACTGACCAGCAAAATCCGGTTCATCTGGATCTTGACCTTGAAGTAGAAGCTTTTTGACTAGCTCATGGTCACCCTTGATGGCTGCGACATGGAGGGGGGTTTCACCACGTTCATTGCGTTGCTGTCTTGTACGTTTTCTTTCTTCAGCGGGTGTCGGAGCGGCTGAACAAGAAAATGGCGGGAATTCACATTTGCTCATTAATTGTGTTTTTAGAGGGAAATGTTTGTTTTGCTTACCGGGAGGGGCGTCCTGTGATGACATCTGCATCACCAACGCCAGCTGCTGCCGCTCCGACATGGGCGCTAGAACTTGGGTCCGCGGCGCATCCGGCCCGCGGCCGGAGCCCCGCGACCGCGACGTCGACGGCATCCTTCGGGCATAACCCCTCACCTACACACCAATTTCAATCACACGTTAGACAATACAACACAATAGCTCCCGAAAACCATTGGGATCCACTACAACGCGCCAACAGCGAGTACCTCGAGGATGCCTAAAAATTACCTTCTCTCAGGCACCAACACGAACTTCCTGCACTCAATCAAATTAGAGCATTATTTTGCAACACATTCATAAACAATAAGCAGTAAGTTAAGAGAAAAACATTAGAATTTTACAATATTATTAACAATACGACATCGCAGAGACATTTGCGACGAAAGACAGACAAGACAACGAAAGTGTTGTGTGTAGTGTAGGTAGTGTAGTGTTGAACGATTCAAAACGTTCTTGTTTAATATAAAAAAAAGATAAAATTCGTAGATCTTTTAAAGACTCAACTGCACTATAGTCATTTAATTTAATATGTATTAAATATAATTTCACTTGGTTTTTAAAGTAAATAATCAAATTATTCCCTGTATTCCGTAAGTTAAACTTTTTTTACGGTACTTACTCAAAACGGTTAAATAAAATATTTAAAGCACAGCACTATTCAGCCACAGACAAGCATAGAACAAGCGTGAACAACGCGAACAACAGTTGTTTGGGACTTTTTTTTAAGCCTGATGCATACAGTCCAACAACCATTCTCCATCTCTCATTTATATTGATAATACAAAGAAAATTGGTAGTAGTTAAGTACTAAGTATTAAAAATAAGTAAAAAATATTGCTTTTGCTTTTGACATGTTTTTAATTTAGTTTCAGTGTATCTAAAAAGTGTTAAGCTTGGACAAAGATATCTTCAAATTTACTAATCGTTACGTTTGCGGCTGCCCTTAAATACATTAAAATAAAAAAAACATTATTGAATTGACAGCTGAGGGAAAATGGCAGTTGATTGTTGATTGCAGATTTTTCCAGATTTTTAGATGAAGAATTAACGTTTTTCCATTGACAATGTGGCGACCTATGTATTCAATATTTCAAAAAGTAGTTTTGCCTTCGTTGAAAGAAAACTTCAAGCTTTCTAAGCTTTCGTATTCAGCGAAAAGCCGGGCCCCAAGGTCAGTGGCGAAGATAACACTGATCGGGGCGAGTGTGGGGGTTGTCATCGGTGCAGGTTATGGAGGTTATACACATTACAAAGTTAATGTAAATAAGAGTTTTATTCCAGTAGAAAATGAGGAATATGCATTTCTCAAAGAAGCTCCGGAGTACAAAGCTCAGTACCAGGTAAGTCCTGAACTTTGTGGACTAAGTTCGTCGGTTACTTCTTTCTGAACCTATACCTACCACCCATTTCTAGGCTAGTCATATCCTCTATGTATATTTATGTCTCCTTATTTTTAGGAGTTAACTAGCAGCCTATTTGGTCATCGTCCCAATCTTTAAACTGCTTTTTCCTTATAATTTGATTAACCGTTTCAAATAGCTGTGCGTGGAGTAACTTACACTTAATCAACTTTTTATTTTCAAATGTTGCCTTTGTTGTACATTCTAATGTTGCTGTTGTGAACAAAAATATATTCCTATCTGTATGACAAGGCTCTAAATTATTTTCTATTATATGCTTACTTGTGAATTTTTAAAATACTTAAATTGGCTTTGAAGATTCCATTGCAAGCTTTTAATATGGCACTTTAATTTATAGCTTAATACTACAATAAAACTCACTTAATTAATTTATGGGTTGAGCAGATTAAATAATAAATAAAAATCTGTGTGATGGCAAAGAAAGTCTTTTGTAAAGCTTCTCAATCATACTTTGATTATGCTTTTAAAGAGAACATCACCTTTTGTGTACTCCAGTTGGTATTAAGAAAATATATTTTTCTAATAATCTGTACTTTAAAGATTTTATTTGTCTCAGCGTAACCTTTACTTACACCTTACATGCAAAAGCCAATATTGCGAATTATAATTATATGTATTTGATAGCTTTGTTATTTTTTTGTCTCCACATGGATTCTGGAGCGAATATTTTATGAAAACAAAAATTACTTGTTAAACGTTCCTTTATGTATTATCTGATTATGATTAAACCCAAAACTTATCTCTAGATTATAATTTTTTAATAATATGTATGGCGAGTTTTTGTGCTCAAGTGACAATTATTCAATCACATTTATTTAAAAAGCCCTAAATAAGACTTATTAAATGTCCGTACCTTCAACAGGTCATCAATGAGACCGACACTAGTAACCTGCACCTGGTTTTGTTCCAATACCGCACCTGCCCATTTTGCTGCAAAGTGAGGGCGTACCTTGATGCTCGTGGCATTAGTTATGAAGTAGTGGAGGTTGATGCGGTCCTTAGGCAGGCTATCAAATGGTCTGGGTACAAGAAAGTTCCTATTTTGCTTGCCAAAGTAGATGGAGGTTATCAAGTAAGTTTTTATTAGTTTAGTGGTTATTTGAAACTGCATATGTGGTTTGTGAGCGGCATAGGAGGCTGTTGTGTGATGTCGAATGAGATGCGCCTCATTTTCCGAGTCTTATGATGTAAGGTACCTTCCATGCCACTGTTGCTACTACTAGAGCCATCTCACATACACCTGTTTTTTAATGTTTTAAATTACTACTCAAAGATGAACTAACTGTTATGTAATTTCAGCAATTGCTAGACAGTTCAGCTATCATATCTGTCTTAGAAACATACGTACGAGACAAAGGAGCAGACTTGCGAGATGTGATCAAATATTATCCTTCAACTCAATATCTGAATGATGATGGCAAGAAGGTTACAGATATTTCCAACAAATACTTCATAATGCATAATGCACCTGTAACAGACACACGCGTAAGGAATGAAGAAATGTAAGTCAGTTCTTTTATTCTTTATGATTTAATACTTGTCTCCTTGAATCCAGTTTCGAATGAAATTTCAGAATATCAATCATAAAATACTGGACTCTTATCAATCATCTACATTTATAACAATTAAACAATCATTTTTCCAGTGAGGAGAGGAAATGGCGGCAATGGGCAGACTCCGTGCTAGTCCATACGTTATCGCCGAACGTGTATCGCACAGCAGACGAAGCGTTGGAGACGTTCAAGTGGTTTGAGGAGGTCGGCGGCTGGAGGCAGTCATTCCCGAGTTGGGAGTGCGCATTGATGGTCTACGGCGGCGCCGCGGCCATGTGGATCATTTCTAAACGATTGAAAACTAGGTAGGTGGCTTACATGTATAATTAACTTACACTAAATGTTATGCAATGTTTTACTAACGTTTTCTTTAACTGTTGGACAATTGCAATTAGGAGGTGATTAGAAGTTGCTATTTATTCGTAGTCGGATTTTCTTTACTAGAATCAAAAACATAATCCAATACAACATTGTCCATTACAGACATAACATTAAAAACCCCAGACAAGCTCTGTACGACGCAGCTAACAAATGGATGTCTGCCGTGAAAGAGAAGGGCACGCGTTTCCACGGCGGCGACAAACCAAACCTCGCGGACATTTCTGTGTACGGGGTCCTCAGCAGCATCGAGGGTTGCCGCGCGTTCCAGGACCTGAGAGAACACAGCGACATAGGGAAGTGGTATGATGATATCAAGAGCACTGTAGAACAAAAACCAGGTAGATTGTTAAAGGCTATAACTGCTTAGAACTAATCGTCTCTTCAAAATCCGGTGATGCCTTATCAACCAGTGATTTAGTCTCTTGACTCTGCTCTTATGCTTTGTGATTTTGGAATTGGATTATAAACTGAATGTATCTGATGCTGAGAAATTCTTTGCTACAGTAGGTAGCTGTCAACACCGTATTCTTTTATCGTTTGTTTCTGCCATATTTGACATTATGATTTGTACTTTTTATTGATGATTCTCTATTCAAGCTGACTCATGTTAGGGTTATATTTAGAATGCCTTTTCAAACTAGATAATTATCATAGTCTACTTATTTAACTAGTAGTAATCCGTTATTTGTTATTTAAATAAGTAAGTACAAATTTTAGTAAGATAGTCAGCCTTGTGAACTTTTTTGACTAATTTTTATGTATTTATTGTGCGGAAATACGTTTTAGTTTGAGTGAAGGCGCATGATGTGTCCAAATATTTGATTTAGTTTTGTTATAGTGTAAAAAGATATGTATTTAATAGCTGTTGCAATTAATTCATCGTGATAAACTTCATAATAATTAGAGTATTTCACATAGTATTTCAAGTTTATTGTGTAGATAATTAAACTCATTTTTAATTAATATTTTGATGTGTTTTTATTAATCGAAAAGAAAACGATAATCTGTCCATTCTTAACGTTGATCAAGGTCTTCCTTTCAAGTTGGGGAAACTTAAATACAGTTTAATATTAAGCTAAAGTGCGTTTTAAACTAGCAAGCGACTTGGGTGTACGTGAGAGTGAAGCCACGATTGGCGATATCTGGTGGCGTGGTTGCTGTAGCGCCTTCGTTACCGTTCGTCACCACGTACAGGACAAACGGTTTAGCGCCACCTGCAAGTAAATTCATAATTTTAATATAAAATATTGTTAAAAAGTTGCCTAAAATATTAAAGCTTATTTTTTTATGAAATAGTAGATCTAAAGTGCACATGACTGTATCTGTCGAGTACAATGTTTAAAAAGAACATATTTCATTGACGTGCGAATTCATCTCATACTTGTATAAATTGTCAGTGAACCCGTGGTGAACCATTAGTCACCATTTATTATTGCACTTATTGCAAAACGAGATTTATTTATAGTTCGAACTAACTCATATAAATGACGTTTCGGTTAAAGACAAAACGTCAAAAATAAAGTCCTAGACCTATATTTAAAATTCGTTTTAACGGGGTAAGTTTTTTTATAAGTTCATACTTTGAACGGTGACGAAACCAAGGCCGCAGAAACGATCGGTGCCGACTGCAAGGCCGGTAGACACCACGAACGGGTTTGGGATGACCACGAAGTCTGTGACGCAATTGCCGTCGTTGACTGCTCCCACCGTGGTACCCAGCACAGTGTTATCTGCACCCTCCACGTCACCAGTAACCGTGAACGAGTACACGTCACTTGTCTAAAATAACAATGTTTAAAGGTTTTATGCCACCCAACAGAGTGTCTTGCTTGATTCTTCTCTGGGGAAAACTACACTCTTACGAATCTAGCATTAACTTTAAAAATGATCCGTCTTAGGTGGTGTCGAACGCATCCTAAGAGATTTAAAATATTTTTCATTTTACGTTGTCAATGTAGTGTCTAAATTGTAGACGTAATTTTGATGTCTGAATACGGATTGTAAAGATCCGAAATCCTTCTTTCTATGAGGTAGCTAAAATTCAGATTCTTTATTTTTAATTTTCAACTATCCCTTTAGTTAGATAGCGCTGATTGACATTGTCTATTGAAAAGTTTTAGCTGTTTAATTAGAAATCACATTTCCTTACTTGAGCGTACTGTATAGCGCAGTAGCCAGCCTCCATTCGGATACATATCCCGTAGTCGAGATTAGCAATCTGCCTCGTTCCCGTCACTAGAGACGCACTCAGCGCTGTGTTGGCCGCTGTCCCATAGTTGAAACTCGTTATAGTTCCGCTTGTGCCCGTGTAGTACTGAAGACAACCGTTTGGTGCTGAAAATGCAGGACAATGTATTCTACATTGGTAGATATGGCTACTATAATATTATATACCTATAAAAGAATGTTTCATCTCAATTCTTTCCTTAGATTTGTCAGGAAACAATGTATAGTGAGATGAGATATCATCATCATTAGGCTTAAGATTTCCATTGCTGGACCTATGTCCTAGAAAGGCCTTTCTTAAAGACTCTGATTTGTTAGTGTCTAGATAATATATATTATTTTACGTTGCAGCCGTTATGTGTAACCTTACCTATCCCAGGACAGTCGCATCCAAGTTGCGTCAGTTTGATATTCCATCGTCTGGAGAACGTAGTGGCGAGTGTGGCAGTGACGGTTACAGTGATAGGGTTGTTGCCGTCGAAGTCCACGAAGATGGTCTGGCCGGTGTTGTCCCCGCAGATGGTAGGTACCACGGTGTTCCCGCCCGTCACTGTCACGGAGTCGGTGGAACACACGCCGTCGCCGTCTGGTTGCGCCAGAACCATGTCCAAAAAGTCGATCCGTAGCTGCGAATTGTTCAAGAGTTAGGTAACGTCTCAGTTGGGTGGCGGTAGTTTTTAGGGTTCCGCAGTCAAAGGGTGAAAACTGGATCAATAATTAGTAGTTTTTTTTTTATTCTAATGGTTTTCGATTTGTATGTAAGTACTTTGAAACCCCATAATTAATCTAGATTACACAAAAAACCCTTGAAGCGTTAGCTTTGCCCATTTGTCTTATTGTTCTGTGTGTACATAGTTATATACTAAACTATATCATATAAATACTTAACTAGAACTACGGCATTTACCTGACAAATCTGACTGTTGCACCTATTAACAATGATGGAGCAAGCCTGCCCTCCGGCGTACGCTGACGGGTATCCAGGACTTGTGAAGTATGTATTATTCACGTTGGTAATACTACCGCAAGTCCTTTGCACTGTGCACATAAACAGGTTTTGCTAAATTCCTATATTCTCATTGTATTGTAATTAATAAGTGATTATCGATTGAGATATCGATTTTATTAAAGTTACGTTTATTACTTTCTAAAAATCAAAGTTGACAATAAAATACGATATCATTTTAAAACAAATGACAGGCGATGAAATGGAACATTAGCACATTCATAAATCAGTACGTTTTTTTTCAAACCTATTGGTCAACAACATTAAAATCATAATTACTTAGTACGTTTATTTCCAAAGCTACGGGTTTAAATAATAAAAATAAGTATATTATTTATCCAAAACATAAGCACACTTTTAAAATTACATGGTAAGTAAGTACTTAAAAGTAAACACATTCTAAGCTTGTAAATTACGATAATGGTAAACGAGACACCTGAGACTTAGTGTTGTATGCGTACCTACACAGCAGCGGCCTCTACGAGAGGCGCACGTGGCCGTGATGGTCCCGTTAAGGTTGTTGCATTCCCGGCGCGCCAGACAAGTGCCGTTCATGGAGCTCGTGCTCGAGCACTCCGTGTTGGCGAACCGCACTATCGATACGAACGGGAACACTGTAATGGGGGAAAGATTGTTTAGGACATATGCAATTTTAATTTTCCTATCTATTTTGAAGAGCTAAAATTGACTGATATTGCCGCTGGATTGGATGTATCTTTATTTATAAGTACGTTAGTAAGGGAACTTAAGAGATTTATTCCCGGTTGATGCATTATATTCGGCATTATTGGTTGCAACAGCTAAAGCTCTGATAGGTATTTTAATTATTCTGATATTACTGAAAAAATACTGATAATGGCGATACTTAAAGGTCACAGATAAATAAAAGGAGAGTTTACGAATCTAGTTAATTCTCTTTGAGATATTTCAAATTTATCTTAAATAATTCGCATAAATTGCAATATTGTTGAAAAATCTCTAAATTTATTCGCATTTTTATAAAGAACGTAAAAGAAAGGATCCTTAAAATGTACTTACATATCTTTCCTTTTCTATCCCCGTGGACTTCCAAATCGTCGTCATCCAAGTCGTCCTCGTCGTAAATAGAATTAGCCGCTGTAGCCACCACAGCGACTACCCACAGGAACCACAGAAGTTTGCGCGAATAAGTCATAATTGAGCTGCAGTCAAGTTTAGCAACCACTGGGCATGGTTTCAGGACGCTCCCCTGAATGTCTCTAGCAAATGTGTGCGGAGATGTCAATCATCTCTTTATAATGTAGGTGATAACGGTTGCGCGTTTGTTCAAAGTGTTAGATACGTTCCCGTTTATCACTTAGCAAGTGACTATTCGGAAAGACGAGTGTTAAGTTGTTCTTGTTGACGACTGTGACGTGCATTCTGTGTCATTAACGGGTTTATAGTTCAGATAAAGTTTGGTACGGATTTTTCGCAGGATTTTTAGGGTTATTCTTAAAGTTGGAAAATATTTATTGTTACCCTTTCGCTTGCGATAAATACATTTTAAAAGTAAATAGTAGGAAAATGTCTTAGGTATTGTACCTACTGTAATCTTTATAATCCATGATCGACTTCCATATTCAGAATAGCCAAGTGATCCATTCCACGTATTTTTTAAACAATTTCGAGATATTTTAAAATTGTATCAATTAGTCAAAAATACTGAACAAGTTTAGAAATACGCCACTTTGATGTTATATGTGGTAACTACGAGAATAAAAAATATTAATTTTTCTTTGTTATTAGCAATAAAAACATAGCATGTTTTTTAAAATATCGGCAGGTGTATTGAAAGATCTTGTAAGACCCTTTTCTAAGCATTTTGTACCACTGTAACGTTTGTTCTGTCTAACACTTGGTAATTGCTTCCGAAGTAAAACGAAACTTAAACGGTTAGGTACTGGTTAAAGGAATGGGAATAGAAGATAGGGATCAACTAAAACATGTAATAAAATAATCATTTAAATGTGACTTAATTTATTTTTTCTCAAATGTGAAAGTTGCAGTAACGTTAGATACAATTTATATTTGTTCTTGGTAAAATAGATAGCGATTAGCAAAACAAGTAGGTATGCTTTATGGGCTATACGCAGCACACTTTATAAGTATATTTCTCGACGGATAACATGAATTGTTTTCACGCAACACTATTCAAATATTAGTTGAATACTAATATTTAATAATAACAATACGTAAAACGAGGAAAATTATTGAGCCTTTTTTTTACATTATTTCTCAGCGATTTGTTCATGATTCTATGAAGGTTTCAACGTCAAATAAAGGGTGCATCTTGAAGCTTCTAAAGACGAATTTAAATCCGAATGATTCCAAAGTTCACTCTTAAGACCCAGAACACACGGTGAAACGCAACTGCAACGCAACTGAAACTGCTAGTTACTTTTGAGTTGTTTTGCTATAGACTCCTTAAGAACCACACACGACGCAACTAAAACGAAACGTTTCAAACTAGTTGCAGCAGTTTCAGTTACGTTGCAGTTGCGTTTCATCGTGTGTTCTGGGCCTTAGAAACCCCAGATTGTATTGCCAGTATTTAAATATTATATCTAGAAGCTGCTTAGAATTTGCCATATTGTGAATAGGCTGGCTAATAAAGATTTGGATTATTCAAACAATATTAACTGATACAAATACATAAATAAGTGACACAAATTATTTGCCTTTGGACAACATTGCGCTTCATATGGCTTCATTTTTTATGGTAATAACTACGACCTATGCCTATGGCACAATGACTTGTGATGATTATATGATACTCGTATTTCTACTCAGCTCAACAACTCAGATTCCTAGTATTCAATTACATTAGGATTATTCGTGGTACTAAATTAACTTCTTCCATGTCTCAATTATTGATCTGAGTATAATACCTCTAAAAAAAATTAAAACGTTTCTGAAAATTTAGGCAAGCAATTATAAGATAAACTATCAAGTAATTATAAAAAATGTTAGTAAATCACACATCTGGCAACTCCTTAAATTATTATAAAAACACGATAAAAACCTAAGCTATCTCTTCAAAATATATATCGCAACTTTTTACAGTCATCTATACAAAACTTAAAGTAGAAAAAATATTTTTAAAAACATTTCATTGGTAATAAATTATCTTGTGACTTAGTCAACGTACTTAATTAGGTTCTTAAACATTTATTATAGGTACTATAAAATAATATGATTTTAAATATATATAACTAAAATGAACAAAGGGTATAACAAGCTTGTGTATAAGTTGTGAGGTAAGAACAGACGCAGCAGAGTACAAGCTTGGGTACCACTTCGGGCGTTCGTAATTACAAACTAAAAGAGAATGCTCATGAAGTATGGAACAAATACCCAGGCCCGGCGCTAACGAAATGTATCTCAGTTTACTTGTATAAATGAGTAATAAAATGTCACATAGGGGCCATCGGCCAAATCGGTGGCTAAATATCGAAAATTGCTATTTGTACTTTCATAGGCTAATTTTAATGACTATTTTCCCAAATAAAACTAAATAATATCTCATTATTTTATTGAGATTGATATACTACTTTATTTTTGTTTATGGCATTAGAGCCATTAGGTTAGGTGAGGTTTCAGGAAAGGTTAGATATCAGGTTAAGTTAGGTTAGGTTTTAGGTTAGTTTATGTCAGATAAGATTTTAAATTAGGTTAGGTGACGTCTTAGGTAACCTAGGACCTCACCTAACCTTAAAACTTACCGAACCTAACCTAACCTAACCTCTAACCTAACCTAACATGATATCTCACCTTTCGTGAAATCTAACCTAACCTAATTGGTTTAATGCTTCAATTGTATTGTTAATCTCAATAAAATAATGAAATATTACTAAGTTAAGGAAAATTATCATAAAAATTAACCTCTACGAAAATACAAATAGCAATTTTTGACATTTAGCCACCGATTTGGACAATGGTTCTTATGCTACATTTCATTACTTATTTATACTAATAAACTGAGATACTTTTCGTTTGCGCCGGGCCTGGGTATTTTTGGAGCATTCTCTTTTACATAATATGGCATCTACAGACACGTTTATGGCAATTATTCAATTTCAATAAACTAAAAAAGTTACGAAATACACTTATTTTATCATATAAACTTTTGATTTAGATCCTAGTGTAGGTTTTATTGGGAGAAATAGTTCTTATCATAAGTATAGTGTAAAATAGATAACTTTATATAATTTTTAGCCGGATATCTGTATTGCTTAGTATTAGGATCGAGTTTTGTATGCAGGTCTTATTTATTTATTTATTTAATCGAAATAGCAACATTCGTTTTTTCGATATTGCAACGTCATGTCATGTTTGTTTCTCTTATCCTCCGATTTGAGGTACCTTTTGTTCTAATAAATAACGAAATAAGTTTAATTTATAACAAATCTAAATGCAAGATAAGTGGCAAGATAGTCAGACGGCCAATGCACTAATTTCTTATTTTTAGTGCTGGTAAAGCACCAAAGGTGCCATTCTTTGTCTTTAGTTTTATGTTGATTAGGGCCACATTAAAAGTTTGATGAAAATGGCATTAGTATCAAGAAACTGTTAAAATGTTAAGCTAATGTTTCAGTGGATGTGAGCGTGATTCAGGAGAATATTACTTATGTCACAACCACTGTAGTGAGGTGTACCTCATAAACACACATCATTGTTTTCTTGCAGCCAGAGAGTTTCAATAATTCATTAAACGATATTAAGGTATGTTTACGGAATATAAAATTTGTTTGGATATGGTGAACATTTATGGGAGGTACCTATGTATATAGCATCTATAGTTATTCTTCAGATTGGTTCAAAAACAAACCCCCTGAAAATGGCGGCTAAATACCTACATTGTATATGATTAGTGATTACTGTATTACCAAAGCTACTATTTCGTGGATCGGTAAACATTTTAAGTTACTGTGTAGGAAAGTGGTGTGAATATTATGTATCGTTAAAAGCCAATCGATTTAAGATAATGTTACAAAGCACCTACCATTTGGTTTCAGGTAACTTTTCTATAAGTATAATTTTTACCTACATTTGAGGCACTAACTCGTTTTAATTTAGTTGTAACTTTGTAGCTGTTTTTATTTGTTTAATATAAACAAAATCTGAGGTAAAACGGAGCCACTTGGTTACACTTTCCTCGTTAAAAAAACCTTAGACAATTGAGCGAATTAATGACGATCCACTTAGATACGAAGTAATCGTCCAAGCTTGGATCTAATCCAATAATTCAAACAAAATGTTTTTGGAAGTATAACTTAGAAGGTATACGGCGAAGGTAGGTATGTATATATTTTAAGGTATATTGTATGTGGTTAAATATTTATACGACTCTAGGTATAGTTAGGTATGTTAAGCACGCACGACTTATAAATTAGCACAAAACTAGTGACTATGTACGATGGCAATTATTTATCTTAATACCTTTAAAAGTGGAATAAGTATATGTATAATAATATTATTTATTAATAAGGCATGTTTCGCTAAAGGCACTGCGACAAGGCGTCTCATGACCTCTTAATGTTAGGATTATTTCACTGGACGGACAAAATAAGGTTTAGATTTATAAGCATTTCATAAGAGTTAACACTAAGTAAGCTTTAAGTACATAACTTTATGTACACAATTTGAAAACACCATAACGTGCATATTAGAGTTATTTTTACAATAAACTTACAATGAGCGGTAATATCTGTAAGATATAAAAGTTAGGGTAAGGAGGGATGCCATACATTACTATGCTATAATAATGTAGCTACTTTTGTGTCCATAAAAATCTGTAAATCGAGACTAGAAAGTGTAAATTTTGCGTGTTCGAATGATACGACCTGAGTTAATACTGTTATTCTACGTATTTAGTATTTTTATTAACCGTGAATCCATAAAAGGGTAGAGTGAGATGATTATTGAGAGTGAGACATTTGCAGAGAGGCGATCACTCAGGTCGTGGTATCCGACAACGCGCCTGTACCATTAAACTAACGACTACCGACTATTTGATACATTTTTTAATTAAGTATAATTATTTAGATAATTATAATATCTTGGATATTTCTTGCTCTCTTAATTATTAACTTACAATAAATTAACTAATCATATCTAATGAATACTTAGAGCTTTTGTGGCGCAAGGCGGTAAAGCGACACCGTTACTAATTACAGTGAGCAAATTCTCTACAAGTATGTTTGGCTGAAGACTGAAATCTATTAAATTACATTTCTTTATTAGAAGGAGGAGTTGTCAAAGATTTTCCTTTAGAATGTGGTGATCGTGTTCCCTATGTGATATTATTGGACATGGTGCTTCTCGCAGTCTAGATAACTACCTTGCCTTCGTTAGCCTCCGGCAATAGCTCGGTGCAGGTGGCCCATAACCGCCGTTGAATACATCGGCTTTTGGGTAATTTCACTTGATTATAGTAGTTAAACATTTATGTTGTAGTTATAATAAGTACACAAACTTAATTGTCCTGCAGATACAACTATTTCAACAATTATATTACGACCTGCAACCAAGCGAAATGCCTTGATCATTATTTTACGCCCCGACCTGTTACATCACAAAATTTTAAATACATTTTCATTACAAAACATAAGTTGCACAGTTATCTTTATAGTGTAGAGTTGTCTTTGTTTGCGTAGACGGTGGCCATTACTTGTAGGATATTGTAATACTTAGATATTTTTACTTTAACAATTTCTAAATATCTACTTAGCATCGGTGTCGCAGTGCTTCCCGCTCCTTTAAAATATATTTGTCTTTTGTAATTAAGTACATAAACATTTACAAAATACGCATGTTTTAGATTATATGAGTTGACTTTGTTCTATCAGCATCATATATTACAATTATGATAATGTAACGTAATATGTAAAGCGATTTCCTTGGTAATGCTGTTGAATCTTGCACCTATTTGTGCCTTCGCAACAAATGTTTTTATGTTTATGGTTAACTGGAAATTTTGTGAAAGGCATTTACGTTTTATTCATTTGAAACTGGGAATAGAGGAGATGTGGAACCGTATCTCAGGCCTTTACACTTTATTATTAGTTTTATTACCCTCTGCGGCTTGGATATGGCGGTACGGTTCTAGTGAACGTCGTGGTTTTGACAACACGACTTCGTAACACACGGGAAGTCAACAAATACATTGTTGCTGCTTTTCCTTGGACGTTTAAGTTAGCGTAGAGAACAGTTTGTCATGTGGTATGTGTATACGGCGATGCTGGCTCACTTGTCACAGCACACCATTGTAGAAGGTGTCAATCAGGTTCGAATCCAAGTCACACTCCAAGAAGATGCTTTCGCTACATTCCTCCTGAAAATGTACGATTGTGGTTATGATGGTGTAAATAGATAACTGGGATTCAAACTTCATGTTAGTATTGCTTAAGTTTGTTGCCAGAGCAACTAATTGTTGTTTAATTTCTTAAAGACTGTAGATGACTTGCTTAGTTACCTGGGCCGTGAGAGGCGCGGGCGGTTGGTCCCCGCCCCTCCTCGCGTGTCATTTAGATGTCTTAGGCAGGTGCCGCTTCATGTGCAACGCGAGGTGGTCAGACCGCGCGAAGGACCGCTCGCAAACCGCACACTTGAACGGCTTGGCGCCCGTATGCTTGCGGTAATGGCGCGTCAACTCGTCCGACCGCGCGAACCGCCACTCGCATTCTGGCCACTGGCAAGTATACGGCTTTTCGCCTACGGAAACGTTCAATAAATTCAATTACGGGTGCATCTTTTACTATTAAAGTTAGGCTAAGTGGTGAACGTCCAGTAGTTGAAAGAACATCTGTCAATTAGTTTATTTAGCGCATTTATCCACACGTTGTATCTTTTTTATATTTTTTCATAATTTTGCATGGACGGTCAAACTAGACTGAAATATACTGTAATAAATATCACAAATGCTTACAGTATGGTAAATTCAAGTGAGAGTCAGAATGGCGGGTGTATCATAAAAGATCCAGATGAGTATGGCATTAAAAAAATGTACCTAATTTGTACTATTTTGTACCTCATCTTTAAAAAATTGTACCTCTTTCAGCGCTTAGTTACAAGGACATGAATGTACACCCGCCATATTGACGTCATTGCGGCGGGTGTATCAAAATTATGCTGTTTATACTAACTTGTGAATTACTATTACTATTTTAAAAAAATGTACCTAAATAGTACCTTATACTGAAAAACCTACATCACGAGATATCTATGAATTCCTGACAAATAAAACAAAATGTTTTTGGCAAGGACTTTTCCTATCTTTATCAGGTTATATTGTATTTTAATTTGATAATTTACATAAAGAGGGATTTTATAAACCAAGCCACCTTATTTTTATTCGGCCCCAAGATTTATTTAGTCCAGAAAACTTTTATATTTAGTTTTATTTTTATTTTTGCATAACAAGCTCTATAAACGCTCATATTACATGATAAATACATTATAAATTGTATTTTGTATGTATTATAAATTGTATTTTGTATGGACGAAAATCAATCAATTAACTAAGTATCTACCAACTTACAATAAAAATATTTTTTCATATTTAATTTTTTTCTTTTATTTCTCAGAAATAATTGTAAGCGTTTATAGAGCTTGTTATGCAAAAAATAAAAATAAAACTAAATATAAAAGTTTTCTGGACTAAATAAATCTTGGGGCCGAATAAAAATAAGGTGGCTTGGTTTATAAAATCCCTCTTTATGTAAATTATCAAATTAAAATACAATATAACCTGATAAAGATAGGAAAAGTCCTTGCCAAAAACATTTTGTTTTATTTGTCAGGAATTCATAGATATCTCGTGATGTAGGTTTTTCAGTATAAGGTACTATTAAGGTACATTTTTTTAAAATAGTAATAGTAATTCACAAGTTAGTATAAACAGCATAATTTTGATACACCCGCCGCAATGACGTCAATATGGCGGGTGTACATTCATGTCCTTGTAACTAAGCGCTGAAAGAGGTACAATTTTTTAAAGATGAGGTACAAAATAGTACAAATTAGGTACATTTTTTTAATGCCATACTCATCTGGATCTTTTATGATACACCCGCCATTCTGACTCTCACAAATTCAATAGGTGTTTTGAATTTCAAAAATGGAAATAAGAACCATAGTCGAAAGTGCCTACTTAAGTTTACAATAGCATCTAGCACTAAACATTTCATGAAACACAAATTGAAAGGAAATAGAATGTGTAATAGGTGATAAAATAGTGATGTCGTGAAAGTTTATGACATTCACTGGGATCTTAAAATAGTCTTAATTCGCAATGCTGAATATGTAGAATTTCAATTTTCTAATACGAGTAGCTACTAGGCATTTACTTTAACGGTTGTGTTTATTGACTTCGCTTTTGCTGGTAGTTAAATCCATTCGCAGTGCTTGTTAAGTTAAATGTTACTAGATGCTAAGTCATAGTTATACACTAGGAAATATAAGTACAAAGGTGGTTTACCTGTATGGATGCGTTGATGGGCTTTTAGGTGTGAACTTTTCGTATAAACTTTCGTGCATCCTGGAAATATAAAAGATATCATTATTATCACTCCGTTATTATTTAATAAGTATTTATAATTGTCCATCTATTTTTTTGAAAATTGATTCAAAAGATATGTGGAAGAGAGGGAGATCGAAAAGGATCTTTAAAGCACGAACAGGATCTACGATGGCATAGGCTCCATAGAAATGATACAATACTTAAATATGACGCATAGATAAGTAAATATTTGCAACATACTTAGGTACCTAATCAACAGTACTAGGTACCTAATCCTATAGACGTAGGTATTATTTCACTTTCTAATCAAGGACGCCGAGTAAACGGGTCTGGTAGCCCTCTCGTTCTGTTATTCCATGCCCTTGTAAGGCGAGCGGATCTCTAAACCCATCTATAACTTGGTTTAGTTGAGGTGTTGAGACGAACTCTTACAAAAACTAAGTAAACAACATTACGAATTACTGTAGATAGAAGATAGTTTATTTTATTTGATTGTAACAAATTGTTACAACTATGTTAAGAGATTTTCTCTCAATTTCTCTCTCTATCGCCATTTATATGAATTAATGTTATTTTGTGAGTGTGATAACTGAATGCACAATCTGCAATCTTTTTTCATTGTTCGTGTGTTAAGCAAGCCAGGTTACTTGAGTTTAAAAAAAGACTACAACCAGTTTCATAAGACTTACCTACTCCAAGTTCTGTCATTATTTCTATATCCTGTGTCTTTTCCTAAGTACTTAACTTATTTCGTGTTATACTACCGCTAACTAATTATTAACTTGTGTCCAGCGTTTTGATGTAGCTCACCTATAAAATCACAGTGGTGGACCCTCCTCTTCTCCAACTCGGGATTGTTTCTGCGGTTGTACTTGGCGGAGGGCGGGGCAAGGCGGGGGTGCGGCAGCGCGTGCGCATGCTGTGACGCGGCAGGCTGCGGCGGCAGTTGCAGGGGCGGCATTTGCTGGACAGTGCCATACATTCGTTAGTATCTTTTATAGTAGGTTGGTACAGCTTTCTCATAACGACGGACCAAAGACGAGGAAGCTATGTCTCAAAACATTTTATTCGACAAACAGAAACCTGGCTGTCGTATTGTGTTATAGAAAGACAAATGGAAATACAAAATAAACGTAGAAAGTAACTGTTAGGTACTGCCTACTGGATATAGGACAACCTGTGATTTCATGTATCTTTTGATTTATAGGCAATGAGTACCTGTGCCTGCGCATGATGATGAGGATGCTGCGCAGGATGCGGCGGATGCGCGGGGTGTGGTGGATGCGGCGCGGTGTGCGGGGGGTGCGGCGCGCGCAGCAGCGGCGGCGGGTGGTACGGCGGAGGGGGGGTGCGGCGCGCCGTCTGTAACATCGAAACCTCTAGGTACCTACCCATCTCGCATAGGTACTATCATATCTCACCAAGCAAAACTATGTGAATAATATGACAGCTACAATTCGGGTAATGCCCAGAGTTGAGCTGCTAATCTCCTTTTATTCTATCTCAATTTCTTATCCATATATTTAATCCGTAACAAGAAAAATACGTATACACAATCGCTTAGCAAAAGATGGTACCATCTGTCGCATTACGTCTAGCAATCGCAAGGCAATAGTGTACTCCTTTACCTGCATAGAGTTTCCCGGGCTGCCCTGGTCGGAGCCAGGGGGCGTTAGGGGGGACATGTAGACGAGCCTCGAGGGGGGGTACTTGGCGAAGGAGGGCGCGGGCGGGTGGTGCTGGTGGTGCGGCGGGGGCGGCGGGTGCGCGTACGTCGGCGGCGCGCACAGCCTCTCCGTCTTGATCTCCAGCGGGCTGAGCAGTGGGGTGGCGCACTCTTCCAGCAGCGCCTCCTCCGCCTCCAGCTTGACGTGGGTGGGTCCCAGCGGAGCCAGCATATTCGCATTCTCAGGGTCGATGTTCCGGATCGAGGAGGCGATGTCCTCCCAGAGCGCGGGGCGGAGGAACGCGTCGTCACGCGAAGAGGTGCCGCCATCGAACAGGTCCATGTGGGAGGGCGCCAGTGGGCCGCCCTCTTGCTTGCACAGCAGCGACTCTAGCTCAGATGTCTGCAACATACAAACATGGTCTATTACTACTCTTGATCGTATACGCAGCGATTTGACTATCTACATACTCGTACCTAAGTCTCAACTTGATTAGTTTTGTCATTTTCGTCTACATCTAAATCACCAACTGGATTTCATATAATTTTTTCATTTAATGACTGTCAATCTGTGTCGAGATATCAATTTGTTGAACATAATTTTCCCGGAATTCAATACTCCCCGAGGCTGCACCAGACACGCGCGACTAAGAGCACACGCGTTGCTGTGCACTTTCTTCCTGCATTAGCATACAATGAGTCGAACCCACGCACTGCGCCGGCGCAGGTGACGCGCACGCCATGCCGCCGTCGGAACCATTCATACATACACTCCAGATTAATCTTATTACATTCAAGGAATATCATACATAAATTCTTAACATCGATAAAATCATAATTTTTGTTTCAATATCAAAAAAGTTTATTAGAGTCTACGTAAGCGTGCTACTAATTTTATGTATACGCAACTAGAAGTGATTTAAATAAATTATAGTCCTAGATATGTGCACAACGGGTATATACTCGTAACAGGTAGGTACACAAGCAGAAAAGGTCAATAGTCAAATCGGTAGTTATACAATGCACATTTACATTGAGTTCATTGTTCCTTTCACATCAGCATTGGTCGGTGGATGCGGACCGGGGCAATTTATTTTATTTGTAAACTGTCGCATTGTCGTATGATTATCGCGTCAGCCGCGTGATCTGCCGTCGGAACATACCTGACTGCACCGTCATGGATTTATATTATTGAACGATTGCGTCCCTGCTTTCGTGTCTCTTATAAAATCAATGAAGTTGTACATACAATACATACATCCTGCATTGTAAGGCGGGGTGCTTTACGATCTGTAAAGTCACGTAGACTTTATTTCGAAAGAAATATTATATCTAAGAATCTAGAAATAGAAAGCTTTATCATACGGTACTTTCAATATCTCAAGATACTTTTCTTTTGTTTTTAAAACAACAATGAATGATATCGATACAAATAAAAGCCGATAAGCAATGAGTGAATAATTGTTATCTGCGAACACTTCCCAATTGTTCACGACTAATTACTTACAACATAGTGCAAGGTGTTGTCTATGTATGGTAACGGTACGACTATGTGTTATTTATCTGTTCGGCACAGTTCGTTAAGAGCCGCTTTCAAGACGCTAGAGAAGGCAATCACAGGTGCAGAGCTTTCTGATATAACTAAGCGGTTTTGTAACTCGATAAAGTGTGCCGGGTGGGCAGATATAGATAGTGGTATCGAGCACAGTTGGCGTTATCAAAGAGATTGGTTACCCCCTGCACAGTGCACTAAGTGGAACCTCTTTGGTGCAGAGCGTGTCGTAAGAGCGCCGGACCGCGCGAATTCCTTCCATGACCTTTGCGGATCGAACGATTGCAGCAACGGCTCCTCCACCGGGCTAGACGCGCTTGAGCAACTGGCCCAAAGACTAGCCTCGCGTCGGTAGAGCGGCCCGCCCGTACAACTAGCCAATTACGACTACCAACCAACTAGCTACAATACTTACAACCGCGGTCGAGCTCACGTTAATTGCCCTCAAAATCCTAAGTTAGTAGCTAGTCTGCAGTGCCTAAAAAATAAAGGTCTAGCTTAAGCTAACCTACAGAGACCATTCAGTCCATGATTTGTCATTATTTTATATTTTGTTATTAAACTCTTAGTACCTATACGCGGAATCTGTGCCACTATACGAACGAGTGAAAAATAACTTGTTACTCGGAGTGACATGTCTTTATTTTACTTATACCTACTTTATTTACATACATTAAAAGTATTGTTGGGTTCTCACTTAGTTGCTTAATCTTTGCCGCGGGCGACTAGCTAGGTGCTTTATTCGCTTTAGTTCAGCTCATTTACGAAGCCGGCTAAATCAGTCGACTTATACCTATCGAATAGACAGCTATTGTGCAATCTAAGAACCTCCTGGGGATTTGCATCGCCGATGAAGAAAGACGCACTTGCACTGGTTGTTGATCTTATATCAAAGTTGTAGTATGAGGCAAGTGTATTGTTAAAACGGGATACCAGAGGTATTTTTCGCCATAGATTATATCTTTAACCTTAAAATAGATGTGGAGCTGGCGCTGCCGCCACTACCTATAATTTACTTTAACGTACGAACACGACTTCGACCACCGACGTTTACGATCATTGCGGCAATGTCACACTTTACTTTTAGGTTAGCAAGTGTTGTACAGTACTTATTTTATTAATATTAATTGATCGAGCGGCTATTTCATTGACTATCACTTCACCTAGTCTGTTACATAACCATTTGATTTTAGAATCTATTCAAGTAAATTGAAATTAAGTACCTACTTAAGTAAAAGTATAAATAATATTCTTATAATATTACATAAATTTATAAGTAGGTACTTTAGTTAAAAGAAAACTTTAGAGTATGAACGTCGAAGTAAATAAACATATTTTTTAATAAAAACAGTTTTTATATCTTTATCAATAGAACCCTTATCAGTAAAGAAGTGTTTTTAAAACGCCCACATATATACTAACTGCAACTGATTTGCAACTTTCATTGTCGACGTGGTTGACGTAAATAACGAGTAGGTAATTGTCGTAAAAACCTGATCCCTGATTGGATAATACAAGATAATGACACATTCATTATTGGTAAATAGACCGCGGTTCCAATTGCCTGTCCACCAATGACAGAATAGATTAGATAGTGAATTAAGTAGACACTTTTCCATCAAATATCGAAAAATACTTCCGAGGGAAAACTTATCGGAAAAAAATAATTTAAATATATATATTGGCTTAACTAAATAGCTACAAGTAAATATAGATTTTAAATAAAATGAAACCTAAAAATCTAGATGTCTTTCATTAAAGAAACCTACGTTTATCCATCTACCTATCTTACTTTACCTTAACAAAGACAGGCTAAAACATATCTACTATATGTATCTACCTAACGTACCTATAAGTATATTATATAGGCAAGAGTAAGAATAGTAGAGGAGGCCGCTTTACATTTTCCGCCAATAGCAGGCGATAGGTTGCGTGCCAAGAGGCGATATTTGGAACAAACCATTGTTTCATGAATAGGTAAGAACTTTGTATAAATTAGTCGGAAGACAGCGGTATAAAATACTTATAGAACTAGTTTAGACTTTACTTTAAAAGGCACTCGTATTTATTCCGTAAGGATTAATTCTATTATATGTGTTGCATCGAAGTTATAGGTACCGTACTCGCCCGTTAAATAACTATAGAGCATGTCAAAAGGGCGCCACTTTCGTTTATACAGGTGCCTAATATAATTTTAGTATTTATGTAGGATTATATGATAAAGGTTAAAGGAGGTCAAAGCTCAGTCCGCCTTCAGCTTGGGCCGGAGGGACTGTGTGCTAATTAGAATTTAAGGTGTAGTCTATCAAATGAACAACAGTTTGACTTCATAGGTAAATGTATGAAATATATGTAGTTCTAGTTGAACCTAATTCGAACTTTATTGAATAAACAAGTAGGTACATAGTCTTTTTAGTAAACTTATGCTCATTTTTGTTTGAAAATGAAAAAAAAAACTAAATTATAGCAAACAAAATACCACAGTTCAGTAACACCTTAATTGTACCTAATTCCACAAAGTAATTATTGTTAGGTAAATAAAGGCAATCACCGTATCAAGAAGTAAAACATATTAGGTATTTATCATAAGTACCTACTTCAGTTACCAAAATCACTAACCATTTACAGTTTCCTACGTGTAATTTATGTAATTTTAAAATATGTAATTGTGTTGCCCTTAACAACCCCCCACTAGAGTTGACCTTTTACTTAATAAGCACGTGTCGGCATGTTTGTATGAAAGGAATTATATTTGCGTCGCATCCCGTTACGGCATTGTCTGAGTGCCTCACTCAGCACAGCTCTATTTCCATAATTCAACTGAACGCCCACGTAAATTATTTTTACAACCGAAGATACTGTCGGCGACAGATTGCTTTTGTCTCTTTTTATTTTAAACTAGATACCTCTTTTATGCTGTAATAAGAGAACGACTTGACGCGGCACAGCTATGATCAAACTGTATTTACTTAATTTATTTTAAAAAATGGATCTTTTTGGTTGATTGATTGCTCTGCTTTAATTTGCCGGGATAACTCGACTAGATATTGACGATATTTGGAACAAAGGTAGCTATGACTAGTACCTAAGTATGTAGTTAAAATCACGTACTTATTTCCTTTGCAAGAAGTTACTTATAAGTATTTATGCGTGGATCAGTATGGACGTGAGAATTTATCTAAAATATCTCTTTAAATAAAAGTGTTCTCTTCATGACTGTCCTTTAAGTTGCTTTATAAACACGACAAATAACTATTCGAGTTAATATACGAAATCATTATGCTCGATTTGATTTGCCAATTTGCAAACAAAAAGGTATTACAACGGTAAAATTTCTTCGACGTAGGTAAGCGAATGTTTTTATGTACGTGTTTACACACATCTGCCTAAATTAATAGGTAAGTAAGTAGATATAAATATTTTAGTAAAAAGTGAGCTAGAAAGAATCAATAGAGTACCTGAATATGTAATTTTAATTTATTTAATTTAAGCTTATTTTAGAGAAGGCTATTTCTATCACACAACAGTTAGTAAAATATTTAGTTACTTCTAGTCTCATACGCGACAATACAAACTTTGTTATTAATAGAACTTGCACTACTGGCTGTCCTAAAAATTATGGGGGCAATAAGTAATAACAATAAGTAATGGCGTATTATAGGCAGTGGCATACGTCGGTCTGGGCGGCTGGGGCGGCGATCGATAGAACCGCCCGCCCACCACGCGCTCATACGTGCCCTTACCTTACAAATGTCATATACTTACCTACTGATTTATTTTTATGAAAATTACTTTCTAAACAGTATTTGTAGGGCTTAGTTTCGACATTGCATTGCTACGGAAAGTTTCCTTAGAGATAGGATTTGGATGAGATTTCCAATTATTTTTCCACTTTTTCACATTATATTTACACGTGTGCTGTTTTTTAAATATTTTTATCTACGTATTATAACTTTGGTTTTTATAAGCGCTTAGCTTAGTTTAAATAATGAAATGTACTGACTGAGATTACATAGTTTAAACTGCCTTATTTTGAACTATTGACTAGAAAACTTTTAACCAAAAACTAATGTTACTTTTAACGTTTTTAATTAAGTACTTAACTGTTGTTATTCTAGTAAACTTCACCAAAGAAATTAAAATTCTTTATTTTGCACACAATACTTAGGCTAAATAACGCAAAATAAATATTAATAACAAAGTTTATAGCTTCATACCACACACGGGTTTTGCGGTATCACATTTAGAAATAATTTGCACACGTATTTTACGTATTTCATAACTTAATGGCGCTTCCACATGTAAAAGGCCTACATAGTATGTATTCAAGTGAAAGGCAGAGACAGTAATTCGAGTAATGTTTGCTTTTCCCATAAATTTGTTAGTCGGGAGGTAGGATGGGGTGGCGCGGCGCGTGCGACCGCTTACGGCACAAAAATGAATGATCAAATGTCAGTTTTGTGGGCAAACTTGTAATCGTATAGAAACTAGGGATCAGGGTGATACGCAGCTGAAAATGGCAACATATATTTATATGGTATGAATATGGGGACTGGGGCATGAAAGGAAACTTCTTCTTAATTTAATCCTCTTTATTACGGATTAATCTTGGTCTAGTTTTGAAAATAAATTTCTACGTCTTCATTCGTCTGAGTCTTATTTTGAAGTGCAAAACGCCATATTCAAAATAACAAACCTCTCACTCTCTATTATCTCTTTCTCTCATCTTCGTTCAGGAAAACTCTCATACTTTCATTCGTTCTGAAACGCATCCAAGGTTGATGGGAATTCTTTACTTATTTCATCTCTTAACTCTTCCCATGATCTAAAAGGCCGCTCCGACTTGAGCCATAATTCTTCAGTTCCTTTAAGACATCTTCTTGCTATCAGTAATTGTTGTAGGGGAGTCCATTGGAAAATTTCGCCCGTATCTTCAATATCCTGTATCCATTTAGTTACCGGATAAGCAGTATCTTGGCCACTGAACTTCGGTATTAGATCCGCTGTCATATGCAACAAGCTGGGTTGACCGCCATGTTGGCTGCCGCTGCCATTACCCTGTTCATTTTCGTCGTTCTTGCTTCTCCTCATCTTCCAGTCCTCTACGTCTTCTAGGTGTAATTTTCCTCGTTGTAGTCTTCTAGTCTTCTTATTTTTCTAGTCTTCCGCCGTGGTAATCGTAGTTCTTCTTATTGGAATTTTTTGTCGTACGTCTTTAAGTCTTCAATTTAAAATTTATTGACGAGCCCCCATATATGGTATGAATATGGGGACTGGGGCATGAAAGGAAACTTCTTCTTAATTTAATCCTCTTTATTACGGATTAATCTTGGTCTAGTTTTGAAAATAAATTTCTACGTCTTCATTCGTCTGAGTCTTATTTTGAAGTGCAAAACGCCATATTCAAAATAACAAACCTCTCACTCTCTAAACTACTTCTCTCATCTTCGTTCAGGAAAACTCTCATACTTTCATTCGTTCTGAAACCCACTCATCCTACATTTATATGTTGATTGAGCAATAAAAATATGAATACTTACATGAGTATTGAATATCTTCAGCATTTTACACCCGTGAGTAATTTTAATAGAATTGCAGCTAGGTAACTTAACAACATATAGGAACTTAGTAGGTACTTGCAGCACAGATAGAACCAGTAAAGACATTAAATGACTTAGGCTATAAAATCGACTGGTTTCACTTTTGCGTTGTGTAATATAGACAAAGTAGTTATTTAAACATGATAGATCCTCAAATTAGTGAACATTTACGGGATACTTGGAGCCTGAAGATGTCATCTGGTAGACATCATTTTGTTTTAATGGTAGCTGTATGTTATACTAATAGGTATTTGTATTTATATAATAACTAATCTTATGTAGCTTTAAGTACTTAATTTTGTCATCTGAGTAATCATATCTCATCAGCATTAAATTATCTTTATAGTAATTTGCTCATAGAGGTGTTTCTGTAACATATTTCCTATAATCCAAAAGTGAATGCAATGATAATAAAATTGCAATAAAAAGGAAGTAAACGCGGCTGCAATCTTTTTTACAATCAAACGACTTGACGATAATGAAATGAAACGGTACTTTCGTCGAGATAGCATAAAGATAAGCTGTCACATTACGACGGAGGTAGTAAAGCTGACACTGCAAGTCTTCTTTAGTTACTCATCACCACACTGAGCTGCTTACTACCACGTACTGCGGAGAAAATGAATGAATCATTTTCGGAAAGCAGCATATTTACGAGAAGGCATTCTCTGATGCTATCTTGATTGTAATATTCTATGTCCTTCCTCGTTGTACTTACGCACGCTTTATTATGCCATTAGCATCTCGGTACCCACTTGGATGGTTTCGGTTTTTTTGATAAAATTAATGATGTTAAGCTATGACTTCTCTGTAGATACCTAACCATGAAAACGAAATACATTCTCACTTGCTTATGAAAATCATAAAATAAAACCTTTTTTCTTACATTTAAAAATCTAGTAGAACCATTTCACTAACCACATTCAAAACTAATAGCCTGACCGCAACATTTAGTGTTATAAACAAATCACCGCATAAATATTCATGGGTCATCCCCCCGTCATCGAAATACGTATAACTTTAATAATAAAAACATATTAGCCGCATCGCATGTCTGTCTTTTCGTGACTGGGCAGTTTTACACCTGGCCGAATGGGGAGAGTGGGGACACAGGCGCCGGTAGGGAAGACTGGGGGTGAGGAGCCACGGGGATGATGGGGTAAATACGGCCAGGGGAAAAGCACCGTTTGTCAGCGGTCAGCTATTAATGAATGCGCCCATAATGTTTATTGTACCCGCAGAGCATTGGGGTACCTAATGTCAGTAAGTCATCGTTTTCTTTTATGAATTAACAACCGACCTGCCTCGGTTGTAACTTCTTAATAGCTGCCTACTCGTAACAATGTATGTGATGTGAATGTCCTATGAATAAAAGGACTCAATGGAGGTTGTACTGCGGTGGAATTGTTTCTTTCGTAAATGTTTCGGATTTAAGCGCTCTAGTTATTGTTAAAATTTTTAAAATATGACCACTGAAAGTTGCACGAAAGTTAAGTATTAAGTACTTAATATTTAGAGGGGTAACCTTTTTAATTTACATTGTCAAATACAACAGCCTTAAAAACTGTTCGTAAAATCTCGCTAAACAAAATCGTATAGTTTTTCTCACGTGTATATTTTATCAAGTAAGGCACGCACCGGAAAGAAGGGTAACAATTATCACGTGCCATCGTTTACACATTTGACTCGTTTTATTATAATAATGAAATTATCCAAGGGTAAAGGTTAGGTCGCGTGCGAGTCACGCGGCCCCGGCGCCCCCGCTTGTTCGATGGTCATTATCTCATTACATCTGATGCCACAGACAACTACCCCTAGTGTAACTTTTTAATTTGATAGCTAGTAGTGATCGGCCGACAGTATATTGCAGTTAAATGTTTAGGTGATGAGGCATAATAGGCTCATGTTCAAAGCGTATTGAGTATTTTGTTTGAGTATTATTTACGTGATCGCATTAAATCACTTTTGCTTGTTGCTTATTGACTGTATTTTCTAAGATCAATGTCACGAAAGTGATAAGAAAGTACAAACGTGTCAGTAAAAAGATGAATATAAATTAAAACAAATGTGGCAAAAAGGAACAAACACTGAAAGGTGTGGAATGGGATATTTCCTGTAGCAGACGAGATAGTCATTTAAAAATCAATTAGCAACCAAAGACGCGGCACGGCAGCAATCTGGCAAGAAGGGGTCGATGTAGCCTGTTGGTAATTAGCTAATGGATCTACATTGCTGCCCCTTCAACCCCGAAGCCCCCCGCCCTCGGCCCCGCTCCGCAAACCGCCTGTAATGGATTGTGGCACGCTCGCTGTGTCACCGGCCCATCTCGGATTTCGTTCGCATTTCAGTGCCGGTGAATTTTATACCTAGAATTAAATAACTACAATACAACGACCTCACGATTACTGTTCTACATTTGATTTTGCTAAATTAAATAACTATGTGAATGTATAAACGAGAGACACCTGTACGCGTATGCTCCGCAGTATTTTTTCAGATCAAAGCCATAGCAGTCTAGCCGAGGCAACATACAGAATAAGTTCTCGATTTTCGTGTTTTTCTTACTAATACTGTCAACAATCCTTCATAATAATCGTGCTGTCACTTTTATGGTCGGCGGCAATAAAAAACGCATAACTTGTCACCAGGCGCAAATTGAATGGACTGAGGAAGGCGACGCAAGGGAAAACCTGCAAACACATACTCAACCTAAACTGGAAGGGTTTTGACTCATTTTAGCAAGTTATTAGGTGAGGAATCGTAAAACGGTATGGGGTTGAGCACTACTTATAGTATATGAAACGGAGGCGAATGTTATGACAGCTCGCTGCCGATACCAGGATATTAATAAAGATGGCCTTATTGACCGCAGCCTGGCGTTTCTTTCATCGACTATAAAAATATTTATTAGCTACAATATTTTTTAAGATTTCCAACAAGCAAGCACGAGAGTGTCTGCAATTGCCAATGGATTCTATCATTTTTATTAAGTATTAAGTAGTATCCAACTTTTTTTCGTTTCAAACGTGACTGTGCAGTTTTACATAAGTTTCCTACTCTACTAACACCTCACTAATACGAAAAATCAATAAACAGAGGAAAATCGTGAAACAAAATAATGTTTTTCTTTTAATTAGTTATGATAGCTATTAAGATAACATCAAATGTTGGCTACAACTACAGAAATAAATATTAATCAGGCTCAAGTCATAATAGGATGAGTCACGCAAAAACATTCGTTTCTAAAGTTCAAGCTTACATATAAAAAAGCTCTTGACTTGAATAATCTAAATAAATTACCAGAGATTGATAATAAATTAGTGATTTGTTGTTGAGAATGTTTTGTTATATTTATTTATCATTATATACGTACATATAAAAAATAAAAATTTTGGATCTTTAATATTTAGAAATCAATGTTTCTGTAATTTTTTATTACTCATAATCGTAGCTGTAGCTAAAGTTTCGACGTGGATTGTTCATCACAATGCAGTTTAGAGGTTAAAACCTGGAATAGATGTCAATGCAGTTGAACTCATGTCCCATATACCTAATGTAATCTACATCCCATAGCGATAGTAATTCTTACGATTTGCTGACGTAAGTTGATGAAGAGATGCGCGCGCAGAAATCGACTTCCACGCGTCGTGGGTACGACACTCGCCCCCGCCCGCCCTATACTGTGATTGGGCGGTGGAAAACGCAAAACACATGAATAATTTACCATCAGTCCGAGCTACATTATATGCTGCTTGTGTGATAGATATCCGGCGCGATTAACTTTGTACGCGTAACATTTCACAGTCTTTTTATACTAGGTAAAATACTTATGTATCAAATGTTTTTGTAAATGACGTTGGGTAAACCTCGTTATTCGAATTTAAATAATTGCTTTATTCTGAAATCTTGGGATTTAATATTATAAATTTTTATTCTCTGTTATTCTAATTATATTTTTTATCCTATGATACACTGGTTCTTCAGATTGTTTCTTTCAATTTTGATTGTCGTGTTCGTAAAAGTTAATCAAAAAGACAAAAACCCTAAAAAGTCCTTAAGTAATTACTTTGAATGAAAGCGGAACTAAGTAGCGCTCAAGAACTAGTTAGTAAGTGATATAAAAAATAAGAGACGAGGAAAGCAACCGTTCGCTAATGCCTAAATAAAAGGCTCTGTCGAGTACGTATGAATGGCTACGCGATGGAATGTAGCGCACGCGTCGGTACGCACACGCGCATATTCGCTCGCGCGCACGACACACCACCACAAGAGGAAACTAGTTGTCTTACTCACACATCTTGAAGCCGTAAGAGCCTCAGACACCCATACATTTGTATTGGATCGTCAATCGCAAAATCTTTATTAAAATAATTAAGTAGGAAATGTACAATGATGTTGATATCTATGTAGAATATGCTTATTCGAAACCGCGTTGGCCGTCCGATGCCATCGGAAACATCAGATGTTTCTAATTCATATAAAAATATTGATTCCTTATTTTTGGTTCATTGACCTGCCATTTAATGTTCGATTTATGAAAAATACAAAATACAGTACCTAGTAATGGTGAGGTAATGGCATTCCGTACTCTGAGTAATTAATATTTAAAAAGAAGAAAACACTTTAGTTTACGATTGTACGAACTCGCTTGAATGGTCGAGAATCGAGATTACTATTTGTCCGTTACTTGTCTCAATGAATAGTGCCTCTCGCATAATCACAAAAAGTCTTAAATTGTATTTGGAATCCACCCGAATGTACATTAAATCACTCAAGAAATAAAGCTTAAATTTAGAAGCGAGATGTATTATAAAAAGCTACAATTTATGTAGATTAGGAGATTATGGCAACGAGGAGAGGATGTGAGGTGCGCAAGAGTGTGCGAAGTTGTCTGTTCAAATAGTTTGTGAACGGGAACCGAACCCGCGCCGCCCACGCGCCGCCGGAAATATCCTACAGATCCTATCAGATTTTTGAGTAGGTATGCTGCTCACGATTCCGTCATTAGTGAGAATTGAGAATTTTTTGCTTTTCAAGAATGGAAGTTGAGATTTGATAAGGTCAAGAAGTTAGTGGTAGGGTCTTTAACCTTTCGGGTCCCGCGCGCAGTTGCACCACCTCTTACAGCGGAAACATTGCTGCACGAGCTCTGCATGATCTGTTTATTAGTGATAACGGGCTAAGTATAAGTTGCGGGGAATAAATTATAACAAAATAGGCGTAGAACGTAAAGTGAGCAATGAATGGGTAATGATGATGGTGCGTGTATCCCGCCGCGTGTCTGTTCGGCTGTCTATCACGAGCCGACGAACTGATCACTTAATCACGACAGCCATTGTGATATAATTTAATTATTCAAAACTGACAACTTTTTACTAACGTACTCGTGCTGCTTGTTTAAAGACTGTCTATCTCAAGGTACACACACATACATGTTGGATGACTTATTCATAAAAAGTAGATAGTACTACCATCTTACTTATTTAAATGATAACATGAGTTTGTAAGTTAAAAGTTTTGTGTTGGCTACGTTAGGTACAGACATTAAATTATAACTAATATGGCCGTATATCGTATTAAAAAGTTGTTCTCCCATCCAAACAACTGCCTAAGCTCAAATTTTACTGACCAAATGTGTCCAATTTGTGTCACGATAAAATAATCACGTTTACGGAGCTATCAAAATAACAGGTTGTAAGACTCGTGCCTCGTTGGACTGGAAAATGTAAGGGAGTCGGTTTCAAACAGGGCTTTAGGACTTGGAAATAAATCTATATTATTGGATTAGTATGAGTATTGTAGTTGTTTAGATGCGCGATTGAGAAAGATGCTTCATAATGAGTTTGTTCGGAGACATTTATCAGTTTAATGACAGTTTGGTAAAGCCGCAATATGATAGGTAAGGGTCATATATATTTATGAGCGAATATCTATAGGTATACTCGCAATTTAGACACAAAACGCTTTCAAATATTTTCACCAAAGTTGAGAGATGCCGTATAAACCGGCCACCAGCTTTTATGAATGAAGTCGTATTGTGGTAACGGAACATTGGCTATTGATACCTCATTAGCATGGCGTCATAAATTACTAGCCAGCCTCTAAATTTGGAAGCATTAGGGTCTTCTCTACTCTACGCAACCGATTACTATGGCTAATTTATTGTTTGGAATTTTTGTCAATGTGATAAAATAATGGGCAGATTTGACATGTTTTCTTTTGAAGACAAACTTTTAATTCAAAGAGTTCCCCTGCTGACTCACAGTCGGAAAATATGAAATGAAATCAGATTAATTTATAAACACTTTCAAAACATTTCTTATTGAAACGAAATGGAAATAGATACTTTATAATAAAGTCGGTTAGTAAATTATTCGATATTTGAAATGACAATGAAGCTATGAGAGCTTTAGTATAAGTAGCGTGGCTGAGCGATGATGTCACCACTCAAGATATACCTAACGGACGAAGCCTACTCTCAGGGACCTCCTAGACATTAAATACAACTTTACGGACACTCGAGTTAGTGTTTATATCTATATTCAGTTTTAGTACTCGATGGTTCATGCTAAAATTTAGCTATCAGATAATAAATCTGGGAATCCTTATACTTTATTCATTCCATTCACCTTTGCTCATTTAAACATTCTTAAAACGATAGCATCAAATGGTAATTTGATCAATTAACGTTTCTTCCATCACATAGATACCTAACAATCAACCAAAATAAATACGATACAACTCATTTGGATTTAAAGTGAAAGAGTTCAAACATTTTTGGAAGGTTTCAAAATTTAAGTATCTACCTACCTAATGTTGTTTATATAAATGAATCGGTTTACAAAAAGTACACAAGAATTAAGATGCTTGTGTCGATGTACCTCCGGAAGTATTTGCTAGGTTATGAATAAAAACCCTCAGCGTCCGTAGAAGAGGCTCTCGACGGCTCTTCACCGACTCCACTCGAACTTTCGTCGTAATCTGATTCTCACGACTTTACTGTCCAGATACGAAGTTTTTTTATTTAAATTGAGAATATTGTTATTGAATTCGTTAACTACAAAAGCAAGATTATTTCTCCCTTAATAAGTAAGTAGTGTGAAATAAACTCAATTTGAGTTTAGTTAAAGAATTTGTCGTTCAGTACGCAAGTAAGTTTATGTGATGGGGTTGTCCCATTTTCTAATACTTAATCTTTAACTTGCAAATCTTCGAAAGAATGGGTCTCATGTCGTATTAGGTACTTAAAGCAACATAGATAGGAGTCGTCAGTCAGCTTATTGATATAACTGTTGGGTCGCGGGACATGGGAAAACGTTGCGTACGCCCACGCGCCTATACCGGTGTGCGCGAACGACAACCTACTGGCAGGCGCGCAAGTGCCATCATTATGGCCGTTGTGTTTTGGCCAGTTTACAACTTGCCAATTGATTTCACACATAAATAAAATTAGTTGTTTATCACTGCAATCTGTTCACCACAAAATAAATGGGTAGGTAATTTACAATTTAGGAACCAGAATGTTAGTACTCATTTAAAATCACTGTCAAAACCATTCAACTGTACCTATACCATGCCAGAATGTCACCGCAATCATACTCTAGCTTTTCAGTAGCTTTTTGGTATTCAATTTCAGTTAAAAAGAAAAACTTATTTGGTGATTAGATGAGAGTAAAATCTCTAAGTAAAAGACATAAACGGGGTTTTATATTTAAAGTCCTTTATTAAAATGTGTTTTTACCGTAATTTTATCTTAAAATAGCTTACAATTATTTTGATATGAAATTAAATTATGTTACCCGTTAATAATTTTGTAACCATGTGATGTGTGTGTTAAACTGTCCCGTTCCTAGGTGCTTGTATCGAAATGGTCCCACAATCAACAATCAAGTAACAAGGAGTAACCGATTACTAAAGCTTTATAGTGCAACAAACATAAAGTCCATCTAATTCGGTCGTTAACAATGCCGCTGAGGGCCGGCTCAGTCTTTTACCGCAGTCCGCGGTGAGCTAAGGCCTTCCTTATTAAGACCCGACTAAATCCTTTTCGGTCACATTTAATGACGTCCCGCGTCTGTCCATGCAACCTGTTTGATGGATACCAGCCCGATGGTACAGCAGATATCTCTTTAACTAATCGTTGGGAGGGGAAGCCGATTTCTGCTTCTGTATACTACGTTCTTAACTACGTTTGTAACATTGCAAATGCTCAGGTCTGGTTCACACTTGTCGGTTTTTTGTCGGGCGTCAAGTTTTGTATCAGAACCGTCGCCCGACAAGTGTTACGTTAACTTTTCTGCTACGACTGGTAAAAATCTGTGGAATTCACGATATGGGAAAACGAAGCTCAAATTGTTTGTATGTTTCGATTCTCCTACGTTTCAAGATATGCAAGCTTGACAGTCTAACATAGAATTGCAAAAGATGTTCCGTTCGGGGTCAAAGACATTATGGATTTAATGCATCGTTTACATGGTTTCCTCGATTCAGTCACTGGTTTATAACGTCTGTCTTTGACAATATCGATGCGTTCTTACAACCCATAAAGTGATTGAAATCCGAGTTCAGGAAATTGCGTTTGGCATTCTATAATTTGAAACTATCACAGTTCAGGTTAATCCATTTAGTTAAAGTACCCAGTAAAGTTTGATATACACACGGAAACCAATTTAAACTAATATAAAGGGAATCGAGAAACTAAAATAAGTACCTAGGTACTTACCTAAAAAGGTATAGGTATGCTTGTGAATACAGATGATCTATCTACTATACTCGATTTATTATTTTTGCACGGAATTATAGTGCCAAATAGAAGGATAATTGTGAGGATATCACAAAACATATTTTATATTCTTAAAGTAGATCTTCATCGTATCTACTTATATAGAACGTAAGTTCCAAAATAAAAACAAAATAGAAACCCTATTTACTATCCGTATTATACGGACCGTATACCTATCCCATGAGTACACGATTACTGTTCTCAAATATTCAAATTATTATTTAGCTTGAATGTCTGGCCCGTCATGAATGGTTAGTATAACAGTAAATTGGTAAAAAAACGGACAATAATGAAGATTTACTAGTGACCGGAGCAGGTGGCTAGATGGATCGTAGATAAAGCGGTTTTATCGACATCGCGGCCCATGCCCGGACTGGTTTACTTTTGCTATAACACTATTGTATCATTTTTATATAAATAATCCTTTTTATATATTTACTGGTATTTTTATAAAGAAATCTTTTAAAATGAACTGTTGCTATTATTTCTTTGAATAACGATTTAATTACTAAGCTGCATCATGCTCAATCATGCTGCATTGATTTTATGACATTTGAAAGTTCACGTGATCACGTCAAAGCGAATCAAATGGCATTTTCTTACCTACCTTTGGATTAATGACTAGTTTAATCTAACCGAAAATCCTTCTTTTATTTTATTCGCAAAGAATACAGGACGGGTGAAAGCTTCGTGTTTATAAAATATATTTTATGTTGTTCTTTTACACGTTTATGAAACTTAATCCACGATGAATAAGATAATATTTTTTTTTTAGTAAAGAAAAAGCTTTTTAAAAGAAATTTTGTGAAAAATTTCTTCTCTCGTCAGCTTTTGTCGGTTTGTTTCAAATTAAAATTGTACTCGTAACTATTACATGTAATTTCCGAAGTAGTTTATTGTTGCTGAGTGGGCTAGATTAGGTGGACGAGCAGCCGCCTCCGGCACATCGCCGTTGGCCGCGACACTTTCTACTGACCGATCTTCTACTATCGATACTAACTGCATACCAAACCGATCTAATTATCTCAAACTTCCAAGTACTCCGTTCATATTTTTAAAACTCTCAACTGCCAATAAATACAAAAACTTTTTTGAATAAACTTAAGAAAAAATAATGCTTATAGCTGAATAGAGAAATCTACATTCTTATAATAATTATTCAATTTCCTTTCAGTTTTCTGAATCGTATTAAAACTTTTACTATCAAAAATAGTCACTTATGAAACACTTGGACTTATCCAATTTAGAACAATGCGAAGGCAGGCGTACTACAGACTACATATATATTAGGTAAGGGTCGTTCGCTCGCTATGTACTTTATAACTAAACGCTATAATATTTCGTAATCTTTGCCTAAACAGGAAATTAGAGGTACCTAGATATACTCATAGTTAAGTGTTACGTTAGTACAAATGATATTCAGAAGTGAACGTTTGTCTGTGTATCAGGTAGCAATCATACCCTGCGCGCACCCCATACCACCGCTCGGTCGATTCGATACATCATCCGGCGACCTGACAACGCATCTGTCAACTTAGAGATTCCATTCTTCAGGAATTCCAATTGTGTATTCACGCACACATTTGAATTTAGAATTAGCATCACGAGTTCTTCTATCAGTTGCATCTAAATCGGCTTAAATTCGTCGCTGGCGGTGATTCAACTTACACGCTTTACATCTCCCCCTAACACACGTGCTACCCGACGAATACCTGAACAAAACGTGCGATGGGTTTGTCCAGAGACAAAATCTTCACATTCATTGCGTATGAAAATTTCGAGCTCATTTGTCATCGGTAAGATAATGGTCAGTGTTCGTCTAATCGACAATGGCTCATATTTTCTTCTTGTTTGATTATGCGCAATATTACATCATGAATTATTTATTTAGAATATTATATTTTTGTCATTTTATCACAGTAACTTGAGTAGCCATTCTTACGAGCGAGTTAAAAAAACATACTTAGATAGGTAACTAATAAATACATATTAAGTTCCAGATAATATTGACAAAATATCAAATTAATAGTGCAAACAAACAAACAAACAAACAAACAAACAAACAAACAAACAAACAAGAATATAAGAAGCAACATATTGGAACAGCGGTCTAGTTATTTGGTTATAGTTAGTTTTACAAAAGGGTGCTTTTGCTAAAAGTGATGAAACGGCAAACTGTACAATTGAATGATTGTATCATCATAACCATAGTACCTCAAAGTTATGGGGTATAAAAAGCTCCCAGTGTTAAGACACGAACGTAAAGCTACAAATTTTATTGTAGCGCTCTCTTTATTGAACTTTAGTACAATTTAAGTGGCATAGTTTTTATGTAGTTAAGTTAGCTGTTAAGTATGTTATTTTTGGATTATACTCGGGTTAATTCCTATTCTTTAAAATCACCGTAAATACCTGAAAACTGATAGAGCTTTTAAAAGAGCGTCTGTCGACTTCATAATAAATTATATTTACCTATAATAACGAACTTAGTTAATTTAACACTTTGGGATATACCTAATTTGGTATATAATTTACATGGCACTTATTGCCCCGCTGCTGTATGTAAGTTGTTTTATATATAGCTAGGTATAAAGCTTCCTTCGTGAATGTAAAAATGATTGATAGTTTAGTTTAATATTTTATAGGTTTCTCGTGGTTTATATTTAATAAAGAGCAAACTAATTGCCAGAAGATTAAAAGCATTTTAAATAGGTAATTTTGAAAGCGGAGATAGCAGGCTGAAGGTTCGAGTATAAATCTTACTTTCTCACAATAAACGTTATAATCCGTCTAGACACCTTTACTTAAAGCTTTTCTATTTGTTGTCTGCTAACTGCCATTATTCATTTCTTGTATGGTAATAGAGAAGCTAGGAACTTTGAAATATTGGTTGTTAAACCTCGAATGAAATAGAATATCCTTGTTTGTGTTAAACCGAGGTATGTCTTTGACGAGAAAATGATCTGGAGCATAAGTCAAAAGATAGAAGTGCTAAAGACGGCTTTGAAAATAAATTAATAGGAAGTGTTCAAGGGTGTGTTTTGCAAAAGCTACCTAATAAAATGTAGAAATAAATCGCTGGCAGAAAGTAAGTAGTCGAAGGTTGTAATGTCGAGGGTACAAGAGCGGGCAGCGCATGGCGATAAGCCATTAGCTATTCAGCCGGCGGCCGTTTAGATAATTAATCGCTCAGACTGCGACCAGCTGGCCACATCGGTGGAATCGATCCATGGGCTTCAGGTCATAGGTCGCACTATGGTAGACAAGGACAAACATAGTTTGCACAGTCCACCGCCATTCCACTCCAAATGGCGAATCACGCCTCCAACAGAGCGGGACGGCGGAGCCGATAGTGAAATGTTACAAATGCACAATGCAAATGAGACTTTATTATATCGATATAAGACTTTATTCAGTCGTGTCAAGGCACGGTCACGATTTTGATACTCTGCAGGAGCCACTATCTCAAGTTATTGTGTTTGTTATTGTCATTTAGTTAGAGAAGTAGTACTTACTTAGGTAGGTACATGTCGACATACTTACATAGCAATATATTTTCTATTTATAAATAGGAAAGCTGTGGATGACAACTTTCTGGGACATTTTTTTTATTTATTTATTAAGAGCTACCAGCCCACATCTATTTCTAGTCAATAATCACACTACTATCAGGAGGTTTTTGTGGTTAATATAGTACATAAGTATTTACAATTAAAAATAATTAAATACGTGGGTGAATAAAACTCACTACCTACGTAAATCCATAGATTAGATATTAGATAATAGATACACACAACTAGCAAATCAAAAAGAAATGCATAGACATTATCAAATTATACCTAGAGATTACAATCAGATTGTGACGTGCAATCATACAAAATACACCTACGAAATACCTACTTGCGTCTACGTAGCAAAATAGAGAGATAATGTTTATCACATTATAATATTTGGTGACGAAATGAAAATCGTCTTCTCACATTCCGAATTTATCTGTATCTGTTTGTAATCCAGCTAATAACTCCGATACTTTCGATAGCAGACAAACACTGACAAATAAAACATTTTCAAACTATACTTATTTATACCTTTCTTATTACACATAATATTAGTATCTACCTGATTTAAAACGTAATAACTTATTTCTAACTTAATAACTTAATATAATGATCCAATTCTTCTTCCCTCTTTCAAAACATTTTGTAGGTAAACTTGTTTGTTTCAGAAAACACGAGCGTTGTCAGTTGCAACCTACAATAAATATTTTGCACTCTACTTTAACAATCATAAAAAATATTATTCTGTTTTCTGACCCAAAAATATTTCACTTAAAATCACAGGAAATGTTGTAATCGAAGGTAAACTAACAATAATTAAATTTTAAAATGGAATATGGGTCAACAAACAAAGGCGGGGTTTGCAAAATACTACGGTTTTTTCACTTTATCTTCAGTTTGGAACGGTTCAGAAATAGGTATTGATTAGATAATAACGTAAGATAAAACGGCTTGTGTAAATAAAAAATGCATATTTTCCCGGCGATATCGCCGATTTGAACACTTGTCGGATTGAAGATTTTTTGCACAAGTATTTTTAAGTTACTTGAAGAGACATGCGACGCCTATAATTCTCTATCCAGCTTTAATTTTATTTACCTACCTATCTAGTAGATCTCTACTTAGGTTCCCTTTACTTATTTATTTTGTGAAAAAGTAAATGTTAGAGTTCTATGAGCGCTGTAAAAACCTTAGGTTATTGAAGCGATAGAAAAGCAAAATAAATATTTAACTTTGCTTAGCTCTAGATACACGATAAAGTCTGATTTCTGTGTGTTTACACCAAGTTGTAAAACAAGATATTGAGCGATAGTTTATACCTACGTAGGTACAAGCTTATAGAAATATTGCAATGTTTTTTAGAGTTAAAAGCTTAACTTTCTTCACGTATCAAGAGCGGGGCCTATAGCCAAGTTACTAGATAATGAAATTGCAATTGATAAACTGCATAGTGTAGTTTCACTTTAATACGAGTACGACCCAGCGGACTACTCCTGGTCCAACAGATAACTTTTATAAATTCGAATTTGTTCCACGTGCTGGAAAATAGCGTGTGGTTTTCAGGGTTCTTTCTGTACTGTATCTAATTAAACATAGGTACCTGGGGCCCTTTCCTGCTAATTTAAAATAGCCTCATTTGTGTGTCGGCAGAGTGTCAATGGCATTTTTGGCACATTTGGTATTCTACAAACAATAGCTGACTGACACTGATTGCGACCAAATGTGTCAAAAAATTACATTGTAGTTAATTAAATCTCTTCTATGACTTGTAACTTTTTCTAAGTTTAAAAAAATAACTAAAATCGCAAGCTTTTGTTTTAAAAAAAAGGCCAGCAGTGGCAGCAGGAGTAAACCGTGTCTCAGACCCGTTCTACTTGCGCGTTATGTTTCCACAAGGCTTTCTTGTTTCACACTAGCCGTGCTATCATAACTTTGAGCTATCCTATCTCATTCCGCACTCGTTTATGCGAACGTTCTAATAACCCTCGTTTAAAGTGTACAATGCTAAATACGCATTTGCATTACTTTATTGACACACTTTCAAAGTGTGAAAAGAAATAATTCATTACTAATGAATTTAATACTTGGCGTATGATAAAAGTGTTTATAATGGTAGGTTTTGCAGTAATTACCTATAGTGCAAAACAAGCACCTAGATTGGACCCTGACTAGTGTTTCTTCTATGCAAACATCGCAATTTTCATAAGTGTCTTACTTTTTTTACGAGTTATGAGTATTATGATTAATCAGAAGCATCCTGCAAGTATTGGGGGTCGAAAGGAAATTTTTTTTTTTTTGAGAGGATGTTCTGTTACTATTTCTATAGGAAATGCTTTATTAATTCACTCACGGTACCTTTGTCTTGTACTTACCTTTAGTACTAAAGCTGCTGTCTTCAGGATTTGATTTTTTCTCACCCAGGACTTAAGACATATGATTACCATCAGAGATTTATTGGCTTTTATCGCAAGGGTTTTTGCGATGCCACGTGTTTTGGTATAGTTATGACTCACAATATGTAAATGCCTATTATATTAAACTAGTATTGGGAGTTGCGTAATATTCGAGACGAATGACTCACCGCCCAAAATAATATTGATTATAATATAATAGTACTTAATGTATTAAATTATATTCGTAAATTGCCGAACAATAAAAGATTAATTTATTCGTGCGACGAGAATGTGACTCATCCAATGTTTGGGCCTATAAAATGTCTATCATTTAATTTATCATTCAACTTTCAGATTTAATTGGATATTTGCGGTCAAAACTTGATAATTCTGCGTTTCCATTCATGTTACCGTCAAATTGTCTAAAAGCGAACTTTTCCTCACCATATAGTGATTAGAATAATTATATTGTTGCAGACATGTTTGTTTAGTCACTTTATGCTCTGTCAGCAATTTTAGATCACGCTGCTCGTATCTGCGAAATGTATCGAATTTTTTACACGACACAGGGGCAGCTAAGTTTAGCTAGACGGACGAGCAACTACAGGTACCTATATCATTTTAATAATCACTCACTAACAAATAACCTGCAATATTATATGGTGTCACATCGATTAGTGTTGCGCCAAGTCGGTACTCTTGTTAGGTACATTGATTGAATTCTCGGACGCCATAAAAAAGAAAGTCAACAGTTTCCGCCCACTCTGTCCAACTTTTGTAATGAAAAAGAAATATAGGTACGTACCTATGTTAAAAAAGTGGCGCGCCAAGCTGTCTGCTACCATCGAGGTGAGTTGTGTCGCAACCGCATCGTATCAGCCACGACCACTTTTACAATGTGCCCGATGCCCGTCCGTTAACTCTTCAATGACTGGCCGAGGTATACCATACGGATGTATGGTATACCTCGGTAGCATATTGGATAATATGCTGCGATGGATGCCAAATGAAACATCACAATACTATACTATAGGTACCTAATAAGTAGGCATCTATCATTGTGTCTGTAATGTTTGTAATAAAGCCTAAAGAAGATTAGCTAACTCTTGAAACCTGTTTTATGTCTCGAGGGGATGTTATCGATCTTTAAATTATTAGTTGGAATTAAGCGATTGCACGATAGCGAAGCAAGTCATATACTCACACAGTATTAAGACGAGAGCAAATCCAGTTCGAGCACATTGCGTCATACAAATGGAACATTTAGAATGTTTGACCTGCCGGTGTCGGCAGCGGCGGCGGCATGACCGACTACCAGGCGGTGGCGGCGGCGGGGCGCTGCGCCACCGACGACTCAAGCGAATTCCAACCATTGTCACGACGTTACCTACCTAAGTAAATTTAATTCAAAAGCTTCACACCCACTAGCTAGACTGTCATTTAATAATCATGTCACACAGTTTCAATTTATTTTACAAGCCAAAATGCAGGAAGCTCCTTATCAATGCACCTAGATGCTGTTATGTTGCTTGCGCATACGAGTAAGTTGATCGATTTATCTGTTTTCACTACGGCTGATTGAACATCGCGATATTGATTGAACAACTTTGTACCGTAACGTAAATGTGTGATATCGTGTTCATTGTCGGGTTGGAGCAAAGAGGTGTCGGCGTCGTCGACTAGAGCTGGCAAAGTATCGGCACGCACCACCCGCAGGTGTCAATTTGTTAGTTTCGTAAGCAATAATTACTGTCGTTGCTCATCGAAACCATCAGCATACATCTATCTGCTCTATCAGCTAGTGACACCTACACTTAGTGCGTTCAGTTGCACAATGTTGTTTAGGTGCTCGTCTAAAAGTGTCCGTATCTGGTGAAGCTAAGTTATTGGCTGGCGGCGGTTGGTAAAAAGGTTGTTAAGAGCTGAATGGCATTGCGATCGGTTTATCGGGCACGTTAACCTGCCGCGTGCGGTGTGCGGTCCGGCTGACCAACATTCGACCGCCCCGTCGCGTCGTTGTCGCGGCCGCACTCGAACGTAGCGCTGGTGCACACATGCTACAGATACGCCTACTAATTTGAGATTATTTAAAAAAATAACTTATATTTTAGGTTTTTGAAACATGACGGCCAGAACTTTGAGGAATAAACATGGTATAAGTAGTACCTAGGTATATAATAAATAATAAATGTTTCATCATTATGGGTCATACATATTACCTACCTACATGGTTGCATAGAATATTATAAAGATAGAGACGGGAGGTACATAATACACGGAATTTAAAGTTCAGATACTCATATTAATTTTGGCGTATCTGGTGGTCATGTTCTCTACGGCGGCGCGCCGATCACTTTCGTCGGCGCGCGCGCAGGTTGTAACGCCTCTCCGCCGCCGTCTGCCCCTCCCCCGCACAGCCGCTGGGTAACGGTGCGTTTTGTTAAAGAAAAGTCAACACGTACATACAATGTTAAAGTCTCGCTGCTGTAAATGGTACTAAAATGCTCAATGACCGTTTACACATAAAATTTTTAATTACGTGTAAAATGGTTGAGTCTTCTCTGATTGAGGAATTCTTAGAAAATCATACGCTGACGTACCAATTCCATTAGCGGTTATTACCTACTTGAAGAATTAGCGATTATCTGGTAGGTACCTACTTATTCCTAATAAGTAAACAAATGGAAAGTCGTGTCTAAATTAAACATAAATTGACTTAGTAGTCTGTTTGATTGTTTATTTTGGCAATGTGCTGAAAAGAATTATAATAAGTAGGCAGGTATGTATTTTATGAAAAATTAGTATCTACTTACCAATGTACTTTTTCTTAAGTAGGTACCACAACATTCAAAGGAAACCAGCTCATCGTGTAAAAAGAAACGCATTTTCAAAAGCTGAGTCGACCGATAAGTGAGCCGTTCGTTTGAATGTGTCAATATAAGATAACCAACGCAAATAATGGAGTGAAGGCTCATAGTCGAAGTCGATGACACGTGATCACCTATAAGGGACCGACAACTACATACCTACTAACACTTATCTTGAGTAAGAATTCACTTGACTTGACTACATGCAAATTAAAAGAGGGAGACGACGAAGAACTTACATAGATCAAGTGAAAGAGGGAATAGAAGTTGTGTCGTATCAGGTGCTCAAAAGGACGGCAGAAAACAGAGCAGAGTGGTGTAGACTCTACCGACAAGAGCGACGCTCTCAAAGATGATGATAACTACATGGAAATTAAAGATTAAATAAATTACATACAATTGCTGCCTATAACGAACTTAGTAGGTACTGCGCTGACCTACGCTACCTCCCAAAGCTCGTTACAGGATGTCTGTCATTATAAGTACATAACGTCTAATTGAGAAAGAAAAAGTTTTCAGCTGTGTCGTATTTACGTTGTTACATACATATTTATCTATATTTGGCTAGAATTAGGTTTAGACAGTCGACTAAGTATATTTTTAATCAATTTAAAAAAAAAATCAAATTCGCAATGTTCCCACTTACTGCTTGCATGATTAATTTATTACGCAAATTGTAATATTTATAGCAGTTCAAGTATTTTTATTGCTTTAATTTAGCCGGAGTACCTACAGACACTTACGATACTCTACTTTTTGTACAAAGAACGAAAATACCTACATACTAATATATTTTTAATTAGTATAGTAGAGGTACATACCTATCTTACTTATTGTGGTGTCACCATATACTATAGATCGACTGCATAATACCTGCGAAGGTATTGCTTTTCCTTTTTAATTAAATAACCTTTATACGTCTACCATAGATGCGGTAATTTGTTAAAACATGCGTTCTAATTTTAAAGGGTGTTGGTAAAGTAAGTAATGGAAACTACTTAAAACAATCACTGATACATACTTACTTAATCAATAACATGATAGCTAAGGAACCCTATGGTAGATATACAGACGAACACTTGCTATAAATACTTTTAAATAGCAAATCATGCGAAATTTCCTTTAGGGCTTGGGCGTGGCTCATTTCTACGAATCGTGTTATAATTACTACGAAACATCCTTTATTAACTTCAACAAAAAATGTAATGAAAAATTAGAAACCGGATTATATGCAAATGCATGTTTGTAGAGATATTAAGGATTTTTTGCATTTAAGGGGGTTTCTTCATTATTAGCGGGTTAGTACTATCTAAGTTCTATTTAATTAGAGAGTAGCGTATTTTAGGCACTTTTACTATCTCCTCGTACGTCTAAATATCTAATTAATATGAATAGTAATTCAAATTATCAATGAACAATAGCATTATCTCTTTACGATAAGAAATTAATCACCACGATTTTGACCGAGATGAGTTTGATTCCTTAATCGAATAATCGTTTGATCTTCATTTGTTCTTGTAATTTAAATCTATTTGAAAATAATTCTATTTAATTTTTGTTTATAATCTCTTTTCCCGTTTGTAAAAGTCACGTTTGATGATTGATTCATGATTAATACCTACCTATTGAATTTTTTTAAAAGCAAAGGTACACCGCGCGTTTTTCTCTTGCGATGTTAAGCGTTTGCGACGCGTTTACGGAATGTAGCGATCTATCGCCGCGGGGTAGAAAGCCGTGGCCGCGAGGCGCACAGCGTACGCGCACGCGCAAATAGGACGCGCAGCCTCTGTCTCACGCCATGCGCGCGCGAATATGCATCCTTAACCGACGAACAGCTTCTAAACGCTACATCTATTTTACGTAGAAAAAGACAAACTGTCTATATTGGACTGGCTATTTACTTTCTTTCTAGTCTAAAGGTTAATTAATAAATGCCTGTATAACGACGCGACGGTTGTGGTACTTAGTTAACTTAAAAATGTGTTTTTAACCATCCATCTGAAAAGATTGATTATTATCAATCGAAAAGTAAATGAAATCCAATTTATAGGTCAGTGTGACGTGCAGCAGACTGAAACCGCGAAGGTAATCATGCCAAAAAAAGTGAAGAATCCCATCAATTCGCGATGTAAGCGTAGAGCTTTCCATTGAATGGAAAAATGCGCCGTGAAGCCGGTTTGCTCATACCTTCCGGATTCCCAACCTGCTGCTCTAGGTCACAGCCTGCCGTCTCTCTCACTCGTACAGGGCTCGAGGGAGATCGCAACCACGATTTGGGGTCATGTCGCCCTAACCTAGATTGTCTGCACTTTGTAGATTTTATGGTGTAGTCCCTGGAATGGGTTTCGTATTTAAACATTGTGGAACTGTTTTTTTTTACATAAACTCGCATAATTACCTAAATATCTACCTAGATATGTATATAACCTTTAATAAATAGCTTCCTTAAAAACTTAAAAATCACCGTCAAATAAAAAACAACTACCTCTACTATATTAAAACGTGGCTCGGCCTGCTATTTAAAAATAAAGAAAATCCGAAAAAAATCTTTTTAATATTTAACCGATTTAATTTTGATGTCCATGTCCACGTAGAAGAAACTCAAGCAATCAAGTAATTAAATTCTACGTTCTATTTTCTTTAATTAAGCTTGGGCTCAAAAACTCGTAAGAATTCATAATGAGGCTCGTAAACTGCAGTCGCACAAGTAGTTTAATATTTTACGCGCAACCAATATTGATATTGGAGCGAATCATTAATCAAACAAAACCCGCATGAATCACTTTGATCTATGATTAAGTAATAGTATTTATTACGTACGTAAAAAAGCGATAGAGAATAAACCACCTGCCTAGCAAATCATTATTAAACCCTCCGCGGCTTTAATTAACTAAATAATCTTCGACGTTTATATCCGATTTAAAATTTTATAAAAAGATGTTATTAGAAATCAACTCTGTATTCAATACAATACAATACAATACAATACAAATATTCTTATTTTTGTATTCATTTATTGTTGCTGGTCGGTATATTTAGATAAATGATTGCAGAGTTGAAATTCAGTCGTCACATCCCTGAGCATCAATGTCGTAATCGTACAATAAATTGGTCTGAAACTTACCCGGATACCTACACATTTTATTAAGAAAACGATTTTTATGTTTTTGTTAATAATCGAATTACAGCAATAATTCTTTCGTCGAGAGAACGTAGTAATTTAAAATTATAGCTTCTTTTTATACTTAATTAGGAATAGTTTACAAATGAGCCATTATAACTCATTGTAAATGGGTAACTTAGAAGTTTGAAATGTGAAAAACTATCTCTCTCGTTAAACTTTACGTTCAATTTATTTGAATGTTTGTTTAAATTAGTTTTTTGTTCGTTTACTTTTACATTTCTATTGCTTTAGTAAGAATATTTATGAATGTCTGCGTTGATTTTTATGAAATATGCATCTACTATAGTGTACTTAGTTAAATACGTAGTTTACAAAATGTCGCCACATATACATAAATGATATTATCCTCATGAAAGGTACAAACTACAGTCAAGTGCATGCAAGTACGTAACATTTCCTCTAGTACATGCGACATGGTAAAACGAGCGCTTAACCCACAGATAATGACAATATTCTAAGTAAGTCAGCCTATTTGCTTATACTGATACGCTTTGATAAGTTTCCTTCGTATTTTATTTAGACATACATAAATCAGTATTTGAACAAGGTATCTGTGTCAGGTATTGGCGGATTTTATCAATGGCACTAAAGTCGAAACGCTTAGGTGCCAGTTATTCGTGGTTGTTATATTATCGTAACTATTTTCTAATGATCGGTATTATTCAAATGCTTAGCAATAATGCTGTAGGTATCTACTTACTAAAATAATGTTGCTAGTATAGGTTATACTTGGGAACTGATATTCAATTGCTGAGATTAGAATGTAAGTTCAAATAGGTACGTAATTAATCTGCCGTTAAGTATCTTGTAATTGTCATGAAAATCATGTCTACTTATACGATTGCTCGATTGCAAGTAGAAAATTCCGACAGTAGAATCAGTTTGTATTGGTACAAAGCGACGTATGCCCGTACATACTTACATATAATGGCATAATCGATCACGTATTGAGTACGATCATTGTGTTCGTCAGTTGGACCGTGAATCCTGTCACTATACCCTTCCTCCCCCCCTCTCCCGGCTACCCCACCCCCCCTCCGGACCGCTGGACCCCCTCACCAGCATTATGAATCTCATTTACGTTGCGCTTACGCAACTGAGTAAAATCACTGAAGTGTGTAATGTTTTTAATTGAATGCAGGGTTGCGTGGACAAAATGATCACCAGCGATATGGATCTGACAATTTTAATTTGGTCCCTTACCCTAACACCCAACAACAACGTATAATAAAGTAACTTATTCCTACTTAGCTATGCTGATTTACTAATTATAAATCTTACAAATAAATCGAAAAAGAAGTTAGCTTTCTCATTTTTTCCAGAAATGATTAGGTACATTCAGGTATTGTAATGGGTTTTCAATGCATTCCCAATAAGATTTGCATTACAAAAAAAGTCTTGTCATCCAATAAAAGTTAAGATTTAATTTAAATAACATTAATTGGAAGGCTGAGTCGCGAGCAGCAACCAATAGTACACAGTCTAGGTAGTACGATCGAGTGCGCTCACGCAACCAAAATTATCGATTAACAAAACTAGGAAAGAGAACAATGGCCGATGTCACAGTGTGCGCAGCTCTAATGGTGCGTTTAATATTATTTTACACGCGACATTATATCTAGATGTAGGTTAGTTGATATATTTTAGTGTAGCAATGATCATTATTTGTGGAAGTAAGTAGGTAACTAAGCATTGGTGTAATTCTTTCTATTAGGCATATAAGTTATAGGCAAAGAGGACTGCCGAGCTAGTAGTATTTTACAGAGATGAAATAGGTAGGCAACAGTAGTTTTAGAAATATACAAGATGGATATAAATCTAATGCAGTCTCAGTAAACTTGTGTCAGAAAACTCAGTAAACAAAATTGTGCAATAAATAATTAAATTGACTAAACAAGTCTCCACCTACTCTACATTATCGGTTTCCATACTAATTTCATTTACAACGGGCAAAACTAGATGCGTTAATATTTTCAAAAGTATTATCATTATGCTCTTTTTCAACAATTACTCCATCGTGTAGGGAAAGTGCACTCTGAAAACTGTTTGCAAATCATTTCCTATTTACCTATATGTATTTACTTTTTTTTAATCAAAGAAAAAATGTATCGCTCATCGAGTCGACGTGATAACGCGATTTCACTAAGCCAGTCGATTCGTTTCCTCACGTGTTGTAACTGATAACGCTTTACATAACTTTCAAAGGCTTTCGTCATCATTTTTTTACTTACAACTGCAGTTTTCATGCTGAGCAAATTGCGTACGAATTAATTCCTCATCCGTTATCGGTAAAAGAGAAAATATAATTAGTAGATGTGAGCTGCATGATAACAGTGTAAAATATCAATAAACTAAGTTTTTTCAATTGTTTCGTTTCTTTGGTGATTCTCTGTATGTAGGTACTTAAAAGTGACGTGCTTGGACATATTTTTCGAGTGTTTCTTGCTTAGGCAGAACCACAAAACCTGAACCAACTTTAAAAAAGTTTTGAAGAAGATTCAAACTTGTCTACTTGCACAATATTGCATGCCATATACGAGATATACTCTACTTATTTACCGTTTGCAAGAAAAGATAAGGAAAGCTTGATAAGGGACTTGATTTGAGTTAAGAGCTTCATAATTTAGTCAAAATATAAATTGCTTATTGACCCTTTATAGATACAGGAGAACCTTAATATGAGTGCGGCGATTTTAAAGGGTGGCCAGTGAAGCGTACGCGTATCCCCTTTATTGTAATTGTACTAAGAAAAATCATGATCGAGGAATGAAGCGGTTATTTGCCAAAATATGCAATAAATCTAATTACAACCCGTAAAAATGCGCATATATATTTTTTGATGAGATTTGATTGCTTTCGTGGTACACGTTAGTCATACACGAGATTCTTTTAAATAACCGAATCAATTTCATTCCGGTTTCGTGTTAGAATAAATTCACTCTATTTATACTTTAGTTCTTAATGTAAAACATCAAAAACACTCTTTTGTAGTATCCGTAGCTTATATTATTCAATATCAAAATAGCCAATAAATACTCTGCATTTTTGGATATCGACGGCCGATAGTCTCAATTCCCATCGCCACGGTGGGTGCCCTTTAACAATGAGCATAGGTTCCTCGCGTTACGTACCGTGTAAATTCTTGCAATACATATAATCGAATCGACGTTTTCATACGAATTAGGAATCATTCGGTTGTTAGTAGTTTCTTGTAAAGGTAAATAAGCGTAGGTACTGCATTAGCCGCCGCGTTTTACCGTTTGATATGAAACCGCGACAACCGCCTACTTACCTATAATATAGGTACCTACCTACCTAAACTAAAAACTTTCTTTAACATTGTTTAACATTTTTATTTAAAAACTATAGCAACACATTTATTAAATCAAAGTTCCATTGCGCAGGTCGAATACGTGCCAATCTCATTGCGATCGGCATTCTGCATACAAATCAGTTAATTCGGGCGACATTGCTATTGAATAAATTCCAATTACTCTTAAACTCTAAAGCGTTATGGTCTATAATCGATTAAAGGAAGATATCGTGTAAGTATAGACAGTGTTTTTCATTCATACGGCATAAGGGTGAGACGTGCAACGAATATATGATCAAATGACTTAAAAACAAGCTCTGGATTTCTTTCTGTCGGTGAACTAAATACTATTTTACGATAAGTAATGGATGCAATGACAATTTAGCTCACTATTGTAATCCAGAGAAATAAATTGTATTATTATAAATACCAGAAGGAACTTCAATGCTTTGAATATAGCCTTCATAAGTTATTTAACGTGGGTTCGGATTCCCATATATTTTCTCAATTTTCAAATTGTCACCCAAAAAATGTGAATAGGTTTAAGCAGAAAGTTTCGCCATTGATGCTCACATTTCGATAAAAATCCACGACAAGAGAGAACGATGCCTAACTAAGTAAATGCTTAGGCGAAAAGTAAGATTTTGTTGGTCGCGCCTTTTCCTGACTCGATCATCGATATGATCGGATATTACAAACTTTACGTATCATTAAGTACTTTAAAACTGTATAAATTATATTATTATTATGGATATGATGATAATAATAATTTGAAACTAAAATGCAGAACTGCGTTAATTTTAATAGACAGTCAAACGTCAGTATGATAATTAGTTAATTAAAGCAATATTTATATATTATTATGTACTTAGATAACACTAAATTATATATAATTAAAAATGTTATATATAATTTTATAACGAAACCTCACGGAACACTAATAAATCACACATAACTGCCTACGTATGTTGTATTTCTTTTAACACTTGTAGTTTTGAAGTTAGGTACAGAATAGTGAATAATTGCCGTCTAGAATACCACAAATAGAGTAAGCAAACATCGAGTGTGTTGACTTACCTGCATCTGAAACCAGGAGTCCAGGAGGCCGACGGCGTGTGGAGTGCCCCAGCGGCCACCGCCCGGGACAATCTGGGCACAAAGGGGAAATTACAACTATAATATTATGCTTTATTTTTAAATAAAACAAAGAAGGAACTTTTTTGTTTCTCCTAAATTACTCCTGTTTATTTGTCGGCAAGTTTATGTCATTAATCGAGAAGAAGCCCTAGTTTTGCTATATTGTTTATTTAGGAAAAACATAAAAGGGACCTACGCACTTCCCTGTTAGTTAGATCTCTATCAACGATGTTCAAACTATGCCTAAATCCCATGTTAAAACAAGAATTATATTTTTTTTAACGAAATGTTGGTGCATTGTCGAAGCTCTGATTGTTTGGGAGTATTTTTTTCTTTTGAAAATACAAATCTCGGTGTATCTTATTTATGATAAACCTGTAGGAATGACCAAAAAATACGAATCAACACCTACCTAGCAAGATATTTTCAGAAGTTGACAAGTTTATGGCGAAACGCACTCAAGTTTTCTATAAAAAATGTTAAATCTATTGTCCGTCTAAGAATAGCCAATACATTAGTAATAGAAAGTTTTATATCTTACATAAAATTCTAACGATACACAAATATTTGTCATAATATGAGTGTTTCTCTAAGTTAATTAACTCGTTTGACAAACTATGTGTTGTCTTTCGATTCATAATTTAAAGCCGATCAATACATTATGAAAGTTGAAAGGCATTAAATATAAATTCTCTTGAATATGCAAATAAAAAGAATGGCCGCCGTTGGACACTATTGTCGGACAAACTATAGCCTACCTATGCATAACTGTTCTTCAAATTATTTGGAGAAAAGTCGTAGATTTACCAATTTAGAGAAGCCACTAAACACGCTTGGTTTTGGTACCTACCTACCTATTACCTTTTTAAAACCTACGCAATTCATTTGAGTCTAATAAAATACCTAAGTTCCTATATCTTTAGAATTTGTTCGGGGCTACAATAAAGATATTTAAAATTAAATAGTTGATAAAGTTGTGCTAATTACAACATTGTTTTCTTGTTTTAATAATTAGAATTCGCTTTTGACCAGTTTTCAAAAGTATTATTGATATTTTCTTCTAGAAAAGCTATGTTGTTGATTTCTCTGATGACATAGCGTACCTAACTTACTATCAGTTTAATTGCTTCCTCGTTTTGACGTTTGACATCAAAACGCAAACCACGATCGGCGGATGTCTGCGTTTTGGCGCGGTTTCATAGCAAACGTCAAACCGCAGAATTGATTCAATCCATATTCAATCGCTAGGAGCGTGAAAGCGTCCAAATTAACAGATTTTTAAATGATTTTTAACGTGTTTTTAGTAGCCACGCGCTGTATCAATAAAGCGGTATAGCTTATATTTCCGTTAAGAATAAAAGTATTATTATTAGTCATAGGTACTTACTTACTTAATTATACTACATATTAAAATATGGAATTGTAAGAGGATCGTAAATTTTTGTATAAATTTTGCATTCTATGAAAAAATAACAAATAACATTGCCTAAGTACCTATAAATTTAGTGTAAGAAATAAAACTTAAGCTTTTTGACAATTACCATTTCATTTAAGAAAAGTTTCACACGTATGCTTATACCTATCCGGATTGTTTTTACACATTTTTATCCATGAATTGTTCATGAAATGTTGTTTCAATAAACTTTTTATAACAAAAAACAACCGAATGACGACTATCGCTAAAAACCCAAGAATGAATAGAAGCCTCTGATATTACATATGTCAACCAAATACATTGTTTAATTTCGTATTTGTTTACTATTAGGTTTCGTAAAAGTTATAGCATAGTGCTTAGTTTAGAAACGTTTGTAAGTAAGTTGCAAGTTAGGCAAACTGTGGTGCCGCGGCCGACACCGACGGGCGACAGCGTTTATGTCTTTTCTATGGACAACTTTATACCTACTCGCTATCACTTGAAAAAAATACGTTACTGATCTAAGTTTCATCTCAATTTTCAGTTTAGGCTGAAATATTAATCACTAAGTACTAACGCTCCCTAAGTACTTACTATGTTATGTTTAATTTATTCCATATTTAAGTTACTGTACCTGCACAAGGTAATATTTATGAGGATGTAACCTCCTAATCTTCCACTAAAACGATACCAGTACTTACTTAAAGAAAACCATACGATAAAGTTTCAGGATAGAAAATGTTCGTAAACCTATTCTTTAATTGCGCGCAGCATTGTATGAAGCAAAAGTTTTTCGATTTTATTTTGTTTTTTTAACACATAATTACCTGTCTTTTTTAACTTTTTGAAAATCGTCACTTGTCTAAATGACAGAGCTGATAATTCCAAGGGAACACTAATACACTATTGATAAGTAAAGAATTGGAACAGATTAGCAGGTCGGCAAGAAGTTTTCTTTGCCGGAACTTATCACGATAGGTTTGCGGCTTGGAAAATTTGTTGAAAAGTGAGTAGTTTTGTGTGGTGGTGTACCTGGTCGCCCACAAGGTCCTCGGCAGTGATCGCGCAGCAGGCCTCCATTCCCGGCGGCGGCCGGGCTCAGTCGCGGCGAAGCGGAGCGCGGACTCACGCGAACGATTGTCGCCCGCTCATGACGCACTCACTCGCCACTCGGCATCGGCACTCGCACGCCTGCGCGCTCACACTGCGCGGGACCGACTGCGTGCGTGATAGCGTTCTCGCGCGACCTCCTTGCGGGGTTGCAATGAAAGTGATTAGGTTCTTGCGCGACTGATAACGAGGGCTAGTTTCATACACGCGCGGACTGCGACTGCTTGCCGCTTCACCGTTCCAATCTACGCTTACGATACCATTAGCCCTATTTTATAGGTAGGTGTCTATAAGTTTATAATAAAGTAAATACTCGTACCTATTGTACAATTTTCTCCCTTATGTTAATGACTTTAATATTCCTTAGTTCCGTAGGTACATATCATTAGTTAAGATTACAGTTTATATTATTATAACGATTCAGTTACAGTTAGAGATACTTTAGCAAATAAAAAGTAGGTTATAATTATATACACGTAAAAACTTATTAAGTACATACGTAAGTATTGAGGTACCTTTGCTGGTTGGAGAGATTTCCGCAATGTCAGAGTAAATTAAATAGTAAAGTGCCTAACTTTACTACGAAAGTGTAAATGTTTATAAATAAAACTATTATAGTGTAGGGCTGTAGTTATAAAAGATCAGGATCGTATTTTAGTTTTAAATGTGGTGTAGCGGTACAGTGGTATCAAAGAGAACCGCTCTTACTACGTTTATAGGTATAAGCACTATAAGTTGGAAGGTAGGTATAATCCACCGCGTTCCTCGAACATCGATATCACTTTCGAGTTGAGCCGAGACTCTTATCAAATGAACCTGTTATAGAGTTAGCGGACACCTAACTTAAATAATGAACTCAGTCAATTCGATTTGATATCAGACTTTCAGTTACGTCACTCCTACTTTCTTCTTTAGATGCCTTGTTTGGAGCTTTGGATCTAGACGACATACCTAATATTAAATAGATATTCATGCTAAATGACCGTCACGGTTTTAAGCGTGCCGCACTTTAAAGGTGGACAATAGTGGACATACCTTAAAAAAAACTGGAATCCTAAGATTTTGCTGTCTATCTACATATTATAGTATTATATGTCACCCTGTATTTTAAAAACCGTAGGTAATAAGTAGAGAACAGCTAGAGAATTTTGAAATTCAGCAACCCCAACCACTAATACTTAGCAGGCTTTATTGTTTGATTAAAAAAAAATCATCTTGTCGCAAATATTCTTCATTCATTCGAATGAATTTTTCAATGTTCAAATAAGAGCCTCAATTCCCTTACTAAATAGGTAACTAAAATATAGGTATATTTCAGTCTGTTTACTTATATTTATTAAAATTTTTAGTACCTAAAAAAATATTATTTTTATTCATTTGTTAGATTTGAACAGAATGACAAACTCAAGCGCCTGAGGAAAAGTATAAGGAAAATTCATGTACATATTTACGGTTGTTAACTCAGAGTCTTGTTCCAGGCACTCACATCACTATGTTGCTGCTATGATATTACTGAATTTCATGGTATTTTCACCATTTCAATTGACATACCGATAGACCTATGACAAAATTTATGATTTAAAGAAACAAAAAATTACATACATATAAATTCGCAGAGATAAAAAAATGAACAATCTATCGCGTGGGTTCTCCAAAGAGATTTAATTTCAATTTAACAAAAGAGTTTTTAAGCTAACAAAACTGGTTTGAATATTTTTAGTTATTAAACGTGACAGCCGTACCTACTGTTTTTCTTTTGTTTCTTTTTAAAATTAGTTATTTTCATACACGTTCTATTTTCGCAGATCAAAATCTTTATTTTTAATTAAAAGTAGCCGAGCTATAAGTCAAATTGCAATTGACTTAATTAGGTATAAAATACAAGACATTATTTAAGTAAGTACTTTACCTATATTATACACATATACTGAGAAATTAGGCGCATATCAAAACAACTATTCCGTTCTTACAAGCATAAAATCTTCATAAAATATCTATTAATTATTTACATAACTTTACGCCTAATTAGCACGACTGTCTTGTTTACATCGTATTAATATTAGAAATGTCAAAGTTGTTGACTAAACAGATTTGAATGAAACTTTATGATATTGTAGCTTGCTGACCGGAATATTTTTTTCAAGCTATTTTTTTTTCATCTGAAGTCGCGTGCGGCCTTTAGTCAAATGTGAAACCCTTTCTGCAACAAGCTCTAACAGTAGTACTTAATAGATAATATGTATCTAGGCAATGTTATATTTAGATGTATGGTATATTTATTGAAACAGTAGTGCGACAGTGATTGTTTAAAATGAATTGGACCATGGCAGCCAATTGATCTCTAATTCAAAAGTGAGTCTTTATTATTTCAACTACAAATTATTTGTGCCACTGTATGTCGTACGAATTTATCTTGCAGAAACTTAGAAAATATTATAAAACAATATATCTTCTCGTAGTTTGTTTATAACAGGTTTAATTGGTTTGAATTCTTCGCTGCAATTTTAAAAGTAGCTAGTACGCATGATCACGGATGAAATAATTTAATTTAAAGTCACATTAGTTAGAACCTTACCTACGTCGATCGCAGATAGATAAAGATAACAGGTTAGCTTACATTATAGGCTTTATCTAGTTTAATTGCTCGTAATATCTAGTTATCAAAGGCGCTGTTAAAACATTGCCTGTAAAAATATCGAATTGTTTTCACCACAGGTTTTCAAATTCACATATAGATACCTACTTTCAAGTCCCTACGAATTTTAGAAACCTATATCTGGTATAAGCACAAATTACTGAATAGTTATTGTCATATTCTTTTCCCGAAATCTTGGGGCGCAATCTACCCATCAAATTGAATAACTTTCCCTTAAGAAACTTGGGTGGAAATACCACAAAAATATCTTCCCATTCGATCAGCTGATCGGGCAAATTAGTTTTCTCTTGCATTTTTTGACTCACGTTTCTTGAATTCAGTATTATGGATAGATTACGTCCCTTGATTTTCGGCATAGAACATAACAACACCACGTTGAATTAGTCAATTCGTTTATATCTGATATGAAGATGTCATTTGAAATGGATTTTATTACGTTTGCCAACCTCGAGGTATTTGTCAATATGTATTCATCAAGTTTTATTATCAGATTGAGCTGTTCATGATATTTATCCGCAACGGGCCATGTTTTGCAGTTTCTTTAAAATGATAGTGTAGCGTAAGGGAACACGAAGAAAATATAAGTGTCTCTCACCATCGCTTTGCTTTCATTTACTGATATGTGATACAGCTGACAAATAGCACTTTAAAGAGAACTTATAGTTTGTTAAATTGAGTGTAATTGTTTGCGTGAAAGCGTACGTGATTGGTGCCTATTCAGCGCCCGATTGTGTGTGTGAAGTGTTGAATCAACCTATATTAATAAGTGTTTCATCGGCCGTTCCTTCAGTATCACGGCAGACTTTACTGATTGCCTACCTATTGTGTTTGTTCTCTGTGTACCAAAAGTTTTCATGGCCCGACCCCTGCTACATAATTTGACAGTCTGCTAAATCTCTTCAGGATGGGAATCCGAAAGAAAAAGTATAAAACTATTTTAAAATAGCATGTGCTAAGCGAGACTTTTGTTTTTAATAAGTGTTGCATATTATAAAACTATTTGTAAAGGGCCTAAGTACCTACATACGATTATGTTATCAAAAATCAACATTAGTTTTTTTATTATTGTCATTGTTTAATAAATAAGAATTTATTAGCAGCCTTTTTTAATGTTTTTATAACTACGGCAATTAATGCTTTGCGAAAAATATACATAAACTTATCTTTTTAAATTAACTAAGTATGCAACTAAAAGTGCGGATAATTTATTTTTAAATGAATATAGACCTACTTATCTATTTACTTAAATACTCACGTTCTACGTCTTTGCTTACATTTAAATTTTTCAGGAATCCTGAAGAGGAAAAGAAAAAGGAACCTTCTTTGTCATACTTTCAAGTCGTAAGTAGATTATGCAGCTCTTAAATTAAAACTCAATTACTTATTATTAATTTCCGACTCGAAAAACAAACACAATACAGAAAATAATAGCATTCCACCCACTGACTGCCTTGAATTTGGAAAACAAACGTAGAGTCTAGGCAGTACTTACCTTTTATTTTTATTTTTTTGTATTTAAAACAATTCTTTACGTTTCTACCTAATTACCTATGTGATTTAAACAATGTCTTTTTTTAAACCAGCATTTTAAAAACATTTTTACAAAACTATGATAAAAAGATAAGTCCATGAAAAAAAAATGTTTTCCTTAATTTATGCAAAATTTTATTTGAAAACGATATGTTGCTAGTTTCGGTACGCAACATGTTCGGAGCTGACTGCCACATTGTTCGGCGTTCTGCTGGGCTTCCTAAGCGGCGGTGGTGTCGCCTACAACTTGGCACTGTTTGGCGAGCTCAGCACAGCCTTCGTGCAGCGGACTGCATTCTTCCAGAATACCACTAGCTACATGCCTTTGATCACCGCTTTCGGAGGTGGAAGGCGATTGTACGTACCTATCTTGTTTTCATCTTATTCGGATTATTTTATTTCTTTTGCCAATTCCTTTATTTGAATGAATGACGTTACGCTGAGGTGCCTTTCCATTTGCACTTAATTCGGTCTTCAAATCTCTTTCTCGGTGTTTCGTTTATCGAAAATACCTATCGGAAATCTCGTGTTTATTTGAAACTGTTTCTGTTTATATAAAAGCGACAAAAGTCACTTACAAAATTGTATTGTATTGTTGTAATATCTGCAAAACATTAATTAATACTTATACATGGTTAATCATACAAATACTTATTGTGCGACAGAAAAAATGCAACATACACAGAGAGTATGGAAGCCCTGGTGGAGGACGGAACATCTGTCGCCATCGGGATGTTTGTCAGCTTCGTCGTGTCAGTCTTGCTCTGTATGTCATCTGTGGGGCTTATCAGCTGGAGCGCCTTAAGACAGGTGATACCTTATTTGCTTTAGAAACTGCCATTATAGGTGCCAAGTTTCTGGCACAGAGGGAGATATGAAACACAATTCTTTCAGAAATTACAAAATATAAAAGATACATTACTTGTCTATCTTTTATAACATCTAAAACAAGTAAAATTCTTTGTTAGTTCAAAACATATTATTAGAGTAAGATTAAAAAGTTATTAAAGTAAGAAAACTTAAGTAATATACCTCTAAATAAATGGTAGAGATCAAATTCACTAGCCGATCGAGAAATAGGTCATATTGTTGATCAAATTGTCATTGATATTGAAACGCATTAGAGCTACATAGAGCTGATTTCATGAATAAAAACAATTGTTTTAATTGACGACCTTGTCTTTGATTGAATTGCTCGTACCTATGTTGGATCACCCTGGCGCTGTAGTTTGACAGACTAGGTCACAAAAACCATCTTAATCATGTCTATTGAGTGACGCAATCATATCGTTGGTTATTTTTTTTTGTATAGATTTTCGAACGAATATCCTTTTCTTGCAAAAGCGTGACCAAAATCTACAAAATACTGAAATAAAAGCAATGCTCTAGCATACAATACTGAATAAACAACTGAACGTATATTTTTTTGTTTCTTATAGCCACTAGCACTTGTTACACATTTGAATTGCAGATCACAAGGATAAGAAAGAAGTTTTTGCAAGCCGCATTACGTCAAGACATGGCTTGGTTTGATACCGACACAGAATTCAATTTGGCTTCTAAAATGTCAGAGTAAGTGTTCGAAGTTTGGAAAGCTAACGTTAATGGTTGAATGGTTAAGATCGATCTCTTGTAGGCAAGTTTAAAAACAAGAGATGTATCTTTAAACACATCTAAATAAAAACAAAGTAATCCGGGATACATGTTATTGTAGTTTCAGTAGATAAACAACATATTTACATCAATTTGCATAACAGTAAAGTTAATCTATTGCCTATTATGTTAGGTAAATTTTAAGCTATTAATTGATAAAAAGATTAGCATTCTTCTTGTCATACAGGGAGATGATGAAGCTAAAGGATGGTATGGGTGAGAAGATCTCGGTGGTGTCCAACCTCATTGGAACCGCCGTTATCTGTATCTGCCAAGCGTTCCCTCTCGGCTGGGAGCTCACGTTGGCTTGCGGCACGGTTGTACCCTTCTCGATTGCTGCTTCCGTTATCTTAACCAATGTATGTATTCTAAAAGAATCCCTTATTATAGTAGATTTAATAGACAAGATTCAGAAATTAAGAAAATTATAGGTACCTAGGTATAAATATTTCCACAGTATCAAACGAAGTCAGCCATCCGAGAGATGGAGGCATACAGTCAAGCTGGCAAACAAGCTGAAGAAGTACTCAAATCTGTGAAGACAGTGGTTGCTTTCGGAGGGGAGACCAAGGAAGTTGACAGGTAGCAAAGACAAACTCTTGTTTTTCTCTGAATCAATTCCATAACCAATTATAATTGAGCTTGTTTCCCTGAAATAGATACAAAGCCGCGGTAGAGGACTCCGTTTTATAATTCTTATGTATCTAATGGCGCTTGATAATAAAATAATAATTACAACTCTCTTATTGCATATGGAGCGGATAAGGCGTTATATTATTTACATACATTGTACTGTACTTTATCATCTCAGGCTTTCTGTAAAAATAGTATATTCATCTTTTGTAACATTTCAGATACAGAAAACTTCTAGAGCCAGCTGAAGGCTACGGAAAAAGAAGAGGCTTATACTCCGGTCTAGGCAACGGTTTCAACTGGGTACTGACGTATTCACTTAATGCTATAGGCCTCATTTATGGCACCAGATTGCTTCTAGCTGACATGGACAACCCTAATGTCGACGAGAGAAGATACTTGGTTGGAGTCGTGTTCAGTGTAAGTTAAAATTCTATTTACCATGCTATAAGTAAAGTATCGAGTTATTAAAAATGTTCATTTTGTAGATCCTATTCAGCGTGTATATGGCGACACAATCGATAACCTTGTGCGTGCCGCACGCGGAGATGTTCGCGGCGGCCCGCGGTGCCGCTACCACTATCTTCGCGCTCATCGAGCGGCAGCCGAAGATCGACAGCCTGCAGCAGTCGGGTATCTCACCGCGCCGCGTGGTGGGAGACATCGTGCTGGACGACGTGCACTTCAGCTACCCTTCACGCCCCGACGTCAAGGTTCTCCCCTCGCCACCCCTTTTATTTAACCACTATCTGCGGTCGCATTGCTCGCTCTAACGAATGAAACCGACAGGTGCTGAAAGGATTCTCGCTGACGTTAAAGGCCGGCGAGTGCGTGGCGCTGGTGGGCTCCTCCGGCTGCGGGAAGTCCACGATCCTGCAGCTGCTGCAGAGACTGTACGACCCGCTCTCAGGATCCGTCAAACTCGACGGAAAAGATATCAAGAACTTGAATTTGGGCTGGCTTAGATCTTGTCTAGGTAAATATAATAATAATATAATTAAGTACCCATTTGGCACACCGTACGAAGGCTGCCGCCTTATATGAGAGTTCATATTTGTCTCCTGTGTTGCCTTCCAGGTGTGGTTGGTCAGGAGCCGGTTTTGTTTCGAGGAACGATTCACGAGAACATTGCGCTGGGCTGCCCAGGAGCCACGGTTGAAGAGGTGCAGAGAGTCGCGGAGATGGCGTATGCGCATGATTTTATTACCCGATTTCCAAACGTGAGTGCTTAGTATAGTTGAAAATAGGCACAAAAAAATACTTAAAATTCTCACGACCAATGCCTTAAGACATAAATTATACTTTGAAATTTAAATATAAAATACTTTGAAAAGACCATTATACTTTGAAAATATAAGCGTGGTCACTGTGTAATTATATATCTACTCTACAGTAAACGATGATGCTTGATTTTAGATATTACTTTACAATATGAACCTAATCATTCGGATCCTTTTTGTAGGTAGGTACTAGGTACTTAATTAATATATGTATGCATGTTGTGACAAAATTGTTACTTGTTTCATCTTATGAATTACAAACAAGTATGAATTTCATTCAAATATCGCGCTGCAACTTCATGTGAGATAAGCATTGGCTAGATAGACAGGAGCTCCCCTTCTTGTTGTCTGGACATGCGTAGTACGGGTGCATTCAAACTAGACTTGTTTGTACTAACATTTCTCACACTAAAGTACTAGCTCGTTGTCATGTTAATATTGTGCAAGTGTGCATCCATATCTGTGTGTATTTGCAACGTCACTTGTTAACCTAGCACTTTCTTTCATATGATTGTGTCTCGTTCCACTCCACTATTTTCTATTAACCCCTTGTTTTTCAATAATTAACGAATACCCATTGGTTATTAATATTCATACTAGTTTTCCATTGGTCTACTACGAATCCGTAGCATTTGATTGGCCAATATGCAGGAAAAGACTGGAGTTTGAAATTTCGCATAGGGATCAAATCCGGTGCATACCTACTAGCCTTTATGGCATACGCAATATGGGCGATTTTCGTTGGGAGCCCTCGACCCAACTCAAATTTTCACTGCCTAGCGTTTATGCAGTCCTAGTACCCGGAGCCCCAAAAAAGCGCTCGAAATTTCGATATTTTCATTAGGAACGCATAAGATCAAAGAGCAAATTTTACTCACACATTGAATATTGACCCACACATATTAACTTGAAAGTGTGTGGGTGCTGAAACTAACACACTACCTGCTGAAATTTATTTGTGTACACATATGGAAGTAAAGTGCAAGTGTAGGGTAATTTTCAGGTATATGCATGCATGTATAATAAAATCAAGTTTTCTGACTCAGTCACACAAACGGTAAAATGCATATAGGTGTGAATGAAATTTTCATTTTCACGTAACTTACTGCTTGTTGTGGGCTTGGAAAATATTCATGACAGTGGTGTGCAATTGTAATACGTGCATGTGCAGTTTTCGGAAATGTGATAGCTAGAAAGAGAAAGGTGGTACTGCTTTATCTCTCTTCTTCATTAGCAATGTCACCGGTAGTCAGTACAAACACTGTCTGCTGCTCGGTTGGACGTATGATTTTCTTTCAATGGAAAAAGGGCAATCGGAACGGACTCCGAGAAATGCAAATGTTTCTTCGGATTTCGTAGAGGTACTAATTAATATCTTCTTGCTACATTTGTACGTTGTGTGTACAACATGAAAACCAATTTCGAGATTAATAAAAGAAACTCTTTACAAAACAAAACTTAAGCCAATTTCTTATGTTTTGATTTTGGTGTCGTTAAAAAAAACAAGGCCTCCTCAATTAATTATATGTCCATTCATAGGTATATTTTTTCTATTTGAATTATATTGAAGTCATGACATTATTTTCAAATACTCGTAGGTAGGTGCTATAGATCCTCTTCGTCTGAGAATAATCAAAGGGCTTAATAGTTACTTAAAGGTACTTAATTGTTATGTATTTGTCAGGGTTATGACACAGTGATAGGCGAGAGAGGGGCGTCGCTGTCGGGCGGACAGAAACAAAGGATCGCCATCGCGCGCTCGTTGCTGCGGGAGCCGGCGGTGCTGCTGCTGGATGAGGCTACGTCGGCTCTAGACTCGCAATCGGAGCGGCAGGTGCAGGCGGCGCTGGACCGCGCTTGTGTCGGTCGTACCACGCTCATGGTCTCGCATAGGTAAGGCTTCTTCATTCATCCTTTGTCAGACTCACTGCGAGTGGAGAAACTACTTTAAATATAAATTTATTAATTAATAGTCAATTAACTGGATTCTTTTTCTTACCTTGGGTTTTATTTGCATTGCAGGCTATCGACAATTGTGAACGCTCACCGAATTATTGTCATGGATCAGGGTCAAATCGTTGAAGAAGGTACCCACGAGGATCTTATGAAAGCCAAAGGTATGCCAGGAAAATTATATTTAAGTATATAATGCTTGCTGTATTTAATACTAATTAAATAAATTTAATTTTATTTATCAAACATTGTGTGTTACAGGTAATTACTACAATTTAGTGACCAGAGGAAATGAAGACAAAGAGTCGGAAATTATAGAAAGTTTCCCGGAAGAAAGAGACGGGGCTAATGAAGAAAATGAAGTACAAATGGCTCCTCGACTGGATGTCAAGAGGAGATCAGGGCGCAGAGTGCATAGACATCATTCCTTGAAGCGAGGTAAGCCCCCCTGTAGTAGCGTAGTAGGATTTGAAGGTAATTTATATAAAGATCTCAAATTCTTTGGCACGGCACTTATACTATATGCTGTTGGCGACAGATCTTTTTCAGTACGAGTGAAGGTAATTAAATATTCCAGAGTCCCACGATTGGATGACACCCCGCGGTTCCATTGCGTCCGTCATGTCTACGGGGCTACAGAACTTTGTCTACAATGCTGACTTGGATTCGGATGAGGACAAAGAAGACGAAGAGGTATACTTTACTATCAATATTAATTTATATGTATCTACCTTTACAGTATGTAGTCTATTATCATTAAGGTAATTGTTACACTTTTTATTATAGAAGGTGAAGACGTTGAGCGACTGGGAACTTCTGAAGCTCAATGGTCCGGAATGGCCGTATATGGTAATAGGATCTATAGCTGCTTTTGCGCAAGGTGCCTGTTTCCCTGCATTTGCCTTGCTGTTTGGTTATACTGCTGGAGTAAGTTCAATCAAGATTTGATCACCTTACGATACTCCTAATTACAATTTTAATACTAAACATCTATTTTAGATTTACATTTTACCGGATCGCGCTCAAGTGACATATTTAGCGGATTTCTACTCGGGCATGTTTCTGCTGGTCGCTGGCGTGGCCGGAGCGTCTATGTGTATTCAAGGGACTGCCTTCACAAACGCTGGATTGAAATTAACTTCCAGACTCAGGAAACAGTACTTTGAAAGTTTACTAAAACAGGTTTGCACAGTCTCTCAGAAATAAATTGCACTTTATATATGTCGCAGCCAACTGGTTAAAACAGCTGTTCAATTTAACAGCTAGCTCTTTGATTGAACAACGACATTCAATCACACGGCTATAGGTACGCCGTCTTGTCCACTGCAACGTTCAACACTACAGCTAGACGACGCTTAGCCAACTGTTTAAACGGAAAATTAAGTAGGGTGACCATTACTTTAGGATGTAAATTGAAAGAATTGGTAAACTTTTTTTAATTTTTTGGGAGATTATTCTTGGATTAAGTTTAAGAGGTCACCACAAGTTTGATGAAATAAGTAAAAATGAAAATAATAATAATAATCATTTAATTTTTTGGTAAACTACAAAAAATCTTTAAATTTTGCATCACTTGTATCACTCGTATGTGCCTCCATAATTTCTGTACGTTTAATAACACTATTATCTTATATTTACTACTTTACTTTCGAAAAGTATTCTGAAACTATCAAATACACCGGGTAATTGACGCCATATTGAAAACAAAACGCAGCTAGCGCCGCGGTGGTGGCGAGCAACAGCAACGAACTAATTCAATTACCCGGCGGCTTTTAAATCAGCTGTAGTGTTGAACGTTTTAAGCGCCTCAAATATTCAATTAAAAACCTAGCTGTGCGATTGAATGACGTTGTTCAATCAAAGGGCTAGCTGTTAAATTTAACAGCTATTTTAACCACTTGGTTGCGACATATATTCCATCAGACATCATAATATCAATAACCACTTTCTCTGTTCAGGAAATAGGTTATTTTGACAATGAATGTAACACCGTGGGTGCGATGTGTGCTCGTCTGAGTGGCGACGCGGCTGAGGTCCAAGGAGGCACCGGCTTGAGAGTCGGTCTCATCCTGCAGGGATTCAGCTCCGTATTCGTTGGATTCATTATAGCTATTTGCTACGACTGGAAACTTACCCTGGTTGGATCCGCGTTTTTGCCTATTGTGAGTATTTGTTCTAGAAGGAAAACATGAAGATATTTATGAGTATGACTAAGCTTCGTAATTTTTTGCATGTAGGTCTCTTGGCCGCGTAGTATTCTGAATGTATTCCACAGATGGTGGGCAGTATTTGGTTGGAGGGTATAGTGTCACATCAGTCGCAGCTGGACGAGCGCGCGGCGATGGAGTCAGCTACCGCTATCGCCACCGAAGCACTCGTTAGCATCCGCACTGTGCAAAGTTTGAGCAAGTATCTAAACTTATAAATACATGAAACAAAAGAGGAAGAGGAATTCTAAAACTTTTAAGGATTGGTTTCATATCACAATTATACTTAGCTATTTTTTAACAGGTGTGGAAAAGGAATTTATTCAAAAATTCCATGAAGAGCTCTTGAAATCATGCGCTGCCGTGACAAAGAAAACTCGCTGGCGCGGTTTAGTCTTGGGTCTAGGTATCTACGTCCCTTTCCTTTCATACGTCAGTGCGACTGTCTATGGCACCACATTGGTAGCCTATGAAGGTCTCGAATACAAGGTTGTTTTATTGTAAGTATCTACTAACCTGTAATGTCTTCACTTAGTATCAAATTCTATTTGAAATTACGTTCAAGTTCTTGAAATTCAGTATTGTCATAATCATTGAATGATCATCAGGGTGAATGAAGCATTGATGTATGGCGCGTATATGTTGGGACAATCATTGGTGTACGCACCGAGTTTCAAATCAGCCAAGGATTGCGGATCTCGAATAATGGCATTAATAAAAAGAGAACCCAACATAAGAACTGAACACGGCGTCAAAGACAAGAAAGATTGGGTGAGATAATTTATACTGAAGTTACTTAACATTTTGTTATTTTAAATCATAATATTTCTGTCACCATTTTAAATGTAATAATTATATGATTAGGTGGCCACTGGTGCATTCAGCATCAAGGATGCGGAATTCAGTTACCCTACAAGACCGCACATACAAGTCCTTAAAGGACTCAATTTGAAAATGGAGGCCGGAAAAACCATAGCGCTGGTGGGGTCTTCGGGCTGCGGCAAGTCTACCGTGCTACAGCTGATGCAGCGGTTTTATGATCTTGATTCTGGAAACATTGTGAGTGATTAAACAAATAAGTAGTTAGTTTTCGGTATTGCGCAAAACTATCACGTAGGTTCATGCAACACTTGTATGCTTGCAGGAGCTGGATAGTCGCGACATCCGCAACGCGCTGACGCTGCCTCGGCTGCGGCGGCAGCTGGGCGTGGTGCAGCAGGAACCCGTCCTCTTCGACCGCACGCTCGCGGAGAACATCGCCTACGGGGACAACAACCGCAAGATCTCCACACACGAGATCGTTGCGGCCGCCAAGGCTGCCAACATCCACAGCTTCATAGTCTCCTTGCCGAAGGTAATACCTACGTCTTGATACAAAAGTAGTGGGGAGGAACTGCTTGTGTGTAGTGTTCCATAAATGAAGTGTCGCAGGGCTACGAGACCAACCTGGGCGCGGCGGGCGCGCAGCTGTCTGGCGGCCAGAAGCAACGCGTTTGCATCGCGCGGGCGCTCGTTCGCTCGCCGCGGCTGCTGCTGCTCGACGAGGCCACCTCAGCGCTTGACGCTAACAGCGAGCGAGTGAGTACACCTCCACCACACTTGCTCTGTAGGTAGTTAGGTACATTCTGTTGTAGCTATCTTACCTATATGCGTGCTCTTCTTTGCAGGCGGTGTCTGAAGCGCTGGAGAAGGCAGCTAAGGGTAGAACTTGCATTACGATAGCACATCGTCTATCCACTATCAAGGACGCGGATTTGATATGCGTTGTAGACAAAGGTAAGAAATTGCTCTTTCGGATATTATGAATAAGCTGGAAATTTAATTTTGTTCTACATAAATACTTGACTTCAATATTTTTTTAAAGGTAAAATCGTTGAACGCGGAACACACAGCGAGCTATTGAGTCTCAAAGGTCATTATTGGAAAATGAGTAAAGGGCAACATGTAGCATAAGTACCTATGAATAAATAAATCGCTGAAACTCTTATGTCATATCTGAACTCTTATCTTTTTAAACTACTTAAGTACGTAAATAATTTTAAGCTTTTCAAATGTTTTATGTTGGAATGATATTGTTAAATGTCCGTTTATTATTTCTAGCTACATACCTATTTTAAATACACACTTGAAAACAAAAGGTAGTTTTTTTAAACCATCTAAGTACATACAGAATACGTTTTGTTTTGTTTCTTCGTGGGTGTGTTTGATGCAAATTTACAAATTGTTAGAGTACAAAATAACGGGCGCCTGTGAGTTATTTTGCGAGAGCTATCCACAATAGTACCTACTAGGTACATACTTAGAAATACTTAGCATCGAGCTTTCCACCATTTCAAAGTATGGTTTGATTTCCGAGGTACGCACTGAAGCTTAAATAGGTCTACAGGGAAAATCACCTCCGGGAAGTGCGATTGCAAGTAACAATGACAAACGATAAATTAAGTTCAAAAAGATTAATCCTAAAAATTGTTAATGACACTTAATTACGTTAATGCTTAAACAAATATGATTACAATCTTTGAAACTAGGCAAATATCGTCTCACGTGTAAGTACAATAAAAATTGTACTTAGGTCTATCTGTGTTATCATATCACAGTATCTGGCTGAGGTTATATGTTGCATAGGATGTATGACTCAGTCTTATTAAAAAGACCTGTTGAATATTATCTTTCGTGTTCCTCATTATCTGGAATAATGTATTTCCAAATTAGATTTAAATCGCACCCGCATGTTGTCAAACAAAAAAAAATCAAAAGATGCATTGTTTGCGAGATTTACGCAAGGATCTACGTAAAATCACAATGAATCTTTTTTGTTTTGTTCTATTATGTACTTCGAAATCATGTATAACATAATAACAATGAGTCAAAAGAAATGTAGGTACTCGTAATTATTCCAAGACCTATGAAACTTTGAATATTTGAATAGGTACGGTTTCGATTCTTTTTAAACGGCTTGAAACTAAAAAAAAAACTAAAATGGAAGTGCACTTCCTTTTTTGTTTTTTGAGACCCATTGCGTTTAAAAAGCCGTTGAAGGAAACAAGTAACTACTTTCCCTACTGGCGTGTGGTTCAAAAGTTCTATCCTGTACTGCAGTTACTTGTTGTAACAGCTAGTCTCGAAAACGGTCACAGGTAAATGCTTTGTTTAACTAAAAAAAGATTTCTTATTGTATTACATACAAAAATATAGACTCTAATTAGAATTTTACGTAGTACTTTTTGTTCTATTTTTGTTTGTGATTTGAGTACAATATACTTAAACAGTATGGGTAAGTATAGCGGAGGAAATAAAGACCCTTTTTGGCCAACACCGGTCACTTTCGCATAGTACCTAAACCTATTATGGCACTCGGTACAATCATATCAGGGAGATAGTCTAGGGATACCCTCATCGGAAAACCTTACGGGGAGAAGCAATTCCTTGGGCTACCTTTTATTTTAAAAAAATATTTTTTGTAAAATTCCAACATAAGCAAGAGAGAATCGCGGCGATATTATCGTCGGCGTCGTGTCTAGCTACGTGACTAGCAGCGGGCCCGCTGTCAAACGCAGCGTCATTTTAGCGTTATTTCTTATTTCGCTCTCGTCTGGGTCGCCTGGGTATAAGAACACGTCGTCAAGAAAACGCGGCGATACCGTTACGGGTCGCCGCCCGCGGAAACGCTGCGATTCTGTTACGACTCTCGACGATGCGCGGCAGAAAATATACTCGTTTGTGGAGATTCTCCGACGATATAAGGGCGGCCTCGTTGCGATTCTCTTGCCCGTGGAGACAGCGCCTAAAAAGTACCACAGACGGTCACGAGAGGGTTATAAAGTTCAATTAACATTTTATTTGCATATATGTATCTATACATCAAAATCTTTGATAAATGGCGGAAGTGGATGCAGTTTTTAAATGAATAAAATTCATAGTAAGTTAAATACCTATAGCAATTTATGGTTTGTGTGCTGATGACATGCCGTTTAGTAGATTAGTGATATCAGGAAGTACTATAATTGTCTCGTGTATAAATATGAATACTTATCTCTCCGCCATTGCTTAGCGTGCTCGTTGAGTCTCTTATTCCGCCGGCGGAAGACTGCGCGAGCGGCTGTCTCCTCGCAACCAGCGGCAACATTATACAATATGGGAATATCGAAAAAAAAGTAAGTTCTTCTTTATGGTATTTATTTTTTATAATAAATAGGTACATAAACCCAATATTTGAGTGCTTTGCGAACTTCTTAATTGATATGGTCAAGTAATATTATGCGCAATATAATTTTTATTTGTGTAAGTAGTACTTTTTACTTACTTTTACAATTTCCGAAGATCGGGACTTAGGACCCTAGCGTACCGGCGGCTTTTAGTATCTAGCAATATTGCTACGAGTTTATAGTGTAGCACGTTATCGCTAAGCCGTCGATGGTAAGGGCTTAGGGACCTTACGCACTTGCGGATGCGGCGGCGCAGCTTGACACGAAAACCTAGGTTAACGTTTTTCATATCAAACGTCAAACCCTACCGATAGTGTGTGACCGTTTTTTTAACAGACTTCAAGAAAAGGCGGTAAACGCTAATTCGATTCATTTCTATTTAAATGTGCTGTAAACCATGCATTTATTTACGAAAATAAAAATGTTACAAAATCTAGACCTGTAAAGCGATGAGGTACTACCTAAATCACATATAGGTACTAACTACAATAGCAAATGCCGGAAGTCTATCTCGTTTTTGAGAAGTCGATAATTCTTCGAAAAATATGAAAAAAAATTAAAAGAATCATTTATTTGAGTTGTAGGTAAACACTTTCCCAATTTATTGATTGTAGTAAAAAAATGGAAACACCCATTGTTTTGTGACGCTCTTTAAATTAATCTAATTACTAAGCCAACAATATATTTATAAATAATTTGACATTGTATGTTTTCTGCGACCATGACGTTTTGGCACCAATTGAGCCGTATATTTATATCTCATGTTTCAGGGATACAGAGAAGAGCACTTTATCCTTCTTTCAAATTGTAAGTAACCGTACAAAAGCACCTAATAGGTATACCGACAGATACTTTTATCTAAAGTCACTGCAAAGTCTTCAGATTTGCATAATTACGTAATTGATAATATATGTCTTTCATAGCTCATTATTTGGGGCCACATGGTGCTATTTTCGTATATAAATAGAGAAGTTTTTCTGTTCTTTGATATGGTCACCAAAAAATCTTGTACTTGCTCGAGTAAGTAATCAATCGAATAAATTTAACTAAATAATTCTTCCTATTGCAAAGTTTCGATATGGAACTTTTGGTGAGCTGACGGCTACGTTCTTCGGTGTCGTAATTGGTCTACTAAGCGGCGGCGGCGTGGGGTTCAACTTGGTGCTGTTCGGGGAGCTTAACACAGCCTTTGTGGAAAGAACAGCCCAGTATGACAGGCTTACAAGTTATATGCCGCTACTCGCTACCTTCGGGGGAGGCAGGAGATTGTAAGTTAAGGCCCTACACTGACCTTTTATTTAAATCTTTATTGTACCTATTTGTAAAATACTTATGGCTCGCTGATTTATAAACAAACTACTATTGTTGAAATGTTTACTGAAAGTGTTTCATTAATGGAATAAAAAATAAAGTGCCTATCTCGTAAAAATATCTGATATTGAAATTAAATGATGCAGACAGAATGCGACTTACGAGGAGAGTATGGCGGCTTTAGTGGAAGATGGCAAGGCGATGGCTATCGGCACGTTCGTCAGCGTAGCTGTGGCCGTGTTAATGTGTATCATATCCGTCGGGCTAATCAGCTGGAGCTCTTTGAGACAGGTTGGTTTTTTTACGTATTTTTTAAACCCAAAAACTCAAAAAAATCAAAACCGGCCGGGTGATATCGCAAATTCCGAAAAAATCCTTCATTTTTCACAAATAAGCTGAAGATAAGCCGATTTCAAAACGTAGAACAGATACCAAATCAATTCATGAGATGCAAATCTGAATAGGTTTTCTTCTTTACTGCCTACTTACGTACTTTGTATTGCCTATCCAAATTTATAATGATAGAATTATAACTATTTCTTGTGCTTTTTCCACCATAGGTACTATGCAAAATGTAATGCATTCTCATTGCTTATTGATGTAGGTATAAAACACGCGCAAGGACACAATCAATTTGATCAATTTAAATATTGATTCTTGTCTACATAGATATCCTATTTCATTGTTTTTATCTCCTGGAAAACAAAGTCATAACTCTCTATTAAAAGTCTATTGGACCCTGATCCGAGATAATACTGGCTGTCCAAAAGCTTGCCCCGGAGCAAATAATTAATCAAGATAACTTTTTCGAATAATTATCACATCAGTGACTTATTCTTCCAGATCACGAGGATTCGGAAACTATTCCTGAAAGCAGCACTTCGACAAGACATGTCGTGGTTTGACACAGATACCGAGTTCAATCTGGCTTCCAAGATGTCCGAGTAAGTTTCCGATTAAAGTTTTTGTTGTTGACTAGGTTATTGGCATTGACGTATCGCACCTGTCGCGAGGAGAAATAGACAAGGAATACCTACATTCAATAAGTTGCTAAAACATATCTGTCATATGTACGTATACATCTGTCAACTGAAACAAAATCTTTTGAGCTACAGCCCAAGCATTTCCTAAACATACCTACCTACTATAAATAAACAGTAATTCATTTATTTCAGAGAGATGATGAAGCTGAAGGAGGGTATGGGTGATAAGATCTCGGTGGTGTCCAATCTCCTTGGAACCGCCGTGATCTGCGTCTGCCAGGCGTTCCCTCTCGGCTGGGAGCTAACATTAGCTTGTGGCGCCGTCGTACCTTTCTCCATTGCTGCTTCTGTCATCTTAACCAATGTAAGCCACGCCAATATCCATAATACCAGTATCCGCTGATGTCTTTCGATATTCTAAACTTAAATCTTTGCCACAGTGAAATTGCAAATTGACTGTCAAAATCGTCATTCGTACGATTTGGGGGAACGACGAACTAATAAAAAAACAAATGCTAAACGTTTACTTCACAGTATCAAACTAAGTCGGCTATCCGAGAGATGGAGTCATACAGTCAAGCTGGCAAACAAGCTGAAGAAGTACTCAAATCTGTGAAGACAGTGGTTGCTTTCGGAGGAGAGACCAAGGAAGTTGACAGGTAGCATGAGAAACCTTCAACCTTAATTTCAGTTTATTTTAATGAATAGTAAACATTACCATAAAATTAGCCAAATAGAGAACTTGTTTTACTTTGAAGGCGTTTCAAAATACTTAACTACGTAATCAAAAGGAAGACTTATTATGAAAACTAAATAAACTTCATTATGGTGTTTAAGCATTATCTATCTAATCACTAAGGTAGGTGAACAAATTATCGCCAAGGATCCTTTAGAATTTCTGTTATAATTCTTATCTCTGAGCTGTTTAAATTGTTAATTCTATTTGAGTCAAGATTCAGTTTGATCCTAGCGCGTCCGTATCTCATGGAAATTATGTTATCAATTAATTGCCGGTTATAAGTAAGTGAATTGTTTGTTCTGTTATATTACATTTTATCTAATTGTCATAATTTAATTGGTACTCATCTGTCTGTTGATAAATAATAGTAGGTACCTACCTACTACGTACATGCGGTGACAACTTCTTACGACATATTTTGAAATGCTGAATCATGAATGGCTTCTCTATCTCTGGAAATCATCAATAATTGTGTTTAGGACTTTTCTAAGACCCCGCAAGATCAAAATACGATATTCTACTTACTTATAATTTAGTGTCATTACTATAACGAAGACCCACTTTTCTCTCTCTATAGTTTTGTAAGAATCAGTTAAACTGTTTCAAGGTATGCGGATCTTCTTAAACCAGCGGAGCTCTACGGGCGCAAACGCGGCTTGTATTCCGGTATCGGCAACGGTTTCAATTGGTTGCTCACTTACACACTCAACTGTATAGGACTCGTCTATGGCACAAGACTTGTCATGGCCGAATATGAGAACCCTAATATAGATGAAAGAAGATATGTCGTAGGAGTAGCTTTCAGTGTAAGTAATATTTTGGTAGGATAATGTTTGTGAGTTATTTTGGAAAAGGGAATAATATCGACCCTTTGAGTAACAAATGTCGTAAAAGCCATTTTTGCGAAATTCACTTTTTAACGGATCTATAGTCAGTTTTTCGCGCTCTATCGATCTGTATATTTAAAATGTTTAAATTCGCAAAAAAATGGCTTTTACACGTGAGTTCAAAACCATTTTTTTTGTTCTGAATATGTCGTAATGACCAATTATCACCATGAATTTTCAAAATTCATGTAGTTAAAGACACATGTGTACTATGGTCGGCTGATACAACAAAATTTTATAGATACAGCCTGTACCTTTTTGAAACAACTTTTGTCATAAAAACACAATACATTCAGATTATGGTTTTTACAACATTTAAAAAAAAAATAGCTTTCTTAGTTTTAGAGATAGCATGGCTTTTACTACAGAAAATAATTGGTTAATTGGCTTTTACAACATTTTTTTTACTATTTTCTACCCTTTTCTTTGTGATAAAATGATGCTAAATTTGTATTAAAAGACAGATTTAGATCTAAAGTTAGTATATTTATAGTAGTAAATGCGGTACAAAAGTTTATAAATTAACGTTTTTTTAAAGTAATTATCATTTTTATCTCAAAATTTCAGTTTTTTTTTACAAGATTCTATGAGAGAACAAATCGTCGTTATCATAAACTCAGAAAAATGAATTGATATCGAAAGAAATCAAAGTTAATTCAACTTCTCCTATAAATGGCATATAAGAACAAGTTATTTTATGAAAAAAATATTTTACCAAGAACAAAAACCGACCAAGTGTAAGTCGGACTCGCGCGCGAAGGTTTCCGTACCGGGTTACATATCAAAATCTATAAAGTGGTTAGATCTACGGACGAAAGGCCTAAATTTAAAAAGACCTATAAACAGAAGGCCTTATTTTAAAATGACTAATGGTCGTTGGGTCTAACTGTTGTTAGATCTAAGTTTACAATGCATATAAGGCTTAAAACGATGAAATCATTAGGGCTATTGAAAAACTGGAATCCTGACGCGGATAGGTTAGGTTCAGGTTTTTTTTTTTTATGGCAATCCAGTAAATAAGTCCGTGACATGAGCCAATAACCACAATTAACAAAATATTCATATAAAATAATTTGTTTCATTGAAAGCATTGAAAATACATTTTCAAAATGCCTAACAAAACGGGCACCTATTACATATTTTAAAATTATATTTTTTGTCAATTAGGTTACCTACTTAAACTTAGGTATTGTAAACTTAGATCTAACAATGTTTGGATCCAATGACTATTAGTTATTTTAAATGTAGGCCTTTCGTCCAAAGGCGTTATATCCGTAGGTCTAACCACTACTTATAGAGATTGTGATACGTAACCCCGTACCGTTCACTAGGTTAATTAAAATGTGTCCCAGTAGATATTATTGATAACAAATAAAGGCAAAAAAGTCACGTTTGTTGTATAGGCGCCCCCTTAATTGTGATAATCATTCTATTTTTAGTATTTGTTGTTATAAAAATAAAATAAAATACAGTTATTTCAGACTTACGCCCAATCACAATACGTATAATTATAGCGGCAACGGTAAAATATCATTTGTGAAAATTTCAAATCCCCGGTTCATGAGATACAGCCTGGAGTCAGACGGACAGACTGACAGACAGCCGAGTCTCAGTAATAGGGTCGGTCCCTTTTTCAACTTTTGGGTACGGAACCCTAAAAACAATAACAGACGTATAAACGATCAGTCTTCGATAATATAAACAAAAAACCGACCAAGTGCGAATCGGATGGTTCCGTACCATTCGCTGGGCTAACAGTAGCTTTATGATACTTACTTGATTTTCTCAAAAAGTTAGGAGCACTAGGCATATGAAATTATTTGCCAGAAATCGTTTTGCCTTTGCAGGTATATTATTTTAAACATGAAACTTTCAGTTATATTCAACTTGAGCAATCACTAAAATTTTCTTCATAGACCCTATTTTTAAACGGTTTTATTTAGCTCACCCCGTTTGTTTTATTCTTTCTTGGGTCAAATTTAGTAATTCAAATTTCACCCTCTTCCTGTCAACCGATTAATCTGAAATTTTGTATACACTTTGGATTTTGGTGACAATACAATTATGTTTATTCATTATCATTATAAATTCAAGATGGCCGCCGCTACAAAATGGCGGATAATTTAGGTTTTATTAATCCCATCAATATGGGTATCAAATGAAAGGGCTCAACAAGCAGAATACAATGTACTATAAAATATTGAAATCCAAGATGGCGGCCGCTACAAAATGGCGGATAACGTAGGTTTTATCAATCCCATCAATATGGGTATCAAATGAAAGTGCTCAACCAGTAGAATTAAATGTACTATATAAAATTAAAATCCAAGATGGCGGCCTCTACAAAATGGCGGATAACTTAAGTTTTATCAATCCCATCAACATGGGTATCAAATGAAAGGTCTCAACAAGTAGAATATAATTTACTATGCAAAATTGAAATATACTTAGGTGCGAAACTGTTTGAAGAAGGTCAAGCCTACGTGACTCTTAGGGACTACGTATAGAGGAGTTGGACTGCAATAAAGTAACGGGCAAGAAACCTTGCAATAATGAAGCACTAAATGAATTAAACAGAATGCGAAATAAAAACTAAAAACTAGAAAATAAAAATAGGTAAAAAAAACTTTTTAAGTTAAACGGTTTTATGTTAAACATACATTGCAATGTTTAAGATAAATGTACTAAAAACCAAAAAATAATAAAATAGATACAGTCGTGGGAATTATAAACATATGCATAGACTAGACTAAAATAAAACCGTGGGGCACGGCAATTGTCTATTATCACACGTCCATCGTTGTCGGTTGAACAACTGCCTAATTAGGTACCTATAGATAGTGTAACATTACAAAAAAAAAACATTTTAATCAACGATTGTAGACAATTGACGTGCCCCACGGTTTTATTTTAGTCTAGTCTATGCATATGTTTATAATTCCCACGACTGTATCTATTTTATTATTTTTTGGTTTTTAGTACATTTATCTTAAACATTGCAATGTATGTTTAACATAAAACCGTTTAACTTAAAAAGTTTTTTTTACCTATTTTTATTTTAGTTTATTATTACCGAAGTCCTACGTTTATATACTTATCTGTTACTGGTTTTGTTCTTGGTTAGGGTCAACTAACTTTTTCTTATTTGCCATTTATAGGAGAAGTTGAATTAACTTTGATTTCTTTCGATATTAATAAATTTTTCAGAGTTTATGATAACGACGATTTGTTCTCTCATAGAATCATGTAAAAAAAAACTGAATATTGAGAGAAAAATGATAATTACTTTTAAAAAAATGTTAATTTATACACTTTTCTACTGCATTTACTACAGTAAATATACCTGCTTTAGATTTAAAACTGTCTTTTAATACAAAATTAGCATCATTTAAATTTTTTTTAAAGGTTTTTACTACATTTTATCACGAAGAAAAGAGTAGAAAATAGTAAAGAAAATGTTGTAAAAGCCAGTTAACTAATTATTTTCTGTAGTAAAAGCCATGCTATCTCTAAAACTATCAAAGCTACTTTAATTAGACTTCGGGAGTATTAAACAACTCAAAAATCTAAGACTAATGATATATAGCGGGTTATTATAGCTTCAATATTTCCAAAGATATTGATATAGAAAACTTTACAATTTCGGTTTTTTGGCCCTCCTGTAAAAAGTGGGTTTTGGCTTTTACGACATTTGTTACTCAAAGGGTCGATATAATATCTTATGACGTTGTAGATTATGTTCAGCATGTACATGGCGACGCAGTCGATCACTCTGTGCGTGCCGCACGCAGAGACGTTCGCGGCGGCCCGCGGTGCCGCTACCACTATCTTCGCGCTCATCGAGCGGCAGCCGAAGATCGACAGCCTGCAGCAGTCGGGTATCTCACCGCGCCGCGTGGTGGGAGACATCGTGCTGGACGACGTGCACTTCAGCTACCCTTCACGCCCCGACGTCAAGGTTCGCCCCTCGCCACCCCTTTTATTTAACCACTATCTGCGGTCGCATTGCTCGCTCTAACGAATGAAACCGACAGGTGCTGAAAGGATTCTCGCTGACGATAAAGGCCGGCGAGTGCGTGGCGCTGGTGGGCTCCTCCGGCTGCGGGAAGTCCACGATCCTGCAGCTGCTGCAGAGACTGTACGACCCGCTCTCAGGATCCGTCAAACTCGACGGAAAAGATATCAAGAACTTGAATTTGGGCTGGCTTAGATCTTGTCTAGGTAAATATAATAATAATATAATTAAGGGCAGTAGGTACCCATTTGGCACCCCGTACGAAGGCTGCCGCCTTATAAGATTGAGTGTTCATATTTGTCTCCTGTGTTGCCTTCCAGGTGTGGTTGGTCAGGAGCCGGTTTTGTTTCAAGGAACTATTTACGAGAACATCGCATTAGGATGCTCTAACGCCTCATTAGCAGAAGTTCAGCGTGTCGCAGAAATGGCTTACGCACATGATTTTATCACAAAACTGCCCAATGTGAGTTTTTATCGTTTTTATTAAGCTTGAATTGATTTCTTTTGTTGTTTGTATTTTCAAATTAGGTAGATACCTAGTAGGTACCTACACTTACTAAATGAAGTAGTAATATTTTTGAAATAGCCGCTGAATCAATGATACGAAGTGTTGGATTCCGAAGCGCTGCTACATTGCCGCCGCCTACCATCCTCGATCTAATGCAGATCATAACTGAATCTGAGTTTAGTCTCCTGCTCGTATTTCATACAACATAACAATCAAAATTTCCAATACAAATGTAAAGTCTCTATGTTTATCTCTGTTCTTCGAACGATAACTGTAGGGAGTATGCAAGAGAAAACTATCGAAATTGCATCGATTGCAAGCAAATGCGCATTGTATTTACATGAATACGTATGTGTGCCATAAGTCACCCAGTGTACAAACACGCGCTCGTCTCACTCTCTCATAAGGTTTTCTCTCTTTAAATACGTATGTTGTACGTATGTAGTAAAAATACACTCTATTTCTATGCAATAAAGTCGAAATTCAAAAAACTGTTTATCTCTTTGAGCTTATGAGTTCCTGGTAAGTCGTAACCGATTTCGCAAATTTGTATGGGATTCGATCATGAGTAACAGGAATACATGACATAAAAGAGCAAATTGGTGAACACATCGATACGTCAATGTGTGGTGCTACTGTCACACAAACACAAGTTGCATTTGTAAGTTCGTTGTTTGTCATCTATTCATAATCGTATCTCTTTCTCTTCATCCGAAAACTGCACTTCAAGGAAAAGGACAGCACTAAAACCAGCTCCATTTTCAATTTCAGTCAAAGTCTGATAGGCGGTCTACAGTGTCGGCCGCGTATAAATGTGTTTACTTTTGTCTAGATTCTCGCGAAGGTAGCTATCCCGACATATTAAATCTCTCTTTCACTCACATGCATGGGAGCAAAATAAGAGTAGGTAGAACAGTTTAGGTGCACACTATCACCTTCGTGTTAATGAATAAGATTGATTATGCACCTATAGTCCAGTCAGTCAAGACAATTAATTCACAATAATTCCAAAAGTTTTCAAACTTCGGTCAAGTGAATGGTACATTGGGACGACAATAAATCTCATTTTGCAACCTTGTCCGCAGTCCGGAACATTGTTAAAATTGCAATTAAATTAATTTTTGCTCTATGGTCGTGAAAAAAATTCCAAAAGTTCTGCAAACTTGCGGAAGTTTTCGATATAATATTTCATATCACGTATTAAATTTGCAACCAATTTAAGTGTACGGAACATTTTTTGTTCTTAAAAATTTATGTTTTTCTTTATTAAACTGAAGCAAACGTTCCAAAAGTTCTGCAAACTTGACACATATATCGGAAAAATATACCGAACGGTTGTATAAATTTGCAACCTTTTTCGTTGACCGGAACATGTTTATTTATAATTCTTTTTAATTCGTGGTCATTTTTTCGAGTAAGCTGGTCTCGGAATAATTACAAAAGTTTTGAAACTTGGTTGCAAACTTCGAAAACATCTATTCTGATGTATTTACAAATTTGCAACCTCATACGCTATCCGGAACTTTATGCAATTTGCAAAAATGTATTTTTTTTATTTTTTCACCTTCAAGAAAATTTCAAAAGTTTTGCAAATCGAGCGGATGGTCTTATTTTGGGATCGATACCACTATTCAAATTTGCAACTTCGCACGAGACCCGGAACCTTGTGTTATTTGCAAAAATCGACTTTTTTAATGTTATTACCGTCGAAAAAATAAATAGACATAATAAGAATTTCAAAAGTATAGAAAAAAAGTATGAGGATATCAAATATTCGTAAAAAAGGTAAGTAAACATTAATGGACGACAATGCGTAGGTGAGTAACAGTGTATTTAATCCCCTGATTCGTTTTATTAATCAAAAAATACGTACCGGCAAAATCCTACGTCCGGTTTAAATAAGCCCAACGGAATTTATTTTTGGCATAATCACCTGTCATGTAAAAATAGTAGGTACAAGTAACACAAGGTTCCGGGTCTCGTGCGAAGTTGCAAATTTGAATAGTGGTATCGATCCCAAAATAAGACCATCCGCTCGATTTGCAAAACTTTTGAAATTTTCTTGAAGGTGAAAAAATAAAAAAAATACATTTTTGCAAATTGCATAAAGTTCCGGATAGCGTATGAGGTTGCAAATTTGTAAATACACCAGAATAGATGTTTTCGAAGTTTGCAACCAAGTTTCAAAACTTTTGTAATTATTCCGAGACCAGCTTACTCGAAAAAATGACCACGAATTAAAAAGAATTATAAATAAACATGTTCCGGTCAACGAAAAAGGTTGCAAATTTATACAACCGTTCGGTATATTTTTCCGATATATGTGTCAAATTTGCAGAACTTTTGGAACGTTTGCTTCAGTTTAATAAAGAAAAACATAAATTTTTAAGAACAAAAAATGTTCCGTACACTTAAATTGGTTGCAAATTTAATACGTGATATGAAATATTATATCGAAAACTTCCCCAAGTTTGCAGAACTTTTGGAATTTTTTTCACGACCATAGAGCAAAAATTAATTTAATTGCAATTTTAACAATGTTCCGGACTGCGGACAAGGTTGCAAAATGAGATTTATTGTCGTCCCAATGTACCATTCATTTGACCGAAGTTTGAAAACTTTTGGAATTATTGTTAAATTTTCGATTTCGAATGTCTATAATGACTGGAGTACTACACGAATACAGTTTGCGATCAAGGAGCTGCAGTCGCGATTGCGCTGTGTAGCCACGCTCATTCCACCGCCGGTCAACAGTCCGATAAATGCACAATTCTGTATGAAACGTGGTCAAGATACCAGAGTCGCATAAATCCTCGACTACCTACCGGACACATCTACCTGAAAATCGTGCAGAATGCAACTGAAATACTGGCATCTGCCTGCGCAGTTCAATCCAGGACACGATGTCAAAATAAAATCAATAACCTACCTACTTGCACTTAAAAGCTTACATAAATTGGTTTCATGTTTGGTTTAATATGTCATGTAGTGAATCAATTTACATAGGCATAAGTTGGACGTAAGCAATCGTCACAAAATGTGTAAAAACACACTCGTGTCAAAATCATAAAACTCGAAGTAGGTACCTCACATTCGATTTTATTAAAGATAACAACGACACCAGATTCCTTGAACAAAATTATCCGTATTCACGGGAGTTCAGCCATTGTTATCAATTTATCATACTCACTATTCAGCTAAACTATTTTTTTTTCATCGTATAGATATTTTACTGCCGTTAAGTAAACCCTTTTTCATAAAGTTATAGGTACGTTGGTGGCCTATCAATTATTGATGCCACCAAAATATTACGAACTGTCGGTGTCGAATACCAATAACACCATTCTATGAATTTTTTAGGGTTACGACACAATGATAGGCGAGAGAGGGGCGTCGCTGTCGGGCGGACAGAAACAAAGGATCGCCATCGCGCGCTCGTTGCTGCGGGAGCCGGCGGTGCTGCTGCTGGATGAGGCTACGTCGGCTCTAGACTCGCAATCGGAGCGGCAGGTGCAGGCGGCGCTGGACCGCGCTTGTGTCGGTCGTACCACGCTCATGGTCTCACATAGGTTAGCTTCTTCTTCACTTTGTGAATGTTATCGCAAGTGCATAGTACACGCCATTTGTAGATATTATCATATGACATCTTTGCAACGCTTTAATTTGTATTGCAGACTGTCGACAATAGTGAATGCTCACAGAATTATCGTCATGGATCAGGGGCAGATTATTGAGGAAGGTACCCACCAGGGACTTATGATGGCTAAAGGTAAGTCAAATTCAACCTCTAACCACATCTCTAATACTAGATATTCTAACAAGAAATATATTTGAGTCATTGTTCATTGAACACATGATTCGTTTAAAATAAAATTGTTTTTCCGACAGGTGCATATCACAAATTGGTAACAAGAGGAAACGAAGATATAGAGCCGGAACCGATAGAAACTTTACCTGAAGAAGAAAACGCTGCTGGAGATGAAGATGAGACTCCGGCGGTTCTTCGCTCAGAAGTCAAGAGAAGGTCAACACGAAGGCTTCATAGGGGACATTCGACAAAAAGAGGTACGCGACAGCAGTTGCACTGATTTATATTGGCTGAAATAGTAACTATGTATCTACTTAAATGTTTAAAAATATGGATATAAATACATTTTTGTTTCAGAGTCACACGACTGGATAACACCTCGAGGTTCCATCGCCTCGGTTATGTCTACGGGTTTACAGAACTTCATTTACAGTTCCGATCTGGCAGTAAACGAGGAACTAGAAGAAGGCGAGGTATAGACAATTAGACATGCCATGACCATTGACCATAATTCAAAAAATACTTCCAGTTAGGTACGTTTACAAATAAGAATTTCTGCTTACAGGATGAAGTTAAGCCACTGAGTGATTGGGAGCTCTTGAAGTTAAATGCTCCTGAGTGGCCGTTCATGGTTATTGGGTCTATAGCTGCTTTCATCCAGGGTGCCTGCTTTCCTGCCTTTGCTGTTCTCTTTTCTTATTCTGCTGGCGTAAGTATTAAGTTATATATTACATGTTCTAAAAATGTACGAGAACCATTTATACTCGTAATTTACAGTACGTAAAACGTACTTTATTATCTTTTATAATTATAACGTTACTTTAATGGGGATCTGTTCCCTGTCTGTGGCTTTGATCCTAAATTCATGTACCTGTGTGTGTACACATTTCAGATCTATGTATTACCAGATCGTGCTGAAGTTGTAAGCTTGGCAGACTTTTATGCAGGCATGTTCATGCTAGTAGCCGCCGTGGCTGGGATGTCTATGTTCCTTCAGGGTACCAACTTCACTCACGCTGGACTTACGATGACGACCAGGCTCCGGAGACAGTACTTCGCAAGCTTATTGAGTCAGGTGACTTATTCTTACAAGATATAGATCACTTGGTTGATGATTTGCTACTAACCTATCAACTGACAGTGTTTTGTTTTCAGGAAATTGGATATTTTGATAAAAAATGTAACACCGTGGGTGCGATGTGTGCTCGGCTGAGTGGCGACGCGGCTGAGGTCCAAGGAGCCACCGGCTTGAGAGTCGGTCTCATCCTGCAGGGATTCAGCTCTGTATTCGTTGGATTCGTTATAGCTATCTGCTACAACTGGAAACTTACCCTGGTTGGATCCGCGTTTTTGCCTATTGTGAGTATTTCTTCTTGACTTGAAGGAGAATACGAAGATATTTAAGAGTATGGCTAAGCTTCATAGAAATTTTTGCATGTAGGTCTCTTGGCCGCGTAGTATTCTGAATGTATTCCACAGATGGTGGGCAGTATTTGGTTGGAGGGTATAGTGTCACATCAGTCTCAGCTGGACGAGCGCGCGGCGATGGAGTCAGCTACCGCTATCGCCACCGAAGCACTCGTTAGTATCCGCACTGTGCAAAGTTTAGGTAAGTTTTATGATAACCATGACACGGTTATTAAATTAACCCAAAGAAGGTAGATACTAGTGAAGATAACCTTTGATTACATTCAATAGGTGTGGAACCAACGTTCTTGAAGAAATTCCAAGAAGCTTTAGCTGAATCTTGTGCTGCAGTAAGACGGAAGACTCGCTGGCGTGGACTGGTGTTCGGCATGGGCATATACGTGCCGTTCCTAGCCTTTATCAGCGCTTGCGTTTATGGAACTATTCTTATTGCAAACGAAGGCCTCGAGTACAAAACTGTTTTATTGTATGTTATTTAAAGCGCTAGGTACAATTTTATTAAATAAGTAGCTACTTCATTATTAAGTTTTATTATTGGTTATCAGGATAAATGAAGCATTGATGTATGGCGCGTATATGTTGGGACAATCATTGGTGTACGCACCGAGCTTTAACTCAGCCAAGGATTGCGGATCTCGAGTTGTGGCTTTAATCAACAGGGAGCCCAAAGTTAAAACAGAAAACGGAATCCAAGATAAGAAAGACTGGGTAGGTAATAATTCTATGTATCTACTATGTGATTGATGGTATGTATCATATCTTGCCTTTACTCCCAATTCTTGCACTTAACACTAGCCCTCATTATATGTAGGTAATGGTGACTGAATATTTTCAAAATAGGTTGCTTCGGGCGCCTTCAGCGTAAAGGATGCAGAGTTCAGTTATCCCACAAGACCGCACATACAAGTCCTTAAAGGTTTTAACCTAAAGATGGAGGCTGGAAAGACGGTGGCGCTGGTGGGCTCGTCTGGCTGCGGCAAGTCTACCGTGCTGCAGCTGATGCAACGGTTTTACGACCCCGATTCCGGTAAAATTGTAAGTGGATAATCCAATGGCTCATCAGAAGCGCTATCTCAGAACATGTAACACATGTCGTTGTAAATGCAGGAACTGGACGGTCACGACATCCGTAATTCGCTGACGCTGCCTCGGCTGCGGCGGCAGCTGGGCGTGGTGCAGCAGGAACCTGTTCTCTTCGACCGCACGCTCGCGGAGAACATCGCCTACGGGGACAACAACCGCAAGATCTCCACACACGAGATCGTTGCGGCCGCCAAGGCTGCCAACATCCACAGCTTCATAGTCTCCTTGCCGAAGGTAATACCTACGTCTTGACCCAGAAGTATTGCGGAGAAACTGCTTGTGTGTATTGTTCCACACATGACGTGTCGGTATGCGCAGGGCTACGAGACCAACCTGGGCGCGGCGGGCGCGCAGCTGTCTGGCGGCCAGAAGCAACGCGTTTGCATCGCGCGGGCGCTCGTTCGCTCGCCGCGGCTGCTGCTGCTCGACGAGGCCACCTCAGCGCTTGACGCTAACAACGAGCGAGTGAGTACACCTCCACCACACTTGCTCTGTAGGTAGTTAGGTACATTCTGTTGTAGCTATCTTACCTATATGCGTGCTCTTCTTTGCAGGCGGTGTCTGAAGCGCTGGAGAAGGCAGCTAAGGGTAGAACTTGCATTACGATAGCACATCGTCTATCCACTATTAAGGACGCGGATTTGATATGTGTTGTAAATAAAGGTAGGTATTTATTTCGTTTCTTCAAGAACCTTACATATAATCTTGTTTTTAATTGTACAGTCATAGTTGTCATCTGAGCCTTGGTCCTTTGTTTAGGTCAAATCATCGAGCAAGGAAGTCATGCCGAGCTTATGGAAATGAAGGGCAACTACTGGAGAATGAGCAAAGCGCAACACGTGGCATGAATTAACTATTAACACATGAGCTTATTATATAAGTAGAAACTCTATTGCAATTTTTAGAAATCAGTTTCAGGTATTATTATGTGATCATTGTAAGTAGATAGGTATGTAATATTAGTGTTAAGTTATGTGATAGTCGTTAGTAGTGAATTGTACCTTTTAATCAAGCTTTTAATAAATAATTGAACATCCATTGTCATCTAACTGAAGTTATAAGTTCGCGTCACGTAAAATGAACGCTGCTGGCTGTCATTAGTCAGTTCTTTTTACGTGACGCGAAGTATAAAAACAGAGCTTATAACTTGATGTTAGACATAAAACAGCTGCTACTCTATTGAGTAGAAAATAAACTTGTTGTGAGGTAAGTGGCAATAATTTTTAAGAATGAGAACGTGCGTGATGTGGAAAATATAAAAGTAAGTATGTCTTCACTTACTTTTATAGCAGTTTTAGGCGTTTTGTACCTGTATTTTGTTACGGACATGTTTCCACTTTTCTATTACATCTCACTTTAATACTTAGTAAATAAAAATATACCTAAGCTGACAAATAAATACTTTCAGAATTAAAAGAGTTTTACATTTTACCTACTGCTACACTACGGTTTTCTTTTCTACAAGTTTTTTATCTAACTATTCATGCATATCTAAGTATTCATAAATAAAACATGATAAATGTATAAGAGATTTGTGGTTACATGTTAGCAATAGTACTACAATCTAGGCACAATACCATCTTACGCAATGCATAGATACTATCTATCTATTAGATAGGTTGTACCAAGGTTCGTAGGATTAGTAAGTATATCTAAGGGGTATTAGTGGATAGTGGAAGCTAGAGTGGCAGGCATGAAGGAAGGTAGAGAAAAGTAATATTTTTAAAGTTTTGCGCTACTGCAGGCCAATTGTTTAGTTTAAGCCTTCAGTGGTTAGGTATTATTAATAAAATGCATTACATAGGTAGTTTTTGACTTTTTAAATATTTATTGCTGACAAGTAGGTAGAACCTAAATTATAGGATGATTCTAACTAGGTAGGTCAATAAGTAATAGTAATCTCAGGTACTACCACGAATATTGCTATTTTGGTGAATGATTTAGTTTTATCAAGCGTCGCGTTACGTCGGGAGATCGTAGTTATCAATATTGAGAGCCCAAACAGGGTTATTTTGCATCTTCAAACACACTGGATTTGTTGCTGAGAATACAAGAAACTTCTCAGTAACTTTGGCTTAGCCTCGTCGATCTGTTCAAGATGACGCACAGCATTTTCCACACATTCAGGCACAGGTTTAGGTTTCGGTTCAGCAACATGTTCAGCGTCTTCAACTGTGTCTGCTATGGGCTTTGGCACATGCTTTTGTTTATTATCACACAGACATTTAATCCGCTCTAGATACTCACGTCTTCGATCCAATAATTTCTCCTTCTTTTCTTGTGCCACTTTCATTTCTTGTGCAGGTTTATCAACTTCTAATTGCTCAATCGCTTTTTCGATTATAAATAATTCTTTTTCTTGATGACTGTAATGTCTTGTTTCAGGTTCTATCTTCCAATGGAATTTATGTTGCGTTTTCATATTATGTTTGAGCCTTTTGTTATGAGTCTCCAATACGCTATCCACGCCACCTCCAATTTTATATTCATTTGGTGCGGGATTTGTTGTTTTATAACCTGGCATTCGCGGTTGCGCCCTATATGTAGGCCCACACGGCACTGCTGGCAGGCATTTTGCTTTATTTGCGTTATAATAACCGGGCCCAGGTGTTCCTATTCCAGCGGTTAAAGGAAGCCAGTCGTACCACGGTTGAAAGCGTCCTTTAGAAGTTCCAAACGGTGCAAAATACTGATTGCGAAGACATCTTGGTGCTGGCGGTTTTGCCTGGCCCATAAGATTAGCGTCAAATTTATTGCCACTTCTAAATCGCTTTGTTAGCGATCTAAATTGCCACGTTGGAATTGTACAAGGTTTTCTTTCTTCTTCATCATCCGAAAGAATCTCCTCATATTTGAGTGGACTAAACCTCTTTGATGAGACTCCAAACCCTCCCTTTAAATAAGTTTTATATTTCCCAAGTTTCACATTAGCATCGTAATCTGCGGGTCCAGGTAGCTTCTGTGGCCGATACTGGAACCTTTTTGAAGAAATGCCGAAACAGGAGTAAGGTCCTTGTGCAGCAAAGCAAGGTGGAGGGAGTGTGCTTTCCGGTAAGTCAAAGTCTCGTTTAATCGAGTGATCAGCCGGGCCAGGACGGACTTCATGTTGAGAAACTAGAAATCTTTCTGCTTTACTTCCTAAATATTTCATATTTGTTCCTTTTGGCAACTGAGGATCATAATCTGCAGGCCCCGGTGGACCGTGACGTAAGGCATTATCTTGTAGTTGTTCCACATATCGTAAGAATTTTGCATGTTTACGTTTATCTGATCTTATTTGTTCCAGACAAATTTCAAAATCAGTCTTTTCCCTTCGTAATGTATAATCTGCTGGGCCAGGTCTAACTTCACCAGTTTTGATTTCTCGTTTTGATTTCCAGTCACCCCATTTACATCCATGATAAAAATCAGTGGCCCAATTGACTCTCGTCTCGTAGAATGGTTGATCGTCAATGCCTTTTACTAGTATGCGTTTAAAGGATCCGTCGGGTAATATTTCAAATCCATAGTCTCTTTTAGAAGGGCAAGACAGACTTTGTCCGAGATTTGAATGAGGAGGAGGTCCTTTAAACAATCGCTTTGGGACTTTCGCTTGACAAATTACTTCTTCCTGTTCTTCATCTTCAACTGGGCATTCACATTCCATTTGACAACGACAAATAAGCGATTCAATGTCTTGCGGAGTGAGTGCTTCATAAGAGAACCGTGGGGTCTTAGATTTCAGAGAGGTCACGTTGGGGATTCTTGGACGAATGTCAGCGGCGGCTATCGTGTCAGTGTAAGGTTGACGAAATATCGCCGTCTTTCGGGGCGCAGACGACAAAAACCCATACTTGTTTTCTTTAAGCGGTTTCACTATCTCCCGATTATATGCTGCAGGATCGGTCATCCTGAAACAATCTCTTGGTTCTGGGAACCTATCTGCCAAGCCGTAAGCCGCCATTATGTTCCAATCGATTTGTTTTTAATAAGATAAAGTATAAAAAAGTATTACAAAGTACTTGTTAAAAATAACAAAATATCAAAAATACAAAAAATAAATTATTTACTACGTAAACCATGATTGACAATAGTTTGAAAATTTTGGTCAATAACATGTCAGTGCATTGTCAATGTTTTGGTCAATGTGTTACATGATTGAAAATCGCGTTCAAATTCAATTTGCTCCTCGTTGATTGAAAAAGAGTCGTTATAATTTTTTTGTATGTATAAATACATTTCATAATTTTAAAATGGTTTTAGTTGTAAAAAATGATTTGGGGAAGATGCAAATACAATATTTATGAAAATTTTGTTATTAAAATGTTAAAAATATATAAAAGAAGGGCCACTGCAAGGTTTATATTTTATATAATGTTGTTTTTCAACAATAATTACGAATTTAAAGTAGCTTGAAACGGAACGGATTTAAAACACCAATCAGCGTTCAGTGACGTCACTCCTGTTATGACAACGTATTTGAGGTTATAGTTGTAGTAAAAAAGTGAACATTATAACGAGAATTAATTGCATTTTTCGAATAAAAATGGAAGTTGGGTATGTCAAAGCAGACTCCAGGAATCTACCAAAAGTTAGTGTTGACATGGTAGTGACTTTTTTTGTCGAAAGTGCAGAGTTTTCAAGTGTAGAAATGAAAGGGACTAAACTACTACGGTATGTGTAAATCATTAGTTAAATTTGTATTTCATTCATTCAAAAGTCATTGACAAGTTTGGATAAGTAATTAGGTAGGTATAATAACTATGTTTCTTTTGCATACAAGCAGATTAAACTAAGCTTTTATCAAATATATCCGCCGACTTACGTCAAGTGGTCTTCACAGCATGGAATGATGGTCTTTGGGGAATAATTGTTATTCCTCTTCACAGCTTGAAACCACTTTTTTCGCAGTTTTGGGTCAGAAGGTCCAGTCAAAAACAATTTATTTGGAAACTTCTTTGAAGTAGATGGACACATTGGCACAAAACATACGTCAACACGGCTTTTTTTCGGAGTATCTATAGTATAGTTATGATCGCCTGATGTTGATGGATAGTCCATTTTAAATTTTTACAAAAAAATGTCTCGTTAGTCGAGAAAAATGCAAAAGTATAAAATACATAGAGGACGTACAGTACGTGGGCCAGTGAGTGACAGACAGGAGTGACGTCATACGAACTATAGATCCGTTTTCGCGCGAAAATTCAAATTGACAATTTTAAACCCCATTTTTTGCAGTAAATTACAGTCTTTTCATTTTTTTTATATACTTGTGGTCTATTCTACATGGAGTTCTTTGAAATAAACACAAAAATAAAAATATCGCATCTTCCCCACTTATGGGCCGCTAGTATAAAGTTACTTCGCTACTTTTAGTGACACCTGCCATTCTAATCATGTAAGATTTAAACAACTATAGTGGTCGGTCATTCGATCTTTTTCAATATAAAAGTTTTTTTTTAGTTTTTTTATAAGCCTTGTAGGCTTTTGTCTACACTTTGGATGCTCGCAACGTGTATAAAATATATAGAAATACCTGAGGGAAATACTGTTTCAAAATATATATATAAAAATGAAACCCGTTTTCCGTTGTCACGACATAACATGAAAGAAAACGGCTTGACCGAGTTGGCTGATTTTTTTTCAAATGTTCATTGAAGTCCAAGGATGGTTTTTACGGTGAGAAAAATTCGAATAATTGCCGGGAAAGCCCTAAAACAGACCTTTTCTTTTTGCCATACAAATGTTTTCTTACTAAAATGTAGAGTCAATTTGAACTTTATTCCTACACAATAAAGTTCATTCTAAGGCGGGACAAAGTTCGCCGGGACAGCTAGTAACTTTATAGATATTCAGCCTATCCTATGAACTAAAGTTATTTTTTTATAGGTAGATACCTGCTACCATTCTCATCAATTCCAGGTATTTACAAGTAATAAAAAAGGACTCAAAATACAGACAAAAATTATATTTATTAAAATATACAGGCATTACATCAGAGGAATCATAGAAGGAGATAGAATCAAATCAATGTTAAATTATGCATGCGTGCAATTTTTGGTGCAATGTAAACACTAAATTAATGATTTATTACTGGTAATTTATTACAAGAAAACGAAAATGTGGGCAATTATTATTTATCTAGTGATCAAAAATAAGAATTATTACAATTTGATATGAAACAATATCACAAAGGCATTCTAATTCATTTATACGAATACGAAATAGCTATCTCAAAGAGTTGAATCAATAGTGAAATCAAGATTTAAAAATACTGACATTACAGACATAAGTCATAACATTCAATTACATGATGCAGTTTTAAACAGATTTTATATAAACATCTTCTAGCATTTATTCTTAGTAACAAATATTTTTTAGGGAGACCAATATTATAGGACTAAATAATTATATTGAGACAACTAAACGGAACAGTTTTCTGGCATAGTATAACTACTTCGATTACTAGGTGCCTTTGGTTGGTCTCCACTCACCAGTACAGAAGGCGGCGCGAGTATATCTCCTCTAAAAACCCTCCTTTACGAAAATGTTTATAATCGTTTGGACGTCCCGCATCACAAAATACAAAATAGTATTACACTTCTCTATTGATGGCTTACTTTAATTAATTATCATAATGAAATCATGGGAATTCCGAGCGGTACTTAAATCTAAAGTTAATTCAATGATATGGCTATCTGCCCATTCAAGATAATGCACTTAAACCATAAATGATTGAAAATCAAATTAATCACAGCAACGTTGTTAGCTTTGTTGAGCAGTATAATGATATGACATTATGCACTTGATAATAATGCAATGTAAATTAAAGTGCGGTGCTCTTTGTTAGTGCGAAACATTGAAATAAGAAGACATTCAGGTTTTATTTAAATATTAACTATTCGCCAACAACTGAAGACTTTTCATTGTGATATTAAAATGTAAATTAAAAGATGAGATTACTTATAAAATAAAATAGACAAAAAGAGATCGCATTGCATTATCTTAAGCGATTACAATCGAGGTAAATAAGCTAATTTATTACTTAAAGTTGAAGGTAAAAGTTTCAAGACTACATTCTTGACAAAGGTTAAGTTAAACTTGGATATTAATTTAGAACAGAGGTCGCGAAAGTTTGCTTTGAGTGACTTTGGAAACCACTGCCCTAAAACTCACCAGAAAGGTCAACCTTGTTTATTTAAAAGGTTTTTAATTTAAGAGAGACAAAGATAGCACTAGAATGAAGTGAAGGTGTATATTTCCACGGTTGAGATCGTGTTTAATTTTGAACCTTAATTATATTTAGCTAGGGATTGCAATCCCGGTAGTGATAAATTGGAGGCATATGGTGCCAATTTGGAAAAGAGGATTCGCTCCAGTTTGAGCTCTATTGACCACCGTCAGAACACTCAAAATGCCTAATCTTGCTTCAGCAAGACTTGAGTTAACCAACTTTAAAAAAACACTAAGAGATTGCAAACTCTATAAGCAGCTAACTAAACTTTACCAACAATTGAGTGAATAGTATAAAATTATCTTAACAATATAAATGAAGCTACATCATCAAACTACGGGATTAAATGCAAAAGTAAACATAAAATTTATATTCTTTGCAACTTAACATTTTTAACAACAGTCTTTTGATACCAATATGGAAATATGAAAATAATGAAGAAATATTTTATGGAATGTGAATTTGTTAAAATTAAATTCAGACTTAAAAATAGTAGATAAGTATAGAAAAAGTTATTATAAACATTATGAAGCACACTTTCTTTTTTGGGTTTTAAAAATACTTATATCTAATATAGAATTATTGGAAACCGAAAAGAATACTCATAGCTGGGACTTACATTTGACAATTCTGTTAACTCGAGAACCTTATAAAATCTACGACTTGTTACACATACACGTACCTCTATTTTATGTGTATGCTTAAAGCTGTTTTTCTTCAAAATGTGAATTCCGAATGTAAGTCCGAGGAATATATAGCTAGACGAATTACTCGACTATAATTCTAAGGTAAATTATTTGACATGTAAGGATGCTAGCGTTCCTGGTTCAATACGCATAGCAAAGATTGCGTCTATTTACGATACAAAAAAACGTAAAGGCCGCGTATTCTGGCATTGTTTCTGTGACACAGGAAGCACAGGAATAATGTATTGAAGAAAGACGTCATAGTTTTTTCATCCAAAATAGAGATCATTTCCGAGAGTCAAACACAAAAAGTGTGTTACTAAACAGAAATTCTAAAAAACTAGTTTATTTTCAATATTTTAGGATTTGTCGATAAACAAGTTTGTGTTTGGAAAAAATGTCTATCTATGTGCTTTCTTTTGTTCCGGTTACTTTCTCCAGTTCTACCTACATCTAGATGTAGTTATCACGGATTTACAAATGCACTAGTTGCCAATACATAGAATGTACAAATTTTGCTTTACAATAAGGCAAACTACTGGTGGGCTAGCAATCGATTTGAAATCTGACTCAAATACTTAACTATATTCTTCATCTCTAATTACAAAGTTATAAGATATGGCGTTGTTCAACATTCAATTTGAAGAAAGTCGTGTCAGAGACGGAGTACCTCTTTAACAGAAACGAGTAAATATGTACCTAACATAAGGTACATCGCACACATCTAAAACTTATGGCCCCTACTGCACGTCTCAAATCGATTGGAAGCCTCGAAGTCACTATACAAATACATGTCCTACATAGGAAGTACAAACGCTAAGGGACACGAAGGTCATCTATACATACGCATGAGTCTAACTGAATTAAGAGTTCGTACTAATCAATCACAATGAGGACCCTGCAATGAACAAAGATACTATTCAGTCGATCTCCTGATTAAGACGAAGGTATAAAATACGTTGTATAATAAGGAAACTACGAGTATAAGGGTGTCTAAATATTCTACAAGTCCCGTTTTGTTGGGACGTTTGGTTTCGACAGGCTGTTTTTGGACAATACAAGGGATATACGAACCAGGAAAATACAAATTTCCTGATTATTTTCAAGGAACAATATTCGCTTATTTTTTGTCTTTTCCTAGAAATGTCCGGTCGCTTTATTTTGACACTAAATTAAATATTTTTGATTGGTTACAGATTACGCGATTGTATCTCTGTTGGTGAGTACAAAATCAGCCTGTATCAGCTATTAGTTTAGAGCCATTCCTCAGCAGTGAGAGCGCTCCGGAGCTCGCATTCTGAAGACACGCTAGAAGATAGCGCCACCTGATCTATAGCTTCCAGTGTCCGCGACACTGCCATCATTCTTTTCAATAGATTCTTCGTAGAAAGTATCAAAATCTGGAAAAATCATTACGATTCTTTTTAGGACTACTTTCAAAAATAAAATTGAAAAAAAAACAGGTAATACATTATGTAGGTATATCACGTAATGAAACTGACTTGAAAGAATAGCTTCAATCTTTTATTTCGTTAGTTTCCTTTTTTTAAATTTGTTACTTATGTTTTTTTTTATCTTATCTTCTTAATTTATATTTTTGACACATTCAAGTGTAATTTAGGGTTACCTACAAATAAAATATCTATTCATCTTTATCTAAAGAAACAAAACTAACCTTGATTTCAGATCTGAGAGGTAGAATAGCGATGAGCCACCACAGCCAAGCGGGGCCGTCTGGGCTCTCCCACCAATCCTCCTGTTGGTGGTTAAAGTGCGGCAGTAGTCCGAACGCGGCCTCGATTTCCGAACGCACTGTCCTATTCATACTGTTCAACCAAAGCAACGCCTTGTAAGAGATCTGCGTCGCCATTATACGAAGCTCCCAAATCACAAGTTCTTCTGTCGGCGTGATGTCCGTCAAAGTCTGGATCCGCGCTACGTCGCATCTGTAGAAATATACACCAATTATTTTATTATCTGAGAAAGGCCTTTGCCCAGCAGTGGAACACTGATGGCTAGATAAGATAAGATTATCTATGATGATTCCTGTCTTACTGATATTATAAACGTGAAGTTTGTTCCAAATGATATGATAGTTTGGAGGGAGGGATGTTTGTTGATCTCTCAAACAAAAACCACTATTTTACATTTGTTTACTTTATGTATAGTAGTTTAAACATCAAAATAATTCACAGACTATTTAATTTATCGGTATTTCCTAAATATAACATTTGACGAAATTTGAAATTGGACATTTAAAAAGCATCCAATTTGGAATATATCCAAGTTGTAAGTAAACGAAGAAGTTGGAACAAAACAAACAAAAATTTCAATTATTAAGTATGTTTTATAAAAGTTAAAATCTTACCCGTCCCGGACGTCCCTCTCGATAACAGTGAACCTAGACACGCCCACTGTAGACAAAATACTGCGGCCGTCTTCTAAATGAACGCAGTCGCACACTTCAAGGACCTGAAATTAAATACCATACATTTTAGACATATTACTTTGAATAGTATCACATAATATACATTGTATATTATATTTCATATAGGATAGAGAATCGTGGAGAAGGAGGAGAGAGGCCTTTGACCAGCAGTGGGACAACAACGGCTAGATAAGACAAGATTTCATAGTCTAGAAGTAGATTGCCATTTGAAGTCTCTGTTTCAAAATATAAGAGATTCTGGTGGCTTTTCCCACTAGAATCTCTTATATTTTGAGATTTTATTATGAGTGGAGGGCGAGCTCTTTTGTGTTCTCGGTAGACCCCTAATTGCTTTTAGAAGACAGTTGTCTTATGAATGGTGGTCTGTGCGAGTAGGTTCTGTGCGTGAATTATAAATGGTTTTTCTTTAAATCCAGAGATTACCATCCGTTCATTCCGTTGGGATTCTAAAAGCTTTTTTCCTCTTATTTATAAGACAAGAGTCGTATTACAAAAGACTTCGCATTTGTAGAGTAAGCTCATGCCCCACTAGTGGGGACAAAATAAGGTACCAGCCCGTATTTTGTGAATTATATGAATAACTAGCTTTTGCCCGCGACTTCGTCCGCATAAGATTTTTTGTTTTCTCCCGGCTGTAAGTCCCGCTGCAACAATGTCCCACCTCAATTCAGTTTTCTGCCTACTTCCTACCCCCTAAGTACGATGACGTGATCATTTTGATCTTATATCCGTTTTTAGGTAACCATCTATTACCTTACTAAATTTCATCAAAATCCGTTCAGCTGTTTAGGCATGATAGAGCAAAACTCCCAGCAAAAACCATAAAAAATCACTAACTCAATTCAGTTTTCTGCCTACTTCCTACCCCCTAAGTACGATGACGTGATCATTTTGATCTTATATCCGTTTTTAGGTAAACATCTATTACACCTTACTATTATCACCTTACTAAATTTCATCAAAATCCGTTCAGCCATTTAGACGTGAAAGAGCAAAAGTCCCAACAAAAACGACTAAAAATCACTAACTCAATTTAGTTATCTGCCTACTGCCTACCCCCTAAGAACGATGGCGTGATTATTTATAGCCTATGACCATTTCTAGGTTATCATCTATCACCATACCAAATTTCATCAAAATCCGTTCAGCCGTTTAGGCGTGAAAGAGTAACAGACAGACAGACAGACAGACAGACAGACAGACAGACAGACAAACAGACAGAGTTACTTTCGCATTTATAATATTATATAGTAAGTATGGATTAGTATGGATTTAGTATTAAGTGCCTAAATATAAAGTTTCATGGTTTTATCTTTGAATAATGACGATCTCCCATACTAACTTTCATCCCTTATTACCACCCCCTTAAGCCGTTTTTTTTTCTCAAAATAAAAAAATAAAACATAGCCTGCGACCTTTCCTAGGCTTTAGTCGAACTCTGTAACAGATTTTATGAAAATAAGTTCCGGAGTTAGGTGTGGAAGCGTAACTTTGATAGGACTTCCATACGAACTTTCATCCCTTATTTCACGTCTATACAGGTAGATATTTCCAAAAAGCTAGAACAAATATTTATTTATTTAGTACTAAGTGCCTAAATATAAAGTTTCATGGTTTTATCTTCGAATAATGACGATCTCCCATACTAACTTTCATCCCCATTTATTACCACCCCCTTAAGCCTTTTTTCGCGACAAAATATAGCCTATGTCCTTTCTCAAGGTCTAGACAACCTCTCTACAAAATTTCATTGAAATCGGTTCAGTAGTTTAGGCGTGAAAGCGTAACAGACAGACAGAGTTACTTTCGCATTTATAATATTAGTATGGATACTTACAGTTCCATAATCAGAATAGGTGCGATCCCGTTCGTAGGCCACCATGCCGAACTTTCTGGAGCCAGACTCCAGAACCCGTCTGATCATCAACCAGTAGCGAGGGTCGAAAATGAACAGCGGGCAGGGGATTCTAGAAAACATACAAGTTGTTTTTAAACTGAAACTGGGTTCGGCAAGCGCATCAGTCGTTCAAAGCTGCTTTCGTACGAGACAAATAGAAATCTTTACGAAAGGCCTATGTTCAACAAATTTACAAAAATTTAATTATATATCATAATAATTTAATTATGTCATTTATAATTATCATTGCATTAAACCTTACTTTCTTTATCTTTCCTACATAAGGTGAGGGCAAATAACATTATGGACTTACGTTGGATAAGCGACTGTGCATACAAATATCGGGATGACATCGGGCTCCGGCGGCTGAGGCGAGTTTAGTGCATCAATAGACGCTAGAGCAGCGCAGATGAATACTGTTTCTCTTGTCTGAAAAAAACAGCAATAATCTAATTAGCAACGAGTTGCAGAAATGGTTATTAGAGCTAACTCTCCATGTGTCAGGCACGATGTTTAATAGATAAAGACTTTATCGATCTTTTCAGCGACGGGGGTTCGCTGATTGTTTATTTAAAAGTTTAGGTATTAAATGAACCCCGATGATAAGCAGTTTTTTTGTCTGCTTATCATGTTGGCTTCCGGACTGTTATTAAACAGTGATTGCCGAACACAAATTTTTCTTTTCTTTTTCTCGGGATAGTAGCCATACAGACATTCAAAAGTTCATAAATAGGTGACCTTGATTCACGAGTCTAGCACAAAGACGTCAATGACCCTCTTCACGTATCTTAGAGGGCGTATTTATATTAAAAAAGTAAAATAAACGCGACGCAAATCAGCCCACTTTGTTAAATATGTTACAGAAAAATGAGAAGGCGGCGCGAACGCGTCATACGTCCTTTTGCACGCAAATAAGAGCAATAAACTTGCCAAATAAGAACGTTATTGTCACTTATATAAATAACATCATGTCCATCTATGTAAAAGTAAAACGTACCGCAGCCAGATCGAAATCTTCCAGAGATCTTAGACAGAGCGCGCAAGATTTCCTGTAATCCATGGAGCGTTCGATGCAAGTGCGGCAGTAGTTGTGTCCGCAGGGGGTGGTGACAGGGTTCGTGTACGCGTGGTAGCACAGCACGCACTCCAAGTCGCTCGGCTTGAGCCACGACGACGCCGACTGCGACCGAACGGCCCTATACAAGTCTCGCGTAAGCCGCCTAGGGTCCCGTCCTTCGCTCATCACTGATATTGCCTAAAATAAAAAACCCCAATTTCTTTGTGAGTTGTGGCAATTACTATCTTACAGCCATTAGCAGAATAGGTCATCAGGGCTAACGCTCAATTAAGACTAGCTAACACATCAATGACCTTTTCTGCATGTAAGGATAAACAAATTAAACAAAGTATACGATTGAAGTTTTTAAACAAAAGCATAAAAATAATGTTACGTTTATGTAGAGCTAGGTACCTAGTTACTAACTTTGCTTTAAGTAGTAGGTAGAAACTAGAAATCAATAAATAGTTCGACGTTATGTAACTACTTTAATAATAATAACTGGCTGAACGTTGCGCATTTGTACAAGCGATCGTGACCTTTCTAGAGCAGACATGAGTAACATTTTATGATTTGCATTTCTAGTTAACTGCACTGCGTAGATAATAACGTTAGCAATTATTACGTAATTTCATACTAATTACACAACATACCTAGGTTTAGGAAATAATTCGTAAGGCCGGAGGGTTAGCTCAATAAACCCGGAGTTAGCTGCTAACAAAGGGTTAAATCAAGATAAATCAATACAAATTATTTATTTAACCCTGTGTTAGCAGCTAACTCCAGGTTTATTTGGCAGCGCAAGTGGGCCTAAGACTCTAACTAAAACAACAAATCAATAGGCTACCTTTTAGAATGAGATCTAAATGTGTTCTGTGTCATTTCACAAATCAGCCCATCTTAGATTTCTATAAAAGTCACCATTGTTTTATTACAAGAAATAAACATGCATATAATAAGTAATAAGTATAATAAGTACTTAGAAGTAAATAAGAATAGTTTGAGTAAGAGAACAAAGGAAATTGTACGTACACAGCCGTAGGTATATCGTGATCTTTTTATATGTTTAAAGCCAAAACGTATCGACCGCGACGTATGTACTTAAGACAACAAAGAGATATAAGAAGAAATAGTCCTTCAGTGTGACTTTGAACTGATAGCGGTCGACGAACCACGTTCAGTGACATTGGCAATACAATTTTGTCACTGATAAACTGAAATGTTAATGACCTATGCGAGCGATGTTTGTGAAGTATATTTAGAATGACAGACAGAAAAACCCATGACGTAGGTATCTATCTTTACTTATGTACCTGTTAGATTTTGTGCTATGTACTGGTGGCAGTAGATTACCTGCGCGAGGAGACCCCGGGCTATGTTGGCGGGTGTGTCGGCGGAGGCCGCGACGCGGGCCAGATGCGGCGCGGCGTCGCTGTGCCTCCCTGCAGCCAGCAACTTGCGAGCGTGATCGAAACGAGTCTGCAAACATATTTACTTTTGCTTAAACTATCGCGATACCTTGCATCGAAGTATTAACCTTAAATGATGTTTTCAGGTTAATGACCAATAAGAATGATTTACATTCAAGTCGCCAAACGCCAATTAGAACCTATGCCGTGTTATTAATTTTTATTTTAAAACGTAAAATGTGTTAACTCGCTTCTTTCATAACGCTATCCTACAATTTTTTTTTATGTTACTGTGTACTTAAGTAGATAGTGAAATACTTGTCAAATCGCTTCACTCAGGTATAAATTTCATTAATAGCTTACATAAGCATTGGCTGTGCCATTAAATTTGGGCCAGTCGTGTAACATCGCGTCAATGAACCGAATATTATTGCCACATTATCGGTCTGCGTTAAATAGAACCTACTTTTATTTATTTAAACTAATTTGTTGTCATAATCAAAATAATTCACTTGTATTTTTTTAATAAAGAGAATAGACTGAATTTGTATTTCTGGACGTCGTACTTTCAAGTATTTATCATAATAATAATTTAAGTACATAATACTCGTCATTACCTATTGGCACAGATTACCTAATAGTTACTACGTACTAATGGGCAATAAAAGTTAAGTTAAAAATAACTTTTAAGATTTTCTAAACGACTAGAAAATTACGTAAGTACTTATATGAAAGAATCGGTAAAAATTAAGTTAAAAATAACTTTTAAGATTTTCCTAAACGACTAGAAAATTACGTAAGTTTATGAAAGCATCGGTAAAAATTAAGTTAAAAATAACTTTTAAGATTTTAATAAACGGCTAGAAAATTACGTAAGTTTATGAAAGCATCGGTAAAAATTAAGTTAAAAATAACTTTTAAGATTTTCCTAAACGACTAAAAAATTACGTAAGTACATATATGAAAGCATCGGTAAAAATGGGTATTTTATGTCTTTGGACAGTTACTATATGAATTCTATGGTAAGGCACCCTTATAATCTGTTTAGATGGAAAAGATACTCGTAGCAATGAAACAGTGTGAAAACTAGGCAGTTTTTAATGCGCTGTCAAATTTAAAAAATGATTGAAGTAGTAGAAATGTTGAGCGACAGACTCTACTTATTTGGTAATGAGTATATTTTATTGTGACCTGCCTGCTAACAATAGGTACCTACTATTGCATTACAATTCTTACCTGCGGAGACAAAAGCAGTGAGGAAGGCAAGTCAGGCACCATCCGCCTGGTACTCTGTCCATTGGAGCGCCAAGGAAACCGCCGCTGTGCTCTCACTGCCAGACAAACAACAATATCCTATGTAATATTATCAAAACGTTCGTATTGTAAAACTAAAAACATGCAAGTGAAGGAACATTGAATTCGCAAAACAAAAACTTAGGGTCTCTTATCGTTTTAAAATATTCGTGAAAGTGCGTGAAAAATATAAATTAATTGAAAAACATACGATTCGCTTTGCTTAAATAAGGATTAAGCACTGTATCACCAACATGATTCATCTCAGATAATTTGGGTACTTAGAAAAACAGGGGCAAATCAGCGTGACCTACAAAATGGTCACTGAGGCGTAACAGATCTATTGAATAATGCAATTTCCTAGAAGCCCGGACTTAACATTATAATTGTATAATTATTGAAATCGGTTCAATTGTTTTAGTAAGAGTTTCGTCTCAAGTTTATACAAACCTATATTAGGCTTCCGTCCTTTGGAATTATTCTATTGGCTTCATAACATCCGCCATAAAGCAAAACAAATATTATCAATCGCATGGGGTAAGTACGTTGACTAAAATCTATCACAAACAAGTCGCCAATATTTCTTAATTCATGGCATTTAGTTACGTTACGTCAAGCGTAGCAAAAGTCCTACCCAAGGTGGAACAAAAGTTAAGAGTGTTACCTCCCCCTCGTTACAAGAGTGTATAGAATAGAGCAGTGCAACCATTGCCAGAGTAGCTGAGAAGCCTCTGCTGCGACATTAGTCTACATAACGGTGGGGGTTACGTAACCGAACGCGACGTAGCTCGACTTGTGTTTGTTATGTAATCTGGCGTACACACGAGCGGAAAGCGACTCGCTACTTGCTATCACGATAACACAATAATTGCCAACCCGATTTATAGCTATTTTCACGGCCAAAGTGCAGAATAATTTGCAGAACTCGAGACGGTGAGTTACAGGTAATCAGGTTAGTTCAGGTTGAAATGAGCTAATGTAAAATTAATTATTAACGGTGTATGTTATGAAAAATTAAAAATGGTTATCTAAAGAAATAATAAAATAAATAGCTACAATAAAAAATAATAGGTTTAAGTAAAAGAAGTTGTTTCGCTAAACTCCTTTGACTTAGACTATCAGTAGCAATATCGTTCAAGTTCGCCGCGCATCTAGTTGACGACAATGCATTTTACAATTTGCCGTTGTTTTTACAACGGTAATTCGGTCAAGAACTACATTTTGATTTTTATAATTTTATTAATCGTTTAGTTTTATGCGATAAATCTGATTTATAGTTCGCAGAATCTAACAATGAACTTAATCGTCTTTTTTTGTAACCTAATCGGCAACCACATTTAAGACAAAATATACTCAATAGATAATTTAATAATAATTAAGATATACGGTAGGTACTCTGTGGCTACTCTAGTAGAAGAACGCTCTAGTTCGATCAATTGAAACCTACTCAAGTGCCTTAGATACAGCATTCCCCTTTTATTTGTGTCATCGGTGCACAATAAACGACTATTATGGCTTCCTAACATATTTGTGGTAGAAATCTGCAATACGCAAAGTCCATGTTCGGATGGAATTGTGGCGAGCGACGAGCGAGGTAGCTATATCGCGAGCGTAACGTAACCTGCGACCCACGGTCTCCATTGCACCGACAATGTACTTATGCAACGAATGTAACAATTGGCCGATTTACATAATAGCTGGTGGTGCGAGCCGATTATCGAGCGGACGCCCACGCGCCCGTGTCACCGCCATAACGCAATTATATTCGCACAAATATTGACATTATTTCACGTGACTTATTTTGCTGATCGATCGGGAACAGTAGATTACAACCGGATTACATAAGCTATAATACTGGAGTTTACAAATATGTGCTCCAAAACTTTTTTAATTATAAAAAGATGAAATTTCAGGGACGTAATCCGGTTAAAAAACTGACCAACTTGTCCCGATAGACATTTTGGTCGATAAGCCGATCAGCTGATCGAAATTAGTACCTATGGCTGGTTTTTGTATAGGGTAATTCCGGGGGAGATGGCCGTACGGGAGAGATGGCCTAGTCAAAAAAGTCCAATAAACGCATGTTAGATGGTGCTGCTAATACTTTAGCTTGCTTCGAATTGTGTATTATAACACCGGTAAGCAAAAACAATAGCGAAAATAGAAAGAAAAGTAAGTATAATCTACCTCTTTTGTTTTTACCTAGTGTGAAAATAAAATTGTGAGTTTACAAAATATAATGTGATTGTGAAGTTTCCATCAAATTCAGTTTTTATGTTTTTTCGGGACTACTTATGACCCGTCTTAAATATAACTTTAAAAATAAAGACAATAAATTACAGGTATTGTTACTTCTTTGGCCTGGATATCTCTCCCCAAAAAAAGGGAGAGATGGCCAGTTCTATTTTTTTTTTTGTCATTTTTAAGTATGATTTTATTAGAAATGACTCGTTTTGTTTATATAAATCTGTATATTAATGTCCAAAGTTTAATTAAAAGCAATAATTGTAACTTACATCCATGTAGTTATATTTGCACATGGCTTTAAAAAAACTATGGCCAACTACCCCGGACTTCCCATAATTTAATCCCATGTGATCGGGAAAGTTTTTCCCTTGATATTTTAGAACGAAACAACTAAAGGCGGTTGTTTCGTCGTGGTATATATGCACAGGTATTTTCCTATCACTACTTAAAACTATAAAATAACAACGGATTCTTCAATACAACAGAAAATGCAAAAATAAACAGTGCAATGTTATGAAATCGCAATGGCATCACATAAACAAGAACTATGAATAATACATGACGCTAATCAAATGTTAATGGCAAATGATAGATAACAATAATATCACAAACAGATACAACAAAAAACAGACATAATATTTTATCATTTAAATAAGCGTAGCAGATGGTGAAACAAATAATAAGTACTTGTAAAGAATCTAAAGAAGTTTAAGACAATTAATGTTATAAGAAAAATAAATTCACTATGGCAATGAAGATTAGGAATGTGAGTAAATGCAAAGCGAAATCCATAAACATGTAGGAACTGTAAAAAGTACAAAAACTAACCTGATAAAGACGAGCGTTTGCGAACTGCCAAGTCGTATCCATCACCACTTTTCCGTCTTGTCTCTCTACGAAAATATTAAAAAAGTTTAATTGAATATTATAGTAGTGTCAACCCAAATAGATCACCGATTAATGTAATAACGTACCTGGAGCAATTATTTTCTAATGGCAGCATTTTCCTAATTAAGTCTTGTATTAAAGTATTAACGTGTAAACTTTTGGGCGCCTGCACTCCACAGGGGCAGGAACCATGGTCCTGTATACATCTAAAACCAAATAAAACATTATTATTCGCGGTACGAAAAATTTTTTGGAAAATTTGCGACAAACGAAACCGACCTGGTACATCGAGTGTGTCCACATTGTCCGGTGACGGGTAAGATAGGAAGTCGCTTGCAGTTGGGGCACCATAAAAATCTTTCATGAGGAGTTTTATTATTACATGCGTGTCTGATGACCCTTTTCGCTACGAGGCGGGCGTGCGCCGAGGGCGGTGACATCGCAGACATTGACCGTTTAAACAGCCTCAGCGGCATCGGGGAACGTACTGCGTCGTAAGGTAATAGTGGAGACACATTCCGCTCCTCGGAACATCGATCATGCTTACAAAACTTATCACCATCCTCATTTTGCAATCCCTCCGAATCGTCTTCGGGCTGTCTTGGTACGACAGTTGAATTTCCAAGCTGGTCGACTGTCTCGATATCACAATTTGACATAGAACTATGAGAAAATGATTGCAACGACTCAACCGCTTCTGAACAGCTCAGTAATCTATTGGGCGCGTTTTGAGTAGGAACTGTGCTAGGAATCAAAGATGGCAACTGAGAGCCGGCAGTTGGCGATGACTCGGAATCAGTTGTATCTGGTCCCGATTGAGAACTATCCTCGTCTCTCACCGGCGTCAACGAATCACTGTGGCTCGCCGGTGTGCGAACTTCAGACGACAATCTGATGTTTTCATCCGTTCGCCACGCTTGTCGGTTTTCGTCCGTTTGCGTCCACGGCCTACACCGCAACATTTGTGTTTCTTCAGCCTCATCTCCCAAAATAGAATTTGAGTAAGCGTCATCTGTCTGCATCGGTTCATTGCATGGCGTGCAGATGCAGGTCCCCCGCCTGCGTCTCTTAGCTATTGAAAACTGTAACCTGCCTTCTACATTTCTTCTTGGTATAGTATTTAAATTGTCTGTTTCGGTTGTAGAATATTGCAAGTCACTCGGGACGTGGTAGGGTTGTTGCCGCGTTCTTTGGTATGTGCGTGGTGGCTGCACACGTCGTTCGAGAGGCATTGAATTCTTTGATAGAAATTCTTAATATAATAGTACTAAGCGCTGTAACTTGATGTCTTCCCATACAGTGTTTTCGATCTGCAATGCCTGCAAAAAAAAAACTCATTATGCCTGTACTTACATACATACATCTCTTATTTTATATAGGATAGGCAGCGACCATCTCCTTTTACTTGCTGCTACTCTACTCTTTCGCTTCATCCACACTTAGAAGTCTTTCTTACTTGTTAGCCAACACGTAGTACCTACTTTGAAACCCTGCCCTACAATAATTAACAGTGCTATAAAAGCATCAACAGACCTCTCACATTTTTGGAGCAAAGAGCACTTTTAGAAACATTTCATAACATCAAGTGCCAGCTCACGGCTGATAGTCAAAACTCTTATCTCGCGTGTACCGCGGCTTAATGATAACGTCTCGTTTATTTTCACGATGTGTCGTTGAACTTACGATAAAGATGTTAGAAAATATTTTTATGACTAAGAATGTTAATTGGATTTGCTGTAAGTATACAGTTAGCACTGCCTCAGCGATGTCGAGTAATTTTGCTACCTATAACTATTTTTGTTATATTAAAAACAGTTTCGTTTAATAGGTAGGTACCTAATCGTAAATAGCCCTTCTAGTATTTCAAAGAGATAAACAAAAGCTGTAAACTGAAGATTTAACGATCTGTCAGCAAGATGCAGTTTAAATAAAGAAATGTTGAACTTGGCCCAGTGAACGTGCGAACCGGTTGGTGTGAGGTAACTTCTATCCGAGCCTCCTATACTACGTAACGCTGATGTCGATTTGCCACACACTTCGTTATGTTACACAAATTAACATAATTTTCATGGGTATCATATCATATTACTTGCATTGACAATACAATAATATGCACAATAGGTATTATTTAACTCAACAATGACGTTGCTTGGAACTATGCGCAACGTGTTAAGTTAATGCTCTAATTACATTTGAAGGAGTTGAATAGGTAACAGTATACGTACGTGTACGTACTAAGTCACACAATTAGGTCCGATTGCTAAACATACATAGGTATTGTGAAAATCAATAACTAACCACACGGCGGCGAATTTAGTAAGACTTATCTTGGCACTCCGGGCCACTTAAATCTACTTCTATTGTTGTATCTATTTATAAAGTAGTCAAATATTCAAAAGAATAAATAACACAATTGTGTAATAAAATCCCTGAAGTATAATATAACGGTACAAAAACGGCGAATTGATTCATTCTTGTGGCCGCAACAAAAGATTACATAAGCCCGAGATGTAATACTTATTGCTAAAACTATGACGTCCGTTGTTCTGTTCTGACTTTGAATTGCTAAGTGTCGACATCTGTAATTTACTTTAAGGTTCGTAAAGTTGTTATGTACTCTATTCAATAGGTAATCATTGACTAAATGGGTCATTTTCAATTTGGGCGTTTTGGCATGACATTTCTTTTTTTTGAAAAATATTAGTTTCATTCGACAGAGGGTCAATAGAGATATATTAAGGTGTATATGGCTGAGCTTAATGAAAAGTATTTAATGAGATATAGCTATTTAAAAAAATGTGCAGCCACGTCTGTGACCACCTGCCCATGTCGGTGATTTTAGGTTAGCATTTGATTGGATAATATGCTGTTATCATTTATCTTTCATCAGCATCGTCTACCTGTTGCAGCCCACTGCTGGACATAGACCTCTCCCATTGCACGCCACTAATATCGATCTTCAGCTGCTCGCATTCAGCTCCTGCCAATCGAGAACTCGTGTACTCCAACGGTTATCGGTTCTACGTCTAATACCCACTACCATCTCAGCTTGCAAAGCTATATCGATAACCTTGATTCTCTGCCGGACCACTTCATTTCTAATTTGATCATGCAGAGGAATGCCGAGCATAATATTCCTCTTTATAGTCTGCTGAGTGACTTTAAATTTGTGGACCAACCGTGCTGTAAGTGTCCACGTTTCGGTTCCGTAGGTATGTCATGTCGCGTAGGACGCACTGATTGAAGACCGATGAGTACAAAAGAGTCAGCCAGGTCATTTGCATCTGTAGTAGATCCTGCAGCGTTCCTGTCACGATGACGAAGTTGTCAACAAATAGCAAGTGAAGTGAGTGCAATGGCGAGTACATACCCAAAACTCGCCATTAAGGTTGATTGTCCTTTCCAGTTCAGCGTTTTGAACTTATCCTCCATTGCATTTGTGAACAATTTCGGGGAGATGACATCCCTTATCTCACACCTCGGTCCTCGATGCAACGGTGTATAGGTCTTGTTTGCTGATTCTTTATTTGGACGGACATGGTGGCGGTTTCGCTTGGCGACATCTTAACTCTTATCTCTCTCTCTTTTCTCTTATATATTATCTTTTTCACTTGGATGTATCGCAATCTGATTGGCATCGCTGCAGGTACCCCAGAACAGATCAGATTTCAATCGAGTCAAAAGACCTTCTCGTAGTCCATTAATGCTAGTCACAGAGGCTAATTATATTCTTCAGTTTTCTGTATAATCTGCCGCAATGGGATGTGGTCTGTGGTGTCGTATCCGCTCCGAAACCCAGCCTGTTCCGGTGGTTGGAATCCGTCAAGTCTTCGCGCAAGACGGTTTGTGATTACTCTTGAGAACAGCATATGTACGTGGCTTATATGGGGAATGGGAAATGGGTCAATAGTTCTTCATTAAGGTTTTGTCTTCCTTCTGGAAGAACAATACGACCATACTCTACTCCACGCCTCCGGTGTTCTCCCTTCAAACAAGAGAGCGTTAAAAAGGGGTTTCTACCCTGAGCACGAGTGCTTTTAACAGCTATGTTGTGAGGTACGTCATATCCAGGGCCTTTCTTAAATATAATAAATATCTTTAATTAAAAAAAAATGGATTACTTAAATGTATTATTTTATTTTAAATTAATGGAAAATATTGACTACCAGATTGTGATTGTATTCGAGCACTCTTCGTCTTTCTGCTTTTTTTTCTCTACTCTTCTTACTTCTTCTGTCTTTTTAGACTTTTTTTGCCATCTGTGAACAAAAAAAATGCTATTGTGCAATATACCCCGTTTTTATATGAAAAAAACTACTAAAAAAACCTTTAATTTCCAAAAACGTGTCAACTTGCCCAAGACGTGGACAGATATGTCCACGTGTTTGATGCGTTTTTTCGACCACGTTTTTGATTTTTTTCGAACATGGGCGGCTTAACATAATCTAAAACAACTGTGATCCTGTTAGGATTTCAACAAACATAAGTCCTTTTTATTAGCTATATCATAAATTAATAACACTTGGCAAATGCTTTTGGTTTCTAAAAAATACCATTCACGTCTATGACGCGTTATGCTTTCCAAAATTGAAAAATGAACATATAAAACAACTTACCTTGGAAAAACAGCCGTTCTCCTCTTTGACAATCGCTGATTTGAAATGACCGACACTTATTTTTTTTAGTCTAGTGTTGCCAAGTCATTACGTAAAGTATTTACAAAAATATCGATCAATTTGTGATCAACCACGTCTGTGATGCGAAAATGAATCACAGACTTCCGACCCCTGTAGAAATTGATTAATGTGCTTAATCTAATAGCAATTTCGATATTTCGGTAGACAATTTAATACTACGGACGATAGACTAACATAGAATAACTAGTGAACTAAGATAAAAATTAGAAAAAATCACAAGTGCCAAAAATTGGGTTTGTCACAGGACACGTCGCGTGATATTTTGAACGTTTTTTTTTTATTTATTTTAAATTACATTCGCTTTTTATAAACGATCATGCTTCCCCAGAAAATTCAAATAAAAATACGTACATCAAACAAACATATAACTCTCTAAGGCGAATATTTGAAAAATATGAGCTATGCACATGTTCAATACTCAAATTGAAAATGACCCAAATACCAATCAATGATATTTCATAACGCTTACTCATAAGTTTTCAGCTTCCACGAATAAAATGACTCAGAGTAAATAAGTACAGTGTCTCCATAATACGTCAGGCTTCTGTTACCATACCTAATAATGTCCCCAATTACCTATAAGTACCTGATTTTGAAATTAAATCTATATAACCCTAATAAATTAGAAACATAAATCCTCAACCAACCTATTTACTACATTTTAATTTCAAATACAGGATGTCTTGCGGACGATGGCTATATAAACAATGGTCTTAATACGCGGCAACAACTAACAGGTAAAAAGTTGGACGCACGTTTAATGCCAGTAGACACATTACATACATTGGAAATTATTCATGACAAGCAGTCAACGTGTGAATGTGAACAGGTAGACATCTGCTACCTAACCTATTGCTCCGTGGACGGCTAGTTTTTCGGCAGAGTCGTCGTCGTCGTAATGTGCTGTGTACGAAGGCTATTCGGCCTAATACCTTTTAATTTGCTGCCTAGTCTATACTTAAATCTATAAGCATTGACGACTCTGAGTCTCGTAGAAAACGTATCTTTCGCAAAATCCGTCAATAACGCTCCCAAACTGTTGCCACAATGTAATTTACAAATGTACACCCTCAGAGGGTCGATTGACATCCTCCTCCCACTCCGATTATATTTTGTACTTTATACCTAACACTCATAGCGGACACCCTGTAGCAAACTGCTGCAATACCCTCAACGCTTCATCTGCAGTTATCAGAATACGGTATAGAGCAAGTTAAATCATCGTCTGGCAGGGCACTGCTTACAAGTTCTTACGCAAAACGAAGTAAGCGGCGGCGCGGGCTTGCATAACCCGACCCACTGGCACACTGACTCTGTACAACATTGCGCTTGCACTCACTACCACCTACTTACATTTGCTGCGTTATCGTAACCATTACTACTGTAGCGCGTAATTAACTCGATTAAAAATCTATGTGAAAATAAAGTAAGGCGTTCCGTTTGCCAATAAACCATTGCACTTTTCCTAACTAATCTATAATACCACATGGTTAACTTAGCGATTGTAATAGAAACGACATTCAAAGTATTGTATACTTGGCGGCGACGACGGCGGCGAAGCCATGGCAGGGGGGGGGGGCAATTTAAGATTATTTTTGCTTCTATTTAGGCAACTTGTTAAATTCATAAAATAATGAAAAGCTGGCTCTTAATAAAAGTAATTTTAAATAAGAAATTTCATTTATTTATTTATTGATAAAGTGTAAAGAAAGTAAAAAATAGTTTTATGTTCGATATCCCATGTTTAGCAGTTACAAAAGGTACCTACCACGTACCTACCTACTTTCAGATAGGTAAATACTTTATCCACTTTTAAATCTAGGGCTTACACTTATGTAGACATTAAATAGGGATTACATAACTCGTAACAATTTGTAAACATGTTGTTTGGCCTTGTGAGGTTTCTTTATAACGAATTTATGTTATTGAACTAGCTAGAAAACACAAAGGTGTAGAAAACAAGTTACAAACAAGTGTACACACTATTGATTAGATAATTTGTACAAGAATGTTAAATAAAGTCACGCATTTACGAAAATGGATCGACGGTGAATCATGCTTAACGAACTCGCCCATCGAACATCACCTCCATAATTTATCATGACTCAAGTAGTAGACGAGACTTTTTGGGTTGGCCAGCTTACAGGTCGCCTAGGGGCCGCCAACTCCCAACTGACACAGAATAATGAAGTCTCGTATCAACTAGGCAACAAATGACGAGCAACAAGTCCAGCAACCTTGCAAAACACGGCACGTCGACCGTCTGCCATATCTACAACATTGTTTGACCACAGTTCTGCGCTATTTTTCAACAAGTACGCCTACTGTTGCCTTTTGGAGACGCTATCTTACAAGCAACAGGCTGCCCGCGACTTCATACGCATTAACCTCCCACTGACCCATTATAAACCCAGACACAATAGATTTTCTATTGTTTTTTTTTTCTGGGATGTGAAAGATTAATAGTAAAATCTTGGAAAATGTACAGAATAACTCAAACAAAATAATATAGCCTGTGTTCATCAGAAATCATCAGAAAATGCCTTAGCAGGCTACAATATTTAGCAGTTTCATTAAAATCAATGGTTTTTGTGTGAAAGAGTAACAAACATCCTCTCATCCATCCATCCAAGCCCCAGACATTGACATTTTAATGTTAATAGGATTTAAAATCATTTTGAGGAGAGATGGGTCAAGACTGGAAGACATATAAAATGAGGGGACAAACTTAGCCTAGCAGTGGGTTAGAGATAAAAGATACATGGAAAATTATTAAACGCATATTATAATTTCAAAATAATATTATGGTTCAATGCAACATTTTCTTAAAATCTCAGTCCAATAGGAAGATACTGAATATTATGATAATTTAATACTGTTTTACTACCAGTATTGGTTGTGGGTAATGTGTCTATCTCATCTGACTGTGAAAAACTGTAATTGACTGTTAAGGTTTATATTTCATTGCTACATATGTCTATCATAAAAGTTTTTCAAAAAGAATAAAACAAAATAAATAAAAATTTTGTCCCTGATCTTTGCAGAAAGACTACCAGAGCTGGATTTATTTTTCTTTAGATTAGAAAGACAATAAATACAATACAACAAGAGAGCACTGTATAACTATGACATAGGTACTTTGCGAGTTAGTATATCCTTTGTTCAAATGCTTCCTGGTGCCAATCCCTACTTGACTCCTTGTTATGTCATGTTCTTATTATGTAAAGCGAAACCATCATGTTATGAGTCATGTCAAAGCTAAGACAAAAAATTGTATCAAAAGGCTTGAAATTTTTTGAACAGCAATTAAAATACAAACTTTTTTACCTAATAACAATGATCTTTAAACACAATTAAAGTGTAACAACTACAAAATAACTTCTGAGACAAGATATCTGCTATACAATTGGTTGACAATACCTAACCACTTCAAGTTATGTAAAGTGTTTTCAAATGTTATGTAAATGGAGACACATGTCAGTTGTTTTAGAGCCCACCTCGCGAGTACGGTGGAGGCGATCCGACCCGCCGACGGCTTTGAATCTGAATCACCGTCCAGATTTAACTGTGATGCACATCATTCAGGCAGCATCAGTTTGTTTACTAGGTGTTATAGCAGTCGGCATTACCACCGCCAATAAGATGTGTGACGAAATCACTCTCGATACCTACCTACACGTACCCATAGCACAGCTAAGCGTTCGCGTCGCCGCAAAGTACCTATACATCCTATGGCCACCATCCCTTCAGCAACACCCTTACATAATTTCCTTACGTAACACCGCGTGGCAACGGTACCATTCATCATCCGGCGAACTTTAATATCAAAATTACGTAACACGCACCAATGTCAACCTAACTTCGAAATTCTACAATCTGATACCTATGTATTTACCGGTTAAATAAATAAAACATTACGAAAAAAGTTAGGTTCTGTTAATTACCTTAGAGAAAGAAGATGGGGCGGGCTTCAGTGCCCGCCAGACTGCTAGAACATAATCTATTTGCACTCCGAAAATAAAAAGTCCCGTACATAAACAATTCATAAAGTTATAATTCAAAACTCAACAACACAATCGAAACTAACCAGTACCACAAGTTCCACACACTATTGCAAAGCAACAACTGACTGACAGTCGGTCGTTTTGACTGACTGAGTGAGAGAGAAGGAAGAGAACCAACGGTGTGACCAGATTCACACTGCGAATTCTACAAGACCTGTATTTTAATTTTATTATAAGACATTGCACTTTTATTTTTTGATTTTTTAAAAAAATCTAAAAATGAACTCCAATAACACACTAAAAAAGAAAAAAAAGAAAAAGTTATATAGGTATTACCTATTTTTTATTACTACAAAACACCTACATTGTAGTAATAAAAAAATTGGAGCTTCTCCCATTGGTGGAGTAAAGTTTTAAAAACAAATTAACGTGTCTCAGTGATTTCAAGCATAAATTAATTTTGCGTTATATACATTGCTATTCCTATTATGTACAAAAAAGGATAAATCTATAGAAATAGCAACATCGAGCCGACATTTGGCTAGAGATGAGGATCCAGACAGTTGAACCATAGACAAAAGAACGGAAAATAATCCAAGTTTTTTTGTGATTGTTTAAACATTGTTAAAACATGATTGCCAAAACCAAATAGATAAAAAAATTAAAAACATAAACATCAAAAGTGATTTTTAGATATTTTATGTCTAATCGATTACGCTAGCGCCAATTTAACGACAATGTTGACAACCGAATCCAAAGGGTTACATATTGGTTACATACTAACTAGGTACCTATCTACCTACGAGGCTAGCGCGAATCATTGCACATCTCAATTAGAGGTATCTAATATAGGTACCTACACTTACAGTTTGTTTTGTAGGTATTCTTCGGCAACCACCGAAGTTCACCCTTTCGCAGTTACAAATAATAGTACCTACTTATAGCTTTGGAGGGCATACAATTACATAATTGCGATAACATGTGCATGTAAGTGATGTGCTTGCAATCTGCAGTTGCAGTCCGCAGGCAAGGTTTAAAGATGCTAAGTAAGCAAGGTACGGTACCAATGCGGCCAATGCCAAGCAACTTGCTTGCCAAGCGTGCCAAGCAAAGAGCTGACATGACATGACAATCAGGCTAGAGATGTTCAACTTTTAGTTGAAATCGATTTTTCACCTGCCTTACTCAAATTCGATTCGATTTTAAGAATAAAATGTACTGTACGTACTGTACTGTACGTACGCTTGGTTGTTTGAGACCAACATGACGTTGAAAAAGTTTGATGGGATTTAAGGAATTATTTTTTATACAATAAATCCTGAAAACTTTCGAACCAAATCATTTCGCAAATGGCCACTAACGAGACGACGGACGAACGGCACCATTTGCCACAGATTATAGAGCTATTAGGTAGGTACCTTGCCTACTTACTTGATAAGTTGCTGCAAGCAAGACAAGCAACAGTTTGATATTATATTATATTATATATTTTGTTATTTCTTATAATTTTTGCTTCGTAGATGGCGTGACTGTAAAGTGTAATTTGTTTGTTAATTGAAATCTTGCTTTCACGAAGACTGTGTGGTTGATACATGCTATAAGGTAATTGTAAAAATATCGGCTGTCGTTGTGGTACCTAGTGGTTTATGATCTGACGCAGTGGTTATTACACGGTGCTGGTTTTTTCCAAGTAGCAGACTTTAGACATTGTGGTTTCCAATAATCTTGGAGTTTGGTGTGACATTTTTGTTGAAATGGTGTCGTGGTCCAAGTGCATTACTATAAGTGTTGGTCAGTGTACGTTTGTTGCAGTTGGGTCACGAAGCGCTAGTGTTACTGGCAGCAGTTAGGTGCAGCGCTTCCAAGCTGTGATTTAACCCCGAGCACTCTACCGGCGTCATGGACGACGACGGGGATGACAAAGATGACACTAAGAGGTTTGTTGAGTACACAACATGCAGTAGCATCAATCATCATCAAAGTAAATCCACCAATTCAGGTCTTATTACTATATAAACGAGAAATAAAGCAGTCTTTAGTTTATTGGATACAGGCGGCAGCCTGCAATTTTGTAGGTATGCATTTAATGCCATATCTTAGAAAATTTACTTAACATCTTGAAATAATGTAGGATATGTATACTATGTTAATGTGTAAGCCACATTTTTCATTTATCATTAAAATCTGTTCAGTGTTGGGTGTAAGCGTGAATGAGGAGCAAGCAAATGAACTCCCAGTCATCCATCCAGCGGCACAATCATTGATGTTTTTAATATATTGGTAGAATACACTGTTTATTCCCACATCTTAATTATTTAAATTAACAAATTAGCCTATACATTGATATTGTTAGTATTAGTAAATCTTGTACCTATTACTTCAAAAAATACTTGCTTGTGTCTATTTTGCTGTAAATTGTTGTTAGAAGCTCGTTCTATGAGTATGACTGGAATATCTGTTTGTAGGAGGACACGTAACTTGAGTGAGAAGAAGAGGAGGGATCAGTTTAATGTTCTTGTAAATGAGCTTGGCTCCATGATCTCGTCCAACAGTAGAAAGATGGACAAATCTACTGTCCTCAAGTCTACAATATCATTCCTCAAAAATCATAATGGTAAGTACTTTTGCATAGAAAATGTTAACAAATTGTTTGGCAAATATGTTAATAAACTTGTTTTACTCTGTGCAGTCCATTGCGCATTGGTACCCATAAGAACAGTTAATTATGAAATATATCACTGGAGTGTAGGTACTATAATATTTTTAGAGCTTGCGTTGAGCACTTTGGTATTTTTTCAGAAATAACAGTCCGATCTCGAGCACATGATGTTCAAGAGGACTGGAAGCCATCCTTTCTCCCTAATGAGGAATTTACTTATTTAGTACTTGAGGCCCTCGAAGGATTTGTCATAGTGTTCTGTGGCAATGGAAGGATCTACTATGTATCTGATAGCATTAGGTCACTTCTTGGCCATAATCCGGTACTTGTTCTTTTATTATTAGGTATTTCGTTGTGAAGGTGTTTCTTTTCTTATTTCTGTCAAATGTGGTTTCACTGGATGGACATCAATGTTATTTGGCCATTTTATCTAATTCATTGCCTGAACATTGTTCTTTATGTGTCGTTGATCAAATTAATAGCTTTTACCAGGTTGTATAGAGCGAAACTAAAAATATGGTGGTTTTATTTTTGTTAATGGATAACAACATTGTTTTATAATGTATTATAAATAATTCAACTTGATTTCATATTTCAAATGTGATAAAATAGTTTACAATAATAAACCATACAGTTTAAAAATTTAAATTGCATTTATAGTAGTTTTTATATTTAGAAATCAAGGTAATGTTATCATTTGGGAAAGATCTTGCAGGCAAGGCATAGTATGTGACCTTGCCATTGGCAAAATGTATCTTTTAGCTATGTTTCTTAACTAAAATTTAAGTGTTTTCAACTCATCCTCGAGTAAAGTTTTTTGTGCACCCACTGATCAGTTCAGTACTTTATTAGATACTAAAAGTGAGTGCATAATCATTATGTACTTGTTAGTGTAGGTAATTTTGGTAACAACATAATGAACAATAATTCTCGGCAATACTAACATGATGCTAGCTATGACGACATAACTGTGACAAAGGGCAACATAATTGTTTTTACATCTCGTCGATCTTCAAACAAAACAAATTGAACATGTAAAATGTTGTCTTGGTACTCATGTTAGCTTTGCTGCTAAAACAGTCACTTGGCCGACCTCACCATTAATAATTCAGTAAATCTTTCGCAATCATGTTACATGAATGTAATGAATAATTTTATCATTTTCGTGTTTAAATTTAGGATTTGTGGATTGACTCTGGTGAATTTTGCAGGTTGATATAGTAAACAAGAATATTTTTGACCTAACACCTGAAGAAGATCAGGGGAATCTTTACAACTTTTTGCAGAATCCTGGAGCTGCAGTAGACCCTATACAAACACTAGTCAAAGGTAAGTCATGGTTTGACAATTTCATTTATGTAAAAATACTTACACAAACACTTAATCTTAATCAATCAATAATCGTATATTCGTATCAAATTTATTTCATTTAATAATTAATTATGAGTTTGGTACTTTAATTGCATTGCGATGTTTAATAACATATTGTTTTACTTAAGGCTACCTGTGACATTTTACGCATTTATCTTCATATCTTAGAAAACTAACACAATATCTTAAAATAATATAGCCTAATTGTTATTCTGATGTGCAAGCGACAAAATTGGTAAGTTTCATTAAATCTGTTTAGTGGTTTTTGCGTGAAAGATTAACAAACATCCTTCCATCCCTAGCCATAAAGATTGACTTTTATAATATACTAGAAGCTGCCCGCGACTTCGTACGCATTTATTGTCAGATCTTTGAAAAAACACGGAATATCTGCAAATAATATAGTCTATGTGTTATTATGATGTCCAAGCTAAGTTATTGTAAAACTTCATTAAAATCTGTTCAGTGGTTTTTACGTGATGAAGTAACAAACATCCATCCATCCATCGGCACAAACATTGACATTTATAATATTATTAGGAAGGAAGTAGGATATGTTTAAAAATTTGCTCAGTGGATTATACATACACTTATACAATAAACTGAGGTTAGTTAAGGTAAAAGAAACAACACCAATATGTTTTGTTTTTTTGCATAAGTTTATACAAATCTAGGAGGCACGTATTGTTTCGATGAGAGTCACATAAGTGACAAAGTAAAGATTTAGAGTCAAGATTGTTTTGCTGTCTTTTCCACCCCTGTGGTCTACTTTTATATGTGGTCGCTCCACAGAACTGCAAGTTACAGCAGCTTTCATACGTCTGTGCTCCACAGTTGCTCTTATTTTGCTATGCGATAGTCTTATGGTACTCAAATGCGACTGATTTTTAATTTACGATAATACAATGATTGCTGGCGCCATGTTTATTATTATAATATAGATATTCTTTGTTTTATTGTTGATTTGTTTTGTGTTAAATGCTACTTGAAGTTTTTTCTTTTGTTTTCTTTTTTTGCTCTTACTTGATTAGTCTTTGTATACTTAAACAGTTTATAGAGATAATTTCGTGATTATAAGGCGAGTTTTGGGCGCTGAAACAGAACGTTAAATTTCTGCCAAGGATATATTCCTATTTATGTTCCTAAAACACGTACATTGCTGTTCGCTAACATACAAGAATGTCAAGTCTTTCACAATAAAACTACTCGACGGATTTTGATAACATTTTGCCTGTTTCTGTGCGATAATCAAGTTTCAGCCAATTTATCGCCGTTAATTTCTTACAAAAGCACTGTAAATATAAAGGGTATATTATTACAAATTACTTATAAGGATATTGTTAGGTAGCAGTTTAGATACTACGTAATGTCAATATGATTTCCGATTATGCAAGAAACGCCTTTGAGCAACACGACTTTTCAAACTTCAATTGAAAGAAACGCGTAGGTATTATGAAAACAATTTGTCAGGAATCTCAAGCAGTAAATACGTGTTTACTAGGTAAATAGGTTTTCATGCAGTTTTTACTAATACATTTTGATTCAAAAATAAGATTTTTATAGTCTAGAAGGCATTGCGAGATTTTAAATGAATCCCAATAAAATTTCCGCTCAACTATCATTATATAAAGTCTTTTTCAGTAGATTTAAATCGACCAATTGATAGTAATGAGAGGGCGTGTGTTTCAGATAATGAGATTCGGTTCCAATGTCACCTTCGACGAGGCACCTTGGACGTCCGAGATGAAGTTTCTTACGAGCTCATTCAGTTCAGTGGCCACTTTCGTAAGTTTCACACTTTTCTTATTATTTATTCAACGAAACTTGGTAAACGTCTTACCTAATTCCTATTCAGAGTTAAGGTCCTTTTCTTGTCATGCTTGCTTTCGCAGCGCCCAAAACCTATCATTTCATTCATGTTTTTCCTTTCATACGGGTGGTACGCGAGTAGTCACTAGTGTGCTATCACTCGCATGCAGACCAGATCCATATTACTAAACAAAACACGCATGACAGGAAAAGGGCGCTAAGACTATTTAATTATGCTGCCTGTCTTGAAGCATTCAGAATAAAAAAAAAACACTAATGTGTGTTGACTGGGTGTCATTTGTAGACAGGAATGTTTAATTGATGGCGTGCGATTTACTTTAATTTTAGCTAAAACTAATCCTCTAACGAAAGTAATGGTTATAATAACGAAAAATAACGCAATTTGATAGATATCTAAGATGATGTTTAAAATATTTTTTATATTGTCGTTCTTTCACGTCAAATCCTCGGCTTTTAAAAATATAAATAAAATGTTATTTATGGTTCTAGGTAAAATTGTTTTAAATATATAATGTAATACCATAACAACAAAAAAACGTGAGCTACTTAAAAGTTACCTGGGCGCCTTGTTTCGAAAGTTATGCCAGGACTTATAAATATTCATGAAACCTGAAGCCTTTTTGTCCCCTTTCTATTGTCAAATTCGGAAACTTAAGGAAAGCTTGTAAGCAGTGAAAAAATCTGAGGAGTGAAGACTAACAAAAAAAAAAAAGTAACACCATCAACAAGGAAAATTCAAGAAAAAACTTGAAGCTTGCGAAATTTTATTTTAAGTAATAACAACGTGACCATTTGGGAGGAACGAGAATGTTTTATGAATTAACAAGGCTTGAAGTAGAAAATAGTAGATATAGAGCACATAAGGTCTAGTTTAAAGTTTAGTTTTAGTCCTATACCCCCATAATATAAAACGAGTTTTAATGATTAAACGAAGTTAGTTCGTTTAGTTTGACGTTTCAGCTATGGACAAACTAACGACGAACTATCTTTTAAACTCGTTTTGTATTAAGGGTGAATGAGTGCAGATTACTTTCAGTCCTATTTCCTAGGTCTACGTTAAATGGCATCGAACATATTTGTATGGAGCCTGGTATAGTAAAAAAAACGGTATCAATTAGACTCAACATCCCCTATTTGAGCTAGTACGGAGAAAAAAAAGTTGGCGGCCACTGATGAAACTTATGTCAATCGATAGAGAAAAATATAATAAGTATAATAATAATAATAAGGATAGTATTTTGGACAAATATCGAAAGTGATATACTTTCGGAGGTATACAGGGCACGTCCCCATGTTTCCACCGAACCCATGTCTAATCTGGCACCATTCAAATACTATCTGTTTTGGTCCATTACACTATTTTGGTTCAAACAGCGACTTAGTTTTTGCCTTTATCACTTCCTATTATTTAGTCAGGCTGAAAAACAGACGCTCTACTAGATTACTTCTCTTAACTACTCGATTTTGTTAATTTAACCACCTTAACTCAACTTCTAAGTTTTTGAAATAATCCGACTTAGGTAAGTCTTCGATGTCTAATACCCCGAATTTGTTGTTTTTGCAATACATGTAATACCATTCTGGATTCGGAACAGCACAAGGCAGTTTTTAAAAACATTTGTTCATTAAGTTCAGAGTAAATTTTTTTCATGGCAGCTGCTCAAAATCGAGCTATTGTTTTTGGGAAAGAATTAAAATTAACTTTGACAGTTAATTTGTCGATGTTCCACTTTAATCATCAACGAATTGTTTTCGCCATATCATAAGTAACTATCGAAGAAGCCGTTAACGTACTTTTCTTTTTAATTAATTGAATATTAATCGCTCTCTGATACAAAAACCATCAAAAAGTGGTTCTTTTTTCAAAAATCGCTAAAACGGGTCTAACTCGATACTCATAAGACTATTCTATGGGCATGTTAGGCTTACTTGATGCACCTTAAGTCCATCTACCTCCAGTGTCAGTTTGCAGGCCTATTTTTGGGACACCCTGTAGAACTTTGAAAATGTTCACATGTAACAATTTCCAAAGTTCTTTCATTTTCAAAGTTCTATATTTCCGAAAGTATATCACTTTCGACATTTGTCCAAAATTACTATCGTTTTTATCTATATTTTTCTCTATCGATTGACGTAAGTTTCATCAGTGGCCGCCAACTTTTTTTTCTCCATACTAGCTCGAATAGGGGATATTGAGTCTAATTGATACCGTTTTTTTAGTATACCAGGCTCCATACAAATATGTTCGATGCCATTTTTACTATACCAATTAGGTTGGATGCTCTGTTATTATAAAGTTTTTTTCTTATCTATTTAATATTTATCATCGCTCTTAATAGGAATAAAATTCTTAATGCATTGTTATGGGAAATTAAAAAGTTCTCAATTAATTTATATTCACTATTTCTTATATTTGATAGGAACCAACATGGAGTTCGAAAATGACGAGTTGTCAACATACCGACAAGGGCTTGAGTCCAGGTAAATATTGTTACATCTTTGTTTTTTATTTATTTTACGTATTTATCACATCGTTTGGTCTTGCTTCGAATAGCAAGACCAAAGTGAAAGACGTCATGGCCGTCATTGCGAAGAAAAAGTGGGTATGGGCAGGACACATTGCTAGAATGGACGAGAGTCGATGGCCGAGAAGGGTTCTAGAATGGCGACCCAAACCCAACACCAGAGGGCGCGGCAGACCACCGCAGCGCTGGGTGAAGGACATCCGACGACACGGAGGCCGGGACTGGATGAATCGGGCACAAGACCGCCTAGAGTGGAAGAAGAGGGAAGAGGCCTATATCCAAGAATGGATTTCCCAAAGGCCACCATGATGATGATCATGATCACATCGTTTCAGTCTAAGTCAGCACATTACCTTTAACACGCCGCTTGGCTAATATCAACCACAAAATAATTTAAAATAATATGCATAATAAGCGATCAAGAATCGAATCTACAATTTTACTTTACGTATTTAGAACAAGAAACTTTGTACGTATTCTAGCTAAGATTAAAAAGAGGTCTTTTTCTGTCTTCAGATTACTGTTCGTGTGCACGGGAAGACTTTACACGCCGCAGCTGATCCGCGACGTATCACTAGTAGACTCCAACAGGAACGAGTTCACATCCCGACATAGTTTAGAATGGAAGTTCCTGTTCCTCGACCACCGCGCGCCGCCGATCATAGGCTATCTGCCCTTTGAAGTACTCGGCACATCGGGATACGACTACTACCATTTTGATGACTTAGAAAAAGTTGCTACTTGCCATGAAGCACGTAAGTATCATTTTTTAAGTATAGGTGTCATTGTCTATGCCTATACTCCCACATTCCGGGGTGCTTCCACATTGCATTAGTATACTAAACATTTGTTATAAAATGTTTACAAACGTTACTAAACATGCAATATTACACTTTCACGCAAAAATCATTGAATAACTGAACCTGAAATCGCGCGCGGGTGGAAATTAATTATACAAATCATACTGAATAATACTTTCTTTCTAATCTGTTTAAATCTCGGACTGCTCTTGGCTCCCCGCTAATGCCTTACCTATTATTTTTCCAGTAATGCAGAAAGGAGAACTAACGTCGGGTTATTATCGGTTTCTGACAAAAGGCCAGCAGTGGATCTGGCTGCAGACTCGATATTACATCACGTATCATCAGTGGAATTCCAAACCTGAGTTTGTAGTGTGCACACATCGAGTAGTAAGGTAAGAGTTTTATATCTGTCTACCTATTTTAGAGTATCTCGCTACTGGCAACGAAAAATTAGAATCGGTCGCAATGTTATCTTATTCAATCCTGTTATACTGTTGAATCTGAAAGATTAAAACTGCATTTTCTATCTCAGCCACAAAATTATAATTAGCACACAAAATATAAAGGTTTTTTAATGCAAAATTGAAACATTGTAATTTGTAATCTACTATATAAAAATAAGTCGGGTTTTCCTTCCTGACGCTATAACTCCAGAACGCACGAACCGATTTCCACGGTTTTGCATTCGTTGGAAAGGTCTCGGGCTCCGTGAGGTTTATAGCAAAGAAAATTCAGGAAAAATTTCAACAGAAAAGCGGGAAAATCTTTTTTCACATACAGAACTTTTGAGTCGGTACGAAGTTCGCCGGGTCAGCTAGATGTTTGTATAAAACTACTACCGCAAGAAACGGCAAGGATCCTACCGGCACACAGTATAAACTAAACTGATTTGCATAACCTTTAACATCATATAATTTCCCATTTAACAGTTACTCGGATATACCAAAGGCGCCGAAACAAGAAGGTGAGGAGGTTGAGGTAGTAGCGAGCGAAGACGTGGAGATGACTCAGGAAGCGGTGAAGAAGCAGCCCGTGGAAGACCCACCCGTTGCCGTCTCACCCTCATACATGTCTGAGGCGAGCGAGGCCTTCCCGAGCTCCTACCATTCTATGTCTCAGGTAAATATTGTTTCTTTGATTTCTGCATTCTTATTTCCCTGCGAACTTGTTTGTTCTAAATGAATCTATTTCATATCTTAATGGGTTGCCAGTGACGTATTACGTGACATTTGTCGAAGTGTACGAGTGGAAAAATACATTAATGACATTACATATTGAGTATTTTATTAGGCAGGTACTGATAGTTTCACAAATAATTTGTTTATTGTAAATGTATTGTGTTGTTTGTTACATACATATCTGTCACGAACGCCTCTCTCCCATCGGGGTAGGCAGAGACCACTTCTCTCCACTTGCTACGACTCAAACACACTTCTTTTGCTCCGTCCACATTCATGAATCGCCTCATACGTGCTTTGTGCCATTATTCTGTATATTTCTTATATTTGATTTCTATTAAGTTTTCTTAGATCAATTCTTTGTATTCGAAGAGTTGTTATTCTATTCATAGCCGGCACGGCACAGCAAGAAAATGAGACATGTCTCGTTTGGTGTTCAGGCGGCGTCAGTGAAGTCGGGGTCGGCGAGTAGTATGTCGGAGCCGGCGGCGATGCCGGCGACCGCGGCGACGTCGTGGTCGCGGGTGCCGCAGCTGCGGTACACCAACTGCTCCGACACAGCCTCCGTCTCCAGCAACTCCTCACAGAGAAATAGCATGCGAGAGGTATGACAAATTAACATGCGTGTCATTAAAATAGTTCATTTAAGTTTATTCATTCGTTTCAGAGCTAAGTTGCCACAAATAAAAATTAAATTAAAAATTAAAAAAACCCCCGACTATAAAAAGTAACAAATAAGTAATACCTATTTAACTTTCATACAAACTTCATTACGTCGGGGGACCGCATTTTATTTTTGTTGCGAATATATTAAATTATACTTATCGATTCATTTAAACCATTTCACAGGTATTTTATTATTATTATTTATGATAGTTATATTCGCGCACCCACCAAACTACTTAGCGGTCCCCCGACAAAATGAAGTTTGTATGAAAGTTAAATAGGTATTTCTTATTTGTTACTTTTTATAGTCGGGGGTTTTTTAAATTTTTAATTTAATTTTTATTTCGAAGTTTTTAAACTTTTATCATATGCTCCTCCTGTTGTCAGCATTGCATTATATTAAGAATTAAACACTGATCAAAACGAATCCAAACACGACATATCTGCTGTTACATTTTTCAAGAATAAATCGAATGCTGGAAATTCAGGCTCCATCATCAGCTCCTCATCTGTTGCCACCATGGCATTATATTAAGAATTAAACGCTGATCAAAACGACTCCAAACACGATATATCTGCTGTTAAATTTTTCAAGAATGGATGGAGTGCTGGAAATTCTGACTCCATCATCAGCTCCTCATCTGTTGCCACCATTGCAATATAGTAAGAATTAAACACTGATTAAAACGACTCCAAACACGACATATCTGCTGTTATATTGGATCTACAATCCTACCACAGCTGACAAAAGAGCCGATGACCTTGAAATGGCTGAACCGATTTGCATATTTTATATCTAAGAACACTCCCAGAAATACCAGCTTTAAATTAAAAAAACCGCATCCAAATCCGTCCACGCGTTTAGGAGCTACAGTGCCACAGACAGACACACACACACACACACACACACACACACACACACACACAGACAGACATCGACGTCAAACTTATAACACCCCTCTTTTTCGTCGGGGGTTAATAAAACACAGACGTTTTATTCCAACTTAGTGCCAGGAATTAAAACAAACAGTCTATTGTATGAGATATGTTTTTACTTAACTTCTTATTGTTATAATTTTGACTTGATAGCGTTTTATTTTGTCGGATAGGAGCCCGCTACGATGCCCTCGTACGGCCACGTGTACGCGCCGTGTGAACGTAGCGTGATGGTTTACCCTCAGGCGCCTAAAGAAAGCGACGCGACGCTGGTTCCGCAGCACGGTATCGGCGCGCAATACTTGGACCCCTCGCCGTACATTGGCCCCGTGACGCTGCCCGGCGTCCGCGCCATACCCTCGATCCCGGTCATTGTCACTCCCGACCAGGCGCAACTTCAGGTGAATTTTGTAACCGTTCTCTTTGCAGATGATAGCCCATAATTATTTAATTCGACTAATCTCAAATCGCAGGCATCTCTCATATTTTACATTTACTTACTTTTTTGTATTGTGTATTTTCTTTTGAGTGTTTTTTTTAGAAAACAGGAAGAAGTTGTTAATTTTTTTTCGATCGCTTTATGATTTAAGTATGATTGGCAACAGTTGCAGAGAAAACACGAGCAGCTTCAGCAGATGATCGTGCGGCAACAAGAGGAACTGCGCCAAGTGAAGGAGCAACTATTACTCGCTAGACTCGGCATGCTCCAACCGCTTATAAATGTGAGCACTGCCTTATAATCAAGTTTTAACTATTTATTAGGCAAAAATAAGTTTAGGTTTTTCTAAATATAAACTTGAGCACTGTTTTTGTTTCCTTCCCCAGTAATTATTCATAGGTTATTATAGTTTACAAAGTTTACTTCCAGTAATTTTTACCTTTAGAGCGACCTCCCACAAGTGCGACGCGCGAGTTGCGTTGCGTCGTCGTTTTCGTATTTTTTTTAGTAATGAGGCCTTACGTTTAGGTATAAGTACTTAAAAGAAGTGTAAGAAAACGTTTTCTCTCAGGTCCCAAACCCTTACGTGGTACCGGAGGAAGCTTCGGCCGACCAACGTCTGCCAGCACAAATCGGGTACGATGCGGCGGTGGCGGCACCTCGCACGATGGTTACGTATCCTGAGCCGCCGCATCCAACCGGACCTCCCCAGATGCCCCAGTAACCGACTGAGCCGACTACTTGTGCTCCAATACACTGCGCTGGTTTGTTCCAAGTTTCCTTTTGTTGGGGACTATGAACAAGTGACCACTTATCCCGTAAGATCCGTTACTTGTTATATACAAAATCAATCTAGATGAAGAGCGGCTCGGAAGGACGTCGAAATCTCGTTACTAATATTAGAGTCCATCGACTGTATCGGGTTCTCTGTATAGGGATAAGTCTAACCAGCTGTTTGTTTCGCCTGCATGCTGATTTACTGTAAATCGTGGGTGGTATTATTTTTTAGTTGACAAGGTGTGTTTGTCGTCTGGTCGTACAGACGACGTGTATAGTGATAAGGTATAGTCGTCACTAAATATCTTAAAGAAATAAACAAATGACGTCGTACCGGCTCAATCCTAAAATAATAGACTTTTGAAATCCGGTGAATATAAATAAATGTACCGTTATAGGATTTAGTTTTGTGTATTTAGCAAATCGTGTCATGAATTGTTACATTATCTTATAAACGAGTGTACTGTGGTACACTTACATAGATTTATTTAATTGATCTACTTGCTTCTTGTTATTTTATGAAAGGCTGTGCGATATATTGTATAAAAATGGCAACTGACTTAGTTTTATTGCTACAATTATTTGAATTTAACAATTTTATTTGATATTTAGAAATTCTATTTCCATGTTAAACGATTATGTTTTGATAGGTTACGGTGACTTTGTTATTTGAAACTTTGTGCCATTATCGTATTTATTACTACGAAAAGATATATTTTTTTCTAGTATTTCGATGACATTAAGTAATAACAATATATCTGATCGTTTCATTTGTTTAAAAAATATATGAAATAGAGGGAGCGATTGGCAGAATCTGAAATTTTATACATAATTTTATTTTATAATTTGTTAAAATGTACGCGTAGGTCTTCGTAAGTTATCGTTATTTTTTAAACATACGTTTATGTTAAGTTATATGTAAGATATAAACGGACAAATGTCCATATTTTTTAAAGAATATACAGGAGATACGTGGTTTACCCTTAACCATATTGATAAATGTCGCATGACAATAGTCGTTGTAATATAAGTAAGTACATAATATTTTAAATCATAATAATTTTTATTTCAGGCAGTTACCCCATACATAACATAGGCGGAAACAATATACAGTGAACGTAAAATATACATACACAAATAATAAAAACAAACGATAGATGATACAAGTCGGCCGTTCGTAGAGAGATGCAATGGGGATTCAGGGGGAACCTCGTCAGAAATATTTGTCAGTATATTATATTTATTCTAAAATGTCAAAAATGTTCGAAATTTAACGGCATGCATCTATATCGCGCTGCTGTAAAGCGTCATCGCTTACACTATACGCATAGCATAATAAGAAAGCCTTTATATTCGACTGAAAGAGTAAAAGTTGGCATGCCGACCCTTGTTGCGTAGTTGTTAAATGGTAAATGAGCCCGGTCATATTGTGAAAAAGGTCCTGACACGTCTGCCAAACCTGACGCTCGTCGATAACTCATTAAACGTTGAGCGGTTACGCATTACAACCGAATTCTTATACGATCCGGTAAATTTCCCTAGAAATAGTTCTCGGATGTAATGTGTAACAAAACCGCTCTAACACAGACATATGCCGATGTATAAACACTAAAGCCGAAGATCTAGAGTTCTAAAGTAAATTGTAGTATCTCTCATTAATACATTTTTCAGTATATTAGAAATTTTAAACCAAGCAGAATTAGCAAGACTTAGAACTCCCTTAAGTACAGTTTATTACCTTTACGACAATATTTGGAGACCTAAGTATAATAGCAGTTTTCACGTTTCTTTAAAAAGTTGATAAAATACGTGCGCGGAAAAGATTTTTTTTTATAAGTACCTGACATTTATTAAGAATCTTACTATGTTATTAGGTTTGGTATATAAATCGGAAGATGATATTATTTATTTGTTATACTAGTTAACTGATTTCAATATTAGCCTGTACAATAATTATAAAACTTTCAAAAAGGTGTCACTTTCATTTGTTAATTCTTGAGCGATGTCTTGGACAACATAAATAAACGAAATTATAGAAAAACAGATCTTATTTCAAACGCTGAAGTGGTTCGCGAACTTGGACTCATGATTTCATTCTCGAAGTTTCCCGGGATCCCTTGCTTACTTATTTAGCTATAATTCTATAACCGAATCCTACGAGTTAAGTTTGTGAACTAATATATCGCAAGGTATAATTACACATTAATGCGAATAATAAATAAGTGACACCGACTTGACATGCCCAATAGTTATTGGACTACCTAAATTAAAAGTTTTTTTTATACAAGTTATAATTTTTTTTACAGAAATTTCAACTGAGATGTTTTTTTTTTATATATTCACTACTCATTAATTTATCATTGTGTTTGTCAGCCCCCGTGTCATCATATTTTAAACTCGATCATAAATCATTTAATATTTGTTTTGTTCCAAGGTTCTATTTTTACTGTGTGCAATTTTATGAGATGTATTGTTAAGTGACTTGTTTTTTTTTACAAAAACATATTTTTACACAGATAATGCATATCGCTTTATTTTAGTAAAAATCCTATGTAAGATCGAATGGGATATGACGTCTATTGTACAATGAACTTTAAATAGTAAGTACATATTTTTGAAAATTTTAATGTTCTAACTAACTAAACTAGGCTTAAGTAAAGATATTGTCCTATTTTTTCCTACTCAAATATCTACATTTTGCAAAAAAATCTGTGGCGCTAATTTAGGAAAACCGTGTTACTGTTGGATATGGATTTGGCATTATTAATTTAAAATATTGCAGAGGGCACACGGGATGATTCTATGTTATTAGAAGCACTTTCCTATATACATCCCGTCATATTTTTTCATGTAACCTTGTGTAATATCTTTATATACAAAACATATACACATATGCCTGTAAAAGTTTTTTACTTGTTAATTAAGGAGTAGGAAGAGGTTTGATAGTAGCGATATTTCGAGGAATGGCGTTGTTGGAGGTAGCCCCGGAAAAACAAAGATCACACGAGTAGAGACAATTGTAGTTGCAACCAAATGATACTATATTTACTAATAGATGTACTCCAAACAGAAATTTACTATTGCATGTCAAGCACACTTCCAACAGCGCTACTTTCCGTTAGTTAAGTAATATTAGATAGATGTCATAAGGCGGCATGCCAACGTTGAGAATAAATTCGTGATGCCGCCGTAATATTACGTTTAATTTCGTTTTTGATTACCTGAATCATGAACGAGCGTTTAAAGCCGGCTTGCGTGGCCCCCACTTTAATGAGTAATGAAGGCAGCTTTGTTTGTAAATGTTGAAGGGTGTGGTGTTCCGTGGCGTCCGCTTATCGAAACAGTCGTCTATCGGCAGTACCTTATTCTGCGCGGTCATATCTCTTTCCTCATTCTCATTGCCATTCAAGGAGGGATACCTTTCTTTATATATTAGTTAAGAACTCAAGCCCTCTTGTTCAATGCAGCGACATAGTAACAATAAGCGTTACATATATAAGCGGGTTGGTATTAATCGGCATCACCAACGAATTATTGTATTATGTAAATAGGTGAATGTTTTAATGTATTTTAGATGTTTTATTTATTCGACATGTATGCTGCCGAACCGATATTGTCAGTCCGCCCGCTTATGCCTCTAACTTAATGTTTTTCAAATAACTTTTGAAACAAACCATAATGTAATGTAAATTCAGTTTGTGATTGTGTTTCGTTACGTAATATTTGTGACGGCTTCACCAACTGTAGTGCAAGAGAAGGGCAGACCCGTGTTCTAATTACACACTCTTCACGTAATAAGTACTAGAAGGTCAATGACGCCCTTCATCGTAACGATTCGATAATTTCCGATTTTTAACTTACCTACATGAATCTTTTGAACAAACCATTAGTGACGTTACGTGCTATGAAGCCACAACATATTCGCATTCCAAATAAAATGATGCGTTTACTAAGGCACTTTGTTGCCCTATGTGTATTTCTCTATTACAACTCACACCATACCTCAAAACAGTGTATTTATTAAGTAGCGACCTAACACTGCGGCTGAAGAGGTTTGAAGATTTTTATGGAAGTTCTACGTTAACAAATATCACGTCACCGGCAAATATAAAACCGATAGTAACTTCGATACAGCTTGTAACTCTAGATTGACTTAAGTTTCTGAGATACATAAAGCCAATCAAATTGTCTTATTTTAGGAAATATTAGTTGACCTTTATCGGCCTACATCACAGAAACGTGAAACGTGTCGCCTTAGTTTGTATCAATGTGAGCTACCTATCAATAATTTATAAATTGTAAACACCAGTAAGTAAGATAAACTTTTCAAACATTTTTGCCGGCCAGTTGGAGTTCCGTATTTTAGTGTTTGTGAAATCATAAGACGTCGTCCTCCGTTCCGTCCGACCGATGGAACGATCTGCAATTTTATTTAAGATATTTTCGATTGTTTACTTGCCATACTATGTATATAATTCAATGTATACGTTTGATATCTGAATTTATCTTATATTAAGCCATGCCATACCAAATAACGATTTACCATTGATAACATTTACTGTGTACATAGTATATTAGCAGTAGAATGTCGGTATTTTCTTATGAGTAGGTACAAGAAAAATGAATTCTGATACGAAGGTTACAGGGTTTTGCCAAAAATGGAGTTGCACGAAGTGATATTGTGCATAGGTACATGTTAGCACTTATTTTAATTATGTAGAATAAAAAAGTTGTGGATACTATGGAACGTGAAATAAAATTTATTTAGAATTATTTTTTAATTTTTGAAACCCTCCTAGTATGTCACTAATACTTTACTCGGCAAAATCTCCCCTCTAGGACAAGTTCGCATTTCAGAAACAATGAGTTGGGTTTTTACGTTAATATAATAGTTATATTTCATATAACATGTTAGGTATATTACCGCAAAAAACAGATTTTCTAGGAAAACCGTTTTGAGATTGAACTGATCTGCGAACTCTAAAATGAAATCCACCTGACCTATGGGTCCAACTAACTAAACAACAGATTATGTAGGTAGGGTAGATCCCTACCTACAAAATTGAGTAAGTTATAAAAATAAGAAAAACTGAAGATGAACAAAAAAATATTTAATGTAATAAATAAAGTTAGGTCTAGGTAGATAGGTGAAAGGTAGTTTCCCTTAGGATGTCTCTTACTTTTTGGTTATCACATTATTATGCTTTTTACTTCTTCTTGTCTTCAGGGTTGCAATTAATTGCTCGTTTGATTCTCAGGTCTCTTTCTAGTAGTCTGCGCTCTCGTTCGAATTCTTTCATACGCAATACATAGTCCTCCAATTCGCATGTTAGATATGCATGTTTTTCGTGCGAGCACCTATATACTAACGGCATATGTTTGTAGCGACATACTTGGTAGTCCAGGAGGAGGTGAGCACAATAGTCTCTGTACTTCGGCGGTATTCTGGCTGAGTATAAATCCTCTTCGCAAACTTTAGCTTCCCGTTTTTTCCTTTTCTTGGAGAAACCAACATTGTAATCATAGGAGGGCTGAGCTCCTGATCCTAAATTTAGATGTTTAGTATTCATCGTCCCCAGAATAGTTCCCATTATTAAGAGATAAAAATAAGAGTCCTTATCGAGATAGACCAAAATGAATTTAAATTAGACTTTTGATTTGTTTTAGAAAATTCAATTTGGTGATAATTATGTAAGTGAATTTATGTAAATAAAACATAACATCAATCAAATGTCAGTCACCTAGATAGGTGACATAACTACAAGCACACAAGCCAAGGTACGTAAGTTTGTATATAAATAAAAGTCTTGGTTGGTATTTATCTCGGTAAGTATTTATTAATCCCAAAATCCTCTAATAACACAGAGCACCCTCTAATAATCATTTTAATCATAGTACCTAATAAAAAGAAAAAAGCCGGCCAAGTGCAAGTCGGACTCGAGCATGAAGGGTTCTGTACCATTCGCTTGATTAACAATAGCAACAAATACATAGAGGTACCTATCGTAAATTATAGGTAGACATGATCTTTATCTTTATCAGCTCATATATGTCCCCACCGAGGGGCACGAGCCTACTCTCATACAGAGAGTGATTAGGCCGTAATCCACCACGCTGGCCAAGTGCGGGTTGGCGGATTTCACATACACCTTCGAATTTCTTCTCTAGTGTATGCAGGTTTCCTCACGATGTTTTCCTTCACCGTTAGCAAGTGGTTATCTCAATATTTAATCTAAGTCTCAATATCACAATCAAATGGCAACTTAAATCAGTCTTATCCATCACTAATTATTAAAAAAAAACAAATAGGTAGGTACCTTATCTAAAATAGGTGGTATTTTTTTCGAACCTTCTTCACTTCTCTACGTGCCTAAGTTCCCATGAAATAAAAAAAATGTAAAAAGGTATTTATTTTATACTAAACACCGCAAAACACGAAGATTATTTTTTTTGTTTTTTTTATTTAAAATTAAAATAGCGCTGCTTGCTACACTTTATCCATAGACAAGCCAGACCAGCCAGACCGTACCAGACAGTCTGTTTCCGTGTGCGTGTGGACGGAGTGAGCCATCAAAATTTTTGCCTAGAAATATGCCTAACTTTTAGTGCAAGTTCTAAAACAATTGTGAAACTAAATATTTTAATTTGTGAAAAGATAGAACAAAAATAAAAATAAAAACGCTAAATTCGTAACTCCAGATTTTTATTTGACCATGATTTAGCGTTTTTAACGGGAAAACGAATGTGTCTCAAAATATTGTAGTGCCAGGCCACAACTTTCATTAATTCACTCAAAATTATTCCATCTTTGTTATATTTCATTTAAAATTCATTTTATTATTATTTGTTACCAAAAATATATATTATATATTTAAATGTACACTCAATCAATGTAGTTATATTTCATTTAAAATTCATTTTATTTTTATTCGTTACCGAAACAAAAATGTACACTCAATCAATGTAGTTATTGGTAGCAAATCGTTAAAGGTAAATATTTGAAACTTTAAATTACGTCTTACATTTACACTAATAAGAATATGATCAGTTATAAGTCTAAATTTATAGTTTAATAAAGAATTACCTAGTTCAATAAAGAAGGCTTGTGCGGGACTGTAGCTAATCACAGATATCACTGAACAACCCCTTTGCACCTATTGCTGGTTAATTAAACACTATTTAAAATATGGACTGTATTTATTACTATTTAAAACTATAACTATTATAGACCAGTTAAAAACTATAAAACACTATTACGAAATGACAAAAACTACTATTGAAAACGGAACGCACTTTAAACACTAAAAAACGGAACGCACTAATTTCAAAATTCGCGGGCTTTACTTCACTGAGTATCACTTGCACTGATAACACTATGAGAACTCACTATTATCACTTATTCACTTGTCTTCGAGTTATTTTCGCTTTCTTCTTCGCTTCGATCGCTTGATTGCTCGATTGAGACTGAATTAAAACTGATTTTAAACTGATTGACAATTGCCGCTCCGGCCCGGCTTAAATACCCAATACACGGGGTCCCGAAAACACAAGATAATTCCCGAATCGGACTTCCTTTTCTAATCTGTATCTATCTCTGTCTTACATTGTCGCGTTCGGAAACTTCGATAACATTCTTCGGACTTCTCTTTCTAATAACTGTTTCTGTCTCTGTTTTTCATATGTACTTGTGACTCTGGAATTGGCAGAATGTGTTCGATGACGTGCGAAGTTTCTGGACGTCTCGCGTTTGACATTTGTTTGTTTTGACATTTTCAATACTCGCGTGTTTTGTAGAACTTTCTTTTGCCGAAATATTATTCTAAAATATTCTATTTCTGTATTTATGTGGATTTTAATGTATGTTATGGAAAGTGGTATGTGCTATAGATATGAGGATGCCTTTTTACGCTGCTAGTGATGGATTTTAGAAGGTTTGTCGCGAACATACTCCCGCCGTGCGGCGGTAGCGTAGTCAGCGCCGCATTTAAGTCCGTGGAGCGACAAACCTCTCACTATCTCTGTCACTGTTAGAACTATTTATTTTTGTAGGGTAAAACTCCACCAGTCTGTACGTCAGCAGCACGAACTATTCTCTCTTTCTCTGGGTAAACTTTCACTATTTTTCCTCTGTCCCAGGTTCTTCTAGGCATCGCCCGATCCACTATAAATTCTTCCTTCTTGTCTGCTATTTCTGATTTGTTTCGCTCCCGCCGGTATGGCAATTCCAGCAAGAAGTTATTCTGCCATCTGTTACGATTCTTGCTCTTTACCGAGGTTCCCTCCCGCCGGTGTTTACATCGCATCAAATCCTGTTGGTCATTTTCTGTATCTTTTTTGCTTCTATACATTTTGTTCTGTGTACCGGGGAGAGATTGCACAGATTCTAGGCCTGTTCTGTTAACCTTCTTGTCGGGATCTATTTCCTGTTTTTCTTCTAATTTCTTCTCTATTTCTTGTAGCTTTTTCTTAGTTTTCTGTGATCTACTGTCTGTTTCCTGTAGACTCTTCTTTGTTTTCTGTAAGCTCTTATCTTCTTTTTTATCCGAATCTGTTCTATTATGGCAGTAGTGCACTTGACGACCAATCCTTCTAGAGCTTGTGCCATGGAGAACCCATCCTAATGGCGTGAGCGAAGCAATTGGTTGATTACAATGACCTCTTCTCGTTGCGTCGGCTATTAACAGGTGCCAGTTGTCCTGTCCTAGAAGAATAGTTGGTCTTCCATCGTATATCAAACTGTCTTTTATATCCTGTAGATGTTCGCACTCATGGACATCTTCCTCATATACTGCTTGCGGCGCTAAGTGAAGTCTATTAATGGTTCTTGCTGTTATTTCGAATTCCCTTTCTTCTTTTCCTTGTATGCCGATGGTTACTCTTTTCGAACTTCCGGCGTTTATTTTTGTTCCTCCAATGGCTACCATTCTGAGTGGTTCAATAGGTCCATCTGCTCCGATTTTCCTTGCTATTTCTGAATCTATTAACGATATTTTTGAACCATCATCCAAAAGTGCGTAAATGTTTGCATATCCTTTTGGACCTGATATGCGCACTGGCAAAATCTTCAGAAACGTGTACTGCTCGCAAGACTTAGTTGATGTCACTCTAGCTGTGTCTGTTTTTTCTCCCTTCTGTGACACTGTTCTATTATGATGTAGAAGGGGATGATGAGTGCGAATACATCCGTCTACTTCACAACGTCGGAATCTGCATTTATGTAGCGCTTTCTTATACTTTAGACAACGGAAACATAATCTGTACTTTTTGGCTAGTTCCCATCGTCCTTCACTGTCAGCAGTTTTGAAATCCTTGCATTCTTGAGTCCAATGGTCTATTTTTTGGCAGATTGAGCATCGTTTCCCAGTCTTTTCTCGGTTTCTGTTCTGTGGTCTTCTATTTTTTACTATTCTCCTTGATTCTACATTAGTCTGAAAGGTGCAGTGATATGATCTGTTTCTATCTTCTCTTCTATCTTCACCTTTTATAATCTCTGGCGGAGCAAACTGACCACAGCGACTGGCTTCTCTTTCTATGAACCTTTTAAATGTCAGTAGGTCAGGTTCATCTACTGTTTGATTGTCTGTCGCGAAGTCATACCATCTGTATTTCAACGCAGGGGTCAACTTCTCCACAAGTGCTTTAATAATCTCCGGATTATACAGATACTGTTTTCGCTGTAGCACTTGAAGTGTTGCCACACTATTCTGTACCTTACTCGCGAACAGGCAAATATCTCCTGGTGCGTCTGACACCTTTGGAATGTTTCAAAGTTGCTCAAGTTCTGAGAGTGCGATCGAATCTGGTCTACCAAATCTGGTTTCTAAAGTTCTCAGAATCTCTTCTGGTTGAGCATTGGCTATCAATAGGCAATTCACTGCTTCTTTCGCTTTTCCTTTTAGCGCTCTTCGGAGTCGTGCTGTATTCTCTACGTGGCTGAAGTAACTTGCGGTTTCTGTATACGCAGCACGAAAGGCGAGCCAGTCCTGATGAGATCCGTTGAAATACGGCAACTCTCCTATGTATTTCGGAACCTCTCTACGTTGTCCTGATTGTGCTGCAAGCGCTATTGCGGAGGCTAATTCAGACAGATCAATCATATTCCCTGATGATTTCTGCAGCACTGGTTCCTTTTCTATTACTGGCTTCAGGTTTTCAGGTCTCATATTACTCGAACTATTGACTACCGGTGTGTTGACTGACATGGCCGCGGCGCTGAAAACTGGCTGTTTATAAGTAACGTCGCGGTGACATGTGGTAGCCTGTGACCCACTACTCATCGATGCCTTGATACATCTATTCACGGCGCCGTACACTGGCTGTTTCATATCAACGGCGACGTTGTTAGGCATGATGTTTGGCGATCCTTCTATTACCGTCGCCTTAACTGGAACGTCCGATACTGGATACTGTTTGAAGTGGGCGTTGCGGTTAAGCGCGGTGTGCTGAAGAAAGCTACTCTCTGTACAGGTTGGAGCCTGTTTTTCTGTTTCTCGAAGAGTAACACTGTTTTTCTTGAAGGTATTATGTTCTTGTTCTGTCTCTTTCACGAAGTCTGTATTTTCTACCCATTTTTCAATGCGGCTTCGCTCTGTTTCTCCTGACATTATTGAGCCGCATTCGTCATCATCGGAGTCCTCTTGTTCCTGTAATTTCTGTTTAATTAAGAGTGCTTCACGTTCAACTTTGTTTAGGTCTATTAGTAGTTTTAGTCTTGCTTGAGCCTTTATCGATGCCTTACTAGAGCGTCTGGATCTTGCCGTGGAAGCTGTTCGTGCTTCACTTAAACGTTCCTGGGACTCTATTTGGTGAGAAGCAGGTGGCATATCTCTTACTCGTGGTTCCAGTACCACCTCCTCTGACCTTACTTCCACCTCCATGGGTGCTGACATGACCTCCTGTTGTCCCCGACGTACGGTTCCAGATTGCGAACGAGTAACTGGCATTTTCACTATTTCACTTCACTGTTGGCACTTATTGACTGGACTATAATCGTAATTCGACTGGACTATAAACACGGAACTGCACTATTTCACTTGTATTAATCCGGCTCGAAGGACCAAAATGTGCGGGACTGTAGCTAATCACAGATATCACTGAACAACCCCTTTGCACCTATTGCTGGTTAATTAAACACTATTTAAAATATGGACTGTATTTATTACTATTTAAAACTATAACTATTATAGACCAGTTAAAAACTATAAAACACTATTACGAAATGACAAAAACTACTATTGAAAACGGAACGCACTTTAAACACTAAAAAACGGAACGCACTAATTTCAAAATTCGCGGGCTTTACTTCACTGAGTATCACTTGCACTGATAACACTATGAGAACTCACTATTATCACTTATTCACTTGTCTTCGAGTTATTTTCGCTTTCTTCTTCGCTTCGATCGCTTGATTGCTCGATTGAGACTGAATTAAAACTGATTTTAAACTGATTGACAATTGCCGCTCCGGCCCGGCTTAAATACCCAATACACGGGGTCCCGAAAACACAAGATAATTCCCGAATCGGACTTCCTTTTCTAATCTGTATCTATCTCTGTCTTACATTGTCGCGTTCGAAACTTCGATAACATTCTTCGGACTTCTCTTTCTAATAACTGTTTCTGTCTCTGTTTTTCATATGTACTTGTGACTCTGGAATTGGCAGAATGTGTTCGATGACGTGCGAAGTTTCTGGACGTCTCGCGTTTGACATTTGTTTGTTTTGACATTTTCAATACTCGCGTGTTTTGTAGAACTTTCTTTTGCCGAAATATTATTCTAAAATATTCTATTTCTGTATTTATGTGGATTTTAATGTATGTTATGGAAAGTGGTATGTGCTATAGATATGAGGATGCCTTTTTACGCTGCTAGTGATGGATTTTAGAAGGTTTGTCGCGAACAAGGCTGATTAAGTAAACAAACTTGTTTTCTTAAAAAATGTCTTCAATTTTTATAGAACAGTGTGGTCACCCTAAACTGAAGTTTGTATGCAGAATAAACACAATTGAATATCTTTTAAACCAGACATGGAATATAAAACATTAGTATGGTGGATATTTAGTGAAAAGTTTTCACTAAAAGTTAAGACAGTTTTTAGTTTCTATAGTGCTAGAAATCTTAAGATATTGACATTTTTAACTTACGAAAAACGTTTCAACGGAGTGAGCCGATGAAACCAATGATTATACAAAAACCTGCCGCGTTAGTGGTTTGTTTTGTGTTTCACAAATTCTCATATTATCTTAGCTTACTTTTACAATTACGTAGCAGTTTCAATTTTCAGTATTTTCGTCAGAAATAGGGGTTGAAAAAACGTTTCGACGGAGTGAGCCGAAGAAATAATTTGTGAAAACTTTATTATGTTACCAGGCGATCTGAAATTTTCAGGATTTACTTAGCAAAAGTTTCACTAAATCCTGGTATATAAATATTATATGAATTATTAATACTTTCTCTAATTTTCATAGGTAGCTTGCTCAACTGAGTGAGCCGATGTTTAATGCCATATCTTTTGTTCTATCTTTTCACAAATTAAAATATTTAGTTTCACAATTGTTTTAGAACTTGCACTAAAAGTTAGGCATATTTCTAGGCAAAAATTTTGATGGCTCACTCCGTCCACACGCACACTCTGTTTCCATTTCTTTCGTTCGCTCCTCACTCTCACCTCACTCCACCAAGGAATAACTGTCTCACTCACTCACTGTTCGCGTCAAGTCAATGCTGAATGCGGTAGAATTTTTTAATTTTTTTTTAGTGTTTTGTAGTTAAGTAAAGGTTTTATTGTGGTTTTATTTTACAGTATAAAATCCTTATAAAGTCACACTGGCGAAATCTAATTAATCTAAAATTTCATATGTTGAAGTCTCGGGACATGTTTTTACCGATTTTATGAGGTGAATTTTTAAAAATTCTTTGGAGATTCAAGCTCGACCTCTTCCATTCCATAGTAACTTCATAGTTACCTATTTAGGTACCTATAAAAAAATGGTTGTAATTAGATGGCGGTTTCAATGGCGGCGAATTTTTGTAAAAATCAAGTAAGTTTGGATATCAATATTTTTATTGCAGTGCCATTAATTACTTTTATGTGTAGTATCTACAAATATACTATGTATTTGGATTTCAGAGATTATGTTATATGGAATATTACCCAAACAGTGTTAACTGCACGATCCCTAACTTACAATAGTCATATGAGCCAAAGTTACGCTATCGACTTCTTATTGGAGCCAATTTTTTGGTTTGTCGACAATTTTGCTCACTGCTTAGGAAAGGTAAGGAAACCTAACCATGCTAATTATACAAAACAAAGGTACCTACGTAGTTATATCAATAAGTCCTCAATCAAATTTCAACATAGATGGGGAGCTACAATCAACATGCTAACTAATCTATTGAATTGAAAAAAAATTGCAAATATTTATTTTTTTACAGGTTTTTGTGTTCTGTGTGACAGTATTGACTGCTGCCGTTGTAGCAGTATGTTATTGGGTTGGATTACCGTATTGGTGGCAAAGATGTCCTTACACCACAGTTTTTCTAGTCATTTTTGGTAATTGGTTGCTGGTCAACATTGTATTCCATTATTACAAGGGGGTTGCTGTACCACCTGGCTATCCACCACATGTAAGTAAAGAAAATAACATACCTACTTACTTACCAAAAAAATTAAAACCATAAAATATGAAACACCCTTTTATTTCTTGTTGTTCAGTAATTATTTTTATTGTTTTAGGGTACTATGATTGCAGAAGCAGCTAGCATCTGCAAGAAATGTATAGCACCAAAGCCACCACGCACACATCACTGTTCAGTTTGTGATCGATGCATTCTGGCTATGGACCATCATTGTCCGTGGCTGAACAACTGTGTCGGGTACTTTAATGCCCGGCATTTCTACCTATACATGGTGTACATGGTTGCTGGTGTCTCCTTTGTCATCATAGCTGGACTAGACTTAGGATACCATGTGCTCTGGCTAAATGATACAGGTGATTATTTTGGAAACCAGAAGACTACCATAGAAAAACTTGGTTAAAGTCGCTGGAAACCGTTGGATGTGGGCAGCGCAAGACCGGTCGTTGTGGAGATCCTTTGGGGAGGCTTTTGTCCAGCAGTGGATGTCCATAAGCTGAAATGATGACATAGAAAAACTACTTTGTGATGTTGATAAATTAGTGATCCATAAATTCTGACACCTATGATAACAATCACTATGATAACGACATTAGGTGGAAGTGGCTTCCCATTGTAGATCATTTTATTATATACCTTCCCTATTGCTATTATTCTAATTTCATAAATGAATGTAGTATAAGTTAGTCTTATTCAATTATTTCGTTTCAAAGCAATTTTTTTTCTATTTACAGGTGGCATTATACCTAATAATGACCCTGACTTAATTGGTCATCCAGTGCGTATCAATCAAACCGGAGCACTAGTGCCAGTGAAAGACATAGCCGAATATGACTCCATAAACTTTCCTAGAGAGCATGACTTGCCCATACCGCCAATAACAGAGGCTCAAAGAATCACAGCACATCCTTACAAACGCAAAGCTGTCTTTTTTATGGCAGCCACATGTGTACCAACTCTGCTAGCTTTAGGAACTTTAGTAATAATGCACGGTAAAAACATAAGCAGAGGTGAGACCAGTGTGGAAGCACATATTAATGCATCACTGGTGAAAAGTCAGGGATCGTTTAGAAATCCCTATAATTTTGGGAGGAAGAAAAATTGGAAATTGTTTCTAGGATTGTTACAAGGTAGGACCTTTGTGAGACATGTTCTGTTGCCTTCCAGCCATTCTCCACCTGGGAACGGACTAACTTGGCATACAGTCCGGGGTGGACATGGAGATTGGCCTTGAAATATTTATTTATTTATATTGTGATAATTATTCCATTCCTCAAGGCTTCCCTATTATAGGAAAACTCAAATAGTCTAGCTTTGTTCTTCTAAGTTGAGACAGTCTTCTTTAATATATTAATAAGCTAACGAGTCTACAAGTGTAGGTATATAATAAGTTAAAACTTGAAGAAGCAGAATAGTAAAAGAAATAGGTACAGTTTATTATGTAAATACGAATTTGTGTCAGGCCTCCGATAGATGATGTAATTTAATCTCATCTGTTCGCTTCCAATAAAAAGTTCATATAAATTATAATATGTATTCCACATGAAGTTTTTAAACCATAATTAAATTGCTTCCATCTACTTCTGATGATTATTTTTTGTCTTTGGTGGTTCGAGTTATTGTGTTCAGAGGCAGTTGGAAGAGGTTAGAAGAAGGTGGGGTCTTGGTTTTATAGGTGTAATTCGTAATATTACATAGTGATTTCTTGTTTATGGATAGGTTATGAATGGTTACTTCTTACGAAACTATTTTCACATTATTTTACATGTGAAGTTTACTGGGTCAAGTAATGTGTCTTTTTTATTGGTTTATAGGTTGATAATATTTGGGAGTTCTGTGGGCTATCACTGTGCAAATATTAATGAGACTAGTGGGCTTAACATACGTGCTGTGACAATACATAACGCAACGCATTTTGTCACGCATACATCTCTATCATATCTACAGTTTGTGATGAGAGGGCTGTATGACGCCAGATAAAGTCAAAGCACGTGTGCTACCATAAACGTTAGTCTTTGAACGCCTCAACCAAGTTTTTTCACGCCCTAGCACGGAAAAAGATCTCTGTAATGTCCCATCCCATAAGTCGAACCTTTTCCAGAGCTGCCGAATTTTAAGTTGTATTTATAGGTATTTGAGTGCAATAATCTTCATTGGTAAGGACGTGATGTTGCGAGAAAGCTCAGTCCTTTTAGAAACATGTACAGAGGACTAAGCTCTTTCGCCAAGTACAACAAACAATAATTATTTTTTCCTTAGTTCGGATAAATTGAGCACAGGTAAATGAAAGTCAGCCAAAGTTAGTAACGTAATGTTGTTTATTATGCATTTGATAATAAACAAGATTACTTACTAGCAAGACGGTATTGTAATGTTATTTATTGTTAGGTACTTAAAAAAATACTAATTCCTAAGAGGTCGTTTAAATCGTCGTTAACATTACGGTAAATATCGATTCACCATTCTCTTGGAGATTTTCTGACATGTACGACTTGGCAAGTTTTATTCTAATATCCCTTGGTTCTTATACACTTCTGTCAGACGCTGTAGGCGGGCGATCTTCCTAATATGGCAGATTTCTTGAAGTCTGCCATATTGGGAAGATCGCCTGTCAATATTTGAAATGTTACTCTTTGCCTGTTGATATTAAAAGCATTTTTGTGTGACTAATTACTGCCGGTAAACTATCACATGCTTGATTAGGTGTTTGTTAGAGTGGAGTTTGTACTTATTATTTCCCGGATTGTTTTACATAGTGGGTGGTTTTCTGTCATTTTGTAAAATCTATTTAAATGGCGGTCGTAATTTTAAAATCATGAAACATTATATGGCAATAATACGGCAACGTTATTTTAATCGGACATTAAAATAACGTTGCCGTAGCAGTTTTGAATCGGCTTTTGAATTTTTCGGTTTACTGATTCTACAACCCACCGACAGATAGTGACTAACGTGGTTGGTTTGGTTATGGTGAGTTGTGTTTCGATTCTGTGTTTAGATGGTGGGAATCGGTGGGCGTGGCCTAGAGATCAATGTGTGGAACACTGTCCGGGAAACCACGATCCAGTACCTGTATATCGTCCGGGAGGATTACCCAATGAATAATACCCGCATTAATCACATTGCACATAACATATTCACCATTCTCTCGGAGATTTTCTGACATGTACGACTTAGCAAGTTTTATTTGATATGATAGATAGTGGTTTTTTTTGTTTTGTTTAGTTTTATTCTAATATACCTTGTTTCATTTGATATAAATAAACCAATGTATATTAGAATTACACTTGTGTCAGCCGCAAGAAGTCTGCCATATTGGGAAGATCGCCTCTCAACATTTGTAATGTTACTCTTTGCCAGTTGATATTATTAGCATTTATGTATGACCAATTAGTGCCGGTAAACTATCACATGCTTGAATAGGTGGTGGCCAGAGTGGAGTTTGTACTTATTATTTCCCAGATTGTTTCACATAGTGGGTGGTTTTCTGTCACTTTTGTTACAGAAGCGTAATGGTATCAATGTCGCAGCCAACTGGTTAAAACAGCTGTTCAATTAAACAGCTAGCCCTTTGATTGAACAACGACATTCAATCACACGGCTAGCGGCTGCGGCTTTTTTTAAAGCAGGTTATTTTTTTAAATGATCAGTGCAAATGAGAGTATTTTTTGCAGGTTTTCAAAGATCCTCCTTGCAACTTTGTCTTATAATTTCGATCCACTGACTTCTTAAGATAGAATCTTTAGGTATTCTGAAAAAAGCAAAACACATTTACTTAAATTAATATTCAATCTATACACTTTCATAAAAATCATACCAAGTCGAGTAAGCACATTATAGTTGTAACCATATCGATTCCAACACTACTCATATTATGGTGGTGGGAAATTTGCAATAAAAGACTGACAACACTGGAAAAAAAATGCCTAATGAGTTGTGAAAAATAACCTATAAACATAATTATTTTGCTGCGAAATAAATTATTTCAGGAGCACTTACCGATGATAGGTGACGTTTTTTGTTGGATTTAGGCGTCCTTTATAATTTCGGCACACTTTTATTGCGCAACACGGCATGTTTGATTACTTTTTTTTAAACTACTTACAGACACTTGACGTGCTTACCGCGTGATGTCTCTAGTAGCACTGACGGGCGAGTCGCGGCCTAGGGTCTAGCAGTTGTACTCTACTTATCTACCAACAATCGCATGTTCTAAAGCGGGATCTGGTGTTGTATATAATCAAAGCATTAAACGTGTAGCAATACGGTAAAGTTATTTTGATGTCCAATTCAAATAACGTTGCCGTAGTAATTTTACATCGCTTTTTGAATTTTCCGTTTACTAATTCCACAACCCGTCGACAGATCGTGACTAACCTGCGATTTAGTTAGCCTGCTCTATTGTGACTTGTGTTTCATTTCTGTGTTTAGTTGTAGGGAATCGGTGTTCTTAGCCTAGAGACTAGTACATCTTCCGAGAGGAATACTTAATGAAATGGCTGTTCCTCATCGGAACATATACTGGTCATTATTGCAGCATCAGTGGTTGTGGCTGCATATGGACGTTGTAGTGTAATTTTTTTACTCGTACCTACTTATAAAAATATTACACTACAATCCAAAACTAAAAAAAAGCAGTTGGGATTAATTTTAGAAACCTAGCTGGTTAGTATCGTGAAAAGGGATCAATTGGGTCAAGATTGCAGATTTATTTTATTTACCTTGATGATGTATTTTTTGGTGGCTTTCAGTATTTATTATTATGTATTATACTCCAGTATTCTTATAGCACTAGCGCAACTGACATGCCCAAACCTATTAACCATATGATCGAAATTACGTGGGAACACATTCTAATTGTGCGCCTTCCCGCGAGGCACCTACAATAGTAATGGGCAATGGCATCTCAGCGTTGTTGGTGACGATCTATCAACACAGGTTTAATAAACTCCTGACCTAAGTGGCTTGATTTCACCTGACCGCGCAACATCCACACATTAGATTGCTCTATGCCGTCTCGTGATTGCTCGTGTATATCGTATAGTTATCTGATAGCTACAGGCGGCGATGTAGTGGACTGTAAATGAAACTAAATGCTTTATAACACTATTTATTCGACCAACTTTAAAATAAGCAAAAACAAACCAGATGAAAGACACATATAGGTATTTTAAATAATAAAAGTAACGTCAAAACACTCAAAGTAAAAACCATAAAAAAAACATAGACAATTACGACGGAGGTCGCATCACCGCTGAGTTGCTAACATTCCGGACCCCGAGCGGAACGCTGAACATCATCGGTAGCAACTGGCGATTGTGCGGCCTCCAGTACAATCAACTACCGGCCGGTCGGCGCAGCAGACCCCCCCCGCGTGTGGACATCTGCTACGCGGACCGCCAGTCAGGTCCGACGAAAACTTTGGCCACCCTACCTAACGGCCACAAGCCTACGCGAAGCAGAGCAGCATCCGCGACGATCACCACATCACCCTCGGTGATGTTGGGCGTCCTGGTTGCGGGCCCCCTTGGGCGAAGTGTGGGCAAGTATTCCTTCACCCAGCGGGCCCAAAAGTGGTCGGCGAGCCGTAGGGTTCGTCGCCAATCACAGCGACGAGTGAGGTCAGCGTCGGTTAGTGCGAAGGTCCAGGGCACCACCGAAGACGAACCCAGTATGAAGTGGAAAGGGGTTAGTGCCTCTGGGCAGTCGGGGTATGGTGATATATAGGTTAACGGTCTAGAATTTATGATCGCTTCCGCCTCGAGAAGAAAAGTGGTCAGAACGTCTTCCTTTAGTGGTTCTCTTAAGCAGGTTCGCATACAACACTTGACTGTTCTGACCAACCTCTCCCAGGCTCCGCCCACGAAAGGTGAGGCTGGTGGAATGAATCTCCATGTTATGCAGTGATTGACCGCGTAGGATTCAACGTCGGCGTTGCCAAACAACTGCTGTAACTCACGAGCCGCTCCCACGAAGTTAGTGCCGTTGTCAGAAAATATTGTCGCTGGGGATGGGGACCAAAATGATAGCTACAGGTGGAGATGTAGTGGACTGTAAATGAAACTAAATGCTTTATAACACTATTTATTCGACCAACTTTAATATATGCAAAAATAAACCAGATGACAGACAAATACATATATTTTGAATAATAAAAGTAACGTCAAAACTCTAAAAGTAAAAATCTTATATACTTATAAGTATGATACTTTGCTTCGAAACTCGGAATAAGTACTGCAAGCTGGTATATGAATTGCCGCTGACCAAAAACCTTAGTGTTATTAAAATTCGATTGTTAACACATTATTGCATCCCTAATCCCAGGCTTCATAACGTTTTCCACCAGCGACGAGCACAAATGATGAAATTCCGTCACTAACAAATGTGTGAAATTATTAGTTATCAAACACTATATCATTCCATAAAGTCGTGTCTTGGTCTTTTCTTTCTCATTTTATATCTTTTTTTTCTTACAAAATAAGCAAGCAAAAACATTGTTGCACTCGAAATGTAGCTGTCCATTTTGAATGCGCAAGGAATTCTGATGGCTCGGTCTGCCTCGCGAGCATTGCCTCAGTGTTTGGCTGCCTCAACGTTTTGGCTCGCGCGCGCCGCTCGCGAGGCAAAATGTTGAGGCTGCCGCGCGAGCCAATTCGCTATATCTGGACGGAGCTTAATATCTTTTGGTTAAAATGATATCAACCAAGGGATATTAGAATTACACTTGTGTCAGCCGCAAGAAGTCTACCATATGGGGAAGATCGCCTCTCAATATTTGAAATGTTACTCTTTGCCAGTTGATATTATAAGCATTTATGTATGACCAATTACTGCCGGTAAACTATCACATGCTTGATTAGGTGTGGCATGGTTAGACGCCTGAGTCTCAGTAGACGGTTCCAGACGCGAAGCAAGCAACGGTCTCGGCCTGGCAGGGTGACTAGACGCCGACTCAGTAAGGGGCTGCTCTTTATGGACCAGCGTATTATATTTACGTCTACACACCTTGCATCCCGGTTTCTTGCATTGATTCGCATAATGACCCTTACGGAAGCAATTAAAACATATTTTAAAATTTGGCAGCTTATCAAACCGCGCCGCGTTGTCTAATGCAAGAAACAACGAGCAACTTCTTAAAGCGTGGTCGCCGCTACACATGGGACACAACAATTTATTCTTAATTGAGTTGTCTCCCTGAACCGCTACTAAAGTCTTAAATTTGTTTGTTTTAGCTATCTGCGTTTGATTTGTAGGTGTGCCGCGTGACAATTCAAGTGTCTCTAGTAAACCAGCCTGATCTCGCGCAAACTGCAAAAACGTATCAACTGTAACCGCGGTGTCAGCATTCAAGCGATATTTAAATTCTTCCCACTCGCGGTACGTCTTTGAGTCTAGCTTGCGAGTCACAATATAGATCAGTAAACTGCCCCACTGCTGGACAGGCTAACCTAGAAACTCCAAAGTGCGCAGGTTCCTATTGAGGGTGTCAATAAAATGCTTTAAACTAACAGAAGACTCTTTAGTTAATGAATTCATGTTATAGATGGCCGAAATGTGGTTTTGTATCAACAAATCTTTGTTATCATACCGTTCACATAATGCTTTCCATGCAATCGAATAGTTTATGGCTGAACATTGTATAGATTGGATTACAACAGCAGCTGAACCTTCTAGGGATGTTTTGAGGTAATGAAATTTGTTTTTTTCATCAACGCTTTGGTTGTTATGATTCTAGCCAATTCTCATATGCCCCACCAAACTTAGGCAATTGGATAGTAGGTAACCTGACCGGAATATCTTTTTTACTTTTGGTAGTATGAAACCCAGTTCTTTTATCGTCAAAGGACGCTACAATCTCCTGCGCTTTTGCTAACGCCTTGTAATACTAGGATTGAAACTTTACTCTATCCTCAAGTAAAGAATCCTGGTCGTCCGCGATGCATTCTAAAGACATTTGAACACTGTCATACCTGTCATATAAAGATTCGACTTTGGTAATCCTCAACCGCAACTCACTGACATCTAATTTACTCTTTGCCAGTTGATATTATTGGCATTTATGCATGACCAATTACTGCCGGTAAACTATCACATGCTTGATTAGGTGTTTGTTAGAGTGGAGTTTGTACTTATTATTTCCCGAATTGTTTCACATAGTGGGTAGTTTCTTGTCATTTTGTAAAATCTATTTAAATGGTGGTCGCAATTTTAAAATCATGAAACATTATGTGGCAATACTACGGCAACGTTATTTTAATCGGACATTAAAATAATGTTGCCGTAACAGTTTTGAATCTGTTTTTGAATTTTCCGTTTACTGATTCCACAACCCACCGACAGATCGTGACTAACGTGGTTTGGTTAGCCTGGTCTATGGTGAGTTGTGTTTCGATTCTGTGTTTAGTTGGTGGGAATCGATGGTCGTGGCGTAGAGATCAATATGCGGAACACTGTCCGGGAAACCACGATCCAGTACCTGTATATCTTCCGGGAGGAATACCCAATAAATAGGTGTTCCAAGTTTCATAGGACAGGCAAAACGATTTTCCAAACACGTCACATTTATTTTTGAAGAGATCAAAGTTACGGACCAGCCAGTAACCATTATTTTTAATCTGATAAGCGGTAGAATCTGATGCAGGTAGTTTTAGAATTTTATCACCCTTGATCATATTCGTATTCAGAATAGGTATTAGTCGTACAATTTGTCAGAGAAAGTATATTTGCGCGTATTGTATGTGCTGGCACCATAGCAAAACATTGTACCTGCAAAGCCAGACGTTAATATCGCAGAGCTTGATTCCACAAAGCGCGTAACATTCGGGACGACATATTTTTCTTAGCGTATGCACAGAAAGTTTTTGTCGCGGCTCTTCACTTTCAAAGTTTTTTGACTGTGGCACGTTATTTAATTGTTGTACAAGAATCACTCAGAAAGTATTGCGACACACAGTTTTTTTGTATGCGAGGCTGGCCAGTTATTTATTTATTTTAAAAATATGATTGATTATAAGTTAAAAGAGTATTATTCTAAATTCACAACTTCCCTAATTTTTTTTTGAGAGATCATTAAAATTATCATGTCTCATTGAAAAACGAATTTGCGTCGAGAACATTTTCGCGCTATGATTTTTTACGATTTCAAGTTCCGCCTAAAACCGAACGAATCGTACGATAGACTTCAAAATGGTATTTATGGATGAAGACTTTTCTAAGGCAACCGTGTTTCGTTGTTTTAATGAATTTGAGTGCAGTCGACTAACTTTGGGGGTAGAAGAAAGAAGTGGTCGCCCTTTGACGGCTGTTACGGAAGAAAACGTGCTAGCAGTGAAAATTTTTATCCAAGACTATAGACGAGTTATATGCCAAGAGATTCAGCATAGACTGCAGATTCAATCGGGGAGCCTTTACAAGACTGCCCGAGCATCTACGGGTACGGAGGAAAGTTTCACGCTGGGCGCCGCACAACCTCACCGAGTTTCAGAAGCAGGCAAGGGTGGAATGGTGCCATGTTATGATAGACACAATCAAAGCAGGCTCGTCTCGGCTTGTTTACGACATTATTATAGATGATGGAACCTGGATTTATCAATACGATCCAGAAACAAAGCGCAAGTCGACTGTAGGGGTGTTTCAAAACGAATCAAAACCTACCATTGCAAAGCGACCTAGAACCGGGGAGAAAATTTTCATCACGATTTTTTTCAATTTGACTGGCTACTTAGTGTCAATTCCTTTACGAAACCAAAGTAGCATCAACGCCAAATGGTATACTACCAAATGCTTGGCAGAAGTTTTCTCTGTTGTGAGCTACAAGCGACCAAACACAAGGCGCCGCGGGCTACTGCTCCACTACGATAATGCGCTCCTAGACTATAAAGGGACTACCTAGACAACACACCGGTCAAACTCATGATTTATCTTCCTTACAGCCTTGATCTAGAACCGTGTGACCACTACTAATTCCCAAAAATTAAAAATCAAGTCAAAGGGATACAATTGTGATCGTCGGATAATGCGCTCTCAGCGTTCGAGCAGGTCGAAAACTAGGTGTCTGCGGCAGGCGGGAAAAAGTATTAAAAAAATTGGTTTAGACGCATGAAACTTTGTATAGAGGCTGGTAGAGAGTACTTTGAAAAGATGTCATAAAAATATAATTACCTGTAGAACATTTTTTTTTGGAGTCGCAAAATTTACTGCGTGTCCCACGTATATTGTTATTTGGCGGAGGAGCTACACTCAATCTAATGATAATTTCTTCGTATAACTGGGCATTATTGTCTGTAGTAACATCTTTATAAAGTGGACTGTTGGTAACCATTATAGTAATGTATTATTGACTTTTTCTCAAGAGATTGTAAATTTCGAATAATCACTTTATTTTATAAATACAAAAATTGAGAAGTACCGATTCACAACAAGATATTAGCTAGATTACAGTTCTCGGGTAATATTTTAATTATTGAGATGTTCCGTAACAATAATAATTCCAGCATCACCCGTCGATCTGGAAAGGATATTTGAAAGTATCTCGTATGCTATTATCTTCATAATAGCATACGAGATAAAATAAGGATTTTGTTGACATCCTGTAATATTTGAAGAATTCTTCTGAGCTTTGCTCTTTTGACATAGAACTGACTCTCAGTTAATCTTTGGGTTTTTAGTGGATGTAGCCAATAACGTAACGACGTTCTATGCCCTATTTGTCCAGGGCCAATAAAAGAGCAATAAGCTTTAATTCGTCTTCGTCGTCCATTCGTGCATTCGAATCGTGTTTCGTGGTATCCTGCGCCTGCCATTTTTGTTGGCAGGCCAGAGAAAAGAGTTTTATTTTTGTCCTAAACGCATCAAGTGTGTATAGGAATGTCTGTGTAGGAAATTCTTATAGAATATATAAAGCTTTTATAAAATAATCTTATAAAGCTCAACAATCCGAATTCCCTAATTGTGCGCCTCCCCTTAAATTACGTTTCAAAAAGTTACATTAGGAACCTATTATGAAATAAACACATTTCAATGCATTTACACTTATTTTAATATGAACCTTAGTATATTAATTCTTACACCATATTTATACTTAACACAATTAATAATATACTACTTCTACATTTTCTTCATTCCTATATTGCACATTTGATTTGCCGACTCTATTTAAACTAATAGGAGTGCGACCTAAGATGTTTATACAAAGAAAATGGACACACACGAAGATTTATTTATTTCTGCCGGTGTCATAAACGAAATTGGTGGATTTGTGTGGTCCTAGTTTTAAAAACACTGCTTCTTCTTATCCTATATGATGGATTGAAAGTGTGTTAGTTGTGTGTGTATTGAAGGTTATCGGAACTCAGCGCAAGGGATGTAAGAACGCTCCGTCGTTGCGGATTTACGCCGAGGTTTTCCCAATTGATCCAAGACAGCCGCGCTGTTAGATCTGTGAAATACAGAAGAAACCTTTTAATATTAATTCATAAAAATGATATGCATGTTAGTTTATGATTTCGCGAGTCTGATTTTTTTTTGTAATCGTTTTAGTGAATTAAAAGTTTTTAATACACGTAGTGTTAAAAATAAAATCGGCTGCGTCGAACTTTGCATGTTGTTAATTCTTATCCTACTACGCAAACGGCGGCGTGTCGGCACCTCTTCTTTGTCACTTGAAATCAGCATGATATCTTGATCACTACTATCACTGCTTGACAGTAAAGATATCATGTTTCTACGCGAACAGCGACTCAACGTTTTCAAACACGAAATTCCATGTTCAAAATCAGCAAGAAATTCTCAAAATTATTACTATGGCAATATGGCGATGTCTTTACTGACAAGTGTCATGTCGATTTATAAGTATTTTGTTTAAAGTGTGATCTTCTGTTGTTGACCTATTTATCCTTTTGTGTTGGTGGAGGCTCGTGTTTGTTTTATATAAGTGGCGAGGTAACACTAGTTTAAGAGTAGTTTTTTAATTTATTAATAATCATGGCGGATACCCACGATCCGGGGGGTGGCAGCCATTATGAAAATTTAGTTGATAAAGACGCGGGGTATGAAATAATGGACACTGATCCTTCAGTATCCATTCTTAACCGTAAACGACAACCTGAAGAAATCATTGAAACTCTGCCTAGAAAAACATCAGTTCATGTGTCTCTACTTTCGGTAGCATCGACGCAATCAATATTTGTTCACCCGGATTTCGAGGAAGGTAGGTCGCATTATTCGGAAAAAGACGTAGGTCCATTCATAGTACAAGTTACCAAAATTGCTAATAATCCATCAGCCGACACAACCATCAGGACCATTCAATTTGGACACTTCCTTTTTAGGAATAAAATATCTGGAGTGTTACGTAATGGCGTTTCAGTTGAATTTCAGTTGAAAGTGGCACTGAGGCAAATGCATTTTTATCTCTCACTCCGCTTTGCTATCTGAGAACTACATAACAAATATTCCCAGCTACAATGTCACCCGAATGGGTATTGTACGTCAAGTCCCTGTGGATCTGTGGATCTGGATGAAGTTTAATGGATTTTTGTCTTGCATGTTCAGGACATGAGGAATCAGTTGCACAATGGGATCCTAAACAAGAAATGCACGTGGGAGAAGCTTTGTCACAAGTTAGCCCTCATGCGGCTGAGCGCAAACAAAGCAACGATGAGAGGAGCGGCATTGTGATTGATGAGACATGTCCGCACCAGCAACATTTGTTGCATTGAATTGTAGGTAAAACGTAAACTTCAACTGGTAAAGAAGAGTAAAAAAGTAGACGTTGGAGGGAAGCTTTTGACCATTCAAGGTGAGAACTACAGTTTGAGTAGGTACCCAGGTCGTAATGTTGTTCTCTATTTTTGTCCTATTGAGCCGACGTGCTTTTATAACTTGGCCGAATCCTGGAGGAACTTCCACTGACATAACAACATCCTCCAATGACCAGTCCATACTGGTCATTGGAGGATGTTGTTATGTCAGTGGAAGTTCCTCCAGGATTAAAAAACAATAATTATATGGATTCCATATGGATTGATCATTTTTCCAATCGCTTGGCTCCTCCTGCCCCTACCCTCGTAGAATCCACCTTAGCTTCCACATCATTGGTAGGTTTTCCCCATCCCTTAGAAGGCTCCATTCTCTGAGGAGAAGCTCCTCAGTTTTTACAGATGAGGCTATTGCAATACTGGAAGCATCTGTATATTAAGTCTCACAAACTACAGAAATGTGTTGTCTTTTCAGACTCTAAAAGCTGTCTGCAAGCCATTCTATCTAATCAATTACGTAGCAAATCCAAATTACCTTTCGTTTTAAAAATAAAAGAAATTCTTTTTCGGCTACATAACAATGGGTTTCAAACGGTATTGACTTGGATTCCAGGTCACACTCGAATCCCGGACAATGAAACTGTTGACCAGTGGGCTAAATCTGCTATTAGTACTGGTTTGGATTCACATTATACAGTGTATGCACAGGACTTAATGTCTCTTGCCAGAGATAACCAGATAGCTCGCTGGAATCATCCGTGGAGTTTGTCGAAACAGTTCAAGGGTAGGCATTACGCGGACGTCCAGAGTTCGGTTCCTGTTCGCCCCTGGTTTTTTAAATTCCGTGAAGCAAATAAGCGTGTCACCTCCACTATTTGTAGACTGTACCTTCATTGTAGTTTACTGAAAGTACCTCTTTGAAATCGGAGCAATTATAAAAATAAAGTGAGCCGCGTTTCAAACACTTAGAATGGCGGGTGTACCTACTCTGAAAATGAATGTTAAAGATAAGTTAAGGTTACATACTATTTACTAAATCAATGTACTTTCAAAAATATTACTGAAATCAAATGCGATGCGCAATGAACTAGCTAGGAAATTAACGAAACATTATTTTCACGCCTTTTATACGTATAATATGATCCCTCATAATTAGGTCCTATTTAAATATTTGCTAGAAAAAAAACAAAAGGCGTATGAAAATAATGTTTCGTTAATTTCCTAGTTAATTGGCGTCGAATTTTATTTCGGTGATATTTTTGGAAGGTACGTTGCTTTGGTAAATATTGCACATCCGTAACTTATCTATAACATTCATTTTCAGAGTACACCCGCCATTCTGACGGTTTGAAATTGGAAACTTTAAAAATACATAGGTATATCACGTGCATAGTGTGGGCCTTTTTCCCTCTAAACGGATTGCTAGAAAGTTTTCAGTGTTCACGTCAAATTTTGACTGACTGACTGTCACGATCACCAGAGAAGGAGACTCTCCTTTTAAAATTTCGTATAGTTATTTGTAAATCACAGCAACACGACGACGCGTAAAGTTAATTCTTTGGTCAGCACTTTATGCGCGGCTTCTGTATTTTTTTCATGAGACCTTCACCGTCTTATGTTTTTTTTTATGTTGGTACGTGCGAATCATCTACAATTAAATAAAAATGTTTCTTAGGGTTTGCGAGATGCTAGTCGTTTTTGATTTCTGTTACGAAGTTCCTAGTGTTCAAAATATTAATGAATTTCTTATTTTGATCCGATTCGCCTCGGTCTACCCTATATTTAGGCAAATGTTCGAAGTATTGTTTTTGGATGATTAATTAAATCCTAGTATTGAAACATTCTCTTGATTTAATTTATTTAATCTTGTCTATGTTGAATTGTCAGCAGTTTTTAACACTTGCATTTTATATCAGCAAGCTGTTTCAAAAGCCTATGTTAGGTACATAAATTTAAATGTTCACTAGTGATATGTTTTTGGATTTATTTGTATTTGTGTGGGAAATTGTTTGGAAAAATGATATAATATGGAGACAAAAGTTTCCCGACGGCGGCGCAACGGCATGGCAGAGTTACGTTTAGGTAAATCTCAATAACACTTTCATAAACTTCGATAAGTAAGTACTCGATTTTAATAAACGACATATACTTTTGATCCGGGCCCGTTTATTGAGTTATTTAATATTTTTAATTACTTATTTCGTACGGAAAAGTATGACGAGTACTTATAAAAATATAGTAAGTAGTTCTTACCACTTGTATTCCAGTGGGCGCGGTCGGCTTTGATTTCACCTCTGAGACATTTCTCAACGTAAGTCAAGGGGTCGTAGTCAGCATCCAGCACCTAGATTTTTAAATTTTAATTAGCCAGTACTTTCTTTAATTTAAACAGATATTCTATAGACACAAGTTAGTAATGACACTCAGTTTTCCAACATTTGCAACGCGCGTATCACACAGTTGAAATCAGTTTCAGAGTCTGCCTGTGCTTACACTGAGCTCTGCAGAAAATTGCAGTCCTGACATATTAATTCTCTACCTATATAATTGAAAAAAAAAAAATTACCTCTCTTAGTAATGCGATGTAGGCTATAGCGAGTCGCAGAGTGTCAATCTTGCTGAGCCTCTTTTCGTAAGGAAACGTCGGCACGTGTACTCTCAGCTCATCGAACGCCGAGTTTATACTGCTAAAATCACAAAACACACACGCGTTTTAGCCTACTTATGTGCTAAGTCGACTAGATTCCAGCAAAGTCTAACGGTAACTTAGTTGAATGGTTTTTTCGTAAGGAAACTTGGCCAAACCATTTTCAAAATAATTAAATCAGCTGGTAAAATTCCGTCTCGAATTTTAAGATATTAAAATGTAGAGTGGGGTAGGGTACCCATTGGGGCCGGACCTCAGCATCCGTCGGCGCTCGCGGACATTGGCGGCGGCGCGCTGCACTCGGTACGGAGTCCCGCCGCATTGGTAGTCGGGCTCGGATGACGCTTCCAACAGCGCTTCTGCCATAGACGTATATTTTATATAATTAAAAGCTGCAATTTGGTTATGTTTTACTTATCAAATAGAAAACAAGACTCCAGTAAGGTTTCTACGGATTTACGGGCCGTGGATGGTTATTAGGGACACTTGAGCAGGTGAAAAGTAATTTGTAAGTTACCAGTGTGGAGTTGCCTAGTGTGCTGGTGAACGTAGGCAACAAGCGGTAATTGAAGGCGCGAGCGGGCGGCTGCGTACACGCAACTTGGCAACTCGCTGGCCAACGAGGAGCTCTCTTCGTCAGAGCCGTCTGCATACGCGAACTTCAACCCACAATAGTCGATTCGACGATCACTGGATAAATACATTATACTGATTTTAAAAGTTTTCAAAACAGGTACGGAGACCCACGTAAAAATAGTTTTAAATTATTTAATGAAAAGAAGCAGTTTTAGAGATTTTCAAAGAATAACGATATGGCACATATGCAATACATTTTTAAGTGAAGTAAAATTTTAAATAGTTTTTAAAACCTATTTTTTATCCAAATCCAACACTACACACCCACGTATTAATTTTGTTACCTAAATTTAACATGACAAACTATTGCAAAATGTTTCGTCCTTCGTTACTTTGTATTAAAATAAAGGGGATTCGGATTCGAAAAAAAAGTATAGCATCTATAATTATATGTATAGTACCTATAGTATCTATAATTTGGCAAATTGTAAATGAAATAAGTAAATAACAATTCAAACAAAGATATTCTAGGTACCTACTTATCAGAAGCCTACTGAATATTAGTGGCACACAAATTTTGAAAACATCCTTTCGAATAACTTAGTAAGTACAACAAATCTGAAACTTGGTATTTGAGGTTTACGATGAGTTTTTGGAATTGAATTCTTGTGTTTATTTAATGGCTTTAATTTTTTTTTTGTTATAAATAAAAAAATCCACTCTAAAACACCCAATCCAACCTCATCCGTATTTTCAGACAAGAAGTTTTAAGCACTCACGTAAGCTGAGCAGAGGTGAACCTTTGACTAGTGAATAGACAAAAGTCTGCCTCTAGTAAGCTCGTCAGAATTGTGCTCAATCCCTTTTGTTTGTACTATCTTGGATACGGTATGGTCAATATGGGTGCATCATAATATGATAGGAAGCTTTCTTTCATTTATCTAACAGCACAAGTAAGAAAGTTTCCATGTAAAAAAAAATGAACTATTCAACAAATAAAAGTAGATATAAATACTTATTTAAAGTTGCTAGCTAGAAGTATTTCGCATGGCGGAAAATAAATCTGAAATAATGTAAATGCCTGCACCCTACAGCTCTATCTAGCTCAAGCGGCTCCCACCCATTTTCTGATTCACTCATGAGAATGTCAGATATCCTAACTCTTAGTTTTTGTGATATAAAACCACAACTAAAGGACTCTGCACTATGCAAATACTTTTATTCGCTTAGAATTTTTATAAAAAGAAGTAATATAAATGTTAACTTACCTTAGAGGCGGAGATGTAGAAGAGTCTGCAACTTGTGTTCTCGTTCCGGACATTTTCAAAAATCACTAGTTGGTCACGATGGTCGTATTGTACAATAGCAGCGGGACTGAGCTCCGCAATCTAATTCAAATCATTTTATACAGCCGGGGGTGGACAGATACTATATGTGAAGATTTCCCATCCGTGGATGGACCCTCCTCCTTTCCCTCAATGGATTTTTAACCGAATGACCAAGTGTTACGGTTGATAATGCAGAGTTGGACCCCTCACAGTGTTAATATACCCCAAGCGGGTGGCGCTTTTGGCTATAAGGGTAAATGGGCGGGGCTTATTTCAGTTCTAAGTAGAGAGGGGACATCATACTCATTCACTATTAATATACGAAAAAATAAATAACATATTTATGGTAAGTAAGTATGTATGTATATGTGGAAAAGTAAAATATATCGATAGCTTTTTGTGTCAATTGCTTAAGTACCTATCTACCTACCTACTTGTAATTATTTTTTACTTTCCCTTAACTAATAAAAGCGGATCTTGAAATGTATAAACTTCATTATTTTATTCAAAAATATATGCAAAATGCGCTTAAATCTGTTAAGTGTACAATTAGAATAGTTTCTTGCAATTTGTTACGCATTGTCTGATTAGAGCTCCTTTTTAAAAGTCTTTTCTTAAAACAATTTCCTACATCATTTGAAAAATTTATTTATTTCACAAGAGACAAAGCTTACAAAATAAATAAATTATTTAATTCTTCTGAGGGTTAAGTCTTCAAAGTTCAACTATGAAGATTTAAAAAAAGCCTACCTAATTAGATCACATGTTTGCAATATTCTTTTAGGTTTATAAATTTCATTTCGCTAGCGTCTATTTTCCCATAGCCCAAGTTTTGAGGCAACTCTGGATCGATGTCGGAGGCGAGCTCCTATTGGTTAGTCGTTGAGACGGAGTGTTTCTGACAGCACCCATAAAAAGCACGCCTCAGAAACCAGCGAAGACGTGAGACAGAAAATACATTTACCAAATGTTTGTGTCGCAGTCACCCGCAGTGCTCAGGTTAATTTTCTCTAAAATTGATATACAAACTGGAGTGAGGTTTACGAAATTCCAATAAACCGCAATGCGTTCTAGCATTGTCATATAGGTACTTAAACTTCAACTTTGAAAATATATTAAAGCTGCTGCATAATCTAACAAGCTTTTATGGCATCAAAATTGGGTTATTTTTAGTCGTGGTTCGATACGCCGTACAAGCGTCAATTAATTTTTCTCCGACTTGAGAAGCTTGACAAGCTTGACTTGAGAAGCTTGACTTGTCAAGCTTCTTCGTCTAACCTGGTGAATACATCAGCTTTTATATTTCCTCTTTGTCATCTCCGGCCGGCTCTCTTTAATTTTCAATATAACTTAAAATTAGCGTGTCCCCTAACTATAAACAAGTAATTTTTCGAACAACTATAATTTGGTGCTAATTCCCGCTCGGAAGTCGTGCCCTGTTCACCCTGTAATTGATTTGTCGCGGCGAGTCTCAGCACCCCAGTCTCGTGCACTGCACGCGTGAGCCACGCCTAACCTCAGATGTTTGATGGTTTTTCGCGTGAGATCCCTTGTCGGTTTACATTGCTGGGATCTGAGCTGTTGACTGATTTTGCTTAATTGTTTACTCAGCTCTCAGCGAAGAGCGCTCGCTCAGAAACTGTTCTCACTTTCTTTTAAGCTTTTACTCACCTCGTCGTATGTCCAATTTAGTGTCTAATATTGCTAGGCGACCGATTCCTTACTTCCTACTTATTCCTTAATTGCTTTGAAAGGGTTAATAATTGCTGTAATTGATTATATTGGTTGTTTCAGTAACAATACTTTTTCTTATTTTAAATTGGTTTCATCAGATTCTTACATAGTACACCACACTTTATTTTCCCCGCAAATATTGTTTGTTCCTTCTTTCAAAAATTATAAACACCAACTGGCTGAAACCCTTAAAAAATTGGACAATTCTAATTAAACGATAAAGACATTAAAAAAAACCTGCTTTTTTAAGTCCTTACACAACTAAGTATAAAGGCTTAAAAATTCACATGAGTATTAAGTTGATTGAAAAGCTAACAGCTTACACCAGCGGAGTTTATTACCAAAAGACCGCAAGTTGCTTTAGTTAGTTTATTTATTTGCGTGTGTGCGTTGTGGAGATTATCCTTGGAGTGCGTGCACGTGGGTCCTGGTCCTTTGTGCCGCGAGGTCGCGTGGCCGTGCGACCCCGCGGCACGTGGCGCCACGAGGCAACCAAAGTGCCCGGAACATGTACCGACGCCTCTGCCACAACTGTTTTTCTGACTGCACTTAATTAAAGCATGTCCCCGACAATAAACACAGTTATTTGTATCGCTCAGCAGTTTTCATAAGCAGGCATCAAATTGTAGAGGTCTTGTTGCTTCGATTGTTAGATAGAGCAACGACGACACACAGTTCTTAGATCAAATGTCAACATTTAGATGGACGGAAATATTTGGAAGTTGTTTTATTTCTTTCTTACAAATATATGAAATATTTGTATTTTTAGTGTTTATGTAGTACCTACCTACTTATAAGGTTCAGGTTGTTTAAGTAAACTTAAAACCTAAGGAGATAGACTGCGACTTATGTTTTAAGGATAAGTAGGTATTTTCTTTTACCGAAATACATTATCTATTAATTTCATAGGTATTGATTCAGAATTCTTCAGAATATTATTGAATCTCATTCAATATCTACTTATTTTTTGTAGTTCGGAAACCAGATAGTCCCTTTATAAATAACCCCAGCCCGTATTTGTCTGTCTGTTGTTGTATTGAGGCATTTATTATACGCAATTATCAACAAGTCATTCGCAGGCTTTCGCAGTACTTGTCAATTGCAGTCAGCGGTACTCAAACAAACAACCGAACTACAGTGTTAAAATTGGTGAAATGTGTTTGCAATAATTCATAAAAAAAATCAATTAACATATTTTCAGAATACAATTGTTTATTCAACTGCAAATTACGTTAAGTTATTCACGTATTATGTTGTTTGAGCATTTCTTCATATAGGTACCTACCTACCTACGTACACTTAGATAATTCCTATTTATTTGGATTTCAGTATAATACTTCTCAAATTTATTGTAACATTACATTACAAATTAGATTAAATTTGTCATTGTACAATAAATTTGAGAAACCTCAACATATTGCGAACCAGTGCACAAAACGCACCCCATATTTTGCGCCAAGGGGTCGTCGGGGTCCGACGGTCGATCCCACTTACTGTATAGTACAACTCCTATGGGAACAACACACAAATTACCCAAACCAATTGTCTAATGTGTTCACGCCATTTAACTAAACAGATTGCACGGACATCACGAGTACTTTTTTGAGATTTATTTGATAAAATGATGTTTACGTTGAAAGAAATCCACGGGAATTTTATTTTGTATTTAAAATATGCTAAAGGTTACCGAAATCCTTTTCCAACATCAAACTTGTTTTTTGGTCAGAAGAGTGGATTTGATTTAAGTAACGGGACCTCGTTATATCATCAAAGTTTAATACCTAAGTATGAATCATTTTCTTCGTTGTTTCAAAACTAACTAGGTAATAAGTAACCACTCAATTTTCCATTTTAAATTTTTGTAACAAAACAAATCTTTTCATTTCACTTCTATATTTTTTTATAGTTAATTAACATTTTCATAAATGAAATAAATACTTTATGGGGATAATAAATGAAGGAGAAAGAGCGAATGGTTCTGATAAAAGGTCCAATTTTCTTTTTGTAAGATTTTAGTGATTAGGTAGGTAATTAAAATAAATCAAAGAAAAAACAATTCAGTAATTAACATAATTATTATATTTTATTTATAAATACTTATCTATTTATTTGTTTCTTGTGATGTTTTTTCTGGCATTTTGATCTCCTCCACAGCTACGTTTTCGGTGCTGGATTTGTGATCCACGTATTTGTATCGGAAAGCCATTACGGTGAATATCATCATGTCTGCAGCCATCAAACCCGCGAATAGGAAAAACTCCTTCCACTGGAAATACAAAATACCTATTTAGTCCCTCAATTATGTATTATCATAATACATAATACTATTATGGCGAACTGTCAATTGTTAATATTAAGGATAGGATTTCTGTTTCAGAACCTATTGAGGTTCTTTTAGGAATCTAACCCCGCTTGCAGTTGTATGATTTGGTCGTGTAATAAACAGTTCTCTACCTTACATATATTTGTTGTAATGTGTTTACCTGAGCATCCAAAAAGTTGCCTTCAACGATAAGTACTACGATTAGGTTTCCGAATGCGACAGTTAGCAGCCATACTGACTGGAGGACGGACTTCATACTCGCCGGGGCCTGAGTGAATGAGAACTCGAGACCGGTGACTGAGAACATTACCTCCCCCATTGTGATCACAACGTACTGCGGCACCAGCCATAGAATATGTACGCTGTTCGGTGGAGTTATTGTCACGGCGTTAGCGTACTGCGAAAGAAATTGACGATCAGACTCTCCCAAACACATCTCTGATAATACCAATGTTAACTTCAAACGAATACTCACAAAAACGCCATTTGTCGCCTGATACACATTTATGGTATAGACTGCCCCCGGTTGGAAATTAAAATCTTTTATTATAGTTTCGCCATATATTACTACATCGTATGTACCTTTCTCTATTTTCTTTTGAGACATGTCATCGCTTTGGATTTCTAATTTCGTTTTGCCTTTTTTATAGTCTTGTAATTTTATTGTCACGACCTCAAGAGTATTGGATAAAAATCTGTAAAGAAGAACATACCATAGAAAATAATTTTATAAACAGTTGAAGAAATAAGGTCAAATAAAGTAATTTAATTTTCTTTGCAATTCACAACATTTGGCAGTTGAGTGAACTTAATTTCACAGTTGATAAGACTAACTCTCAAACATTTCACAATTCTAGTCGCGAAACATGAGTAATGTATTACAGAACGCTATGGGTAATACTTTCTATTGCGATAAAAGTAGAAAGTTACAAAGTTGCTGTAAAAGTGAAACAAGGAATATTACTTGGCACCAGGGAAAAAACAGTGTTTGAAAGGAAATATCATTACGCGTTTTACGGAGTACCCTATGCTGAGAAACCAGTTGGTGATTTAAGATTTAAAGACCCTATACCTGTCAAAAATTGGAAACGACCTTACGACGCAAGAACAGAATACAATGGGGCATGTGCCCAAGCTCACATTGTTCACAGCCATGCTTTGTATGGAACAGAAGATTGTCTCCACATGAATATATTTACACCATCTCTCCCCAAAAATAGTGCAACGAAACCGAAACCAAAACCAATAATAGTTTGGATCCACGGATATGGATTCACTGCAAGCTTCAGTCACATACACGGCGGTGATTTTTTTGTGGATAACGACGTTATCTTTATAAGTGTAACACATCGATTAAGTGTGTTTGGTTTTTTAAAATTAAACAAAGAAGACACCAATGCTAATATGGGTCTTAAAGACATCGTCATGGCTTTGAAATGGATAAGAAAAAATGCAATACAATTTGACGGCGACAAAAACCAAATTACAGTGATGGGTTCTGACTCCGCAGCCACTTTCCTGTCATTATTGTTGATGACTAAATCAAATAAATTATTTTCAAAAATGATTCTACAAAGCGGAGGACTTTTATCTCCAAGTATATTTCAAACAGATGCTAATTTTGAAACAGATATTTTAAGTCAAAGTATTAAACAAAAATTCCAGAAAAATCTAATGAACGCACCAACCAAGAACATTATTGAAGCAGCATTGAAATTGTATAACAAATCATATTGGATTGATATTCAAAAGCCAATTGTACCATTTTCGCCAATTGTTGAGCGAAATTCCAATAAAGCTCTTATTACTACGAACTATCATCAAAAACTATTTACGAACATTAAGATAAATATTCCTATAATAATAGGATTCAATAGTCAAGAGAGCATATCGGAAGTTATTCCTTTTATTCATAATCCACATTATTTAAATTATTTTAAGAAGGACTTTAAATTTATGGTTCCGTTTACTGGTCCTTGCAGCTACAATCATACTTCTCAAAGTTACAAAGAAATTTCATTGAAAATAAAGGAACAATATTTTAAAAATGGTATTTCTGATAAAGCCATACACGATTTTATACGATACACATCAGACCTCAATAAATATCCTATTTATAATTTCATAAAAGAGATCTTAAGGCAACCACGTAACAAATTATATGTGTATAAGTTTGACTATGTTGGAAAATTCAATGTTTTTAAATGGTCGTCGATGTCTGAAGTAAATGTGGTAGTTAAAGGTGTCGCAAAAGGAGATGAAATATGTTACTTGACAAAATGCGAACCACTCTGGGAGGGCTACGTGGGTCTGAATAGTACAAATGATCCGGACAGAAAATTTATCAAAGATTTATCGGAAATATGGGCAAATTTTGCAAAAACCGGAAACCCTACGCCTTCGCCTTATTTCGGAAATGTTACTTGGCTGCCCATGACATCAAAAAACAATCACATTTTATTAATCGGTAAAAAGAGTAGAATGATAACACCGAAAGTAGAAGAAGAGATGTATTCCTTTTGGAATTCAGTTTATAATGAATATTATGCAAGCGATAAGTGTATTAAAAACAAACATGAAGAACTATAAATCTTCCATACCTCACGTTGACTCCATCTACTGCTTTGTCATTATTATCTGTAAAGTTTTGGACGCCAGCCTTGCGAATAAAGAAAGAATTTGCTGTCTTTTCTTTTAAATGGAATGTTCCATTAAATGCTACATCTTCACACGTGGCTTGACCTTGTAAGGCATATTGTACTTCAACAAATTGGTCAGTCTCTATGTCTAATCTTTCATATGCTGATAAAGGTCCAATTGTAACACTATTATTTTGTGAAAAGTCGCTCGTGTTTAGTGTAATATTGCAGTTATATCCATTGTAGACTCTTAGTTGAGCTAATCCGTGTGACACTGGTGTTCCGTATGTGGGCTGTTGACATAATAATGCAATAACTTAAGCAAAACTCACTAATATAATTCATCTTGCTTTAGTTACGGTGACTGTTATTTCAACTTGACTTACCAATAGATGTAACTCTACAATTCCAGAGATAACAAAAGCACCTGCAGCTAAAAGTCCTCCCCAAATCATTTTGTGCAGCGGCTTCTTTATCAATTTGCACCATGTTAGAAAGGGATAAATTGCCTGCAAAAATGGGATCATATTAAAATAAACTTTTTACCTAAGCATTTAAAATGCAGCAGGTAGGTACTTAACGTAAATACAATATGAGTAAGTACATATTATAACATAATGTGATAGGTAAAATATTTTCATATTAATGACAACGTAAGACATGTAAAACTAAAATTGGTCACGAGAAAGATACGTACCACTTCAAACAATGGAATGAAAATCAAAATCAGCAAAGGATTTATAACTTGCATCTGATCTGCTTTTAAAGTCCAACTACCGATCTGTTGATACATTCTGTCGGCTTGAAAGGTCCATCTAGAAGCCTAATAAAGAAAATTAACATTATAGACCATAAAATCTGTTTTTTTAAATAGCTACTAATCCAAATATATGTGGGAAATAGTTTTATTTTTAAGTTTCATTTTGTTAATTTCTTTTAAGTTTGTTGTAGCAACACTTTCCAACTGATTGTTTGATTTAAAATGACATTGATGTGGGCTGTCACTTGATATAAGACTTGGTTAAGACTACGATTGTTTCCATATTAATTAAAGATTTTGTGTTTTCAACTGAGCCGTGTTTACTACATATCCCACAACTATTTTGGGGGCTCGTCCGGGATCACGAAAAACATAGTTTCGGAAGAAAATACTACAGGAAGATAACATTGGATTTTCAACAATTCATCGTAAAGGCAAGTCATCGCGGAACTGTTTTACCTACGGAGCGTACACCGAATGCTGCGGGATGTCGATCGTGGCTTGTCATGTACCGATATCTATAAAAGTGAATGCTACGGGATGTTGAAAATGACGTCACATTAAAATATTATTGTGATGCATGAATTAAGACTTACGATTTTAATTTCAAGACGAAGATTATAAAATAACAACTTAAGACTTAAGAAAAAAATATACCTACTGATTTATGATGCCGCCGAAGAAAGATAAAGAGGGTGAAGAAGGAAGGAAAGACAATGAAGAAACGAAGAAAGAACATCATGTTCCGTTCAGTGAAATACAGAAGTCAATGACACCTTTTACCGGAGACGATACCTATCCTGTGAATACTTGGATAGAAGAAATGGAAGATACAGCACTACTTATGGAATGGTCGAATATTGAAAAACTAATCTATGGAAAGAGACTTTTAGATGGAACTGCTAAACTCTTTCTCCGGACACAAAGTGTTAAAAGCTGGACTGATCTGAAAGAATTACTGAAGGAAGAATTTGGGCCAAAGCTTAATAGTGCTGCTATACACAAGAAACTAACCTCGCGAAAGATGAAAAGTGACGAAACTTACCAACAGTACTTTTTGCATATGAAAGAGCTTGCACTGCATGGAAAGATTGAAGATGAAGCACTCATAGAATACGTTATTGATGGGATTCGAGATACAGAAAATAATAAACTTGTACTATACGGAGCTACGAATCTAAAAGAATTTCGCAAGAAGTTAGATATCTACAGTGACATTAAAAAGAAGATGCCTGTTCGTCCAAACCATCCGACTACAAGCAACTCCACGAATCGTAAGCCGACTACTGTGAAGAGGTGTTACAATTGCGGTGACCTAGATCATCAGGCCCCCACTTGTACCAAAGGAATCAAATGTTTTAAATGCAATGAATTTGGCCACAAAGGTACGGAATGTCCAACTAAACCGAAGAAGACGTTGAAGATTCGTAAATCAACTGAAGAAGATAAAACTCCGTTTAAAAAAGTAAAAATCAACGAATTAGAAGTCTCTGCTCTTATCGACACAGGAAGCGACGTCAATTTGATAAGAATGTCTGAAGCGAAAAAGATACAGAAGGATGTTCTATTTAACGATGACACCATGAAAACACGTCTTACAGGCATAGCTGAAAAGGAAATATTTACTACTGGAATCTTTACTGCTAAACTCCAAATTGATGAATACTTTGCTGACATCACGTTTCATGTTGTTGAAGACACGGACATACCAGTCAAAGTTATACTCGGAAATCCTTTATTGAAAGAATTTGAAATCAATTTTACTGCAAATGGTATTGTAATAAATAAAATTATACACCTTACGATGTTAGTCGAAGAAAAGGAAAAAGAAAACAAAGAATACAACATAAAAGATGAGAAACAAGCAGAAAAGATTAAAATAATGATAGAAAACTACAAACCTAACGAGGAGAAGAAAGAAGGTACCGTTGAACTAAAAATAATACTTACTGACGAGGAACCCGTTCATCAAAACCCACGAAGACTTTCACCTCTGGAAATGAAGATTGTTGATGAGCAGATAAAAGAATGGATCGACCAAAAGATAATTCAACCAAGCAAGTCAGATTTTTCCAGTCCTATCGTTTTGGCGAAGAAAAAAAATGGAACATATCGGCTATGTGTAGATTTCAGAAAGTTAAATCAGAAAATAATTAAAGACCGATTCCCTTTACCTCTTATTGAGGACCAGATTGACCGATTACGAAATGCCAAAATATTCACTTCATTAGACTTGAAAAATGGCTTCTTACACGTAAATGTTCACAAGGATAGTCAGAAGTATACATCCTTTGTCACGCCACAAGGACAATATGAATTTATGAAGATGCCATTTGGTCTTTGTACAGCGCCATCAGTATTTCAACGATTCATTAACCATATCTTTCAAGACTTAATTGCTGATGGTACGCTTCTGACGTATTTAGATGATCTGATTATACCAGCAATCAGTGAAGAAGAAGGATTGATGAAATTAGATAAAGTTTTCAAAAGAGCTGAAAGTTACGGATTGGTATTCAACTGGAAGAAATGTTACTTTATGAAAGAAGAGATAGAATATCTGGGTTATGTAATCAGAGAGAACGAAGTTAGACCGTCGAAAGAAAAAATTGCTGCTGTGTCAGGTTTTAAGATTCCACATAACCTCAAGACCCTACAATCGTTTCTTGGCTTAACGGGATACTTCCGTAAATTCATAAGAAATTACTCCATAATTGCAAAACCGTTAACAAATCTATTAAGAAAAGATGCAGAATTTAATTTTGATGAACGATGTGAAAAAGCCTTTCTAGAGTTGAAAAAAATATTGTGCAGTTTTCCTGTGCTTCGAATCTACAGACCGGAATTAGATACAGAGTTGCACACAGACGCAAGTGCAGATGGATACGGTGCCGTGCTGTTACAAAAATGCCCAAAAGATAACCACTTGCATCCTGTGTACTATATGAGCAAAAAAACTACACATACTGAAAGGAATTATCACAGCTATTTTCTTGAAATCTTGGCTATCGCAGAGGCTGTTAAAAAATTTCGCGTGTATCTGCTTGGGATTCATTTCAAGATCGTGACTGATTGTGCTGCTCTTACTAAGACTTTACAGAAGAAAGACTTACCCCCTCGCGTGGCACGATGGGCTCTTTTGTTAGAAGAATACGATTATATAATTGAACACCGGTCTGGAAATAGAATGAAACATGCAGACGCTTTAAGTAGACATCCGATTTGCATGCTAATACTTACCGAAACCGCTGCAAGGATAAAGAAAGCTCAAGATAATGATGGTCATATTTCTGTAATAAAGAAGTTGCTAGAAAAAGAACCATACGACGATTATGTAATGAATAACGGTGTTCTTTGCAAAGAAAGAAAAGGTACAAAGCTTATTGTTATTCCGAAGAAGATGGAGTATGAAATAATTAGAAAATATCACGCTCGTGGTCACTTCGGAATTATTAAGACAGAAGAACTTATAAATCGGGAGTACTACATTGAAAACCTGAAAGAAAAGATAAGAAAAGTTATAGATAACTGTGTTGAGTGTATTCTCATATCGCACAAACAGGGTAAAAAGGAAGGATACTTACGTCCGCTGGATAAGGGAGATCTTCCCCTCTCGACGTATCACGTTGATCACCTAGGTCCACTGACCTCTACTAATAAAAACTATAAGTACATTTTGACAATTGTAGACGGCTTTACCAAGTTTACATGGATCTACCCTGTAAAGACATTATCAACTGAAGAGACTTTACTGAAACTACGACAGCAACAGCAGACATTTGGGTCTCCGCAGAGGATAGTAACAGACCGTAATGCCGCGTTTACTTCAAACGATTTTCAGAATTTCTGTAAAGAAGAAAACATTGTTCATTACACTATTACCACTGGCCAACCCAGAGGCAACGGCCAGGTGGAAAGGGTTCACCAGATCATCATCAATGTATTGAGCAAGCTAAGCGCCGATGATCCTACTAAATGGTATAGACGAATTTCGAACGTCCAACGCTGTATAAATAATTCACATCAGAGAAGCATTGGCATGACACCATTTGAGCTACTTTTTGGTGTGAAGATGAAAAATCAGGATGATGACCTAATGAAGTTAATAGAAGAAGAACAGATCCAACAATTTAATGATAAAAGAGATGAGCTACGAATCACTGCTAAAGAATCAATCCAAAAGATACAGAAAGAGAATATCAATACTTATAATAAGAAAAGGAAAGAAGCTACACAGTATGAAATTGGTGATTTAGTGGCTATTAAAAGAACTCAGTTTACCCAAGGAAGTAAACTGTTTCCTAAATTTTTGGGCCCATACGAAGTTGTTAAGAAAAATCGCAATGATAGATACGCTTTGAAGAAAATTGGCAACAGTGAGGGACCCTATAACACGTCTAGCTCGGCTGATTTAATGAAACCTTGGGCTAGTGAAGAGACAGACAATTCATCTGGGACAGATGAATGACCAGGATGGCCGTGTGGGAAATAGTTTTATTTTTAAGTTTCATTTTGTTAATTTCTTTTAAGTTTGTTGTAGCAACACTTTCCAACTGATTGTTTGATTTAAAATGACATTGATGTGGGCTGTCACTTGATATAAGACTTGGTTAAGACTACGATTGTTTCCATATTAATTAAAGATTTTGTGTTTTCAACTGAGCCGTGTTTACTACATATCCCACATATATTTCTAAAAACTTTAGTACCTACCTGTTGATCAAATAGTGCCCAAAAAACTGGTAAAGGCACAAACAGAACAAGGACTCGAAGTAGATCTTTGACATCTTGAATCAGTGCTCTATCATATTTGTCATCTGCGTGATCTAACCAATGCTCCCGTTTCTCTTTCGATTTATACGATTTTACTACAGCATGCTGAAAGAAAAACAATTTTATATTCGGATTTATTCCTTTAATCATACCAGCCACCAACCAAATATTCACGTCTTGTCATGCATGGTCAATCTGGCCGTTGAAGTAATCACGCGATAATTTCGAAGGCAATTAAATAATAATTTACATTATTGATACGTTAGTTTTCCTCATCACTCCGTCATTTTTATTTTGCTATTGTTTTACCAAAGATACTATACCTAAATAATTAATATCTACTTAGTCCATTTGATGAATTGTGTGCTATTAAGAATGATTGAAGTCTATGGGCCCCCATTTTTTATGAAAATAAACTGACGGAAACTAAAAACAATCTTAAGTTATGTTAAACAAAACAATGCCAGCATTAATCTCAGGAATGGCGATGACGCTTGTATTTCATTGGATTCTCGTGATACTAAATTAATGAAATTTATTTTTATAAGCCAACGAGTCACGTTTCATACGACTATCAAGCATAAAAGAATGAGTATTCAAAACACAAATATTAAATTTAACATTATCGGAACCCTTAAATAGGTATAATAAAAAATAAAAATCCTACGTTTTAAAATTGACGATTAATTATCTACTTATTTGGAAAATCTTCCATTGCTTTTCTCTTTGTCCTTCACCAAATACTTAGATTGCGAAGAAGCTAGAGGTTTGTAGAGCAAGAATAAAAGCTATCTATTGGAATAACATTTACTTTAAGCACTTAATCTAGTTACAACTCAATATTTGTGATAAAATGTGCGGCGGAGCGTTAAAAACCAACGTCCAGAAAAGAGTAACTGATTGTCGCCTTCAGACAAAAATTGACAACATATTTATTATAACGTGAGATGAAGTTACTGCTCTAAAGTACTCAAAAAGCTGACTACGTTCCCCTGCCAATTCCCTGAGTTCCTATGCTTAGAAGCGGCCATCAGAATGATTTCTACATTTTAGGTTTTTAGCCACTGCAGCCCGGTTACCCTTGTAAAATGTAAATTATTAGCTGGCTTTGATATGGATATCTAAAATTAACTTAAGAATCTAATATTTTAAGTTTTTGGGTTGCTCGTACTTACCCCTACGCAGGTAGCAACGTTACCTAATACGTTGCCTGCAGGTTTCTTGATGATATACAATCTTCTTCCCGCTACGAAGAAAACTGTAAGAGATTTTGTTATAAACTGTTAATATTATGTTATGATATGAGACCTATTCTAAATCGAATAGAGTTAGAGATTAGTGAGCGAATCTTGGATAATCTCGAGAGAGAGAGCCTTATTCCCTTGAAGTACTTTTTTGATTCTTGTGAAACGCGCTTTCTTTTTCCCATAATCGTCAACTTCAAAAATAAAATTTGTCGAATAAACTTATTTGATAAAAATATACGTCAGTAATAAATTTGAAACTGCAGTATTATTATTTAATTGCTAATGGACCGGGCACGAACAATTTAAAGTAAATAAAATTGAGGCAGGACTATTTTACCCAATGTCCTTTTGTATTGTGGTGAACGGTTGCACAGTATGAGGTTCTCTGTAGTTGACAGGCCTGATGAGATGCGCTAGATGGGCTATTTATTGTGGAAAATAACTGGCCGCAAAATGTTTTTGTGAAAGAATAGGTATCGATCATAAGTGGAGTTTTTAAACAAATATATACCTAATAAATATATACGGTAGAGGATTTTAATTTCTTTTGTAATTTTATGGAACAAATATGTACTTACCCTACCATGTGGAGAAAAGTGTTTGCACTTTTTAATCAATACTACCTACTATTTAACATAGATAAAGCAAAGTACCTAAAACACCCATCTAATACTGTACATACTCGTATTAATTAAAGGTAATTAAGAAACAAAGCATAAATAAATAGAAGTCGTAACGCTCACTGAATTGACAATATCACAGCATAATCAAATCCTCTAAATACGTACAGATATAGTATTAACTTACGTATAGATACGATCATAAGTATGCCCGGCACACCGAAGGCAAGGGAGTAGCAGTCGTTCTCTCCAAAACAGTGGACGTCGGCTCTTAAAATCGGAGTCAGGAACGTAGAGATTAGACTACCAGCATTGATAGCGAAGTAGAACAGAGAGAAGAAATAACCCAAGTACTTCTCCTGCTCGGGCAATTTGAATTGGTCACCACCAAACGCGGAGACGCAAGGTTTGATGCCTCCTGTTCCAAATGCTATGAGGAGGAGTGCTATTATTGTGAAAGGCCTGAAACAATCATTAATTTATATTCATACATTTATTTTATGTGTTTCGATATTTTTTATAACCTTGTGTAATAGAGAGATACCTACTGAGCGATTTTGGGCCTCCTGTTATGTCGCTGTTACGAAATATAAATAAAATATTCAAATCTTACAACTGTTGCTTTACATTGATATACTTTTTTATTCGCACTCAGTGTTCGAAAGTCTTTGTCTGTAGTAGACAAGGCGTATTATAGTTGTAAAGGTATTTGTATATTGTAGGTACTTACAATGGCGGTAAAGGTACTGGCGGCATTGCTGTTATAGATATCAGCACGCTGCCTGCCGCATACACTAACGATAAGTACAATATTGTTCTGCAACAAAACAACAAACAATACATAAAATTATAGATACAACAGTCTTTTATAGATTGTTTAATTTTATTGTTTGTTGTGCATGCATGTTGAAGATTTCCATGCTAAATCTTCTGTGAGAAAATAGAATCTTCACAATCAATAGTATTTCGTCAAATAAATAGGACCTAAGTTATTCATAGAGTGACGTAGTGGAGTAATTATTTTTAAAAATGACCATTGTGACAAAAATGAAACAAAAATGAAAGTGTTACAAAAATAAAACTTGTTAAAAAAATAACAAAAATTAAATATTAGGGCTTACTCACAATGCACACTTTATCTTTTACTCATGTATTAAATGTCATGCAATGAAATGAAACACAATACCAATAATCAACACAAATTGTATTTTTTTTATCAATAATGAAATCAATGAAGTCACTATATAAACAACAGAAAACAACAAAAAAACAACATAAAAGATTATTCTCATTAACTTAAAATATAAGAAAACATAATTAAACAAAATATTTCATTGACATAATAAAATAGAATTAGTAAACATTTAAGGAACATTAAAATACTGTCTTTAATTATGCTCCGATTATAATGTTTAAATTAGTGGTCCACATTATAGTCACCGATGTGATTACAGCTTTACTTCATTTTTGTAACGTCATATTTGTAACGTTATCAAAAATCGTTACAAAAATGAAGAAGCAACATTGTTTGAAAATAGTCTCAAATAGTTTATGCCAACAGAAATCTCAATGAGTGAAATCACCGTGCATTTTTATAAAGATACATAATAAACTATTCCAATAAACAATTAATGAAAAAGGAGCCGCTTACCTGTGTATTTTGACAAACAACACAAAATGGATAAATTAAAACTGGAATTTTTCCGGTCGACAAAAAAACACGCGTCGTGCACTTTTTCACACAGTAAACGAAATGACCGATTCAAATTCGTTTCTGGCGTGCCATTGACTCGTTGAACTGCTAAGTGTTTCTTTTTCTAGTTTTCAATTATTACCAGATTTATTCGTTACAAAAATGATAAACAAAAATGAACAAAATTTCGGACGATGTTTTGTAAGTAAAAAATATATATTTAAAATTATTTAAATTAAATAATGTATACTGAAGAAATGCGCTTTCACTGTTGTCTAGGCGATATATTCACTCATTATTAAATAAAGGTTCCAGTAACTTTTTTAGGTCAAATTTTGTAACGTATCTCGTGAAGAGGACAAATAATTTTGTATAGGGACCATCCGAACCCACCGAGAAAAAATTTGTATTATTTTTTTAATTGTAATATTTAACACATAAAACTGTTTAATTCTACTAGACAATACAACATTGTACAATAATAGGTACTTTTTTGATACTTAAAAGTATATTTAATAAAAAATATCGCGTATGGACAATTTTTTTCATCCAAATGGTCATTTTAAAAAATAATCACCCAGTGGTGATGCAGTGACTTTGATATTTGTTAATAACTATCTTTATATAAATATGGAAAAAATGCATTGTTGACACAAAAGATATTATGACTGATGTTTATGAAAGTATATTATTATAAGTGGGTATATCACGATACTTTCCAATAGTATCAAGGTGTTGCGTTTTTTAATTATTTGCTTTGACTAGAAACCAAAGAACCGGTAACTTTTTAGATAGGCCCAGGTGGAATGAATGAACAGAGGACTGTAAAATGAATTTATTTTTAGCTGGAATTAAGTATACATATAACAAATTCGAAGCATCGCAACAACTCGATATAAAAATTGCTGAAGCACCTGACGGTGCGCGTGACGGACGAAAGCATGAATAGAATAAGTGAGTCAAAGAACCAGTCATGAACGTTTGAGGTGGAAGATTTGAATGATTGGTCGTAGACACTTTTCATTTATAAAGATTTTTTAAGTGAAGTACATTAAAAACAGAGTAATTACCTGAACCGGCCCAGCCATCCGTCTGCGACCATGGCGCCCAGCAGTGGGAAGAAGTAGGCAAACATTGTGAAGACATGGTAGATGACAGTCGCGCCGTTGTCCGTGTAGCCTAGTTTGTCTCGGAGGTACAACGACAGTATTGCTGTAATTTCAATGACATGACATTTATTATTTACTGCTTGCGATTTCATACGCATTTCTAATCATATCTTCACGAATGTTTATTTACGATATCGTGTATTAAAACAATAAAGCCTAAGTATGTGTCATTCTGATGTGCAAGCTAAAATATTGGTGAAGTGACATTAAAATCTGTTCAGTAGTTTTTACGTGAAAGAGTACCTAACAAACATCCTCATATCCATCCATCCTCGATCCATCGGGACAAACTTTGACATTCATATAATATAGGACTAGTTTACCAGGTGCTTAATTCATGGCTTCAATATACTATAAATAATCCTATCGCCTCGCGACGTTTTTGTGAAACCGTTTTATTATACAAACGATTTCGCAATCCGTCCAAGGAACTTGCAACATACTCTTCTAGATAAGATTTTCTACTTCACGGTTGTTAAGTAGGTGGTTACCTATTGACATAAATTATTACATGCATTTGTGTTATCGATAGCAAACAACAGATTTCAAAACTATTTGACACAAATTAGTTAGGTATGACAGATAGTGAAAATTACCAGAAACGAGTAGGAAAATTACTGTGCACTTATTCCATTTTCTGCCTATAGAAAGAGATGCTATATGGTGTTAATAATATTTAAAAGTTTAAAGCTAATAGATTGGTTCAACCGTCAAGCGCAGAAATAATTGTCATCTAATAAGTATTTATAGGTAACTTTCCTACTGGGTTCCTTATTCTATGATATACTTACGTGGAAAACAATTTCATTAATTACTTACTTCGCATTCCATAGTATGAAAATCTTTCGCAAAACTCATTTGTGACGACAAATCCTACTGCTTTCGGATATGGTAGTTTCTGGAAAAGAAAATATCATTAAGTTACTTAAATGATGAAGATATCCTGCTTTTATTTAAAACAGTACTTTGTCTTCGCATATAAAAAGGGGCTATATGACAAAGCACTGTTCATACGCTTGTCTTCTGTAATACTTTTAATGTGGTCGGAATATTTGAACTGAATTATCACGACTGATATTTTATCTGTTCATGCTTTTGCAAGAACAAAGATGACCCGTTCTTCGATGAAGCTAAGCACCTATAATTTTTTTCTGAGTATCAGTGATGTTGCGTTATAAACTTGGCTCCTAGTCAATACCCAGCAGGGCCTTTTTCACTTCTGCTTTACCTACTGCAGTCTCCAGAAGTCTAAATTAGTACATCTAAATGGCGCATAATAGACATAATCAAACTTATTTTTCTTAAAATATAAGTACATACAATTTACTTTATACCTACATCTAATCTAATCTAGCCATTAAGATGGTTGTATCCCACTGGTAGACATTTGGGCAAAGTAATTATAAATATCTCTTTTTCAAAAGTATTTTCAAATTTAACATGTCACGAGAATAATTATTATACCTAGCTTACCCTCACCCAAGGGGCTTAGAAGAAAATCAATGATTTCGCGCAGCAGAATTGCGATGTTTGCCTCTCTATACAAACAAAAGGGCTGTTGTGAAAACTGTTTTTAAACGAGTACCCGCATGGTAATACAAATCAATATTTTGAAATTCCTTTACACTGATTATCCTACTTTTATTTTACTTTAGTTATACATTGTATAGTCCAGAAACAAATCAAATATGACTGAGGGCAATAGGTAAAGGCAATTAACTTCTACCGACGTAATTCCGAAACGATGTCATTCTTATTGTTGTGGGTACTTTACTGATTGTGAGTACTTGGTAATTAAAAATATAAATAAATCAGTGTTCATGTTCAACCTGACTCATTGATGAGAATATTTCAAACTCTAGTTGTGAAACACGTGCCTTCAGCGACGCCATGCTTAAAGCAACAAACAAAAGCAAGCAAGCAACAAATCTAGGGGCTCAATGTATTTATCCGTGTACCTATACATACCTATATATATATTCACTGCTATATAGTTAAGCGTGTAGCAAAACTCGCCGCGGCTGAATAAAGTTCGTTATAGTTGAAAGTTTTGTCACTACTGTGTCAGGCAATGTAAAAATCCGTAGCCTGATACAAACGCGTTGCCGCCGCAGCAAACCCATGGGAACACTAATAACACACTAGTGGGTAGTGTGGTCTTTCACTTATTATGGTTGAACAGAAAAAGTAGCAGGCAACCTCTCCAGATAAAAACATGAGAAAAGCGTAAGCGGCCTCATTTTTATGTTCATTTTAACCGGTAGTAAATTCATAAACAGTCATGTTGCCGCAAGTTGACAACTGGTTTTATATTACAGTACTGATATGTAGGTGGCTACGTAATTTCCGAAACTGGTTACTGCCGGTTCAGTACCTACAATTCAGCACCGAAATTGCAAGAAGGGTTAATTAAAGTCAACAGGGAGCGCTTCAATTATCGAGCTAAAGTTGCTACTATGAAATAGGACCGTCGTGAAATACTTCAGCGAAACCATTGACGATAAATTGACAAAGATGAATCGATATAACAAAGTTTGCAAAGGAATCTATGAGAAAGTCTGCATTCACTTGGAAAAGGAACCAGACATTAAGACTTCCTGAAGATTCCAATGGTATTTTTCTTTAGCACCTCTTTGTTCTTCTAGATTTTCAAGATTCTTGCTAGCCATGTTGTAAGCTCAAGATAAAAAGGTTTGATGGATTTTTTTGACTTTTGATGGAATCCGGGGCTAACGATTCCAGCCGATTTTCAGGTTTGTTCAATTTATTACTTTGGTAACTCTTTTTCGCAAGACCTACTAAATTGTAGGTAAAATATTCTGAAATAAGTAATATGAAGTTATAAATCGTCGCGACAAATACTTAAAATATAGTCTCGCTGAATTCATGCAAACATAAATCAGGCTCAGACGCGGAACTGGTAAAAACTGGATCTTTAATCTTTTTTTAGGAAACTAAAGCAATTGGTCATTCACTTGAGCAAATTGCTGGCACGCAAAACCCAGTTTCATATGACGCTCGACTAGTTGGCGGACTCAAATTATTTCAAATGAGACAAGACGTTTCTAATGATCTTTAGTTATTTAGCTTAATCATTAAAATATTAGTTTCACCTCCATAAACAAGTGCGCTTTAAATAGCAAGTATCCTAAAATGATAATTTTAACGAAATTTTGACAAAGGTAATATTGAGCAAACTAAATTGGTACAATTTGGCAATTACTAAATTGACTATGAACTTTTAATAACTTTATGATGGGCGATACATTAGACACCACAAAACAATAAACCAAGAACCATTACAATCATAGGTCAATGCACTGCTGTATGCAAATAAGAACCTTTGCTCTGCTCACTCAATAGAGATTTAAATTGAGGCCAATATCTTCTTACAATAGATTAAACAGTTGTTCGCTGGTGCAAATGATCATAGAGAATGCTAAAACATGCCTTTGATCCAAACAATAGGTTAGGTAAGTTCTAATGTTTTCTCAATAAGGATTCAAATCTAGTTAATTGCTGTATAAAACATATTTTTGCTATAGTAACGATTCAGTCAGTATGAAAATTAATCTGTGCTAATAATAAGTAGATGGTTGGTTGTTTTAGATAGGTACGCTACGCTAGGTATAGTGCTGTAATAATACCGAGACATCTTATAATATCTTTCAGCTTGACAACAGTTAATTGACAATGCAATTGATCATATTAAATCGCGCCGTCAATGTAGTATTTTATTTATGGCCCTTAAGTATCTTCGTTTAAATGGGACAAGCGTGTTAACTCTGAAACGGCGGCGTCTCCTAGCCCTGTATGGAAACTCACAGATATTATTGAAAATTACCCCCAGTTTATGGTATTGCTTTCGTTCACGTTTTTCCTAATGAATTAATACTGTGTCCATTTTTTTTCCAAATAATTTACTTAGTAATCATAATGTTAATCCATTTCGGAAGAGGCAAAGAGTTTCGAAGAACAGACCTATCTGTATTGGTTAGTATTTTAAAGTCTTCTAAAGTGATCGGTTTTAAAAGTAAAAGCATATTAGTTTTTATTATTTATTCTATTCCAAGCACATTTCCAAGTCACAAAGAAAGTTTTATTAGTAATAGCTGGTACCCGCGACTTCGTCTGCGTACTTTAATTTGAATATTAAGGATTATATCAAAGGAACGGTATAGATTTGGGTATAGGTTTTGGTTAAAAGAGAGTATATAGGTATATTAAAAAAAAACTGTTTAGTACCTATAGCAGGTATAAAGGTACCGTATGCCATGGAGTGGCAGAAATTACTTAGGAACATTTATTGGTTCCTACAGGGGCCAGCGTCGCGGTGTACAAAAATATTTTACCCTAATTTAAAACATTTTTGTATACAACGTTTGCTGTTTGTTATTACTTATTTATTAAAATGTGGAGATAGGACTCGACAAACAGAGCTATTAAATAAATTGAACTTTCGTTTGCGAGGCATCGTATTGGTTGAATTTGCTAGACGGCCTCAGTAAAGCATGATCAGGAATGAATTAATAAGATTGTTTAGGCACAGATTCGCAGAGTATTCGCAGAGATACACAGAGTGTCAGATTTAGACAAATGACCAGAACCTGCCTTCTTGGTTGCGAAAAGTATTACTAACAAAATAATTTTCACATTCTATTTCCTCATCAGTACGATTGACTGTCTGTGGAATTTTTTCTTATTCCCACAATTTGGTTAGTTCCTCATTTAAAGTTTCATTTGATATAGATGTATTATTTGCAGCAACAAAGTTGCACATAAACGGCTTATTCTTCATGTAATTTGCAAACAATGGGGTTGCTAATATTGTAAGCCTAATTTTGATTTACACATTGTAGGCTGATTGTGACCAAGGGATTGTTGCTCAAATTCAATCAAGGACCAAAAGAGGTCAGCGCCAATAAGAAGATCAATGGGCGCGGGGTTATGGAAATTGGGATCTGCAAGAACATTAGAAGGTAGGTTTGTCTGAGATATATTAATAGGATTGTTAGGCAGTTTGCCTGTTATTTGTGGCAAGACAAGACAAGATGCTTGTACTTCAAAATGATCATGTATACATTTAATACAAATATTGCATCGTTGTTGGGGTCACGTTTAAATGGGAAAAAAGAAACTGAGAAATGAATTATTAATACTTATTTACAACCAATGCATAAAAAGAGTAGGAGGTAAGTTGGTTAGATAAGTTTTACACCTACTACGACCTATTAGATTAATTCAAAAAATTAAATAAAAGCGAATCGATTTTTTAAAATAACGGAAACTAGCTTACCTACCTATTAAATTAACTATGAACTCAAAAATCCCGAAATATTAAGTAACTACTTGCGTAGAAAATTAATTTACAGGACCTAATTATTCGAAACAATAAAATAGTTTTACTGGATCGAAAAATGTAATTCTCTGTAGCGCAAACAGATGTGTACTTGATTTTTTATTTGGATCAAAGTGTTATGAAAGTCCTTAGCGGTAACTGTACAAGAATGGATAGGAAGCGGAAGATGTTTATGAGCGGCCACACTTGCCTAATCGGGTGCGGTTGAATGAAAGTTGAATAAATAATATGTACATTTTACATTGGCCGATATTGTATGACTTGCGGTGAATGATATCATGAAACGAATAAACGCTTTCGGAAAATAAACTACCTAAGTATATACGTAGGTATGCTGATTATACCGATTTCAATGCAAAGAATATAATATATCTACTTATGGTAAAATTACTTTTTTTTATTTTTGATCTATCCTTCGCTTCGTTACATTAAGCCATGAATAAATAAATACGTAATTTACAGTTGGTTTTTCAGTCGTCGGATAAATGTACCTATAAGATGTCAATCATGTGCAATCCATACAATAAAATTAACAACCTTGTTAGTAGCAAAGAAAAGGAACTAGGTATTTTAGGTCGTTAAATAAAATTCTATGATAGAAAAATCAGACCTCAATCCAACTTCCTTGAGTGACTCACTATATGATCTAACTAACCCAATAAATAATACCTAATCATATAGGTAAACCTACCGTTGGGAACAGTTATAACTTATGTAAGTAAAGTGGTATTTTAAATTCAATATTGGCTAAGAGTCCGCTGTCCTTTTCAATATATTTGTAGCCACTGCTTTTAATTGAGTTGTGTAGGCGGTAGGTCTGAAGAAAATAAAAATTTCTCAATTTTTAAGTTAGGTTAACATTTTTCAATAATGTCCTGTTTGCCCTTGAGTGCCCTAATATGACTATTGGTATAAATTAATGAATATTTAAGTATTCGTCCTTAATTCTAAAGTATAAAGTCACTATTCCACCTTGGAATGTTGAGGAAAACTATATGGATGTTGCACAATGCATTAGATAGCACTTTAGTACCTCAGCTACTAGACTAGCAAGTGTTCAGTTGATACGAGCCAGGTCAAGGCTAATCCTTGCGAACATTTCTGTACTTCATTAACCGCATTTAAAACTTTCTTTTATTTAAATGTTTGTTACGTTTTGAGCGCGATTGTCTTCCCGCAGTTTTTCATTTCGAATTCTCGTGGAAAATGTTAGGAATTGATTCATATAATTTTAAAACAGCGGGAGACTGTATATGCAAACTTATCTCCAAGATCAATGGTCAACAAGTAACATCGCAGTTATATAAAGTATGCCAAACCACTTAAGATTGTTACCTTATCGATGGAATAAAGTAAATGTTTTATGTGCGTATTATGCTAAAGACAAGAGAATATTTTTTGACAGTTACCAACCTACTTAGGTACTTATTTTTATGATATTCATATTGGTATTACCTATAGATACTTATATAACGAATCTCTTGAAGATAAAACACATGAAGATATAACAACTACAGGCACATAAACAAATTTGTTTCACCTTATTAGGTTGTAGACCTTATTAGACTGTAGGTACAGTGAGTGTTCCAATTAATAGTTAAGTTCATGACCTAGAAATAGAAGCAGATATTGTGGTCATGAACGAGTAGGTAAATCTGTCAATAGCAACCACGACCTGGAACGAAAACGTTATCTTTCATATTGATCTTATTTTTATCTAAAATGTAACATTTTGTTGCGCTCATCTCTCCAATATAATCAATAGATCTATCAAGAAACGCTATCATCTATCAATAGGATTCAAGTGTTATTTTGATATAGGTAATATTTCGATAGATATATTTACTTTCGTTAGAGCATTGCTCCGTTGTCATTTATACAAATACTTTTCTAAACGGTGAGCACATCAATAAAACTGCTCCAGATTAGTAACTCGGGAGATTTTTTTAGGCAATTGCGACCACACGCGAAGATTAGTAAAGCGAGGCCGCCTACCAAGAATTGTATCAGAATTGTAGATAAGTAACTGAGTAGCTATGCTCTTAATAGCCTCAAATTCATTTCAATTTAACATTGAAACATGAAATACTTCGTCGTATTACTTTTAACTTTGAACTGAAGTTTTTTTTTGACTTCTAGTAGCTATGAGGAAACGAATTTTGGTCATTAACTCTGACGCCTATAAGTAGAGGTATATTAAAATGGTACGTAGAATAATAAATGCATAAAAACAAAAAAGTCATAAAGCAGTTTCACCAGGTATGAAAACTCTTGTTCAAACAGAAAGAAAAACTTTTGAACAGTATATTAAAGAAAGATTTAATCGCCTACTTCTAAAACATTTCCTTTTCGCTCTGTATTGTAACATATTACTTTAATAGTTGCTCGACTAGAAGGCCCAAACTAAAACAGATGAATAAAGCAACAACGCCCATAAATGATGAATTTAGTAATATATTGAAAGGTTAGTGGCGGCTCGCGACAATGTCCCGCTCTGATAACTTTGAGTAATGCAGCATCCATCCATGTTTCATCGCTGATTTTATTCGTACACTTTCGACTAGATAACGGAAACTAAATAATCGTCCAATTATAAACTAGAATGATGAGTGATTTACAAATTTATTAGAAAGCGGCAGAGTAATTATACATCTATTCGTCAGTCACTGGTAACGATACTCATTTAATTTAGCGAAATGAGAAGGTACCTATTTTCCCTTAGAATTTTTGTAGCTTTTATATAGGAAAATTTCATATTCTAAATAAGTAGGTGAATTCAATAACTTTCGGTCAATTTATGTCTATAAATATAGGTAATAAAAGAAATATCACCCAATACAAGTGTGTAGATAGATACACACTTACTGAATTTCGACTTGCACGTGTCAAATCAAGTTTCAAATAACAGTAGTTATCAAACACATTGATCTATACATTGTGATTATTATAACTTTTTTGCTGTCACTCTTTATGCATTCGCCAGTTTTTTTGCTTTATGCTTAATTACATAATACTAGCCTCTATCACTTAGATGGTAAGGTATGATAAAGTGTTCGTTTTTGGTAGTTTCAATAAACTAGAGACACACATGTCTGTTATGATATCGTACAAGTTACTTTGTGTTTATGCTATTGCATATCGTACGTAGTCATTAACTCTATCCTACGACGATAAAATCAGTCCACACCTAATGTACTTAACACGTGAAATTTACGACCCTACGTCGTAAGTAAATGCCTTTTTACGTATTTAATAAGTTTTTAAAGAAATTAATATCGTTGTAGTACCTACTTAGCATATTCCGTCACAATAGCACATTAAAACTTCAATGAATATCAGCTTAGTTTAGTGCAAATTAGAAAAATATAGTTAACTTTGTAAGTAAGTACCTACTTAACGCACGAGTACCCATACATACGTAAATTTTGTGTCTGTCTTCCTTTTTCTTGCAACTTTTTCTCGATTAAATAAACCGCGTGGGTAATGAAAATGAATGTCTAACAGAAGTCATTTACTTGTGTGTGTGTATATACCTGTATAAACGTGTCATATACACACACATATTTAATTGTAGCTTGTAGCGAACTGTTAAAGTTACCATGACAAGGACGAGGAAATCTCCATACAAAATATGAAACAAATCCGTGACATTTCACAAAAAATATGAAAAAAAAGTAATTGTTTTGTCACAATTACTTTCGTCCAATTGCTGTAGAAATTATATGAAGTCATGATACCCAGTTAGTTTTCGCAACTCTACGATAGTAATGCGCAACCATTAAGATATGATAATAAATACTAATTAATGACGGAATTAACTAAACATTAATGTTAGGTTGTAAAAGCAGATATAGTAGCTACATAAAAGATTCTTTTAAATAATGCGCCAGTTTTAAATTTTCATATCGCTTCATTCATTTTAATAATACCTAGGTATATAGACGGAGGTTCCTACTAAACTGTATTATAAGTAAGTATAGAATTCGTTGTGGTTTAAGTATAGACGGCAATTCATCACACCCATTTTACCCTAATTGGCACGGTGAGTTTGATTTCTACCACAAACTAAGAAGGAAAATGAAGATGGAATAACCCTAAGTATTTCCTCAAATACTTGTGGATTACAAGACAAAAGTAAAATTCATATAAAAATAGGTTATTTTTTGGTAACACAGTACCTATATACGTTTTATTCAAGAGGTATAATTAATTAGTAAGCACTTTCCTATTTGTAATAATAATACTTATAAGTAATATCCTATGTATACTTTGATATAAAATGTTTAATTGTATGGAGGAAAATACGCTCCTTTAAGTATCTACCTTTATAAAGTTAAAGTTGAATTAAATTAGTATTCGTTAAACCAACCAATACAGTTCAAGGATTTCTTGATATTTAAATGCACGTTGAACTGATATTTTTTGCATCCATTTTCGCCAACTAAACGATCTAATTCTGTGGGTTAGTTAATTTATCACTCAAATATCTAAACCCTGCCTAGTGAATGAATTGTTTGGATCTATCATTGTACCATCAAACTAACTAAAAACAAAGGTGGCGTCACCTTGCAAGCATGGTTTAGTAAGTAAACAAAAAACACAACAGACAGAGCGCTACGTTGCTTGCCAAGCAAAAGTCCTTGCCGAAATAAACGTTCAAAAAATAAAACAAAAACCAATTATGCGATCGCTGTCCGGCGGTAAAACCTTATGAATCAAACCATTTATAGAAAGAAACTTACAAAATATACAATCTTACATATAGTCGTACAAATTATACAATATTTAATGAAATTAATGTCGCAATATTTATTATTCGCAAAGCGTAAGTAAATACAATACCAACCTTAGAAGCCATTGTGTTCGAGGATTTGTAAAAAAACAAAAAGTTTAAAAACTTTCACTGTTGTTTGAAACTATTTAAGAGTAGTGAGTATATTAATTGTAAGAAAGTTTCCGCGTTATGGCATAGCTGTTGCGCAGACGCAGACGCGAGCGCGCTAACCGTCAGTATACGCGCTACTGACAGCTTGTCTTTCAATCGGTTGAAACGCCTGATTCAATTCGACTGCGGTTTCCCATAACTGGGTGACGGATGATCAAGTACATTTTAAGGACATCATCACTTGTTTTAACTCCTACTCAGAAATCTATTATTATAGGGTCAACGAGAGAATGCGTTCCTGACAGGTGGTGATTGACTTGCCGATATAACTTTGAGGCGGCTCTCAATTTACGATAAAAAAATTTTTTGTCTATTCGTCCAATTAACAAGTAACAAGCTATAAAAACTACATTATTATGTCAAATTATGAACAATCACGGTAAATTTGCACTTCGAATTACAATTAAAGTTAAGAAAACAATAATTATCAAAAAATATACTGCGCTGCTACAAGGTTTTGGCAGCCATTAATTTTTTTAGTGATGTGACAAAAATAGCGGTCAAAATTAACGAAAAGTAACGATTAACGGCTATGTCTATCAAATTAATAGTTAAAAAAAAATAAAAAACGCGCTATTAGCACGCAGTAAAAATTATAAAATAATAAGGATATTTTGGACATTCGAAAGAAATCGTGGAGCGTTTATAAGTATGTATAATCCTTTCTCTTTTTGGACAAAACGCTCCACGTTTTCTTCCGAAAACCCGAAATGTATTATTATTTTTAGTGCGTGCAGTTATTTTCGAAATCTGTTTTTTTTTTGCTAGAACTGGCCGAAAATATGTTATCTTATCTTGTTAATGTAGTGTAGAGCGTGCTAAAATATTATACATACATACATACCCACTCTCGAAAAACATAACTCTCCTTCTGATTTGGCGCAGTCGGGTAAAAATTGCAAACGAGAATAACGAACCACATTGTGATATTAATTTCTAGTAGGTAATAAAAAATATCAGTTACGTAAGGTTACATCACTAGTCACATGTGTCAGGAACGCATTCTCTCGTTGACCCTATAATAACGAATCACATAGTGTCTAGTTTTTCATTACATTGTGTTAAAATAAAATCTGATGCCTTATTGTTTCTGTCATAGTTATGAGATGTTTTAATGTTTTATCGTGACGCTCACAATGTATCCGCTATTTTATTATTGAAAGATAGTTAAAATGTATGTACTTAGTTATTGCATTCGAGAAAAGTGCCTTTCTTCTCACTTTTGCTGTAAGTATTATTTTCTCGGTAAAAAATGTCCTGTTAGTATACTGTAACTTATTGAATATACAAAGATCAGGTTTTTTTTATCTTAGTTTCAAATAAAGTGTTGGTGTTGTCGACTATTTATAATAAATAACAGGTTTTGCTTTAGGCAACTAGGTCGACTACCTCAGATGTCATCATATTTATTACATAAACCTCAAAACATAAATAACAACATCAGCTTTATTATGGCAATGATTATACAATGCAATATAAAAAGTTAACATACAATCGAAATAAGTCGTAAGAAACTAAGTAGCCTACCTACTTACATATTATGTACCTATGGACTGCATTTTAACCATGGAGTTTTTTAAAATTCTTAAAAAAAAACAATAAGTTCAATTACCAATTAGATAAGATTATTTCTTTTTTAAATCAAAGTATAACATTAGTTTTAGTAGAATGAATTAAAAATATTAAATTACTTTGAACCCCTTAAGGTAAAGTGTAGCCCTTAGACTTCTTCCCCCTTATTACACGTTAGTTCGTTTAGTTTGACGTTTTGTCCATAGCCCAAACGTGAAAAGAAACGAACTATCGTCGGACTATCTTTAAACCTCGTTTTGGGGCTTAAGTTTTAAACTTAAAATCCGTCGAACACGATAATTGCCATAGCATTGGCAAAACTGTAAAAATACCTACTGTTAAAAAGTTAAATTTAGAAAAACTATACAAGAAGGTACAGTTATCTGCTTACAATTTTATGATCCAGAATACAAATTGAAGTTTATGAACCAGTTTTTCTAGGTTTTCGAGAAAAATCAAATTAGCTGTCTTATATCCTAAAATTCCGTATTTTAAGAGCAATACCTATCCAAAATCATGATAACAGAGTTATCGTTGCGTAAGTATGAAATATTTTTCTTTTATCTTAATTTTATGTAAACAAAGGAGTTCCTACATGTTAGATAGATCTTGCGGGGAAGTATTTATACCATGTATAATTTGTTATTTTACGATCTCTCTATACGTTTTAAGTACCTAATGGAAACCGTGTAACAACTCTTAAAAATACATCACAGGCGGTTTTATCAATTCCACTTAACATATACGTTTTATCTCTTCACATCTTGTCTATCCACTTGATGACTTTAATCCATTTATCTTTTGATTACTAAGAAAGTGTGTAGGATAGTAAAATACTCCTGCTCCATTAATATGGCTGTATTACGTCTACATCATCTAGCTATAACTACTAAATTATACTCTATACCTACGTCTAGACAAACTGCACTTGCGTAACAGCACTCAGCACTTGCTGCGTCATCGCTGTGTTTAGAAAAGAACACTAAATATTTTACAAGAGCCTACCTTTTCTTTCTTTTGCTCTTCAAGTAAATCACAGTCGGGGCCCGGCTCTGAATACTCCATTATCTCGTACTGGCAATTTGCAATTAATTTTACGATACTAACTGATTTAACTAGGTACATAAACCAGACCACAGAGTTGATAAGGACGCAGCAAAATGACTGTGATAACTTCAAGGTAGGTAATATGTAGGTTACACGGAAGCGTATTTACCTACACGTAGGCACTGATGTCTTTTGTTTCAGATTTTCTTTCGTTCGTAAGAACTATGCTGAAAAACTATAGCTAGGTACCTATCGGAGTTTGTGCTTGCATACTTATGTAATCTCTCTTGCAGTTAATATAACGTTAAATTCCCCAATAGCATCATTTTTCTAGTGGTTTTGTTTTGCTATTATCTAAAGATTACAACAATGGAGTTTGAATACAACATTTCCATGTTTTTAATAGCGCGTCTATAGATTCTGTTGTCTATAATCTATCTCCAACATATCGAATTAGATCTAACGGTCATTCTTTTCTCAAGTTAATTGTAATTTTATAAATATACCCAAGTAATAATTAATCTCAACGTTATGGAAGTCGGTCAGTTGTAGTTATCCCCCCTCCTTGCGAGAAAACTGTGGAAACGTCTTATAATTTATTTCGTATCTTAGTAATTTATTTATTCGGTTATTTGTGTCTGAAACATAATACCTACTTGTAAACAACATATGAGAAGTTATAAAATAAAGTACCTATAAAAATCTTTGTTTGCTAGATGCTACATAACTGTGTAGTTAAATAGGTACTTACGCGATTTACGTGTAGATAATTATTGGCACGCGGTAAAAATGAATACAAAGTACTGATCAAAGCAGATAAACTAGTCTCGACTCGACCTTGGCCATTACCTTTTGTTCAGTAAAAAGTACCTACCTATTTACGTTTTAAAACTTAGAAATACTCTCTCACAACGATAAAATTAATTAAACAGAGCCCTTGGTGTACGTATTATATGAAGATTTTTGAAACACTATTGTGACCGTGATTGAGACTAATCGATTTCAAGTAAGTATTTTAATTATTGGAACCACAATTTTTATGCCTTGCCTAATATCTATATTTTTATTAAAGGCAGTATTGCCAAATGATCTCGATTGACTTAATTACTATGCTATGCAAACCTGCCTACTTTCAGCCTATGATAAATAATTAGATAGGTACAGTTAAGTGTACTGACAGTAATAGGATCAGAATCAGATCAGAGTTAGAGGTATTTACAGCACTATGTAGCTTTGAATAGGAACCAGGTTTTAGTGTGCCTTTCCACCAGAGATGTGCTATGCTACGTTGCTATGGATGCGTTTGATATCAACCAATCACATTCATTGAATTAGAGGACACCCTGAATATGATTGGTGGATATCAAACTCATCCATAGCAACATAGCATAGTACATCTCTGGTGGAAAGGCACCCTTAGAGTTATTAAATATAAGTTAGATGTCAATATTAATTGCTATAAAGTCAGGTAGGTGCATATTTGTATGTATGTTATCGGACGTTGGATAGTTAGTGGACCATGAACGTAAACAATATAAGGACCTACTTTAACGACATGCAACTATATAACACAAGTTAACAGCTTAGATATACCTAGTGTTGTGAAATTCAATATATTTCTTAGATATGAAAAAACTAATCTCCTTTGTATTGATTTTTTACAGTTTCTTGCATAAACCACTAGGGCTTTGAAACGAAGATCATTCCAACTTTTCAAAAATGTTTCTGAAACAGTCAATGTATTTTCTTATGACTATAATCTTTTTAATCTGTTACATCCATGCTGTAAGTAGAAATTTAATTAACAGAACATTGTTTCCTAAAGAGTATATAGCTGACTAAAGAGTTTTTTTTTTGGTATGCAGGCCCCATGCCGTAAAGCAATTTACCCCGTGCATCAAAAATACACGGTAGTCTCTTTCTATAACTATCTTAAGTATTTTTGAATTATAATCTTATCAAACCCAAGAATGTCAGTAATAAAAAGCAGAAGAGTAGGTACCTACCGATATTATCCGGCAAAATCTTTTTTCAGTGCAAGAATTGCGCAGCGCATGAAAAAGACAATATGGCGGGAACGTTTTATAAAGTCCTTCTTCCAAAGAGAAAATATATTGTTCGATTAAACAGCACCTCTCCCTACTAATTAAAGACTATAAGAATGGACGACTCATAAATAAGTATCCTAAAAATAAGCTAAATACTCACCTCGTTTTTAACCATTGGTTTTATCATTGGTATGCAATGAATGACATCAAAAAAGAAAAGTACACATACCTAGATCACCTATTTAGTCGAACTGAACGTGTAAATAAAGGAGTATTTAAATTTCGATTTCCATAAATGTGATTTCAGTTCCCATGATAAGCCTAATATAGATCTAATATTTCAATGTACTTAATATTTTCTTAACCCTTTGGACGCCAATGACCACTTTAGTCGCAAATTGTTCGCGTGGCTGAGACGCCGCTGGCCTTAAGTCGTCTAAATTTGGCCATTTTTATAACAATAATTTTGTTTTATATAAGATGCCCTACCGCCTGTGTTAATTGATATAATATAATTGATATAATACTAGGCTCAGCGGCGTCGGGCGTGTAGCAACGCCAAAAATGGCTGGCGTGCAAAAGGTTAAATCACTGCCTACCTACTGTAAAAATTTTAGAAAATTTGTGTCATTGGGTATTTAGCTTGTTTACGGATTGAAGTCGTACATTCCTTTTATTCTTGCAATGAGATCAGAATTCTTCTATATCTGGGGTGCTCCTTCAATAAAATAAATTGTTATGTGACAGGGGAGCGGTCAAAAACAAAATCTGATAATTAAAGAGCAGCGTGACCGTGACACAACTCTAGCACCGCAAATTGAAATAGTGATGGCGCAAATAAGAAAGGAAAAATCATTAAGAAAAGGAGACAAACAATATAAAGCCATAGTTAATCAGCTTAAAAATATTTTCCACACTACTACCACTACAATATGCCCTAGGTGTAGACAAAAATAAATTGTTTATGATATCTGTGTGAAAAATTGTTTTAGTTGCCTATAGTTTTAGCTTATTTTCTGTTCTGGACCAGCGCGGTTGAAAACGTTACAAGTCTTAATAGCTTCTTCTACTGGCATGGAGTCAATTTCAGTCAAAGTCTGGTCTCGTAAAAGCTCTATTCACTTGTTCTCATAGAAATACGCTGATGCGGCGGGGCGTCGTGAGCGGATTCGCGTTTTAGCCGCACGTGCATTTCGACGTGAACAACTTGCTTTCGTCCCATGTTTGATATTTCGTGACCACGCTCGCGTGTCAACGTGATCAAACACTTTACAGACTTTTTAAGTAAGGTACTCTTGATTTGGCCTTTCTTGAGCAAGTCCCCGATTTGATCGAGGTACTTTCGTCTTGGCCTTCCCCTCCCAACATTTCCATCCACTCTTGCCTTGTATATCTCTTTTGCTAATCTCCTTTCGCTCATTCAGAGTACCCTAAACCGACGAGCATGTATAAGTCAACTGATGAGTGTGGATGAAGAAAGAGGTGTGTCTGGATCGTAGCAAGTGGAAGGAGGTGGTCTCTGCCTACCCCTAATGGGAGAGAGGCGTGACGGATATGTATGTATAAGTATCTAAGGTTTTACAGACAAGACCTCATTTAACCAACCGGTTGGATTGTTTGTGCGTGAAACTAGATTTTTTGACTGTGATAATAAAACTAAGTTAGTTAATTACAAGTTTAATAAGTTCTATTACTTTCTTATATTACCAAGTCTTCTATAGGCATTGGTTGTCGGTGCCACGATGACAGTTATGCACGTAGTTATCTGCGTGTTACCTTCTATCAAAGAGTTGTTATTTGCCTGTTTGGCTAGGCACATCGCTCTGCATTCTGCTAGCGACTGAAAATTATTTTGATTTCCGCCACAGCCAGAGTAAATGCGACGCTTGCAAGCCCTGTTTGGATATCATTAAGTAAATTTCACAGATTGGTCCGAAATCAAAAAGAAAGTTAACTTTATTCTCATTTAAAATGAAATATCTATTAATGACTAACTTAAACTTACTTGTATAAGTTATCCCAGTACCATCGGTAGTAATGTCCAAAGCAGGTTCCGAAATCAAATGCCAAGGAACAGAAGTACGGAGGATTGGCTGAAATGGTCATAGTCATATAAGTGACTTAAATTACTTGAATGATGTACTTGAGGCAATAATCGAATCTCTATCGTCCAATTGATTACTGAATTGGGGACAACACTATGCATTTAATAAGGTGTCCATCTGATAATCTCAAAACTCACTTCATACTGTGTTGTGCTTTATGCCTTACCTCTAGTTCCATTAATATCAAGGTAGCAATAATCTAAACATTTTCTTCTGCTATCAAATCGATTTCCATTGCCCTGACATCCTCCAAAGAAGAAACGATAGCATCTGTTTTGCTTTGCGTCGAAATACCACTGCAAAATGTCGGCTCGGCACGGGCCCGTGTCCGGACGCAAGAGACAGGACTTGTGACGAGCTTAAACACACAAAAGTATAGGACATTTTTTTGTATATTTGCATATAATGGATTCGATAGAATGATTAAGCCATAGAACTTAGTGTTTAGGATCATTTACAAAATAATCCCATTTTTTTTGTTTACCACTTTTGGTGGTCCAAAATAAGTGATTTCTTTTCTTTGTTAACCACAAAATCATGGCATGTCTAAAGCTGTGTACTCACATACGGTATCAACGTGTGGACCGCAAAAAATTGTGTTGAAGTCGAGTAAAAATCAACGTGTGGACCGCAAAAAGCTGTGAGTTTTACTCGACTTCGAGTAAAACTGTCTATGTGTCGAGTTATACCGTAAGTGGTTATGAATATGGAGCTTTAGTTATAAGGCACGAGATCATATTTATCAGATTACCTACCTCTTAACGTATTGGTTACAGGAATACAAAGTAGAGTAGTAGAGAGATCTTCAACGTCAGTTTCATTTAATTGGAACATTGTTAGCAATATAGTTAAAATGCATATGAGGTTTTGTGAATACATTTTAATGTTTGAGAATCTTTCATTGAGTTCAAATAAATAAATAAACCTCAAAATATGTTGTTTGCAACTGGGTGGGTAGTGCAAACGACGTTCAGTCAAACAGTCCATGTAGTACATAAAATTTTTGTTATATAAGTATGTACAAAGCAGCAAGGGTTGTGCAGATGTTTTTCTTGGCAGAGGCGTTACAACTTTTCTAATAGGATTAATTAGATTTGGACTTTGGACTATTGAAATAACTACCTTTATCATTTATCATCACTACCTTTTGGTCACTTCAACCAGCATAATTAATATTTTTCGCTTAAAATGGTGGCGACAGAAACACAATATGCGTGTGAAAATTGTGAAATATAGCCTGACGACAGACAGGCAACGCAAACTTTTCCATTTCCACCCTGAGGTACCCTACAAAATGATGTTTGCTTGCAAGTAGAAATTCGTTTCATATACAACCCTGCTTTACTGTTATTACCTTCAACAACGTAATAAACTACATGCAAACAATGTAAAATATTTATGGATGTTTTATTATAAAACTTAATCGATTTGATTGTTAAAAGAGTAGGTAATGAAGGTACTTTACTATCAACTCTTTTATATTTGTCGGCGAGGAGTCATCAGAAGTGGCGTTTTAGCTTTTAGTTAAAATAATACAGTGGGCGTGTAACGAACAAACTGGCTTTATTGTGTAGTTTGCAATCACGTTATCAAATAACAGGGTATACGTGATGACTTCCGATATCTTGTTTCCATCGATCTCCAAACCATAATCCATCACCCATGACATCCTCCTCAAATATCAAAGCGCCAACTTGACAACCAGTTAGAAACATGCCAGTTCTTGCATTTTAGCAGTAAAGAGTTTGCAAATGGTTCCAAAATATCCTTCATGAACGTAATCTCAGCTGTTCTCAGACATATTTATATCCCACCTACGTACACATTCTATCTACTTAGGTTTATGCCGTTATAACGCCTGCTAAAAACTTAATCCCAAATTTACTCAATATAGTGCTTGCTCATTTTTTGTATGTTGGTTATGGTACCAATTTTCTTACAATAGTTTTCTTTTGTCATTTTTTTTTTTGTTAAAAGTACTTATTCTGATTGCAAAATCAGGTGACGTAAGTAAGTTGGCAAATTACGTAAATTCAAGTCTGATAGGTTACAGTGAACTTCAGATTATTTAATCCTGTAGGTTTTGACAACACTAAGGACAAATCATTTTTTAAAGTTAATGCTAGTTTCGCAAGAGTGCAGTGTTTATTTTACCTAAGTAGTAAAAACCACGAAATTAGGAAGAAATAGCCACGTGCTAATTTAAATAATTGCCTCCTTTTACCACCCTTCCATAAGATTATATTGTCTGTAATAAGTATCTATTAAATGATTGGTATGTAGTTAGGTATTTTTAAAATGTTATTAGTGTCAGTTTCTGTAATACCCGGCCTGCACAGCTACACCCTGCACAGCATCAATCAATATTAAATAGTATACATAAATTGAAGTAGATAGATGTTAATGAAAAAGAACCACGAGAATGGAGACCCAACCAAAAGCATGGAATCATCTTTGTTAAGTTAGAATTCTAAATGATAAACGAACGTCAATATTTGTAGTGATAACTGATAAAATTACTGTTTAGAAATGTTCACCACCGGTTTTAGTATTAATGGCGCATCATTATAGCGAACAAGGCGAATAAGCTAAGCGGTGGGCGGGGTGTCAGAGCGCGCCCGCACCGCCGCCGCGCCGCCGCCGCCGCCGCGCGCGTCGGCCTGTCCGCTTGTGCGCTGTGCGCTTTTTGCTCGCGGTGCGGCGACCGGCCGCCGGCGGCGCACCGGGATCTATCCTTAATGTATTTTATTCTGTTGTTAACTCTCTCTCCCGACGAACGTCCCGGACCACTCGGTATCGCCAAACGTTTCTAACAAAGCCCGTTATTATAGACAGCTCGAAGTCAATATGCCACTAAATACATTCTCGCTGTCGGTTACGTTCATACTGGTTTTGTTTTGTGTTGTAAACTAGTGTTGCTAATTAAATCAATAATAAGAAGTAATATAATTTGCTCTACCGAGAACGTAACTAACTACAACTATGTATATCAACTATTTAGCAGTCCACTTATTTTTCGTTAATGTTATTTATCGAGTCACAGGCGGCGCACCGCCTGATATCAAGGTATGTCTTTTTCTCTAATTTATATATTATAATGTACAAGTATTGCCGATCGTTATTTTTATGACTTTGCGATTTGATATTTGTACTTGGTACATAAGTTAATTTCTCAATTTACCTACACGCAGACTCCTATAGAAGTTTTAGATCTGTCAACTTTCTAGCTTTTTAATATCAATTTGCCATCTTCAACTGTTGTGCTTTAAACTTGGCATTAATTAGGAGCTTTACCACCGGCGTCCCATATCATCATGATTATCCCATTATTCGTATACTGATGATAAATAACTATCGTTATTCCAAAGCAACAACGTAAAAGTGTTGTTTATTATGGAGGCGAATCTTTTATTGAAACTGGTGTGTAAAAATGTCGTTAAGTTACTGATCGAAGAATCAACACAAAGTTAATGTTACCTCCGCCAGGCGAAAATTGGCATCAAACAATACATTCACTCGCCTGCCGCAGTTGCGAACTGAATTTAGATGATCCTGTTACAATACTGTTGAGCTCGTTTATAAGGAAAAATGTTTTTATTGAAGACTTATAATTCTACTAAGTACCTACATACATTTGTACCTATTCCATTGTTCCAAGTATAGTTTTATTTTGAATAGTAATGTGGTTTATTTTGAATAGTAGAGTTGGTGATATTTTCGCTGTATGATTCCTGTTTAAAGTGTACTTATTAATTAGATAGGTAAGTATTATTATGTTTTAAGTAGTTTGTGGTGTGTTTCAGGTGAGTGCTCATGGTAATCAGGCATGCTTCGCGCATGTAGCAGCATGCCAGGAGCATAATGGTGGGAACAGGAAGGCGGTGTGCGGCACCGACGGTCGCACCTACCCGTCCCGCTGTGACTTAATGAAAGCTCAATGCTCTGGCGAAACCGTGGCTGTGGCACGGCGGGGACCTTGCTTAGGTAAATATTGCTAACTTCTGATCTCAATAAATTGCTTACAAATTAAAGATAGGTAGGCTCTATCATGCACAGGTAGGTACCATTAAGAAGAGAAGACCAACAAATTAGTGGTATCTATTTATTTAATACTAGCTGTCCCGGCGAACTTCGTCCCGCCTTAGAATGAACTTTATTGTGTAGGAATAAAGTTCAAATTGACTCTACATTTTAGTAAGAAAACATTTGTATGGGAAAAAGAAAAGGTCTGTTTTAGGGCTTTCCCGGCAATTATTCGAATTTTTCTCACCGTAAGAACCATCCTTGGACTTCAATGAACATTTTAAAAAAAGAATTAGCGAAATCGGTCCAGCCGTTCAGGCGTGATGCCGTGACAACGGAAAACGGGTTTCATTTTTATATATATAGATTGATGAATTGCATAATCAATAAAGCTATTAAGTCAAACAAGCACCTTTAATAAAAGCAAACAATGAACAGTCTCAAGAAATATGTCTTTGTGCACCGAGCGACCTTGCTGTTTGACCGTTCGTAAAGACGATGTGCAAATTGGAAATTGATAATACCTAAGTTTGTTCATGTATTAGAAACAGTTTCCCTTGGAAACATTTAGCAATAAAGTGAAAACATGTCCTTTCTATGTAGTCTATTGTGATAAGTAAACTTTAGATCTAAAGCTATAGCGGCAGCAACGAGATAATTTGCAAATTTTTCTACTGCTGGAAAATGGACACCTTGTCAGCTATCATTTTCTGGCTGAGCAGTCTCTGACCCGGACAAATGTCTAACACATCTATCGTATCTAACACATCTTGCATATACTTTGGCTTTTAGTTTCCTAAATTGCTGTTATAGCCCATAATTAATTTCACATGTTGCATTAGTGACTGGCCCATTCTCATTTTAATCAATCAGCTGGTTATGATTTATCAGCGAGTTCTGGTGCTTATACCAGTAACTATCGCCCAAATATTGTTTATTCTCTATTTATAATAAAGGTACGTTTTTTTGCTAGAGGGTCAGACTTCGTGTCTGATCGCTCTTAGGTACGCGCTGAACGCGCAAGGGGGGCGGAGGCCTGCGTTTGTGCCGCGGTGCCGCGCTGATGGTACCTACGCCCCAGTGCAGTGCGCTTCGGCTGCGGGTTGCTGGTGCGTCACCCCCGACGGGAAGACCTTTCCTGACACCACAGTGAGGAACGGAAGACCTGACTGCACTAGAACCGGTAAGACTATTTCTTAATCTACCTTCAAATATAAAGGCCATCTTTTTCTATCTCGTCTTGGTTGCTGTCTCTAAAAGTTCTGCCATCATATATCTAAGTGTAATCTTCCAGGATTACCACTTGCCCGCCTCTTTGTCAGCACCATTGTTGTTGTCACTACCTAAAAATTAAGATAGTCAAGTTTTTTCCACACAATGTGTAGGTACAGACCTGCAGATATTTCTTTATAAATCAACGAGTAGGTATAAGTTAAAACTGCTAGATCACGACCGAGTCTGAGTAATACTTCTCCCGGATCCAAAACATCTGCAGTTTAAGGCGAGATGTAAATAATCGTGTAGATGCGTTCGACATATGTATAAACAACGATCCAAATGAAAGTGTGTTTACGTTGGACAAGCGGCTAGTGCCTTTGAAAAAATCCTATGTTTCTCTGTAGTTATTATAATGTATCTTCACTTTGTAATAGGTTGGTATATGAATATTTTACTCATGAATCTTTAGGTATTAAAAACACTGACAATCGTCGGCATTTGTCCAGTTAATGTCGTGCAGTAACTACTTACCCGTGCGAGTAACTATAATAGGAGTAAGTAATTAATTAAAACCACTTGACTTGCTATATATGAAATGTGATTTCTAGACCTTTTCGAAACTACTTGAATATTACTTATAAATATAATGTAATGAACGCAGTTAGGTACAAGTACTAACCCTGTGAGAGCTTCTCACAGCGTGGATAATTTTAAACAGTGAAAGTAAGTAATTTATCGTTTTTTTTATCTGACAGCAATAACAAACTATATTGTTCTGATACGATTATTCACGCCGAGAGTTAGGTACAAAAAATTTGCACAGTTTCTATCAACAGAAAAATATTTAGTTTAGTATGTTTATTCCAAAATCTGAGATCTAAAGCAGACCGTCTGATAGAACGCGTTCCGATAAAAGATATATTGCGCATATTATGCGCATAAGTGGATACAAATATAGTTGGTTTACCTATACCTACAGTTAACCGTATAAATGGAGAATCATTTAAATGCGTTCTGGTTTTAATTAGATTTCTAAGCAATAAATTATTTTCTTATTAAATAATGTAAACCTTCACAATACTTACCGACGAACGAAACCAAATGTTAAATTCCTAAGATATACTACTACTTATTGTGACTCAAACTTTGGAAAATAGTGAATCAGTTTATAAGTATGAGTGACGAGCCAAACTTCCTTCTTATTTTCATGATTGTAAACATAAAAATAAGGGGGTCACGGGCCCGAAGAGGAGGAAGAGGCCAATCTTATCTTGTTTACAAGACAGGTACCCTATTATTGGATTAGTTGAGTGGACATTGATGCTATCCTGGTAGGTAAGAGTTATATATCGTATCGGTTAGGAGTTTCCGTTTCTAAGATTCATTCACGCCGGGTATTATCTTAAACCCAGTTATAAAAATTTTCTTCCTTCAAATTAATTGGCTTCTTAGAATATTCCCGGTGTATCACCCACCATGTGACCGTATCGAAAAGATCTACCCGTTATCAATACATCTAGGTTACATATACGGTCTTCCTGCACAATGACACTGAATGAAGAGCTGCACGCAGTTCAATAAAACGACAATTGTTATCACCGCCTATTAATTACACCACTATTTGTCTTCACTTCTAAGGAATGGATGGCGTGTGTGGTACACAAGTAACTACAGCAAATCACACAAATGGCAACAATTGATAGAAATACCTAAACAAACAATCAAATCTTGTGATTGATGTGTGTGGACGCCAACAATAGGTCCCGACGATTATAATTAAGAGTCTCCAGTTTCCGAATCGTATTCGTTTTGAGTGAACGAACGGACCTTCCCTTTATTGCGAGGGTCGACCTACGCAGGCCGTCGCCCCTGGCGGCCGGTGCCGTCACATGTAATGGTCAGCTTCCTCACTCCCGCACCTTATGACCTCCTGGTACGCTGAAGATCAGTAAATCGAATTCTATTAAATCCAATTTTTCCAATGATTATTCACATTAATAGGTTAAGGTATTATTCCTTAGTAACTAAGCATCTAATGGACGCCTTAGATATTTGAAGTAGGTAACTTCTTGCATATGCGTCAGTCAGTATGCAGGAAATTCTAAAAATTCCATTCAATCCCAGTGGCGGCATCGATAAAATGAATAGCGATTAGAGTGGCAATAATTAATAAAATGAGTCAAGCTCACATGTTATTTGACTAAAATTTTGGTGGAACGATAATTCTGGTTAGGCATAAAAATAAACGCAGGTAAAAACTTGCCATGACTCAATAGTCCTGCGGCGACTTGATTCTGCACTTAATTCTATCAAAGAATGCAAATTAAAACGCATTCATTTTGTAAAATACGATTCGTCTGCAGTCGGTTGATACTCTTGATACCTAGTAACTGCCTAAATTTAAATATTTTCGGTGATTTGTTAACAACTCGTTAAGAAAAAATCTAACGTCCTTATTTTACTTGTAATCTTGCAAAACAACATTGATTGGCCTGCGTTCGACCACATCGATATTGACGAATTTTAGAAGCCTTAGCCATTATTATGATATAAATAGATGACAAACTCTTGCATGAAAAAGTTTATTCTTTGGAAGGAAGTTTAGGCGCTTCCATTCGTATTAGTTACAACGTATTTTATGACGACGATATCTCGAAGCAGTTACAAAACAAGTAATTTTTTTTAACAGATAGATAGGTAGGTACATAAAGAAATGTAATGTAACGCTCCTAGAGTAACATGCATTTATTTTGATATCACGAGGTAAATACCTGTATTACGCTGAAATAAAGTGCAAGATGTCGAATTTCCTAATTAAATACGGCCTGTACGTATATAATCAGCTATAAGGCACACTTAACATTCTCGCCAGGCAGGACCCGCACGACATTGCATTCATTATGTTATACCTAATTATAACTACAGCTCTGAAGGAGACTTCGATATAAAACCGCACCATTGGGTGGCATTGGCAATGAAATTCACTACTGTGCTAACCTTAAAATTGCTTAAATTTATAGAACGAGACGTAATGTAATGAAACCGAAGCTGTAACGATTCTCTCTTTTTAGCAGAGACTCTCTTTTTAGAAAACACAGAATAGTACCTACAAACTATTCCGTGTCTTCTATTAGGTATTGAAACGGTTGCCTTATTTTGGTCAACCTAATATGAAAGTGAACGAAACAATTTGTGCTCGGTTTATTGCGCTATGCAGTTCGGTAACTACTTAATGCCCTAACTCAATGCTATTCTAGTGCTTTTACTTACACCAGTTTATTTGCCAGTTGCAAGTACCAGTCCCTTCGATTAGGCAGTGGCGCCTGCACATAAGCAATTAAATATTTATTACCACTTACGCTGACCCAATTGCATGAAACTGCCTCTCAGCTCACAATTTACATTTTGACATCTGGAGACAAGATTTGTATTATAATGATGCGGGAGTGCAAGTCTTGCGTAATCAATGCGGATACGACACACTAAGTGAATTATTAGCTTGAAACGTTGCGATACCGAATGTATTTCAATAGGCAAGATATCTTCGAGGAGAGTTCGGTATTTTTCCGGAACACGAAATGAACGAAGTTCGCCTACTTAATCCAGTACTTAATAAGGTATATTTACGCAAAAAGTTCTCTTATAAAATTGGTTTCTATCGAAGTAACTACTAAGACCACAAGATTTATTCCAAAGTATCACGTGCTTACTATTAAGATCCATTTTCGGATTTTGTTCAAGAGATAAGATCAGACAATCGAGTTATATAGCAGTGGCTTTCTTAGAAACAGCGGTTACTCTCAGACAGCTCGACGCCTGGACACAATGGGGTTTGGTTTTTTGTGTCTGTAGAGGCAAAGAGAACCCGTCTCAGCCATGAGGTGATAGAAAAAAAACGTTCCAGACGTCATTTAAAAGCTTTGTTGAGATACTCCGCGCGCACCTTTGATGTTTTATATTTAACTGCCCGTACCTGTGCATATATTTAATAAAGTAGTTTAAGACAATAAACTTATGTTTCAAATTAATAGTTTCGAATACGCGTTTTTTATCTTAAAATAATGACTTACTATTTTAAACCGTGATTCGTTTGTAATTTTATTGTGCAATTAATGGAGATCATTATTGGATCGTAATTAATTAATGTAATGTGGAAACAGACAGAAGTTTTTTTTTTTTCATTTAATTCTGGTCGAACTGTCAAAAAGAATAAGTAGCGATGTATTATATTACTGAGCTGTATTATTTGGGTCGGGCGCCGAGGTGTCTGCCGGCAACCAAACCCGATTTCGATTCACTTTTTCATTTTTTTGTACCAAACCCTATATTGCCCATGCCGATCTCTGAGCCCATGCTAGTGATGTCAAAGATATTGTATTTGAACTGCTTAGTTTACTAAGCACTTAGTTAAGTACAGAAACTGCTTTATAATCAAACTCATTATGTATCTTTGTTTCTTACGAAGGTACCTAATCGAACCATTTTTTTAACATTAAAATTAATTTCAGTATCAATATTTTTAAATGTCTTTTATGTAAGTAAGTAGGAAGGCACTTAATAATTTAGTAAAAACTACTTAAGCAATTCACATAAAATCCGTCGGTGAACTTTGTCGATTGAATATCGCAGCTTAAGAAGTTGATTTATCGATAGAGAGACATCACTGGTCCGGACCGGTCCCGGCCAGCCGTTGAGCTCTCTGGACTCCGCGCCTCTTGCGTAAAAATAAATGATTACAAAATGCACACAGACACACCATACTCGTACACTGAATCCTTTAATGTTCCAAGAATCAGAAGGCTAAACGAAACCAGACACGCTAAAATTTTATAGGACATTGCGTAGAGCTCGTGGTGTAGTTATGAGTTTTAAAAATAGGTACCAAAGTAGAAAAAATTTAAGCATCAGTGAATATATTTTTGCCTTATCAATCTGTTATTTTCCTGCAAAGTAGACGTTTACCTATGTTTTTAATCTCACAATAATAGTCGAAAGATTTTACAGAACTACTTAAATGAAGTAGGTAGTAGGTACATAAGTAGAAAAAATAGAGGTCGAAAATAATTATCATATAAAATTCCAAGAAAAGAGGCTAGATTGAAAGAAGAAGAAGTATTATATCTAGAGTAACAATTTAATAAATAAAGTTTTTCTTTTCTACAGGTAAATCACATACTAGAAGACGGTCTTCAGTACGAGGACAACGCAATAAACGAAGTAAGTTTATAAACAATGTATTTAGATTATTAGGTACCTACTTATGCTACATTTAGGAACTGACAAAATTGGCTCTTACATTATTATAATCCAACGAAACGAGATTTTAGGAACACGGAAATGTGTGATATGATAAATCGACAATCCTTCGTCACGGTAATTGGCTAACCCTGCTGGAAGATGCAATCGAATGTGATAATATTTATATATTTTGAATTCTTTAAACAGGTTGTTCGCGATCTGATCGCGCACAGTTCAATGCGAATCTGATTAAGATATTCAGTAACGAGAACGAGAGAGGCCGGTCGGACCCTGGAGGTGCCGCCATGGAGCCTCGAGCCGTCGCCGAGTGGAAGTTCAGGGAACTTGACAGAGACAGGAGCGGAGCCCTACAGAAGTCAGAGTACAGGGGACTGAGAAGGCTTATAAAGAAGGTAAACGTAACGTATTATAAAAGACCATATTTCTAATCGCCGTGCTCTGGAACTGTGCATTGTTCCAAGCAGTTTGTTGCGTAATGTTTACGTTACTAATGTGGCTTAATGATTTTTGTAAATAAAGTAGTGGTTGTAACCAGGTGGTGAAGCCCAAGAGGTGTGCGAGGGCGTGGGCCCGCGGCTGTGACGGGGACGCCAACGGAGAGATAGCTCGTGCGGAGTGGGTGGCTTGTCTGCTGGCCAACCCCGAGCCTCCAGCACCGGACTGTGAGTACTTTACCATTCATCACTTTGTATACAAACATCGTATTTATACACTACAAAATATCTATATAATTGCGAGCCGTGGCTTAGAAGAGGAAACGATTACTGGAACAATTAGTGTTTGAATCATGCTCTTCCGAAAATATTATTTTTATAAATGACACTATGCGGTTTTAAATTATGGCTCAGAAATTATGTAGAGTGTGTTCAAATATGGGAACTCTTGATTCCTTGTTGATTTGATACCTATCCATCAAAATCGTAATCAATCCATCAAAACCATCAAAACGTAGATAACTGCAATGTTGCTCCAAATATTCTGCTATGAATTTATCCGAATGCATCGGCGAAATAGCCGCGGTTTTGGCAATATTGTAGGAAAAATGCACGTCATTGGAACATCCATTAACACCATTCCATCAGGCCTGAGGCTTCGTAAAATACATCAACGCAAACTTCCACATACTTAATCATAAGCGTATAACCTCTATTCATTTCATAGTTTAGCATTCCTAAGCCTATATGAATAAACTGTGACATAGAAATGGACAATCAAATTAGCGAAACAACAATAAGGTTTATAAGTAGATTAACGGTATTTTACTTTTCTAGGGACTTTCGACTTAAGGTGTTGCTAGTTAAGTTTAGATTTCAAATTGGCATATTTATTAGGTATTATCATAAGTTATCCTAACGATAAAAATGTCGTATAAGCTCATATCATGTAGGTACCACATTTGTATTACAATCGCGTAAATGTACGCTGCTGGGCCAAGTGTGAATATCGATGTTGGTTACTTAAGCGCTGTTTATGCTTACTGTTTATTTTTTGTGGTACGATATATATATACCTATATGTACCTACCTACGATATATACGTACTTAGATACAAGAACAATATTTTAATCAATATCAATTAGTTTTAGGCTTCAGGTTTAGGTTGCTTTATACTCTGAGACATAAGATAGGTATTCTATAAAAACTGATGACCTAAACTGGTTTTGAGAAACAAACCAATAGCAGTTTCGTAGGTAAAAAAAGCGTACATCCTATCACGTTATGGGTCACTCCGCGACTCGCCGCCCTGCACGAATATGTTAAACGAGACCTAACAAAATGCTAATGTATGTGCAAACATAATAATAATATATAGTCTCTCTCCGTTTCTTCATGTCGTTGAACGCAGACGATGATAGCGGTCCGGAGCCCGAGGCTGACTACACGGAGGAGGAATCACCGCCAGACCCCAGCGCAGGTAACCTCACATCTCTGTTCACAAGCGCTTTTGTTCAAAGTACATAAATACAGCTTTACCTACTCCTACTAGGCATGACACAAGTTTAACAAGCATTAATCAACACTCTACACATACATTTTCTTTCATACACCTTTTCGCTTCGACATATTAATCTACCCACTTATGAACACAATGCAGACGCTACAATACCTATTAATTTTGTGTAAAATACCTCCGGTTGGTATTATAACACCAATAACTTTACGTTTTATTTATAACCCTATCCATTTCGACAATACCATAAAAAACAAGAATACAATCTGGTTTTAGATTATTTAGCAACAGATCAATTTATACAACTACGAGCGTCAGACAAGAATATTTTATTCGAGACCCGAATGCAAATTAGGTGTTGATTAACTAAAAAAACATTGGAATATTTTTATGTGTTTTTTTGTGTTTATGTGCAGTGCTGCCAGGGATCGTGAGGAATTCATTCGCCCCGGACGGCTCGGAGAACAGGAGGGAGGACGAAATAAACGATTGTCTTACAGACCGACAAGCTGTATTAGATGAACAGGTCTGTTACTTATTTAGTACTTGTTTATGTAAATGAATCTCTCTGTAGATGGTGAACCGATGATCCCGAGTCCACAATGCGAAGGAGATATGTTAATTAGCATTTATTCTCAAAATGTACCTACTTGACGTTTGGTTTGCATTATAAAGAAAAAAAAAACTGTGAATACGCTCTTTAAGTTATTTCTAGCCACAATGAATCTCTACTCAAAAGCTTCATTCTTTGATTTGGAAAATGTTTTCCCGTCACACACAAAGGTGATGATGATAAAAGCCGATTGAACGAATTCTAATTTAGCATCTGTTTCTGAAAGGAACTTATCTTTGCAATCGAGGTTAGACCTCCCTCACTACGCAGTAATAATAGGTACCTACCAATATATTGGTACCTAATAGGTTGGGGAAAAAGTCTTTTCGCATATAGTATGTATGAACTTGTATTAAAATTTCTTTGGCTATACCATTTGTATCTGGCTGGTTTTGGTATCATTAAAAAGTTTTAATTTTAAAGAAGGCACTTCCAAATTCAAATTAGGAATTTGTGTGATTTTCATTTGTTATTGTTGTTGTTAAAATGAGTGAATCTAAAGAAGAAATTGATACATTTTAAAATTTTACTATAAAAAAGGTAAAAATGCAACTCAAGCCGCGAAAAAAATTGGTGATGGACCTAATGCAGTATCTGTGAGAGTAGCGCAAATTTGGTTTAAGCGTTTTCAAGCCGGAAATTTTGATATCAAAGATGCATCTCGCTCTGGTCGCTCTGTTACGGACAAAATTGATGCCATTTTTGAAAAAGTGGAGCAAGATCGGCATATTAGTAGTTACGATGTAGCTGAAGAACTGGCAATTGACCACAAAACGGTTTTGACTCATTTGAATAAAGCTGGGTACACTAAAAAGCGCGAAATTTGGGTGCCTCATGAGCTCACTGAAAGAAACCTAATGAACCGTGTACTCATTTGTGATTCTTTATTACGACGTAATGAAACCGAACCATTTTTGAAAAAGCTGATAACTGGTGATGAAAAGTGGATCACATACGACAAGAACGTGCGAAAAAGATCGTGGTCAAAGGCCGGTCAAGCTTCACAGACTGTGGCAAAACCCGGGTTAACTCGCAACAAGGTAATGCTGTGTGTATGGTGGGATTGGAAGGGCATCATTCATTATGAGCTGTTACCGCCAGGCAGGACCATCGATTCAGAACTGTATTGCGAACAATTGATGAGATTGAAGCAAAAAATTGAGAGAAAGCGGCCAGAATTGATCAACAGAAGGGGTGTGGTTTTTCACCATGACAACGCTAGACCTCACACATCTTTAGCCACTCAGCAAAAATTACGAGAGTTTGGCTGGGAGGTATTAATGCATCCGCCGTATAGTCCTGACCTTGCACCTTCAGATTTTCATCTGTTTCGGTCTCTGCAGAATTCCTTAGGCAGTGTCAGGTTAACATCACGAGAGGACTGCCAAAACCACTTGTCGCAGTTTTTCGATCAGAAGCCTCAAAATTTTTACAGCAATGGGATCATGTCACTACGAACAAGATGGCAAAAAGTTATGGAACAAAATGGCACCTACATACTTTAGTCAAATGTAAATAAACTATAAAAAAAAACTTTTTGAATTTTCATATAAAATACGAAGAAACTTTTTCCCCAACCTAATATTACAGGATATCAGAAAAAATCTGTTAAAACATAAGATATTCCGATGTTTAATAGATTAATTAAGATCTGGATGTGTTTTCACGGGAATGGAGGGACGCTACTGGAGACCGTCTTAAATGAAAAGTCACGGGACCGGCATATGCCCAGCAGTGGGATCTAAGTGGCCATTAAAAAAGCCCCTCCATAATTCTATAGCTATTATTTTCGTTGTAAAAAACATAAGACAGTCTGATAAATAATATAAGGTTTTTTCTGCGATTACTAAACACTTGAAATTTCAGACAAGGATGCCTGATACCAAGTAATTTCAAGAGTTAAATACCAACAAGAACATTTTGAAATTGTACAGAAAGCGGGAGGCGCGGTATTATACGTGCCGGAGTGCACTGGCGACGGACGTTACGCGCGCGCCCAGTGTTACAAGACCACAGGGTACTGCTGGTGCGTGCACCAAGACACGGGGAAGCCTATACCCGGCTCTTCAGTCAAGGACCGCAGGCCTGATTGTGATGCTGCGCCGCAACATGCCAGCCCTATGAGAGGTCAGTTTTTTTTAATAATGAAAGGACTTTGAAAATTAATGAAAGAACTTTGAAAATTGTTACATGTGAACATTTTCAAACTTCTATTCTCCGAAAGTACATCACTTTCGACATTTGTCCAAAATTCCATCGTTTTATAATATTTTTCTCTATCGATTGACGTTAGTTTCATCAGTGGCCGCCAACTTTTTTCTCTCTATACTAGCTCGAATAGGGGATGTGTAGTGTGATTGATACCGAATTTTTTTGTTCCGCATGCGAATATGGTCAGCATGCGTGCACCCTTCAACCAATCCTTTCATACATGTTTTTCCTGTAATGCGGCCAGCACGCGTGTGGCCAGTAGCATGCTTTCATGCGGGTTAAAACACGCGTGACAGGAAAAGGGCCCTTAAAAGTTTGATTTTCCTGGTACACCCCGAGTTGCACTAACAAACTTAGTGTCCGCAGGTTGCCCGGAGCCTATAAAAACACATTTCCTTCGCGATCTGATGAGCTTCTTTATCACTAAGATGACGTCATCTTCTAATGGAACTGGTCCTGGGTAACTATGTTATTTAATTTACTTTAATATTAGAACCTTAGCCTCTCTGGGAGAAGAAAAGGGGTTTGAAGATTTTAGTATGGAGAGTGTCCTACCTACAACTTTTTTTTTTAATTTTCCAAAAGTGGCGGCATTCTATGAAACCTTCACTAATCGATAGTTCAGGTCAATACAAATCGAAAATATACATGACAATTTTTTGATAAAGCGTCACGTTTCCGAGATATAGGCTGTCAAAGATAGACTATTGGCGCCAGTATTGGAACATGAAAAACTGTGTTTTGGTGTTATTAAATGGTACATATTGTATTAGAAATTGATATTAGAAGTTAAAATAAGGATCCTGGCTCATTTAAGCGACACCCCCTCCCTCCCCACACGATGCTCAGCTTATATTTTTTATTGTTTTAGGTATAAATACGGTGGGAATTTAGAGTAGTATGAAAATAAGAGTTTTTGAAGCAATCTATATCAACTCCCAAAATCCCCCCCCTCAAGTACCCCCTTTCTTTTATTTTGTTACTACGGTGCCCTGTATACATACTAAAGGAGGTACTTTCAGGCCTCCGTCACTCTATGTACTTGCGCGCTATAAATACCTACCGCTCAGCGGGCCGCTTGCGGACCAAGCGAAGCGCGGCTGACAAAACGAAGCGCTCGCACGTTGTTCAAATTTCGTGTATTCCCACTAGTCCCATTGGAGTAGTTCCATTATGGGACTGCGGGGAATTTTTTTCCCAGAGGTTCAAGTGCAAGTTAAACCACATTCTCAACCCGGAATTGCTTGTGTTTATTTAATTTTTAAGCGCTAGTGCGTACCTAAGGGAGATCAAAGTTGTACTTATGTCAGGTGTTGTCAAAAAGAGTTCCATATTTTATTATACCGTTTATCTTTATTTAATCAGTATCTTTAGCATTGAGCTAGCTATATAGCATCATGCATGACACACCATGAGGAAGGAAGAAAACAAAATGACTTACCTTACATGACTAATATTTCATCTTCTATTGAGTGACACTTGAGTGGTAGCGTATTATCAAGAAGTTTCGATAAGGCAACGCAAAAAGTATTTAATACAGTATACATATTTAATTTATCGTTTTTATGTATGTTTCACGGGACTTTTGGGAAATTAAGTTACCATTAGTTCCGTTCACGGAACCTCTGGGAAGGAAAATCCCATTAGATCCGTTTATGGAACCTCTGGGAAAAAAAATCCCCGCAGTCCCATAATGGAACTACTTCAATGGGACTAGTGGGAATACACGTCAAATTTTGATAGTTCCATTCGTTTTTTTGTTTGTTTTGAATGTTTTATAATTTTTAATAATTAAGTACGTTTTTTTAATAAAAACATAATAATAACCGAGAATCCAGAAAGATAAAAAACATTAAAAAATAAAAACATGTTAAAAATAAATATATTAAAAACGACACAATTTTAAACTGCCCCATATAAGTCGGAACATATTCATAGTTCTCAATAACATAGTTACAAAACGTTTTGTTAATTTAATTTTATCGAAGAGGCAGCCCCGCGATTTTTACGGGATCGCGCGGTGCGAAGCAATCACAGCTATACGCTTGAGTATTTAGGCACATTTTAGCATGCAGTGGTTGCTGACGTGACAGTTGGGATATTGCGCACTGTTAAAGCAGTAGGTATTGGATATTTTCTTTTGAGTGAAGTATCTGTTACGTAGTAACTATTAAGTAATCTGTGGTACTGGAGGGGATCATTAAAATAGTATTGGGGTTGCCACTTTGCTTCAAAAACTTTTATTTTCAAACCACTCTAAATTTCCACCATATTTATACCTAAAACAATAAAAAATATAAGCTGAGCATCGTAGAGGGAGGGAGGGGGGATCGATAAAATAAGCCAGGATCGTTTATTTAGCTTCTAGTATCATTTAATAACACCAAAATACAGTTTTTCATGTTCCAATACTGGCGCCACTAGTCTATCTTTGACAGCCTATCTCTCGGAAACAAAAAAATCTCGGAAAAAATTTACATCTTTATTTTCGATTTGTATTGACCTGAACTATCGATTAGTGAAGGTTTCATAGACTGCCGCCATTTTTGTCAAAAAAGGTACCTACATACACAAGTTTAGGTAGGACATTATCTTCAAACCCCTTTATTACAGGACTAGATTTATTTAATATGTAGGTAAATTAAAATACTTATTTCTCGATTCAGTATTTAAATTAGGACTTTAGATAAAGGTTAGGTCACACCTTTAGCAGCGGCTGACACAATCGGCGGTTGTCGTTTCAACCTCTTTATACAGGGTGTAACAGAAAGGGTATATAAAGGCGAAACACAGCGATAGTCCTCATGAAACTGAAAAACTTTCCCCAAGGAACATGCTTCGTAACTCGAAAAAATTTTTGGATCGCCCATACTTACTCTATCAGCTGATCGGGCATTTTGTATGGGGAGGCGAAATTTTTTTTTACAGTTACGACCCATGTTCCTTGGGGAAAGTTGTTCAGTTTCATGAGGACTATCGCTGTGTTTCGGCTTTATATACCCTTTCTGTTACACCCAGTATACACAGTGACACAGCGATACCTAAGACTGCAGACGAGGCCCGATCTTTAAATTGTTTACGTTTTTTCAGCATTATTACTATCAAAACAATCAACACAAAGTACAATAATTAACTTTATTAAACGAAACCACAGGGATCTGGTAAAATGGGGAGCGTCGAAGGAAGAGCAAGCAGCAACATGGACTTACGTGATGTTAGATAAGGACAAAAACAAGGCTCTGGACCGGCGGGAGTGGAAAGCTTTCCATCAGCTGATCAACAACGTGGAACCTTTGAGGAGGTGCGGCAGGAAGCTACCGCGGTACTGCGATGTGAACCACGACACCAGGATCAGTATTACTGAATGGATGGCTTGTTTAGAAGTGACACAGGCGTCGCAAGGGGTCATTAGTAAGGGTAAGTTCATTGAAATGAAATAATCAGGGTCTGGGAGAGCCCGGCTATTAAATATAGACTAAAAACGCTTGTAGCCAATCGCAGGACCTAATGGTCCTATGTTTGTTTCTCTCCATAAGTATAAATGTCTGTTCAATCATAAATATATCTGAATTTGAATTTTAAAATAATTAATAAAAACAGCAATTATAAATTACAATTTATGTTACAGCGGAACCTACGAAACTGCCATCGAATCCAAGACGAAAAGGTCCGAATCCATTAGAATCAATCTTAAAAGCTGACGATTAATGTTACGGAAAGTTCTAGAAGAGAACGAACGTTTTATTTATTGAAATCATACGTGTTTTATCAAACAAGGACCTAATAACTGTGCGAATGTCGTCATGACCGCGTGAAGACAAAAGACGCGAGAATATTACAAAAAAAAAACAAGTTCGTGAAGAGTACACAATGTACACATGTGATTTGATAAAGGTGCCTTTACACAGTTTGTAAAAATACAACAAAGGGCGAGGCGATGCCGTAACAGAGGAACAATACGGCAAAGAGTAAATTATTGTGTAAACGTACTTTAAGAAATTAAGCTTTGGCTGTATGTACGTACGTACATTTACTTACTCGACAATTTAATTTACAGTGTAGCAAAAACATTTTAGAATGAGGATTGCCGCGTCAGTCTTCATTCTAACATTCTTCATCAACAATTTATTGCACTGTAAAACAATTGATGAGTTTTAGTCTGTATTTTTATCACAATGAAATGCTTTTATAGTAATCTTAACTTAATTTTAAATAAGTATTCATTAATTTATTTATCTAGACTTTTACTAGTCTTGTTATAAGTTGCAATAGACCGTTTTCGTTGTTTTTTTTATTGTTTGATGTCGTATATGATCAAAATCTGATTGGAGTTAAAGTAGGAGTCTAAACAGAGGGCGTAGTTTGACGGGCTGGGAGTTAGTTGGGATGGTCAATGTTTTTAGTGACGTGATAAGGGACAATATATCCGCAGTAACAATAAGTATCTTGGATATATCCACAGTAGTCCGTCAATGTGCGCCTCACTATAACATAATTGTATAAAGTTACAGCGATTAGGCTGCGATCTAATGTTATGGAAATATTTTTCTAATACCGTGCCATCTTTGTGTCATAACACGCTCTCTTATTACTTAAGTAAGAGCTCCTTTATCTTTTTTTACTGGTTGAAATAGTTAACGATAGTTTTTTAACAAGTATTAGTCACATTAAGTGTAATTACAGTGATTGACTGCTATAAAAACAATATTTTATTGGTTGCGGTAACGTAATTTATTTCGTTATTATATATATATATTGTATTAGACATTTATGTGTCTACAATTTACACATATCGCAACATATTTATCTTAATTTAAAGGAACTAGTATCTAACGTTTAACTTGTGATTTGAGCACCAACATAATAACATATTATATCGTTGTATGCAAAGACATATTATTTATTAGAACAATTGATACAGCTTAAATGCAACTACGTCTACGAACATGACTAGGGAACAAGACAGTGAATGTATATGAAAGAAACTCTTAGCTACATACACTTATGGGTCGGTCCAGCAGAATATGCCCGAATGTAAAATTTACAACGAAAATATCATTAAATATAATGTGAGTAGGCTGATTATGACCCGGTTATGTACGTAGCTATCCTAGTTCGTACGACCAATTAGACAATATATTATGTCGTCCAATCATATAGCGTGGAGGACTAAAACCGCAGTTCTTTCCTATTTATATTACGCGCTACATCGATATTATTTTAGATACTTGACCTCGAGCAAAACTTGAAAAATGCTATAATATTCCCTTTATAGCGTTTCTGAAGTTTTGCTCGTGGTCATTTTTTTTTGCTTGCTCTAAAATCATTGCCATAAAATCTTTTCACATAATATATCGACTATTATTTACTTATTATTTATCAATGTTCCAGTGTTGTTTTGAGTTGTGATGTAAAAAATAAGTACTAACCATACTCTTTCAGCGTTAGTCATCGCCGAATCAGTGTATACCATATAAAACTGTTTATCAAAAAAAAAAATATCTAAGCAAATGCTACTTCAATGGAGGAATAGTTTTTGTATTTAACTATTTATAATTTAGATCAATGTGAAATACAAGGATTTATGTAAGTAAAATGTTGGTTTATTATTCCTATATAAATAATTTAATACTCATAATTTAACTAGTTTGGTGATCTACTTTCACAAGTAAGACTACGTAACATAACATAATAAACAGAAACTAAGAAGATGAGCACAAAATATAAGTCCATGATTTAAACGAGTGTTTGTTCATTCCGTGCCTGGCACCACGAGGCTTTTCTTGTACTCGTCGATAGTTTCCGAGAGGATCTTCTGGAAGATCGCCTCGAAGATCTGGTTCTTAACGAGGGCCTCGTCCGAGTGCAGCGCCGTCCAGTCGGGCTCGCAGCGCCGCCACTCCGAGAACAGGATATCGTCGATGTGATCCGACCGACGCGCTCCCACTCCTAACGCAAACATATCACTCATTAACACTTGAAAACTTAAGTTTTACTAAAGTAAGTATTAAATGGAAACCTGGAAGATGTGCCATTCATTACAAATTCCACCCTTTAGGTAGGTATATAAGCCAACGATTATTTTGGCATAATAATCTTGGAGACTAGAATAAAATATAGATAGAAAGATAGATAGGCAGGTATAGCGTATAGACGAGACCGCTCCGGCTATATGGGAGCCTCACAGGAATGTTATTTGATGTGTAAGAGCAGGCCACACACTTACTGTCGGCCGATACTTTAGTTGAGCTCTTAATCGGGACGTAGATGTGTGCAAGTACGCACACTATGACGATTGGCATTTGTGACGATTTATACTAGCAGGCCAATTGAAAAATCTGTGATCTGCGGGGGCTGTTAAAGGTACTTTTCCACCAGAGATGTGCTATGCTACTTAACTATGGATGCGATTGATATCCACGTATACATAGCAAGGTAGCACATCACATTTCTGGTACAAGCACCCTTAGAAACCTCTTGCAATAAAATACCAACTACCGTTACCATGTCGCAGAAACGGTCTCAGATACTGATTACACTTGAAGAACTTACCAGTCACTGTGTTAGATTGAACACCAGAGAGTATATCTTTGATATCATCGGTGGTTTTCTTCACCAGCTTGGTGTCTTTGAGAGGCGGTTTCTGCGGTAGCAGGTTACACGCGTCCCACGGCTTGTCGCTCACTTGCGTCTTGAACTTCTCGACGGACTCCTGGCAGTAATCTTGTAGGAACACGTCAAATGAGTTGGTCGGCTCTATCGATACTGTAATGGTACTCGATAGGTTTCTCTGGACTTTATCCTCGATCGAGTCATCTACGACGAATCGCGGCGCGGGTTTCTGAGCGCGGGCGTCGGCGGGGGGTGTGTAGGGAGGTGGTGGCTTGTCCGGGATCTCGCGGACCACGACCAACTGACACTGTTGCTGCTCCAGGGCTTTGATCTGCAATTACGAAATATCACATAAGTACACCATATAAGTATGACCATATTAGACATAAAACAGGCAAACATATTTTTGGAATTACCGAAATTTATCAAGAAATTAGCCCTAAGGAATAAACTTGAAACGGGTCAAAGAAATAATACCGTATCTACAATAACACGAGATATTGCGTTTAGTTTAGGCCTATTATGTGTAGCTGGAATTTAGTAGTACAATTTAGTAGTGTACACTATACCAGAGGTCGGGAACAGAACTAAGTAAAATTACAATTTCTTAAATATTCATGGATACGTCCTAATATAGTTTGTGCGTCGCGAATGTGCTACTGTATATTTCGAGATCATTATCTTGCTGACAAGCGAACTCAAGAACGAAAGCAGAGCGTTTGCCATGTTTAAAAAGTACTCACATTAAAATTTGTATAATAATAAGAATTATTTGTTTTTGTATTACCTGTCTTTACGTTGTTTATATTTTTAATGAAAAAGAACGCAGCTATCGATGCTACTTTAAATTGATAAAAGCTAAAAATAAATAGATGCAAAATAAAATCAGACGCTTATTTTTAACAAATATTTTCAATCTATGTTATGGTTAATCGTTGGCTGCCTTCGAATAATAAAAATAAACATCTATTTTTGAGTAAAAAAAAACTATTAGTAAATCAAACCATACAGTCATTTCAAAAACAGCAATGTAAACATACCTCTCTTTCAATAGCTAATTGTTGTCTCCGCAGTTCCTCTGCTTCATTCTGACTAGGATTAGTTGACAACGCTGCCACTGAAGAAGTGAGACACACACTAGGTGTGCTACTTCCTGAAATCAAATTACATGCAACGTTTTAAATAATATACACAAAATTGCTTTACAATCGATTTTCACAGTCTATAATTTGTTTGTTACGATACAATTTAATGAAATCGTTAGGTAGGTATATTCAAGATTTACAATTATAGAGTTGTTACGTTTGTTTTTATACAGAAATTAACTCACCAGAGGTAAAGGTAGTGCAGGATGTAGATCTATTGAGAGGAATGAGGCAAAAGGCGTTGGGGTCTCCGGCGGGGTCGGTCGCTCCTGCCGGCACGGGCAACGGCCCCGCCTGCGCGCCCGTGCTCACCGCTTCCTTGCCTCTCATCACTTGCGTCTTCACCGAGTTGGCCGCTTCAAACTCTTCCGTCAACTCGACGCTCTCAAGCTTACTCTCTTCGACTTTGGTCACCGCAACGGCCCCGCTGGTCTCATCCTCACTCTTGTCCTTCACCGTTTCCGTCGACTCGTTACTCTCGTTCATGAAGGCCTGTACTGACTTCGTCTCGTCTTTATGAAACTCTACCGACAACTTTTCTTCCTCTGTTAGGACTTTGTAATACTGGTCCAACTCCTCAACGAGGCTACGAGCGGTGGACGGCGTGGTGGATATGTCCTGGTCGCGGTTATACACCTGATCTATGAGCTTCCCGATGATATCGCTCTTAGTAGTGGAATGTTGCACGCTGTTAGTAGACGCCACGATGCTTCTCAGAGCTTCCTCGTTCACTTCGTACTGTTTACCATTGTTAAATATTTCCGGAAGAAACAGGTTAGCGAAAATAATGTTTAAGTAAGCGCCGTCGACTGTCAAGAAGTTTTCTGTAGAGGTATCCGTCGATTGGTTGATGGACACGGCGAGGAGGCCCTCGCCCGTCTGGATGGACTTCTCAGCGCTGCTGGTCTTAGTAACGGGTATGAGCTCGGCTTCGATCGGCTGGGTCTTGCCCCGCGAGGTGGTGCTCTCCTCGCAGCCGCTACTGGACAAGTCGAAACATTTCAGAGGGACTGTACATCGGTCGGAACTAGAACTGCGCTTCAACTTATTCTTTCCGAGGAGTGTAGGGTCGACCGTTACGTTATTTTTCAATTTAAGTTCTATGTTTTTTTTAGTTTTCATAAGCGCTACCTTCCGTTTCTCCGAGAGAGCTAGCAATGCTTTACGCATGCGTTGCATTTCCCCACATTCGTGCTGTAATTTGAGTAAGGCCCCGCGTTGTTTCTTCTTTAGCGTAGGTATATCAGTGTTATCGTGCTTCTTCTTATTTTCTAACCAAAGTATTTGTGATTTAGTAAAGTCTTTTAAAGCAGCTTCTCGCATCTTTAAAACGAATAACAGATTTTTGGCTCTTCTCTGCTCATCGCGGATGAGTAGGTTGAGCTGTAATAAATATTTTCATTTTAGTATACGGCATAAGCTTAACAAAGCGTAGATGGTAGAATAATAAAGGTAGGTCTGGATATTTCTTTTTTCTGACATTTCTTTTAGTTAAAAACTAATACACATACAATAATATTCCTAAATTGTTAGAAATATTCAACGCATCATATTATACCTACCTCGTTAAAATGTGTACTAATTTCTCCAAAACACACTGCCTGACTAAACGGTATTACTACTTATAAATGCTATTTCGAGATATTTAAATATTTGATGAATCTGCACAAAAACTGATGCGTAATCATTAACATCATTCACAATATGACACAACTGTGAGCTGTGACTGCGAGCATATAGACACTGCAATTTCCATAACAATGCTCAAGGTTAAATAGATATACTTAATTTTAATTCAGAAAAAAATATTTGTGTCATACGATTTCACTTCTATTTTTATAAATGTGGTGCACTATTTCGAGTGAAGTGCGACCTTTGAGACCCAATACCATTACGCGTGATTTCGCGACACAACAGTATCATTAGCAAATGACAAAAGTAAACGTAATCAAATCACGAGAGCACATTGAATTAAAAAAGGTGTTCGATTATGTTTTCCTGCCCATCATGAAAATATTGATATTATGAAGAACAACACTCACCAAACAAAGACTCTTCGAGGCCATTGTTTCAGTATCGTCGCAGTTCGTGCCATTTTCAAACTTTGAAAAGAACGAGCCGTATTCGGGATTCTGAATATCAAATCCAGACTCACTGACAATGTTCTCGACTTTTTTGTCGGATAGAGAGCAGTTTTCCAAGTATTGCAAAGACTCAAAAAATGAATCAATAAAATTGAGTTCTCGCTGAAACTGTTCACAAATGAAGTCGCTCTGCAACAAGTCTTTATTAACGCTTATTGTGCTTATTATCTTTGATGGCTTCACGAGACCAGTACTTTTAAATATGTACGAGCAATTGAGATTCTTCATTTCACTTAAGCAATTTAATAGATCTTCATTTACTTCATCATTTTGTAGACTATCCTTTGATTCTTTTAAATTATTTTTCTTTTCTTGATATTCTTCATTGATATCCTGATTGATTTCCTTTTTAAGGACACTGACGACATTCATAGGATACGCTAAGCGACTAGAAGAGCCATCATGGCACACTTCTGGTTTGTCCTTTGCCATGTGAAAATCAAACTCTTGTTTAGTAGTATAAGTGACGGTGGCTCGACTCACGATGAACGAGGTACTTCTCGAGTGGTGCTCGAGAGTGGACGCCCTGTATTCCTTGCGAGGTGTTATCTTCATCGCAGGCACTTGTAGGTGAGGCAATGACTGGCTTAAAAGATCAGTTTCTTTAGAAATATCACTTTTTTCCTTCAAGAGTGTAACACTTGGTACTTCAAGATTTTCAAAGAGGCCAGCTGCATTTTCAGATAACGAAAACTCAGTTTGAATGTAACAGCTAGTCTGAGTCAATATCCCTTCACCCATCCCATTTGTATCGAACATAGGTTTATCGGCAATCGGTTCATCAACTTCTGTTTTAGACACCAAATCAGATCTGATGTAGAATTTTTCTTCGGTATCTGTTTTTGTAGCTACTTCAGCTTTGCACGCTAAATCTTCGTTGGCTTGTAAAACTACATCAACTTTGTCTGGTAAAGGATCTGTCTCCAGAGCCACGTCGTTTGTAGACACGTGGTTGTCTATTCCCGTGTAACAATCAACTTTCGGGATTTCATTTTGGATAAAATATATATTTCTTTTTTCAATTGGCACACGTATTACAGGACCTTTAGCTTTGCTGCCGACTTCGTTCATCTTAGGAATAAGAGAGAAAAGAGAAACTTCGTCGCTTTTATCATGTAATTTACTTTTAAGTAAAATTATTTCCTTTTCACTTGCACTTGGCTTAATATTTTTCTTTCCATTATACGTTCTACTAGCGAATTTAGAATTTACTATTTTTCTTGGAGACTTTTCTATAAAAAAAGTACAAAATAAATAGGCCATTTATAAAAATCTGCATGGAGAAAAAAATATGACAGATAAATATGAGAATTGATTTACTAATTACCTATATCACATAAAAAGTAGAATATATTTACCTCTATACCTAATAATACTATTTTTATTTTCTTGCATCTGTTTATATCTTGGTTCATGCTGAGATTTCGTTCGTGTGAAACTTCTCGCTGGACTGACACTTTTGTCATTATTACTTACAACAATATTTTTGGCACATGGTTTTACATCCTGTTTACCTGAAAATCAAAAATTAAAGAAAATTCACTACAGGTTGATGATATTGGTGAAAAACCACTGAATTGTTTTTTTAGAAAATTAATATTTACTTTGAGAGCTTTTTACTAATATAAGATAATATGAAAGTGTTCTATGGTACGATGACTGTGAAGGACAGAACACTAGTTAATAAAAGAAAAAAAATACTCACTTCTTGCTGACCCTGACCGAAAAAATTTATTTTTGGGAATTTCTGGCTTCAATTCAGACTTAGTAACTTTGGCTTGAGAAACTCGAACTTCCTGTTTTTTCTTAGCTATAACAATATAATTATAAATAAAATAAAAGATTGGAATACATGTAAACAATATGTTGGCATAAAAAAACATATATGTTTCATTGTACAGGTATTTCATAAGGGATTAAAAGTAATACGAAAAGTTAACTATTTATAACAATAAAGAAGACAGCAGCACCAAAAAAATAAAAATAGCAAATATCAATACAATACAATACAAATATTCTTTATTGCACAAAAGATATAAGGTACAGACACAAACAAGAATATAAGAAGTAACAGGCGGCCTTATTTCTAGGGAGCAATATCTTCCAGGCAACCTTAAAAATGAAAACCAATAACCAATAACCTTAACCATATCAATGTTTAAAAAAGAAAAAATACACAATTAAAACTTTCACAAGCATTGTGCGCATATTGAAGGAGAAAATTTTGTGATAATTTTAGAAATAAAGACCAAACTTAAGTGAACATCCTTCAGCTATTTGCTGGAAAGGTGATTAAAGTTAATGTTTTAGACTTGTGTCTTTCTTGTATCTTTCTTGTATCTTCTTGTATCCTTTATGTCTTTAGAATGAAAAGGAACTGGCAAGATATTTAATGGATATTACCAAATTTACACAAAATAGAGCACATTACAATACTAGGAGGTTAATGAGGCCATAGATAAAAATAGCTTTATGAGTAACCTGCATAAACAAAGAATAGCAATTTGCTATTTACTACTGTTATAAATTTAGCTAAACATTACACAAAGAATGTGCTTTTTTAAGGTTCCACACGAAAAGGGTGAAAACGGGAACCTATTACTGAGATTCAGCTGTCTGTATGTCTGTCTGTTAGTCCGTCCGTCCATCTGTTACCAGGCTGTATCTCATGAACCGATGCATCCATCATTAGGGCATTCGCATACTGCAGTATCAATATCAGATAATAATTTCACATATAGCATGATTTATTTTTACTTCTTTGTTCAACATAAGCAACAACATTTCACTTAGACTCAGAAGTTCAGAGCTGAGTGTGTATGAAACACACAATAGGTTCCGAGGAGCTTGGTGAATAGAAAACTTATACAACCAAAACATTAATTCCCTTTAATATTTTTTAGTTAGAATTAAACTTAAGATTTTGAAAGCATGGTGGCTAGAAGACAACAATCCCTCCTACTCCTTTCTATCAAATAACAGAATACAGAATATTTTCTTGCAATTGCCATTGCTAATAAAGTTATGCTTTCGCAAACAACAAATGTACCTTAAATTAAAATTAGTACTAAAATAAACTTACGTGAATTAACACGAGCTTCCATGGCCTCTGTGATAGTTGTTATTTTTCTCTTAGAGCATGATGTAGGTGTATAGGATGATGCTGAAGCAAAATCAGCTCTCAGAGACCGAGACGTCTTTGTTAAATTGTCGTCATCAATCGAGATGATCCTCCGCAAACGGGGTTGCAAAATGTAAGTGTTTTTTTTGGGCCATATCACTGTAACAAAACATTTCACATTTTCATAATAGTACTTCTTTTATAATCACAGTTAAGATTGTGTATTTTATATTCTATTCAATTAATTACAATAGACTTTGACCAAACAAAATATTTTTTATAGTACCTCGATTCAAAGACTGCAAGTTTAATACAGGTAGCAACTTTTAATGATTATCAAATTGCCTTAGAATAAACAAAACCAACTGATGGAATTATACAATTTTAATTTACGGTATTACTTTAATTTATTAGTATTGTTAATTCATACTGTGGGTAGTAAGCGGAAAAGACCACGCTTCACAAACAAGACAAGGGATATAAATCCTTACAAAGATTTGGTTAGGTAGGTCTTAGTCAACAAACATATTTGACTAGGTAATTTAATCTTGTGTCAATTATTGCTAATATAAATAAATTTTGTAAACAGACAGGACCTAGTTAATGTTTACAAAACTATGCAATGCCTGAGAACTACATAATACTGTTCAATCTATTCATAATACAAGGGGAAGTAAGGGCTTACCTTTAGAGTCAAAATCGAACTCCGGCAATTTGGTATATTTAATAACAGTACTTGTATGCCTTAGATGATGAGGGAAATTAGAATTTGGGATGTGAAAATAAAATTGTCCCACATTCAAATTTGCTTGTAAATCAGGTGAAGTCGAAGCATCCATTTTCATGGACACGATTATATTTTTGTACACAGGAATTTACAATCATCCTACATTTGTCAAGGAAAAACAATGATTACAGCTAACAGACGCGTCGAGCCAACTAATAATGGCTCAACTCAAAACTTATCTAACATTTTCTCAAAATTTTGATTTTTAATTCTGTTCCGAACGAAAGTGAACAATTGCAATGTTTTTCAGTCACATACGGTGTTGCCAAAACATATGTGTCAAACCTACTAATTTCTTTTTTTTTGACCTGGTATCGAACTATTTATAGCTTACCTAGAATATTTTTTTGCCCACTGGACCATACTGCTGTTATACAATACCATCGTTTTAGCGCCTATTCTTTATCTTTCATCAGAAAATCAATTCCAATTTTTCGAAAAATAACTTGTTATCTTGTAATGCACGTTTTTATAAAAATATTTTAATAATGTAGATTAGTCTCATACTGAATCACCATAAATATTTTTTAATTGAACTATACCCCGATTTATCCCTTAATAACTCCATAATTTGTGACATTAGTTTTATCCTGTGGTTTTATTTAAAACTTACTTTGGTTATAGCAAATATCATTGTTGGGTAGTGAATGGTTGTCGTTGTTGGTCAGACAGTTTTCAGAAAATAATGTAATAAACTCTTTAGCTGGCAACCCCGTTTCCATCTATAAAATAATGGAAGATTTTTATTGAATAAAATCAATCTTTTGTGTTTGGAAACGCAATTTTGAGACGTTGTTTATACAAAATTGTGTACAATTCTTCAAGTGACTTGTTGTAGCTAAGTATATAGTATCTGATATGATCTGTGTATAATTTGTAAATCAATTCGGAAACGTGCTTTGCATGTAATAATCAAGGCAGTCGGTCAAGACTCCAGTGTTCACTTTGTTGACGAATAGAAATGTCTAGGACTTTAAGATCTATTTGATCGAGTTCGTCCCAGAATGAACTAAAATAATGCAAGCAATAACATTTTATCATAGATTCAAGAGATAGTAATACAAAGGATTATGGTGTTTGGTGGATGAGAAATTAGTGTTCTGATGTATAGCAAGATTGTTATCGTCGTCAAGGTGTTTTGCAATCGCTGTAAGTATTTACCATATGAGTATTTTTGATTACTTCAGGCTTTTCCGGCCTGGAAGCCATTTTAAACCCTGTTATGGAGTGAAGTTTGTTTCAACTGCATTACGTTGCAAATGCGCATGTTTTAAACGGGATGCAAGGGGATGAATTGCAAGGTATTGCCGCGCTGCACTTGCCGCGCTGCACTCCAGCCAGCGCGGGCTAGCGTACTGACGTTTTATATGCACAGTGCAATTTTTCTCAACTCTCAGTTCTGGGTTTCGAGAAACGGTTATCGCGAGAAAGGAAGAATCCCTAAGAATTCTATTAGACATTAGCTATGACTAAAATCGTATAAGCTGCCAAGACAACTGTTTTGTGTTGATTAAAAATAATACACTTCAATATGACTTGCTGCGACCGTCCCGGCACTCCAGCGTTGGTCTACAATAATAACAACAATAGTAAAGAGGAAAACAATAATAATGAGCCTCTTTCCTTCTTTTGCTACCTGCAGATTAATATGGCGGTAAAGAAACATGAATTGGTTCATGACAATCGCAACCAGCTAGATCTAGCTGCGTTGGCTCAGTACATACAGCTTATGAATGAGCAGCCCAACTATCTACCGCCACCAAACGAACTTGTGAAGAACTGCCAAGATATTGTGAAGTGCCTATGTAAGTATTCTCTTCTAATATTGTGTTTTCTTGAAGTATTGTAAAACCACAAAACTACTTATATTCCTAGTATTCAACTTTGTTCGAAGCATATCTGAGTATTGATTGGCGCTTTATTAAAAAAAAAAAACCGGCCAAGTGCGAGTCGGACTCGCGCACCGAGGGTTCCGTACAAACCTGCAAGGTTTACAAAGTTCGTTCATTACGACAATCGAGTCATAACTATGGTATTTTTATTGCAAAATGAAATTCATAACATTACAATGGGGAAAGATGGAAGAGCATAAATTTAAGACAAAGATCTCTTTATCGTTTAAGTAATCCTTTATTTTATATTAACACATATCATTTATCTATAATATAACTGAAACACTTATACTAGCCTTGCAGCAGACTTGCGAAAGTTCTTTTATTAAAGTTATTTATTTACTAAGTTTTTTAGTCACTATTTAGAAATCTGGTTCAAAAATATTAATTAAGTATTAAATTTGAACCAGACCTGTAAATGGTGACTGAAAAAGGTGTGAATAGTACCACATTGAACATTGAAGTTCGAAAAAACGTTATCAATAGTTGTACAACTTCGTGTAGTGCTACTGTTTATTAACGGAAACATGTTTATGGAGGAAAAATATGTGGAAATTCCATTTTGGGGATTCATTCTAAAATCTATATTGAAGTCTCCCACAACAATAAGACGAGAAGATAAAGTGTACATATTGAGGTTGCTGCCGAATATTGTTGTATTTATACATTCTATTGCAACATTAATTTGACATTGTGGTGACCTATATACAGTTATCACTCTGATATTAAACATTTCAAAATGCAAGCATTCACAATGGCCGTTTGCAGCGCCTAGGTTATTTAAATAATATCTTTTACATGATCCATCTGTCACGGCATCCTTAAGATTGCGAGTTTCAAAATATGCGGTATCAATGGTTGTACTTTTGCGTTTTGCGTTTTCGGGTTGACTTATTTTTTTTTTTCACGGGTTAAAGGCAATTAGATCTAAGTATTTGATATGAATTTCAACTTGATAGCTCTACGCGTTCATGAGGAAAAAAGTAATAAGTTTATATTTATTAAAAAATATATATTTTGTAATGTTACTAAAAATTTAAGGTTTTCGGAATTTTTCCTTTATGTGTGGTATAAAACGTTGCTTCATGCCAAATTTCAAGATTCAAGGTCGACTGGAAGTACCCTTTAGGTTTTGATTCCCTTGCAAGTACTTGCGAGTTTCAAAATATGCAGCTTAAATTGCTGTTTCTTTTGATTGCGTTGACATAGAAGTTTGATTTTGCTACAGCTTAAAGGTATTATAGACCTGAGTATTTGGTATGAATTTCAATTTAATACCTCTACGCGTTTATGAGGAAATGGGTAGTAAGTTTAAGATTATTAAAAATAAAAATATTTTGTGATGTAACTAAAAATTTATGGTTTTCGTAATTTTTCCTTTATCTATGCTATAAGACGTTGCTTCGTACCAAATTTCAAGATTCTGAGTTCACGGGAAGCACCCTGTAGGTTTTGATTCCCTTGCAAGTGTCGAAAATTTGCGGCATAAATGGCTGTATCTTTTGATTGCGTTGGCTTAGAACTTTGATTTTTTCACAGCTTCAAGGGACAGTAGACCTGAGTAATTGATATAAATTTCAGCTTCATACCTCTACGCGTTCCTGAGAAAAAGGGTCTTGACAGACGGACAGACGGACAACAAAGTGATCCTATAAGGGTTCCGTTTTTTCCTTTTGAGGTACGGAACCCTAAAAACTACTCTTATGAATTTAAAGCTTAACGGCTTATCTTTTGGATTTGTAAATGGAAAGTAATAGAAAAAAAAAACTACAACAATGAACACTATTTCAAAGTTCAGGACCTTAATTTTCTGGTTTCTAAAATAATTTCATAAAAACTTAATTTACCTATTTGAATTGTGTTATTTTTGTAAATACAATGATTGCTAATACTGTTCCTTCTGCTACACATGCAAATTCATCAAAACTGAGATGTGTCTTCTGCCGGCCTATTGACACAGTATATCTATTTTATTTGTATTTGCAGGGTTATTTGGTACACTATTGAAATGTTGCTTTATTTTTGAGATGTAGGATTGCATACATTGCTTTAAGTTTTTGAGAGCTGTTTCTACTTTAGAAAAAAAAGGCTTAAGTAGGTTTGATTTTTACTGACTTACTATTTAAGAACTAAAATAAATATGTTGTAGGTATCTATTGTACATTAGTTTGAGGGGTCAACTCAATACACATATTTTCAAAGGGCCATAAAAATGCCTTAAACAATACTTAAATTCTTTATTTAATTTAAAAATTCACTAATCGTTTTTTCGATTGGCAAACTAAATATTAACTAAATAATAAGTTATTCTAAAAAAAATAGTAGTAATATTCTTTAGGAACACTGATTGTTTTGCAAAAATCTTCTTGTACCTATTACACAAACAGAAAATAAGAGAATGATAATTAAAAAAAAAGGTACTGCATACCTTTCATTACATAACAATTTGTTACGATTTTGAAAGTAATTGGAACCCTAATCTTCGTTATTTTTTTGTTCAAAACATAAATGATGCGCATTTAAGTAACCTTATTTTTATTTAAAGCAACGATATTAATCATTTTTACAATAATAACTTTAGGTACAGAAAACTAACAATGCATTTTCAGCTGTATGCAATTATAACTGAGGTAGTTTTACCACAAACCTTTTACGCGAGCCACATTCTTGTTGGCCCACTCCTATACAGATACATACAAATCTAGGAATGTTGAGTTAATACAATTATTTTTACGATATTGCAGATTTTTATATGCGTCGTGATTTTATAAAAGCGAAACGTTATCATGAAATGAGGTTTCAAATGATATTACGTATAACATATTACTATGTAAATGTAATTTGGTACGACGTACTTTATTTTAAACCTTCTGAGCTTTGCTGCAATAGTAACATTTCCTAAAGTGAATAATATAATAATTCTATCCGCGGCATTATTAACCAACCATTTTTATTATTGGTTCAACCACATCGAAGTTATATTTCTGGAGCAAAAACTAGCAATTCTTGTCGCTTGACGACATAACTGTTGTCTGAAGGGGTGGTAGGGTGGTATGACGGCAGGAAAGAAACGAGCATGAATAATTGAAAGCGGATTATGGATTTACACGGAAACGTACAGGTCACGCCAAGCAAGTAATGTGGCACCAATCTTACAGTTTCATTCACCACGAAACTCGTGTCACTTATCGATACATGTGGACCTTGTAACTTTATATATTTATGTATGACATAGATGTGGGTAATTAAAATGTTGTTTGTGTATTTGGCAATACAATACGTCAAGTAATAAGTACTTATATCCGACTTTTTAAAGTAAAATAATTATACTTTTAATTTTCCGCTTACTGATACGTAGATACCTACGTAACTTGTAGACAACAACGTTATCATTTTTTTTAATACCTAAGTACTAGAGGCTGCCCGCGACTTCGTACGCATTTATCGTCATATCTTTGAAAAAAAAACACACAAAATATCGGCAAATAATAAAGCCTATGTTTTTTTATGAAGTTACAAACATCCATCCATCCATCGGCACAAACATTGACATATAAAATAATAAGAGGATATTGTCGGCGCGGCGGTTCAGAAAGTAATTGATTTTAAAAACTTTACTTAGTAGTTTAATTCGTAGTTCGTAGGTATCGATTTTTCTCTTATCAAAATTCACATCGATCCGCAATGACATCAGGACTGTAAGATTTACATTACAAAACATCTGCTCTGATCTGAAGTTATGGAAAGTTTGTCCGACGATCCGAACGAGAATGTGTAGACATTGTAAGGAGTACCTTTTAAAATGCCATATTTAAGCGTCTTAGTGTGTTTAGAAGAGACGACGCCGTTTCGCGAAAATAGGTCATGGAAGCTAGCAAAGCTGGATTTACGTTTTTTTATTCTTAGGCAGTGACAGCAAAGTTCTTATTTGAATATGTGATAAATGACTTCCGTAACAATGATAAATCAATAAAATATTTATAAAGTGTTAGTCGCCCACTGATCATTATTAGAAATGTTTAACTCCATGTTTACCTATATTGCATTCATTTCTTAGTTTAATTTACAAGTTTACCGAAAAGTAGGTACTTAAAACCTTTAGTCGTGTGCATATTTGCATCGCGTTGGTTTGCCAAGTGTTGAGTTACACTTACAATACCTATTTATTAACACCATTGCTATCCGATTCTTTTGTCGTTCTAGGTTCAAATATCACATTAAATGTTTCAATTAGGTTTTTAATATCACTTATTCTCTATCTGTTATTGATGGCTACAGCTTTGTTAAAATAAATTGTTATTTTTATACAGGTAGGAAATGTAGGTTTTAGACAAAAATAACGTTCAAAAAGTGGACCAACGTTTCAGTTTCAAACAAAAACCTTTTGATTTTGATGTTACCTATTTATATTTTGTTTTACACTCTGAAACCGTTTTAGCTGACGTGCATGGATTTTTGGTTTGCTTGAGTCTCAATAGATTTAACTCCGCAGCTCGCACTTCTGGCCATGAGGATCACCTCTGGGAACTGCTGCAGTCCGTGGAAGAGTTCCTGCTGCGCGTTATCAACACCGTGCACCAAAGCGTCCGCGATGAAGTCGTCACGGCCATCCTCGACAAATTCTATTCCCTGATCTCTGACCCTCGTGAGTTCCTTTCAATTGCTACTTTCGGATCATACGCTCACAACATTTTCGAGAATGTTTAAAAAAGCTTTTTTATATTTTGATGTTAAATATGTTTTTTAAGATTTAAATCGGACATGTGTTAAGAGGGAAAATGTTGTGAAATGTATTTGAAATCTGCACTGAATTCCGCTATTGGCGTCTTGTCAGTTCACCCACGACGACATGAAAATGTAACAATTTTAGCTATTTCAAATGTTCTCTGTACCTGACTCGATTCAATTTACCGTCGTTTTGCCGTGATCTAAACTAGATCGCCCGCCGCGTGAACTTTTTTCAGAATTAATATTTGAGTGTTGCAAGTTTATTTTTTTGTGACAGAGTCTGATGCATGCCCAGCCACTTCGGTGGTTTTGATTGTGCTTGACGGGTCTGATAATGAGGCTGCCCTGAACGCGGCGCGTTGGCTTGTGCAACAAGGGGAAAACGGGCCGGCCGGCGCTGGCCTGCGAGCCTCGCTCTCCTGTCTCTATCGCTGGATGTATGAGTGGCAGGGCACTCCGTCTCTCGGGGATTGGGTTGTAGCTTATGTCAAAGCTTTAGAGGTAATAATATATTCACATTTACATACTATACCAACGAATAGTATCTTGTCTTAATCAGTATATCTTTAACCTCTTGCTTCCCAATGAATGACGCACATGTACGGCCAGACGCTATTTTTTTTTCTATTGTTCCCTGAAATCTTGGGAAGTGAAGTGTTAAATGCTGAAGTTAAAAGCTCAATGCTGAATTTTCACTATGGATACAATAATTTGTTTTCTTTTAGGAAAATGAACGTTATGACATATTAATAGAGATATCAGTGGATAATGTGGGCAATCTGTTTCTGGCTCTTGACGATCCCGTCTCTTTACGTCAATCCAGTGCGGACCTGGTTTTCCATGTCCTTGCGTCTATGCGCGAGTCGATTGAAGCTTTAGATAGGGTAAGTGATCGATTTTAAACTAGTTACTTGACATATTCTGTATTTACTTATGTATTTGCCACTTCCATCATTTCCGGATGATTACACAAACAGTTAAATTTAAATAAAGATTTCCTTATAAAAATACTAAAAATACTTTGATTCCTCATAGATTTCAAGTCACGTGGAACGTGTACTTATGAATCTGGCGGCTGATAGCGGACAATGGAGTCGTCAGGTGTTGCAGAACGTGGTAGACATAGTCACTGATATGGTCGACTTCCACATCGCCAATCTGAAAGGCGAAGCTCAGGAGATGTTCAAATATAAATATGCCGATGTGGTACGTTCCCCTTACAGATATTATTTACATAATTGACTATTTGGTAGTTCCGTAACTGCGGTTGTGTGTACAATGCTAATGTTTAAAAATTACGAAATTTTAATTTTATAAAATAGGACCTGACCAAATTAAAAAGGAACCGGTTTTGAAGATCACGAATCTGGAATAGATCTAAATAACCATTATAATATCTTATTATCAATAATTTCACTTTTGACTTGCACTAAACCTATTTTTACAATACCTATTTATAAATATCGCACTAATACAACCAGTAAACTAATGATATTGGTCGTACATATTGATTTAAAGATATAAATTGAGGTATGTTTTTCAGATTGTGTGCTTAGAGCAGCATATGTCGTCGGGAGGGTGCCAGTACCTACAGTTGCCGCCGTGGCGCGCGCGCAACATGTGTCAAACTTCAGCCAATGGCAACGCGCCCACGCGGAAAGTCGGCCTCTTGAATCTCGGCAATACCTGCTACATGAACAGCGTCATGCAGGCTCTACTTGTCACCAGGCAGTAAGTACTAAATAAAACTTACTAAGGGCTAACCACACATTTCATTTTCGGGAACACGTCCCCGAGGGAACTGCAAATATCGGTTACATACAAATTTTATGAACTTGTTCACACAACTCCGTGACAGAGCGTCTATAGTGAAACGGTTAACGGACAACTCTGATTACGGATAGCCCTGACCCGGAAATGTATGGATAGCCCTTTATTTAGAAATCTTTTGTCTAAGTTAAACATTTTATCAACGTAATTACTATATTTTGTGAAGCTTTCACTTGTATATGTACCCAAAGGTCTACATATGGATTATGTCAGCCGCAGTTGCTTCAACAGTCCGTGTGAAGTTGTTATCAAAAAAGTCTATTATATATCTTACGAGGGCGGCACTGAAAATTTCGAGAATCAAGGAAATGACACAACATTACTATTTAAAAATGTATTTATTGCTTTTCGAAGTATTCTCCGCGAAATTTGACACATTTTCCCATACGATGAACCCATCATTGAAGCAAGCATTCCATTCGGAAGTTGGGGTCTCCAAAATGGCCGTTTCGTAGGCGTCCACAGCTTCTTCAGGTGATGAAAATCTCTGACCACGCAATTTATTCTTTATTTTAGGGAAAGTATAGAAATCATTAGGGCTTAGGTCGGGGCTGTACGGCGGATGGTCTAATAATTCTATATTTTCTTGCTCCAAAAACTCTTTTGTTCTGTGCGCGGTGTGAGAACTCGCATTGTCGTGATGAAGGATGATGCGGCGGTTGCAGTTCTCTTTACGGAGTTCAGAAACGACCTGTGGCAAACAAATGCTAGCATACCATTCTGCATTAACCGTTCTTTGTCCCTCAAGAGCAATAGTCGCAACATAGCCGGTTTTGGAGACAAACGTTGCCACCATTTTTTTAACACCACTCCGTGAGCGAACAATTTTTGTTGACTTTAATTCATTTTCGAACACCCTAACTCGTGACTGGTTTTTTGTTTCGGGTTCGTACGCATAAATCCAGGATTCGTCACCTGATACGATGTTGTATACAGCATTTGAGGATCCTGCGTGGAATCTTTCGAGAGTTCTGACGCACCAAGTAACGCGAGCCGCTTTTTGTTCTTCACGGAGCGAATGCGGTATCCATCGGGAAAACAACTTTTTAACACCCAATTGTTCATGCAAGATTATTTGTATTTGCCTCATGCCAATGTCTAAAGTTGCCTGAACTTCGCGGTATGTCACATGTCGATCTTCCTCAATCAGCTTACGCACAGCATCAACGTTTTCTTAGGTGACTGCAGTTTTTGGACGACCTTGACGGGGATCATCACCGAGCTTGACACGTCCACGTTGAAATTCAGCAAACCAGCGATAAATTGTGCTTTTGGATGGGGCTTCATCACCAAATGCAGAAAGCATCCGATCAACACACTGTTTTTGTGTTAAACCACTTCTAAAGTCATAATAAATCATCGCTCTTGAATTTTCTCGAGTCAATTCCATTTTCTCAACGACTAAACAAGTTTGACAAGACCTCGTGAAAAGACCGCGAATCTTTTTTAAAATAAATAAATGGTATTCGATTTTTAAAACCAAGGAGTTTTCAATTAAAAAGATTTTAACATGACAGGAACAGTGTAAATATTCCATTCTTACAACTTTCAGTGCAGTCCTCGTACCAATATTTATAAAATGTTATCTTATCCTAAGAATTTTACCTGACACAAAGGACTGTTTTCTACCTTCATTTATAAAGTTTTAAATCGAAATGCGAGTTTGAATTTACTTTGTTAAGAACATATTTTGTTCTTTGACTTAAAATTTGCAAAACGCGATAAAAATTGAAGACACCGCATAGCGAATTTTCGAAAATAAATTCCTGTTATTTTACTTTGCATATGCGAACGCTTTTAAAAATATTTTTCATAAAGCAAATGCTTTTATCAAAGGGAGAGTGGGCTGGTATATGTGGGTGGGAAATGTATTTTCACCCCGCAATACACCTACGGTTTATTTACTAATTGGGATTGATACGGTACGTAATTGCTTTTGTCCGAAACGGATTGTAGTAAAATTTACTTAAAAATAAACGAGTAAAAAGATTCACTTTATTTATACTTAGGTTCTTTTAATCCAATAACCATTTCAGGGTTTTATTTGAAGTCAGTAAATATTGTATAAAGTATAAGCGAGATAATAAACTACATTTTGCGTCTCGGCAAAGTGTTTTAGAACAAAAAACACATTTGGGAAATTGCTTGGTTATTTGTGAAAATGAAGCAATTTTGCTTTCAATCCACAAGCTATTAAAAGTAACGTTTTATCAATATTTAGTTTTAAATTCGTTTATGCGGCACTGGGAGCTTGTTGAGCTCGAGCTTGCTAGCTCGAGTGGCAATGATGGAATAGTTCCTGGAAACCCTACAAAGGAATATAGGAAAACGTATTCCGTTGCTCGAGTAAACTTTGCTTTGGTTATGCTTTGTAGAATATCTGAATTCCTCGAAATGTTTGCGATATCTAGTTGGATTTCTGTTTGATGGAAAAGCGTTAAATTGAAGCTACAGGTAGGTGGCTGGGTCGGCTCGATAGAGGGTGGTCCCAGGGGGTGACGCCTGCACTCACGCGGCCTAGCTCCCCCCCTGAACCCGGGAACGCAGCCCACTAGCACCGTCTATTTATAGAATGCCCCTCAACAAACCGTATTAAACATCGTCCACTTATTGAAACTCATAAAAATTTACTCTTTCCAATGACAAGAGCATCATGCTATCGGAATACAATTGTTAATTAACTAACATTGTTTGAGTAGTACTAAATAAAGGAAGGATGGCATGAATGGTATAGAGTATGTTCAGGTCAGATAGCGACGCGAAGACGCCACCATTGTTTCATAAAAGGTTCATTAGTAGCAGAAAAATAAATTGGGTCATCTCCATTTTTCACTCGTTTTATTCCTGACATGGATACAAGTACAATCGATTTTTCGAAGGCTAATGAAGTTTTTTAATAAATTAACAGTGCTACGGCGCTAACGAGTTCTGAAAGTTTAACCAAGTTATGAAGATATTTATATCGTGTCCGCTCCCGCCCCCCTTTAACTCTGCTCACCTAGTAGGCTGCCCCCTCGCAACGAGTAATTCTGCAAATTCTGTAAAACCTATTCGACCTTTCCGGACTTCATTGGATATTGCTAATATTGATTTTGTAATGAAGCTTTACTCCAATATACATAACTAGAGGCTGCCGGCGACTTTGTACGTATTTATCAGCCTATCTTAAAATAATAAAGCCTATGTGTTATTCTGATGTGTAAGCTACAATATTGCTAAGTTTCATTAAAATCCGTTCAGTAGTTTTCGCGTGAAAGAGTAACAAAAATCCATCCATCCATCCAAAGGCACAGACATTGACATTTATAATTAATATTAGTAGGACCGTACACGACGATATTCTCGAGCTTTATCTATGTAGGCTGTTACGTAAACTTGAGTTGGGGACTTAGTTAGGCATTATCGAGGAAGTGCTCCTGTTAGTTAAGTTTGTAACGTGCGATCTGGTAAATGAACCAGTGCTAATCTCCTTGCGAGCTAAGCTTAAGTGGCCGCTTACCGTTACATATTCATGGTCCTCTGAAACATTCGTAGATCACGTTTATTTGGTCTGCGCTTTCGGGAAATGAAGCTGTGATTTCATTGTTTTAATTGAATTATTAAATTCGTTGGCTATATAATAATTTCTAGACTATTTATTTTTAGTTTCTTCTCATGATAAATACGCATTAATTATTGCGTTTAAAATACGAAATACACAAAAAGAAATTTGAGAGTGAGGGCGGCGGCGTCGTATACGTAATAGAAAGACGAGAATTTAAACGAACCTATTATAAATTTTTCAGTTTCACTTTGTAGCAATTTATTTTGCTTTCATATTTTAATTGCGTTTGTCCTTTGAAACGTTATTTTCAGTATACATAATTTAAATTTTCAGTAACACACAGTTTTAACTGTTTATTGTTTCAGTTAAGCTTTGAATTTTTGCTCCGTCCGTAGCTTTGAATGTTTCCGTGTTTCATTTTCAATTTAGAAATGAAACAATAATCGCTGACTGAATTCAAAGGGTGTCTGTCTGGTGAAAACTTGGACTTTTAATATTAATGTATCGCACAGGTTAATTGTACAAGTTTAATATGAAACTTTGTGAAATTGTTGGTTTTGTATTCTATTCTCATATTAGATCCTTTGAATGTGATACTTTATTTGTCTATCTATGATGTGAAATACTGTTGACTTTAGAAATGCGAAGTTACTTTTTCGCGCAAATGCGAAGCGGATGAAAAGCCTGTTTATAAACTATATTGTGTGTTGTATGAGCTAAGCGTATTATAAGAACAGTTCCTGAAGTTGTAAGAGCGGTATAGGAACAAGGGAGAGTTAGGGGGTGTTTACCCACGTGACGTCAACAAATACTCTACTCTACGTACCTACATATTATGAATATTAATGACGAAGTATCTCAGGATACTTGTAACGTGTTAACTGGGCTCGTTCTCAAAGTGATGTGAATTTAGTTATGCGCAATTATATGCTAAAAAAGAAGTTTGATTACAGAAAATGAATCCGCATTTATAATTTGTTGTAAATGTTGCTTCTAATTATAGGCCATGCATGATGTGTGTCTATAGCTCCTGCGAAATGACAATATTTCCCAGATAGTAAAATTGCCTCCGCAAAGTCTTTTTAAAGTGAATATTTGATCATTTATAATGCACAACTAATGACATTCAAATAGTAGGAGTTCAAAATAAATTGGGCGTACATTATTTCGTGGTATGTCTTCCTTAAAGCATCACAACTAATGTCCACAGCCACTCTCACATTGAGAAGCGATGTTAGGCGGTAGCCAAAATCTAGGCCTCTGACCTCTAGTTGCCCTAGCTCCCCGTGTACGGTCGGATCAGTTTCCGCTTTATGCTGAATTCAATTTTCAATAAAATCGCAAAGCTAGTTTAAAAACTTCATTTTCTCTCTTCGTAGAAATATTGATTACATTTTTTTGCTCTGTGCTTCATTATAATCGCAAAACAAACTTCCGACTTTTCCGTTTTTCGCTTCCGTTTCTTTTTAATGAAATAAGAAGCTTAGTAAAGACTTAGCTTTGCTTTGATATTTCTCGTGGAACTAAAAAATACTTCTCTTATTTATATTGACGTAGAGCCTTATTTCAATTGACGTTCTGATGTTTTTATCCATAGATTCAGCAATCACGTGATGATGAAGATGCATTCAGTGCCGTACTGGAGTAAGATGGGTGATCTCTTCGCGAAGATGATGCACTCCATCACCACTAAGTTGAACCCGGTGGAGTTCTTCAGCGTGATGAAGCCTCCCTTCTTCACCAGGGACAACCAACATGACAGCTCGGAGTTTTTAGGGTAAACTATTCACTTTATTGCGCCTTCAACAACAACAAAAGTTCTTTTATAACTTACCTATATCTAGCTTATTTTAGTCGCCATTTTGTTACTAAAATTTTAATACAGTCTTTCCTGTAGTAAAGTATTTGGGAAAAATTTAAATTTGAAATAAGTCACAGTAAACTGAAATTGCAATATTGAGTCGAAGAATTTGACGTCACAAAGCGATGTTGCATTTTTAAAAGGAGTCAACAATATTGGCATTCCATCCAGATAATAAAAAGAGATTTTAGAACGTTTTGTATTTTGTACATGGATAACATGCGCATATTAAATGCACATAATTGAACATTGTGTCAACGAAATAGTTAGTTGATTTCTTGTGTTTTCAGTTACAGTAATTTCTTTGTTGTAAACACTAGTTAAAAACCTTTGTTAACAACAAAGGCACTATATTAAGAGCGACTTTTGACTTCCGTTTCAAATAAAAGAATATCTTAGTCGACCTGTCTATAATTTATACAACAAACAGTGAAAAGAATCTTTGCAAAGAGCAGCTTATATTTTAAAATATATTGCTGTATTCAAATTCTCTAGATTAAAACATAATACTATTTGTAAGAGCAAGTTAGCACTTACGTAAGTTTGTTAATGCAGGTACTTATTCGAACTGCTGCAATCTTACGAGCACGTGTCGGATTTAAACTTCGACTACTCGCGGCCGCCCATGCTGAACGGCGCTCATCGCATGAGGCCTGCTGGCACGTCCGCAGCCTCTTCCAGGTGAGAGATATCTAGCACACACTGACGCTAGTTTTATTGGCATTTTACTGTTATTTTAATTTTTTGAATGATTTATTCACAGTTCCCTAGCGTAACACTTTAGAGAATCAGTCAGTTGCAGAAAAGATTGAAACTGCTTTTTACACCAAAAGTTTTCAGAAGTTTAATATCAAACGTTTGTTTTACAGTGATAATCACGACAACGATCGTCGTTCAGTGTCACCGAGCCCAAGCAGCAGTGCTGGAGGTATACAATTTTATCATAGTTTATTAAACCAATACGTTATTGGTGCCTATTGCTATTTCAAATCAATTGCTTTCGATTCTCAGCTTGTCAGCTGTACAGTTTCCACTTTTGGAATCACAAGCATACTAGTCTTCAAATTCATGAATGTGTTACAGGTTCCAGCGGATTAAAACGCATCTCTCAAGATCAGGAGCATTTAGTGCCGTTAAAGAAGCGTCGACATCTGATCCACGAGTCTGCTTTCCTTCGCCGAGACTCTTTCATCGACAGCATGTTCGGCGGCGTTCTCCTCACACGTGTGGAATGCACAGAGTGCCACGCCTCTTCTCTCTCTCGTGACGTTTTCCGTGATCTCCAATTAGCCTTCCCCGAAAAGCCCGAAGGCTGGCAGCACAATGTGCAAAGCCTCCTCGAGTTCTATTGCTCCAAAGAGAGCTTGTCTGGCGATAATCAGTACCAGTGTCGTGACTGCGGCGGACTGCGCGATGCTGAGAGAAGCGTGCTTATTGAGACCACGCCTAAATATCTGATTCTTGTTCTCAAGAATTTTAAGTGAGTTTCACAGATTCAAAGAAAGAAACAATTCTTTATTTACTATTTTTCCTTTATCATTATTCACCCAGATTTATTATTCTTTCAATTAACCTTAATTACGAATATAATACTATTTATTTAAATGCTCTATTAAAAATTACAGATTTGAGCCAAAACTGCAAGTGCAGACCAAGCTGATGCACGCGATGTACCACAACACGACGGTGACGCTGCCGACGGTGCGCTCGCAGGCCGACCACTCCACGTACTCGCTGTACGCCGCCGTCATCCACGCCGGCACCACGCTCGACTCCGGACACTACTACACGCTGGCCAAGGACAACGACCAGTGGCACACCTACAACGACGACGTCGTCACTCTTGCGCACGAGTCCAACCTCAACCGCCTCGACCGCTGCAGCACGCCGTACATCCTCTTCTACCGTCGCACGGACATCGAGGAGGGCACCGCCCCCTCCATGGAGGAGCTCCCGCCAAAGGTCCAAGAGACCGTCATGTCCCACAACAAGAACTACGTGGAGACAGTCCGCAAGCGCAGCCTGACCCCCCCATGACAAATAAGTACTACTGACACGCGGTGCTTTGAATACACCGTACTCGACTACGTCTTCGAAGAGTAAGACGGCCAATTTATAACGTATTGTCCGTTTCGTTTAACCAAAAAGTGACACAGGTGCTTTTGTAATTAGTTCGTGTTTTATTTGGTTTCAACCGGACATCATTTCTTTGAAAAGCTTTGACTCAAATTTACCCTTTCGATAGGCTACCAAAAAGGTAAATTTGTATTTATTTGTTTATGTTGTGGTACGGGCGAATGAATTTTTCACTAGTTTTTATTTATCTGATATATTTTTTTTTCAGTTCAAAATTCTATATTTGAATGAACTTTTTTTTCGACGAGAGCAGAGAGACAAGTTTTTGTTTCAAATAGAAAACGAGTGGATTGACCAATATTGTGTCACTTTTTGAGAGCGGTTATTTTGTTTGACGCGTTCGTTTTTATTCGGTCGCGGGTCAAGCAGCGGCACATGCCATTCTTATACGTTACGATTATTTGCTGTTCATTGCGATCATCGAGTTTGCAAGCGATAGCACGCAGATAGCTTATTGATTGTCGTCTCGGCTGAATGTCTGTAAAATTCGCACTACGTAAAGTGTCAGAATGCTGCGTATACGCATGGTCATACTGCTACGATTGCAAGAAACCTAAGCAATTATTATTAGCGTCTCTGACGTTCATTGAGCATATTATTTTTTTATTGTAAATAAAACGATCTCTTAGAGGTCTTGTAGATGCACGTGTACTTTCTTCGATGTTTTAACGAATACTTTGCAAAGAAGCAATTGAAAATCAATTACATGTTTATTAAGATGTCTTGGAAAGTGCATTATACGCAATTAGAGTATATTGTAAATTTTCTATTTAGTTATTACTTTATTTAGCCTGCGGCCGTGTGGGTGGTTCAAAACTGCCTTTCGCTGATCTGTTTCATGTTTATATTTGTTGTGCTTTTTTGGAAATTAATGGCGGCGTCTTATCTGGGGTCGTTATCCAAAACTTGTGCGTATTTGAAACGTATGCTGACTATACTGTTCGGTTTCTTAATCAATTATTTGAATAAAAATGTTGACTTACATACGCTATTGTTATTACAATGGTGTAGTGAAAATACTAAAATAACCATTTTGAACCAGCTTGCCACTTGTTTGTTTTCTAAGTCTTAAAAGTAGATTATAAATACGGAGTAATGTTATCAAAAAATTATAAATATAAGTTTTCCTAAATCTAGTTCTCACTTAGAGTGCGCTTAGCCGTACTAAATTCTTTATTTGTAAGTTCTCATTACTTGTAGAAATATCTGTTATTTTAGTACTTAACTTTCACGATTTGTAACATCGGCAAGAAGCAGCGCGTTACCTAATGACGGGGACATTGAGTTGGCTAGTCGATGATGCAGGTATTTGGATAACGGCACTAAATGGTCACGAGTAATCTATTCCGTTTACTAATGTCGTGTTGTGCAATCATTGAGAAATTCGATCAAAATCGCTATTCGGAAACGATGACGACAATACTTACTCGCATGTACGGGACGCATTTACATATATTGTTAAATAAACCGATCGTGCATCGTTATATTACATGTGTTATATTACACTTACTTAACGTGACGATAAACGAATTTTTCTTAACGTAATACTTAATCAGGTTTATTGATATTTAATAAGTGTGAAACCATTTAAAATAATCACCATTTTAATAGTATAGTAATCGTGTATTGACCCATTATAAAGTCAGTGTTAGTGTTTGTAATTGTCTTTAAGACTTTTTGGTGTTTTAAAGTAATCGATATACAAGTCACCTCCCTGCGATTTAACTCCCCTAGATTATATAAATGAACATACTTTGATATCACTTTCGAGTAAAACACTTCAATATGTACTTCGGAAGCACTGCGGCTGTTATTATGCCTAAACTTCGCCAGTGGAATTGTTACAGAAGTAGAAGAGTCTGTTTATTTCTCGAAAGCGGCAGCAACGGCTGGAACGGATTCTGTTAATGTCAAGCGTACAGATTCTCTAAGACTAGATAACTGGAAATAATAACGGATAACAATATTGATAAAAATTTAAATAATACATAAAGACCAAAGACAAGATGTTAATAGTAGAAAGCAGGTGTTGGATGCAAAAAGAAACGATGCCCCGTTCACAAAGATACCTACATTCACAAAGCAATCTATGTCTGATCATAGCATTATTATTATGATCAGTTCAAATCGAATTCTAGGATTCGCCAAGGTTAGAGAGAGAGATAATATGGAGATAATATCTGTGGAAGTTCATGCCTGAGTCAGCGTGACACATAGTTATTGTACTAAGGACCGGCGCACACCTGACGGAGCGCAGCGCAGAGTATTTTTGATTTAATATTACTATCGACATTGTTCTCATTAGAGTAATATTCAAAATCCGATACTCATTTGTTGTGTCAACTGATTTTAAATATTAGTATAATGAGAACAATGTCGAGAATAATATGACAATCAAAAATTGTCTGCGCTGCGCTCCTTTAGGTGTGCGCCGGCCCTAAAGGGACACAGGTATGTGTAGATTCTACATTAATGAGCATTGAGCTACGAAAAGGTTATTCTATGTTTCACACCAAAGTCACTAGACAAGAAGGAAACTCAAAACACAAGCTCCCCAAAACGATATAACAAGAATCCCTTCGGATTAGTAAACATGTAACATACAAGAAGAATATGTTACTTGTATTAGTTTTTTTTTGGTTCGCTGACTTAGCTGTATATTTTGTAATATTATTAGTTGACTATTATAATCAGTTGGTACTTCGATTTGTTTTTTATTTTTATTAAAACGTAGCATTGTTGTCGTAATTGTAATTATTACGATTGTTGTTAACATTTAGACTACGTTGGTTTATTTCGCTGTTAAAATTCTTATGTGTTTTGCTTCTTAATACCTACCAGTGAAAAACAATGTTTTGGCATTGCAGGTATGTATTTATTTTGACAATATTTATGTACAAAGTTCGTCTAAGACCATGATGTTCTATAGTCTATACTATTACTGCAAAACGTGTTCTACTTTATCTATGTTTATTATCGAGGAGAAACATACGAAGCTCCAGGTTTTAAATATTTGCAATGTATTACATAGCATAAGATTTAACCTCATGATATGACTGAAGGCTTAGTTCCCGTTTCGCCACCTACAGATAAAATTTATCTGACAGATAAACCTATGTCTATTTCATAAAACGTTTTAGCCAGAGACAGGTATAAAATATCTGTCAGATAAATTTTATCTGTAAATGTTGGAACGGGCCCTTACTCTACTAAAGCTATTTTATATAGCTATTTTTGTATAATATTAATTACCATTGAAATCTCGAAAACAAATGCATTTTGATAAATTCACTTATTTTGCGGGTTGCGAAATTTATTTTGACTAGGAGTTGTACTTTGAAAAATCTTACATGTTTACTTACGCATCATGTATTTCTATCGCGTATGTATATCTATCAGGTACGATTCCCGGCGAGATTAATCTTTTTCCAGATATATTTTTGCACTTTTTTTTCTTCGGAAGAGTTAAGCTCGGTTGTCTAGGTACACCTTCGTACTTTTTTTTATAAGTAACGTAAACTTTGATTTTGTTAAACAATACAATTGAAATAAGAACTAAGGGTCAGTTCACACCGAGACGCGACGCGGCGCGACGCTGCGCGCACATTTTTCATAGAGCGACTCAGAATATACTTTATTCACTACATGAAAAGATGCACATTACATTGTGAGAATTCAGATTACGTTGCACCACGCAGCACTGCGCCTCGAGGTGCCTCGCGGCGTAGCGCGACGTATCGTAACGCAGCGGTGCATCGCCGGTACGCGCGGCGTGCAAGAGCGGTACTGCGTCTCGCGGTGCCGCGCGACGCAGCGCTACGCCGCGAGGCGCAGCCTGAGGCCGCTGTGGCGACTTCTCTACTATTTCCGTCCAGACTTCGTTTAGAATTGATGCAGTTCGGTCGAGTGCTCGATTGAAAATATAATGATAGACTGGGATCTTGTTATAATCGGACTTCTTGCAGAAGAGGGAGAGGAAGAAGTTTACAAAAATAAAATTAAAAAGAAGAGGGCGCGGGCGGGGCCGCGCGGCGCCCGCGGCTAGTAGATACGTTCCGCTGCGCCTCGCGGCATCTCGCTGCGCAGCGAGGCGTCGTCCTGCTACGATTTTAAGATGCGCCTCGCGACGTTGCGATGCATCTCGCGACGACGCGCGGCGCAGCGCGAAATCATTGGCCTCTTTGAGTATCGTCGCGTCGCGTCGCGTCTCGGTGTGAGCTGACCCTTATTGCCATTATCTTGTTGCCGAATTGCATTTGTTCCGTTATTAATTATCTGCAAGTAGTTTGCAAGCTGAAATGCATCGCTTATAGTACTTAGGTGCAGTCTTCACCAGCGAGAAAATCGCAGCGATATTACCGTCGTGTGGAGACGGCTCCACAGAGAGTGTGTTATTCGTGGCACGACGATATAGCCGCGATTCTCTCGTTCGAGGAGACAGCGCCTTACTAGATGAAGTATTTCAGATTTTAACTTTTGATATTTCTACTTTCCCCCCCCCCCCTTTATCTTATCCGACGTCGTTTTCAGGGGTGGTGCTAACAATCCAAACATTTGTTTAGCACTATGAAATGCTATCATTGAGTTACTATTTACAACAAAATAATTACTTATTGGTTCTCGTTATACGAGTATCTAATCCAACAAGAAGTAGAATTTATAATAAAAAGTAAGTTATAATAAAAATAATCTGTTATAGCAACCATCTAGTGGTGCGCGCAGTTCACCGCGCGCAGGTCACCTTTTAATGAGTTTTCCCCGATAATTTTCACTGTAAAAAGCGCCTAAACTAACAGCTTTTATAAAGCGCAAACGCGATAAAATTATTGTAGTAGCTTGTAATAGTTGTACCACAATAATGCTAATCTATAATTTTATCGAGACGGGGAATGAAAGAAATCTTGTACAAGACACACGCTTGATGTTTTTACGCCGTAAAAAGTAGTGCAACAATGATAGTTTTTCGTTTGCTATTAAATAATATAATTGATGCTATTCCGTCATCGCAGATAACTTATGTTTGCGATACAAGTAAAGGACCGTGTCTGTTTTACACTTGAACATTAACAGCAAGCACAGACCGCCGAAGGCCTAAGCAAACTTTGTCTTTGTGTTATTAATTCATAGATCCAACTATTTCTTTATGACCAACCATGTTTATAATTATATATATTGTACGTTAGTCTTTTACATTTGTTCCGCTTTTATTATTTTATGTAAATAATCATTATACTATTATAGCATTTAACGGATAAGCTCTAGTTATGCAGTCATGGTTATATACATGTAACAGTAGAGTAAGTAGGGATATTATTGAGCTGAGCACTCTATAAGTGCAGACAATGTAAAACTTTTGTTTCAACTATACAAAGACATTTGTGACATTGGTTTTCGGTTTAAAGAAAATAAATCTTTCAAATACATTTTTCCTTGTTTTTGTAATTTTACTTTACTTAATAAGTTTAAATGAAACTGAGTAAAATCGATTTGTTCATTGCGTTTATTTCGTATTTACAATTTTTTTTAAAGCTTTCCCTTAGGTACCTAAGTATTTGTCTAATTTTGGGGATTTACATGAAGTTGAATTAGTCTTCTAAACACCATTTCGACCCAAAAAACCCACTACTTTGCACTTAACGTTATTTTTTTTTACTAATCAGAAAACATATCAAAAGTTTCTTAAAATAATTATTGACTAAGCACCTTATACTCATGCCATAAAGTATATACTTTATAGGGCACTAATTCAATCCAATAATTTTACCGCCCAGGTTGTTCAGTTTTTCTGCCGCAGCTCTCGAAATAGTTTTGATTATATTTGCGGGTACCTAAAATCAAAATGGTTTCATTATTTTCTAAAGGAAAAGTTAATTGGGGTGACTTCCTTTCTACTTTCTAGTTTACATTTGTTTACTACGATTAGTGGTTATATTGTCATCTATAATGTAGGTAATGTGTGATTAATTCACAGACGTAAAAACACTTTCAGTTGAATAATCGATCACAATTGATCACCACCTAGATCTAAAAATATAAAATTCAAAATCAGTTGACACAAAATTCGCATCATCGATGCTCCGGTGCTCATTTGTTGATTTTGAATATTATTCTATGTCGATAAAATTATGACAATCAAAAATGCTCTGCGCTGCGCTCCGTCATGTGTGCGCCGGCCCTTAATCGACGTAGATGAGTGTGGTAACTTTAACACCCTACCTAAAACAGGTTTCCTTGTCATGTCTAATGAATCCCATTCCGTTCTTGCAAAGTCGTTAAATACATCATCCTGTTTCACCAAGTACAGATAAAATTTATCGGACAGATATTTTATACCTGTCTCTGTCTAAAGGTCATTTATAAAATAGACTAGATAGTTTATCTGTCATTTAAATTTTATCTATAGGTGGTGTTAAGGACTCTTAAAATGGTAAAGGTCTTACCTCAAGTACGGAATTAACAAAGTTGGAGACTCCCTCAGCGCCCCCAACCACAGCTTTTCCAGCCGCAGCGAATTTTTCTCCAGTGTTGCCATATTTCTCATGCTCCTCAATAGTGTCCACTAAAGGTTTCGGCTAAACATGTTAAGTATTACTTTCATTAATTAATTACAAAATATTTGTAAGTTATTAAATTGCAAGAAGTTGTGAATGGTCGAACCATTTGTTTCGAAGTTTTTATAGTGTCCAAGAGCATTAATTAGATACCTACGTAGGATAAAGTATCTCACAAGAACATCGTATTTTGATTTCTGTTATCGGCCAGTGGTTGGTAGTGGTAGCATTTGCGTATGGAGTCAGATGTCGATACAATTCTTTCTAAACTCCTACTAAATCTTGTTGTATACGAACTTACGGTTTTACGAGTTGGCCTCTCAAAGGGCACGCACACGGTGGTCGGTATTTAAAATTATTGATAATTACTTAAAATATTCCAAAACCTGAAGGTATCAAATCAAAGCAATTTTTATTCTCAAAATTCGAGGTTAATAAACGTCTTAATTTCAGTTAAAAATACACAGTTGTTTTAGAAATTGAATCAGATGATAGATGCCGGAACACCACAAGGTTTCTCAATAACCACTTTACCTACATCGCGAAGATTTCGATCAGTTGAATTTTGCTTATTAATTAACTAGCTGTAATATCTACCTACTGCAAATTACATAATATTATCTATTTATTTGTTTCGCTTGAGTTAACAAAGAATATACATACATATATGTACCTACGTTAGTAGGAAGTTTTGAACATGTTAGGTAGGTAGTTAATATCTATCGATAGAATAAAGAATTAAGGTACACATGCGTCTGAAATGGATCTAAGTAAAATAGGTTCAAGGATTTGGCGGCATTTAAATCGATAACCTACATCTACATCAGTAAAAAGAGGAAAATCCTAATTATTATTATCTATTGATCAACGCTCATATTTTTAAGTAGGTAGACTAGGTAACGTAGAGGCCTAGGTAACAGGTAGGATATGCTATTACTAACTTAAATTCAAACTTACTTGGAAAATACCGGCGACGACATTTTGAATGTTCTCTTTGATAGAGAGAGTCCTGCTGCCCCATCCTTCAGTTTCCAGCCGGGCGTTTTCTCTAGTTTCTATTGGCGCGCCAAATATACCTCCCTGCGTGAAGAAAATATTGTTATTTTACCTAGATAAAAATGATAGGTAGATAGGTAGTAGGTAGATACATAATTTCGCATAGCATTGGAAGAGCATTACGTAATCATTAAAAAAACAACCGCAAATGCTAGGTATCATTTGTAAGCATTTTATTTTATTTTCTTTGTTAGAATTGGTTGAGATCTTATATTGGATGTAATCTATTGTGTGAGCAGTTAGTGCCTCTTTATTAGTTATTTTAAACTGGCCTGAAGTTGTCACGGGTAAGGAAAGATAGAGAAGGATGCGGGGTAGCCCTTTGCCCAATTCTGAGATGTAACAGGTTTATTACTGCGTTACGTCATGACATGACACCACCGGTACGATTACGAGTAAATATCGAACGTAGGTAGGTACTTAGGGTCTTGAAGCGACAAGAAGGGACACCGTGGGGTTTTAGCCGGTGGGAGTCCGGCATAACCCTCCGTCTTTCTCCGAGACGGAGGGTATCCATAAAGGATTTCCCCACGTAAAAAAAAAAAAAGGTAGGTACTTAGGTACTTACTTAATTAAAATGCTAAATACCTACTTACAAAGGAACAACATAAATCGCCGAGGTTTTTGACATAAGTACGTACGAGTATTTTAGTACAATAAAATGTATAGGTATATAAACATTAGGTAAAAATTACATAATCGGTTTGTTTACCATAGATCCTTTCCCCAAAACATTTGTAGCTGCCTGTATTTTAGTGTTTATAAGATTCCCGACGAAACCTCCAGATTTTTCCCTGCGAAGTTGTACTCCAGGGTGGTTCTCTGGTTCGATGTTTTGGTTTAGCTGTAACGTTGTCTCTGTAGGCTGGTCGTACACGGGCAGGTCCACCTTGATCGGATCGTCGACGGGTGCTGCAGAGCACGCTGCTACCAAAAGAAATAGTAGAGTCCACATTCTGAAACAAAAATAAAGCATCAAATCTACATGGCAATGATGAAACTAAGTTGTAATGCCTATTCATGAAGTAATTTGGTGAGTGAAGAAGGTACCTACTGTACCTACTTATTTCTCATTCCTGCGTTATGAAATTGAATAAGAGTTTGCTTAGGTATAGCTTTTCCCAAGAAACCCTTATCCTGTAGGTATTGTTCTATGCTCTAAGGTTCTGTGGCACTTCTGTGTGCTTCTGTGCAACTTGATGCAACGTAATAACTATGCCCTTTGGCTGCAACTTCTGCAGTCGAAATTGGTTCTAAAATACCTATACCTAAAATATAATGTGAAAACAAAACTCTTTCCACTCTATAGATCGGCTTTGGGTAGCACTGTCTTTGATTTCTTACTTCTTAATGACAGTTGTATAATGAAAATACGATGTAATACAGTGATGAAGTAATTCCATCGGTTTCCTACCTAAAATCAATTTTTACGACGAATTTCGTTATTAAATTATATTCCTAAATTATATCAAGACAAATGAGAGCATATTAATGTGAATTTCCATTACCAAGTGCAAGACGAAATTTCAAACGTTTTGGAAAACATAGCAAGGTGCAAAATCTATTGAGTAATCATTTAATTACAGTGTTATAACTACAGCTTTTTTAGTACAAGAGTTATTAGAATACAAAGTGCATCATGGCGACTTGTTTACCTTTGGACATGCCACCTACAGAAAAGTTTTTTGGAGTAATGTTGCTTCGTAGGGGGGTTACTACAATATCAATCATCGGTATTACCACAGGGGCACTGACCATGGCAGGGGTCATCCTATGGGGTCTAGTCGACAACACGAAGACGATACAAGTTCCTTTACTAAAGAAACTGGTCATTTTAACACTCGGAATGAACGCTACATTTCTACTCTCCGCTTGCACTGCATTATTTTTCGGAGTTACTTTCATGTGGTATAACTTTTTAGAAATCGCATGGGTTCTTTTATTGTTAATGGTAACGATTGATATTGTTATAATGTTGGCTGTGCCCTTTACGTGTTTTATTTGGGAATCCGCTTGTATCACAAGAGAACTAACGTGGTTTACTTTGACGACATCGATGATCGTGACTACAATTTATTTGCAATTTTGGTTTTATTTTACTGTGTGTGCATGGAATTACGAAAACGCCTACTAATACAGGTTGTTTTTTTACTCTATAATGAAAAACAAGGGATGTTATCCGCCCATGTGCAACTAAACAACATACATAAAAAATCAAGGGTCGAAATACGACAAAAAAGTATTTATAAAGTAGATTACTTACGTCCCTTCATAGAGTGAAACAACACATCGTATTAAGTATCTACGAATATATTTTATGTTACTAAATTAAATGAATAATAACATTATGTTGTGGAATTGGATTAGATTTAGTTACCTACAGATGGGACATTGCTTATTAAATCAGCTTGTAAACAACTCAGACTTTTCAGTTGTGATAAAGTTTTTTTAATTTTGATTTTATATGAATAAATCAAGATTAAGTGTACGTAAACTGTTTATTGACTTTTACTTTTATAATATTAAGGTCAAGAACGTTAATTTAATCGACTTTATTTATAGTTTTAAAAACCTTCGCTTTAAAACTTCAACTTAGAATTACCTACCCAAGATTACCTACGTAAGTTACTTATCTAAAAAAAATTACAGTAAATAAGTATTGTTTAAAGCAATTAAATTCTTCTTAATTAGTTAGATTTTCCTCATCAAACAATTGAATATTATCAAATTAAAAACTTAACTTTTAAAACTACACGCAAACTTATTCTACCTCGTGTATCTTACAACCATCATTTTATTACCTAATGTAGGTACTTACTTATTCGATGTCTGAATAACTAAATAAATATTTAATTTGCAAATAAATATGAATAAAATAAACAATCACTGAGAGTTAGTGCGAGCGTAATTCTACTCACTTGGGCACGGTCGACGACGTTGCGCGTGCGCCGCTTGCTGTTAACTACGCGGACAGCTTGCGCACTTTCACACATTACGTCATAGAGCCTTGGCACTTGTACTAAATATGCTTGAGGTCCACCTAGTGCTGTCGGCAGACGTGTTTATGAATAAGTCTTACGACAGCTTACATCACTGCTTCATCATTTAGCGTCTTCATTGGGGAATCCGAAGCTATCTTGCTAATTAGGTAGAATTAATTTGTGATTTAGGTATAATTGCAATTTTTCAAGTCTTATGCATCCCATTTACTGAGGCATTTTGTATCTTTGTTAAAAAAGGGATTATGATTTTCGTAGTTGAACGTCGGTGGTTTGGTCTTTTAAACCTGACTACAAAGATTTATTTTGGGGCTCTTTAATCTTCGGTATGTACGAAGCAATGGGCATAAAACATCCTAGGTACCTATTTCCTACTAATATTATAAATATCAATGTTTGTGTCGATGGATGTTTGTTACTCTTTCATGTAAAAATTAATGAACGGATTTTGATGAAACTTGGCAATATTATTGCTTATACAACAGAATTAGGCTGTATTATTTTAAGATAGCATATTTTTATTTTATTTTTATAACGATAAATGCGTACGAAGTCGCGGGCAACATCTAGTATTCATATAAGTGAGACGAGTGTTAGCTACAGTACCTACAGTACAGAGCTTGAAGACTTAATACCTTTTGGAGCAGATACTTATTTGTGCTTATTCGATTCTTAGTGTGGGAAGGCCTCCAAAAAGGTAAAATGACGACTTGACTAGAGTCGTGGGAAGCCGATGGATGTGGGCAGCTCAAGAGCGGTCGTCGTGGAGATCCTTGGGAGAGGCTTTTGTCCAGCAGTGGATGTCCATAAGCTGACATGATGATGATGATGATTCTTATGAAAATGTTAGGGCGATCTAATTTTTATAACTGTGAAGATTATATTGAATCCTGATTGATGTTCTTGGCCTGATTGCTACACGAATTCCTCTACAACCATTGAGTAAGTGAAATGTGAACTTTACCTCTCTGCAACAAAAATATAAATCTCACGATGACGTTTACATAGCTGTAATTGTAATCTTTACTTTTCGCATAAAATTATCATGTCATTATCATACATTTTTCGCTGTTAAGATGTGTAGTTCCACAATATCAGGTACCTATTCATTGCATATTACCATATCTATGTAACTTTTATTTAGGCATAGGTAGGTAGGTAGGTACCTACTTACTTACTATATCTACAGCTAAATTGTAGATACTTACCTACCTACATATTTTCTCATTTCATTGTTAAATCAGAAAATTACTGCAGTACAGTACAACTAACTAACTTTCTACATCCGAGTTATTAGTTAGTATAGCCACATGGGAAGCTATAAGCAACATAAAGACGGTTCTATCCACAGCTCTACCCAGTACACACCTGTACCTACACACAGACATATTATAAAAAAAAGCTGCTGAAACTTTCCATTACAGTAGGTAAGTAACTATGAATAGGTAGTACATAAGGTAGGTACATAGATAGCTAGGTACTGAAGGTACTCCTTGGTTGTGTTCATACTAGCTCGTTCTTCTTGTTTTTTGAATTTAGACCACGTCAAATGTCGTGTCAAGAAATGTCAAATGTCAGGCATTAATTGTTTGTGATATAATTTGGTGTTATTATTGATTTTATGGTAAAGTTAAAATGATTCTTGATTCTGTAATATCAAAATCACGTTATAGAATCACCTAATATTAAAAAATTGTTTAGCCTTTAGAGAAACGTTTCGATGCATTTTTTGAATACTTTGTGTATAGGACGCCACATAGGGGCGGCTTCGTGGAGTGCTAATTGTTGTCGTGCATCAATAAAACAATGTGATCTTGTACCACGTTGCAACGAACCGGGTAAAAAGCGAATTAAGGAAGACCCAGTATTGAAAATAAAAGATCAATTTCATACGAAACTATGTAAAAATCATTTATGTTTAACTTCAAGATCTACGCTGGTAACTCAAGTGCGTTTTAGTAATCATAAATGTGAAAAGTATCCTCGCTTTCATCGTGATTTAGATTTTCCAAACTTCGACTCTTACCGCAAAGAACCTTTCGCTGACGTAAGGAAAACTTCGTGGGGCCAATCAAATGAAAAGGTCGGACATACTTACTTCGTGGGTTTCCTGGGCTGGCTCGGGGCAATGTACGCTACCAAAGCAACTATTAACTACTTTGTGTCTTCTATGGCAGCGGCTGCAGACGTGAGAGCGATGGCGCAGATCGAAGTTGATTTAGCTAATGTTGTCGAAGGACAATGTATGTCCCTGAAGTGGAGAGGAAAACCGTTGTTCATAAAGCACAGAACAGCCGCAGACATTGCCTCGGAAGCCAATACGCCGCTGTCGGCACTAAAAGACCCGCAGACGCCTGAACAACGGACTCCATTAAAACCAGAATGGCTAGTTGTTATTGGTATTTGTACACATTTAGGCTGTGTGCCAATCCCTAATTCTGGTGATTTTCCTGGTGGGTTCTATTGTCCCTGTCACGGTAGTCATTACGATAATATCGGCAGAGCACGAAAAGGTCCTGCACCGTTAAACTTAGAAATACCACCGTATGCATTTGTGAGTGATACAGTTATCTTGGTTGGATGAGTCAAAAATAACCTTTTCAAAATTGAAAATTTGTATTCATTATTATGCTGGATAGCAGCACTTTTAAGTATGAAATAAAAATATTATTCGTTTCGTACATTGTAATTTCGTTTCGTCTGTTTATACTAAAGATTTTTTGAAACCGTTTTTACTGGAAAAATAAATCTACATAGGTACATAGTTCAACGAACAACGATAAATCGTGGATAAATCAGATAGATTTCAGGCCTTTTGTAGACTTTTGACATTGGCAGAATATCAAAACTGGTAGTTGACAAGGCATTAAAAAAAAAAGAATTTGACAGATGTACGTCAAAATTGGTTTGCATTTTGCGTTTGCGTGCGTACGTTGTTGTTGGTTTGATCATATATTTTACGGTTTTGGACTATTTATTAAAGTGTAAATGGTTATCATTACATAAGTGTTAAATTAAAATATATTTATCATGAAAATATTAATGTTGATACACTTTTCGTGGGGAAACTAAGTGGGGAAGCACTGTGAACCAAAACATACAAGTCCGCAATCCGTGTATTTTCTAATATTTATAACTTAAAATCAGTTTTAAATTGATTTCTCATGTCGGTTAAGAGTAGAGCTAGGAGAATAGTAATGGGGAAAATTAACAACTCGTTTATTTGGGGCATTATAATAGCATCGGCAACATGGAGTATTTCTCTGTATCTGTACTGGATGTTGAATATAAGCGGTAAGTGAATTGATTATGTATTCGAAGTAGACGTCATCGATGTTTGAAATAGGACTTGTACATTATTTGCTTCTGACTGACACTAACAAGATATGTTTATTTTAGAAGTTGTGTAGGTGTAGGTGCAATTGGGAGTTGGTTCCCTTTCTCTTCCGTAGTTTAGCAACGTAGGACCCGCCGCTTTAAGCTATTTATGCTGAAACTTATAATAAATACCTAATGCTATGTAAAATCAAAGTCTAGACAACAAATTCATTTACAGCACTTTGTACATTTATAACAACTTAACCATTTAATTCAAACCAAATGTTAACTACATTATTGAAGTAGAGTCTATTAAATATGCGTGATAAATTGAAATCTCAAATACTAAGCTTTAAATACCTTTGTTTGCAATATATTCGCTAAACAGAATCGATAAGAAAAATCTAACAATGTTAGGACTTACTTTACATTAATCTAATAGGAAAGGTAAATAGCTTACCTGTTTAGTATACATAATAGTTTCCATATTTATAAATAAGTCTTAATTCACAGACTAAACAACTTTATATTGAATCAATTGCATGCATGAAATAATCTGTGTACCTATAAAACAATTGAAAACTTATTACCATCTCAACATGCTCCTCATTGATTCATCAAAATGATCTATTCAGATAGTGACAAATTACAAGCTCAAATTATTAATTCTTTTCTAAATACCTGACACACACATGATGATAACTATAGCACATCAATCAATTATCAATTAAAGTGAAAAAGTTATCCGAAGTGATTAAATAATCATCAATTTGTTCCAAGAGATTTATTGCACAGTATCATCATTTTATTACTTATCCATTTACATAATAATAACATACACTTGTTTTTTAATTGATTTGATATCTCTTTACACTTAATATAAACAATAATATGCCTCATAAAATAATATTTGCCTATATTTTAAATGAGATGGTATTTAATGACAGTTTTATTTGTGTCTTTAAATAGGTGAAAGCATGACAAGTACGGAAAGTAAGTTCCATTATCACTTGGCCAACACTGACGAGAAGATTAGAATGAAAAACAATGACAAATCGATTGCATCTTTAGAAGGAAAAAACTTGCTGTACGATGACCCACAGGCGGAGAAGTTTTCTGGCAACCGGTGGAACTACAACAAACACCGAGATAATTTCAGACAGAAAATGTTGTTGAAAGAAAAATTTGTTAAACAACTTGAAATGAAGTTGCCTGGATCACCTGATAAGAGCTTAGGTATGCAAGTTCACATTGTTATTGATTTTCTTGTGTTTAAAGAATTTAGTATGCATAGAATATTGCATTAAATTTGTAAAATACTGTGGATGGGAATTTTGTTATTTCACAAAGGTTTTATTAATACCTACCTATATTGGTTGAGCATTTCTATAGTATTTGTTGATTCTAAATTAAACAATGATTGAGTAATATTGTAAACTGTTTACAGAGAGTCAATTTGGAATAATTCGGAATGCAGATGATGTGAGAGCTCGCGATAAAGGATATAGTTTGCACGCATTCAACACTCTTATTTCAGAGCGTATTGGAAACCATAGGGGATTGCCTGATACAAGGAATAAATTGTAAGCATATAACTATCTTTACTTGTAAGCATATAAAGCATATGTTTGATTGTATTTTCATTATGACCTTTTCACAGATGCCGTTCCCAAAGGTTTCCCGAGAAACTTCCAAAAGCATCCATTATAATCTGCTTCTACAACGAACATTTCGAAACACTCTTGCGCTCAGTTCACTCTATTATGGACCGGACTGACCAGAAACATGTGAAAGAAATCATTCTTGTGGATGACTATAGTGATATCGATGGTCTACATGAGAAGGTTCAAAGAGCTGTCAACCAGCTTAACAACGGCTTCCGGAAAGAAGAGGAAATGCTAGAAACGAATAATGTTGACGCTGATAACATTGTGGACTATATAAATGATGACAATAATGTAGAGAAGAAGTCGACGGAGAGAAATAATGCGAAATATTCTAATGGTTTGAATATAAGGCTGTTGAGGACGAGTAAACGAGAAGGGCTTATTAGAGCGAGATTATATGGAGCTGATAACACGGTGGGACAGGTAAGTGTGTTATATCCATTGCAGCCAGCTATCATTTTCATTATTCGCATACATATACAGCAGTCTTTATTATCGCAAAATAATTCTGTAATATGTACTTCCGAATCAGTTTGGTCATTAGTGCAATAACGAGATGGTACCTATTTCAAAATGATTTTGCAAATATTATTCCTTTGTTTACAGTCATTTGTTTTAATGAATAACCAGTAATCAGAAACCTGGACTTATCCTAACAAAATCTTCCAGGTTCTAGTATTTCTCGACTCACACATCGAGGTGAACGTGGATTGGCTGCCACCGTTGCTGAGTCGTCTTTCCGACGGCGTGGACGGGGTCGATATCCGGTATTCACCAAGAGCTGTGGCGCCGGTCATCGATGTCATTAATGCTGATACCTTCGAGTATACATCCAGCCCTCTAGTCCGCGGTGGATTCAACTGGGGCCTTCATTTTAAATGGGATAATTTGCCCCCTGGGACTTTGAAAAGTAAGTCTAGATGTGTTCTTGTAGAATTTATGAAGTTTTACGAATTTCTGACCAACTGAATGATATTAACATTTTCTTAAACTACTTGAACGATAAAATATTTGATGTTGCTGTTTCCTGCTTGTGTGTGTAGTCAAACCCAAGTTTTTGCAACAGTGCTTTTTTATCGAAACAAATCTTTAAACCAGATTAGCTATTGTAAAGTATAATTTTACGCATTATGTGACGTAGTGGGGAAAGGTCTTCCAATCAATCCTTATAAATAATCCAATTTCATTTGTGTGCAGTTCATAACATTGCTTATGATGTTTCCCGCCACCTGTATTACTGTCTCAGGACTAACAGAAATTAACATTCGATTTTTCTGTACGCAAATGCGAATTCAAGGAATTATTATTATTGATTCATTGCTAATTTTGTCATTGAATTATTTTAAGACATTTTCTTTTCAATTTTACAGCTGACGAAGATTTCGTGAAGCCGATAAAATCTCCGACTATGGCTGGTGGTTTATTCGCGATCTACCGGGAATATTTTAACCACATTGGAAAATATGACCCGGGAATGAATATTTGGGGAGGAGAGAACTTAGAAATATCGTTCAGGGTAAGTGAGTGGAGGATATTATATTCGGGTAGAATTTACGATGTTGTCCGGAAATGGCCGAATACAAGTACATAAGGATGAATGTTTTAGTTGGAATAATTTTCTTTACTGAAGGTGCGGACCCGAATTCGCGTGTATTTTAATGAAGTTTAGTATCATTCAATTTCATCACTTTGCTTTAAGTTATCAGAATCTTTGGCAATGTTTAGTTAGTTTATCTTTAATGTTGCTATAAAAATGTTTTTAAGTGTATTACAGCGCAATACGGTGGTTGTTTCACCAGCTACAGATAAAATGTATCTGTCAGATATTTTATACTTAACTGTTTCTGTCTATACTAAACGCAAAGACTCGGGGCAGACGCGGTCATAAAACGTATGAATGCGACAGCGCAAGAGAAAATAAAATAAAACAGAGCGAGAAAATACATCCTTTTGCTCGCTCACACTTACACTGTTGTAAAACGTAATGGTTTATGATATGAACATATGTTTATCTGTCGGTTTAAAGATGGGTGAAACTTGCACTAAATATACCAATTATTCAATGAATTTTAATATCTTTTTAAATTTTCAGATTTGGATGTGTGGAGGCTCTCTAGAGTTGATCCCTTGTAGTCGCGTCGGTCACGTGTTTAGGAAAAGGCGACCTTACGGTATCGGTGAAAAAGAAGATTTTATGTTGATGAACTCTATGCGGATGGCTCATGTATGGATGGATGAATACGTTGTAAGTATTTTAGGAACACGCACGAAAAAAGAAATGTTGGATCGTAGCAAGTGGAGGGAAATGATCTCTGCTTACCCCAGTGAAAAAGAGGCATGACAGATATGTAGGTATATGTATGCTTAAATATTTTTGTTAATTAGGTTTCTCTTATCTCACGGAAATCATGAACTTTCAACCTTATACTGTACATACAGAGAATTACTAATTATTCTTACTAATCGATATTTTGCAATAGTGGTAGCTAAGAGCTGATAATCAGAGCCGTATCACATTTAAGTACCTATGTTCAATGGTTGATTTCTTCGAGTTTCAATAACATTAGTTCGATCTGATTGGGTTTACAATTGCTGTTTTTTTCCCTCAATGCGAATTTAGCTTTAGCACTTAAAAAACATTATTGGCGTATTTTAAGTGTTATAAAGGTTCTTGGATGAAAATCAAGGAATGTTACCTGCCCATGGAACTGCACAATTTGAAAAAAATCTGAATTTTCATACAAAGTTCTTAATCTGCTATTATAATTACTACGAGAAAATGGATAGAAGTTGGTCGACTCTATACATTTAGTTTAATAGGCAGATTATATCCCTTGATTTCCATCAAATGAATCTATTGAAATGGTTTTAATAAATTATTGTAAATATAACTTGCTTTTATTCTCTAAAATAAAGAATATGGGCCATCTTCTAGACCCAGAAAAAAACAGAAGGAGAACATTAATTCTTCAAACCAATAATAGGTGGCGCTTAATAAGATTATAATTATAATTACAACTTTATTACAACAGAATCATTACGAAATATAGATCAGGTGCCTATTTCAATTGTTCTAGAAAAAAGTGATCCATCAAAATCAGGATGCGGCACACGTTGATATCGGTAATATAACGGAGAGGATAGAGCTGCGCAAGAGTCTTCATTGCAAGTCGTTTAAGTGGTATTTGCTTAATGTGTATCCGGAGCTGATGAATGGTGAAGATAACGCTGCCAGAAGACGCATGGAGTCACTGAACGACCCTGGGAAGATGAAGTTTCAACCGTGGCATTCTAGGTAAACACACACACAGAGCTACAAATATACACACAGCTCCAAATACAGTCATAGGTACAAACATACACATAGCTACAAATACATAGATACAAATATACAAATACACACACTAATATAAATATTAATAAATAGCATGTAAGATATCAATTCCTAAAAAAGGTAGTTTGATTCATAATAAAAAAAACAACTTTTACTGCGGTATTGAGTGCGAAATCTCAAAGAAAAAAAGGGCTGTCGTACAAAATGAATCTGCTAATCGGTAAGTTACCGGAGTGACCAATTTTTTTTTGAGTATTGGCTATAGGTTAGGTTAGTATAGGTTAGGTACATATTAACAAAATATTTGTAGTCATAAAAATCCTATAACTTAATAATAATCCCAGATAAGATTATGAAATTAAAACAACGTCCTTACAATTTTCAGGAAACGCAACTACACGGATTCCTTCCAAATCCGTTTGAAGAACACGTCTTTGTGCGTACAAAGTGCCAAAGATATTAAGACCAAAGGCAGTGGACTTGTATTAGCTAATTGCATTAGAACTTTGAATCAGGTAAGCTGATATCAAAGCTTTACAGGCTAGTGCCATGTTCGAAATGTACAGTCACGAGCAATAACTAATAAATGTTATTACTAATATTGATGGAGTATAAAATGGTCTATTAAATTAAGCTAGCATTCTTGGATCGCGAGTTTTGACGTGACAACGTCTTATAATTCGATGGAGCCGGCTGCACGCACGAAAAAACATGACTCATGCGGCGTTACCTCGCTCTGAGGCGCTACCTCGCTCTGAGGCGTTCCATTTAAGGCTTGAAGTGCAAGCGAGAGCGCGGATCGGGAGACAAAGAGGCACAATCGGCCGCGTTCGGCAGCATTAATGACGTTGTCACGTTCAACTATCGTCAGTAAACCGACTTTACAGACAACCGATTTTTTGGATTCTTAAGTGACCCGGATTCATTGCTCTCGAGTGTATATCTACACTGTCTCATTTTCAAAGTACCGTAACTTCTGTTGTTTCAAAAATTTTTGTTCATCAATTTGTTCAATAATACAACCAATAATCATATAATCATTGAACAAATTAACGAGTTACGAGAGAGAGTTACGATACGTTGAAATTGTCGCAGTGTATGCATATTATTGCTCATGACTGTACGCAATGCATTATGATATGACATCTATTTCATACAAATATTATGATTAGAGCCACACTTGTCTCACGCAACGTGGGACGGCGTTTTCAGCAAGAGATGTTTTTACCTTAATACGGATCGTACGGCCAGCATCATAAGTCGATTAATACATCCAGATTTTCTAAAGTTAAATACACTATTAATATAAGAAAATCGCTTAGCAAAATATACTCCAGAGTTAAATGAACATTCAATAAGGTGCAGAATAAGGAAAATAAGTAAGGTTTTTCTAATAATAGTGTATGTTACTTCTGAAAATATGAACGTGTTCATCGACTTATGATGCTGACTGTACATCTATGAAGTCAATAATGTTGGATAAAGTAACATAGAACTATGATTCATTTTCTTATAGTCAATTACCTTGGATCCAATATTTTTTTTCCTAGCCTTTTGTATTCCCTGCATCCTTCAATCCTTCCCTAGCTCCGGCAATTTCTGGCACGTTTGCCAAGTATGCATCCAGAATGTAACGTCATCTCCTTGTAGGCCGACCTCTACCTCTGTGGCTGTCGAGCGACAACCAGTTGGTTGATATCTTGGCCCATCGATTCAGATGCATGCGGCAAACATGCCCAGCCCAGTTCCACTTAATCATCGTCTTCATTAAATGATCATTTAAATGATCCAAGAAAAATGATAGTAATTTAAGATACCCCCCTTAGACAATTATTAAATATTCCAGATGTGGTTTGAGACGTCACTACACGAACTGATCCTCGGGCGGCTGTTGTGTCTCGACGCGTCCAACAATGTAGCGCCCTCTCTCGGAAAGTGCCACGAACTAGGCGGTTCTCAGGAGTGGAAGCATAAGGATGCTGTAAGTTACCCGCTAGATTAAAACTCTAAGGGCCCTTTACCTGTCATGCGTGTTTTAATTCGCATGCGTGCAGCCACAAATTACATAATAGTTACTACGTAACAGATACTTCACTCACAAGAAAATATCCAATACCTACTGCTTTAACAGTGGGCAATAGCCCAACTGTCACGTCAGCAACCACTGCATGCTAAAATGTGCCTAAATACTCAAGCGTATAGTTGTGATTGCTCCGCACCGCGCGAATCCGCAAAAATCGCGGGGCTGCCTCTTCGATAAAATTAAATTTACAAAACGTTTTGTGACTATGTTATTGAAAACTATGAATATGTTCCGACTTATATGGGGCAGTTTAAAATTGTATCGTTTTTAATATATTTATTTTTAACTTGTTTTTATTTTTTATTTTTAATGCTTTTTATCTTTCTGAATTTTCGGTTATTATTGTTTTTCATTAAAAAAAACGTAATTATTAAAAATTAAAAAACATTCAAAACAAACAAAAAAAACGAATGGAACTATCAAAATTTGAATAACGTGCGAGCGCTTCGCTTTGAGAGCCGCGCTTCGCTTGGTCCGCAAGCGGCCCGCTGAGCGGTAGGTATTTATAGCGCGCAAGTACATAGAGTGACGGAGGCTTGGTGCTGCCCCCAACCTATCATTTTGGTAAATGCGTGAGGCCGGTAGCATGCGTACCAAATACGCAACAATTTAAAAGTGGTAACTCTGTAGTGTCGTCCCGTTCTTCTTAGATTGATTTGAAAGGAACGACGCTACAGTATTGCCACTTTCTAGTTTCTGCTCTTTTGCCAGACTGTAGATACAAAATGGTGTTTTTTTTCTAAGCTGGCTGCCATAGGAAGACTAAATACAAAATGGTTCTTTATGTTTTTCTAGGCTGGCAGCCCTGTGTACAACACGGCGGCAGGGATGTGTCTTGGCGTAGACCGTCCATACCGCGGCGAACCTCTCATTATGGTGATTTGCGACAACCAACCCACAAATCAATGGGACTTCATCAGGACATAAGACCTTTGATAATTGAAAACGGAACGGCTGAACATGGGCAAAGATATAATAATCAAGTTCTGGTAAGAACAGTTTATGTATTTAATTTTTATTGCATAAGATTGAATTGTATTCTTGTAAATTGTTTTACAATATTAAGGCCCCGTTTTACTACTTACAGATAAAATGTAACTGACAGATAAACCTATGCCTATTTCATAAAACATGACGTTATAACATATCTATCAGTTAAATTTTATCAATCAGTAAGTGGTGAAACGAGCCTTAAGGGTAATACGTAACTACATAACCGGGCGGCAATTAACCCAGTTACAGAAAAAAAAAAAAAAAATCAATTAAACGTGCCGTCTTTTAAAAATTTACTACGAAAATATCAGCTGTAACTCTAAGGGGCCGTTAAAATGCAATCTAATACGTTGCATAACTATTTACACATGCTATACAAAGATCTGCTGACGAACATATCCTGCATGGCGTCTACTGTGCCATAGTGCGTTTTACGCTTCATGTAGTGTCAGTGATGTTTTGTGGAAATAAACTATAAAGTATTTGTTGCACAAAACATAAGATTTCATATTTCATTCGTATAACATTGTGTCTTTAACTACAGCACAAATATAACCATGTTATTGCAAATGATTTTATGACCGTGTCCACAGCCGTATAGATTATGAAAATATATATCTCGTAAATTAAATGTCTATTTTAAAGTACCTAATCTCAATGGCAACTGATTTTATGAAAATGTATGGATAAGTTGCTTAAATTGGAAGAAATATATTGTTAATATGCTTGCGTGCGTAGTATTATGTTATATTAGATCAAAAAAAAAATTTTGGTAAATGTGATAATTTTAGATAATTCTTTTAGCGTTATTAGTGTTTAATGCGGATCTTATTTAAATACTCAGTTTTTGTACATTTTCTTATAAAACGTGTTTGATTACGTTACATTTTATTTTTACTAAATAATTCTTTATTTCAATTCACATAACAAAACGTGGTATTAATATTACATAATTTGTCGCTCTCTAACGAACGAATTAGATACCTAATGATAATATTTTTTAAATAAATATATAGGTACTGCTTTAAAAGTAATTTTGAAAATTCTAAATGGCGACAGACAGTAATCGTTTCCCACCGTAAAATATCTACTTATTTATTTCGAAAAACAAATTAGTAGGTGCTGACAATTTATTGTAGGTACACTATTTGAAAGACAAAAACTTCATTTCTTATTGAGTTTTTGAAAACAATTAATGAGTTCATTTTGAGTTAGCTATTAATTAAAACACAATCAGACATTCATCTACTGAGCGATTTAAACATTCGATAATTTAAAGCAACCCCCAATATAATATTTAAAACCGTCCTTGAAATTAGTTCCTATAATTTGTTGCGTAATTTTATAGACTCTGTTTTATTTCCTTATTATTATAATTACTAGCTTATTAGGCGAGTACTGCATTAATTGTAATGCCCGATTTACATCATCTTAGTGTTTAGGAGAGTATTTTAGTACAACTTGAAAGGCAAGTTGTTTAGTGTTAAGTAGAACTGTACTAAAGCAAGGTTTACATGTTTCAACTAAAGTACTATCCTAAGGCACTCTGCTAAACACTAAGATAATGTATATCGGGCTTGATATCGAATGGGGAACACACAGTAGCACGGGTTGACTTCAAGTGCTATGTGTCTCAGCTTTATGCAGAACTACAAATAAAAGGAAACATGCCGATCAAGGTACTTGGTAAACAAATTGTAGGTAGGCTTTTAAATTTATAATAAATTGGTTAAAAGGCTGCTTAACGTTCCACGAGCTTAAAAATGCGAGCGTATTTGTTCTGAATTTATGAAATTTAATAAAATGCATACTAACTAAAATAAATATGAAAGTATTTTATACTTTCACGTGCCGAATATCGTATCTTGAAATTATTTATTTTATGAAGTTCATGTAATCGACAAAAAGTAATTTAAACATCACATATAAAATAAATTACAATGAAAAAATTGTGACGAAAAAAGATTTTCTATTGTTGACCCAGAACACACGGTGAAACGCAACTGCAACGAAACTGCAACTGCTAGTTACTTTTGAGTTGCATCGAAGTTTCTGCTATAGACTTCTTTAGAAAACCAAACACGACGCAACTAGTTTGAAACGTTTCGTTTCAGTTGCGTTGCAGTTGCATTTCATCGTGTATTCTGGGCAGGTTCTTAGAATGCCTAGTTTATACGTAGTAATTTTATACTTCTAAACTCGTATGCTTATTTTAGTACATACTCGTATAATTTGCTCGAGTTATTAAATATATTTTTACGCTCTAGTTACATATTCAAGAAATCTTATTTTTGTTTTGTCCCATAAAAATAATACCTACACAGAAATGGACTTTATAATCTCAGTTAATTCAGTATTTTTTAAAGTTGAGGTGAGTTTGGCATAAATTGTTCGCTTCACTACTTTTTGCAAGTTAGACCCAGAACACACGGTGAAACGCAACTGAATCGAAACGTTTCAAACTAGTAGCGTCGTGTTTGGTTTTCTAAAGAAGTCTATAGCAGAAACTTCGATGCAACTCAAAAGTAACTAGCAGTTTCAGCTGCGTTGCAGTTGCGTTTCACCGTGTGTTCTGGGTCTTAGTGTTTTAAACTATGATCTAAGTTGATCTGAATATTTCATTGTCTATTTTTCATTACCTTTGAGCAGAAACACTGCTTTTCCCCTCCAAAATACTTAACAAACGGATAGTTATAATTCCGTAGAATGAAGATCATAATTAAAATAAGCATGAAACAAACAACTTATAGATTTCTTATTTAAGTTTATTACTGCTTAGATATAAAATTGCGTGTTGATTGATGATTGTGTACGATGTGATAATCCCTCTCATCTTTGAGTATAGAATATATAAGGAGATGCCATACCGTCTGGATCTGCGTGCCTGGTCTTTCGCAAAATGGCTACCTTTTTGTATGGAGTTTCTTATCGTTTGAAAGGTCTTTTACCAAGAAAACTATGAAAAACTTGCGCCAACCTTGGCACGCTGTCATAAACTCATTTGTATATGAAAAAAAACAATGTGATACCTCCTTCCTTATATATTCTATACTCAAAGCTCTCAATAATCTCGAGTTCTTATGTTAATAATTAAGTAGGCAATGAGCTAAGACAATTAGTATTGCAATTCCTCTAATAAAGTATCATATCAGTTTTATAATTATATTGTTATATAATTTGTATTTCTTATGATTAGTTAATTAATTCTAGTGTTTCAGCATGATTTCAGTAGATCTAAATATTTAAAAAAGAGGTAATTCCGTAATAGATATTAAGTTTGAATCACATGATATATAGGTATTGTTAAATACGTAGAATATGTTGATAAATTCAATATTTTGCTATATACTATTGGTTTAATATACGCTCGGTTAGTTAGGGATATACAATATATATATACTGTCTTCCATCACAAACGGATTAAAGTGCGGTGCATCTAACCATTACCTAAGCAAAGTGTTACGCGTACCTTTATGAAAAAGACAAATTATGTAATCGAATAATTTTGAAGAATATTTAAAGAGATTTTATAGATAATTGTAATATTATACTATACCTACTTTAATAAATGTATTGAAATGATATAATGTTTTGTAAGGAACACCCCCCCACACACCCCGTCACCTTCGCAGGCAATAAAACCACATTATTGATATGTTAATCAACATTTATTTTAACATTTAAAATTACATAAAAAGAAGGCTTTTCGCCTTAAGAGTCTTTGATTATTTATTAATTATGTACCTACAGAATTGATTTCATTTTTAGAGTGACTAGAGGCAAATCATTATAAAATAAGTCTGCGTATGCTATATACCTATTACAACTACAAAACAGGACTAAACTTATATTTTACAAACATTTGATAGAAAGCATTTTCTGATACTGAGCAATTGCTTTACTTAAGATTAGATTTCCTTCAAAATATTTTCATATCCGATTTATCTAACAAATATGATTAAATCCATATAATTTTAATTTGCGATGGATATATAGCACACCACATAGAAGTTGGAAAATAGGCAGATAAAATTAAAAGAACAAGTCGATATGTTTCGTGTGATGATAATATCCTTACATTCCCAATTTTAGTTAAGAATTTTCAATTCACTTCAATTTTATGTTGGTTAATATTTTATACTAATAGAATTTATTTATTTCAATCAATTTGTTTCTCGATATGAAAAAATTTCTTACATTTATTAAGATCTAAATTAAGTTTATATTAATTTCGGTTAAATTTAAAAGCAGTCAGATTCAATTAACACAGTAAATTAGAAAATCTAAGCAATTTTAATGCCTATATATATCCGAATTAAAAGACTTGAATAGTTCAAGCCGTTACACGAGATAGTCTAAATAGATGAATATTGTCTTCAACCCGATAGCACTGACTGCTTACATTCGAGACAGAGTGATTATCTGACGATGGTTCTCCAAGTGATTTATCCAAATATCAGGTTATATGATCCAAATATGAATCATTGGTCCCAACGCTTGAAGGGAGTCATCTTAAGGACAGCAATCGCGCTTACATCTACCGATTACATCTCATTTAACGATAAACTCGAAACCGACTGCGTATTGCCCTCAGAAAGACTCCCTTATACTATCACGCCCGTAATTAAAACCTGTAGAAGTATAAGTATAAATAGTCAAATGAAAAAATAAGTAAATAAAAGTAACATGAAAAGATGAAACCACAATTGTTTAGGTATCATTATTATAATGCATTAATTAGACACCTATTATGTAAACGTAATAGATATAGGTAGCTTGACTGTAGATTATGAAGCTCAGATTTAGCTGATAGAGCTGAAGTGATATCTTATTTGACATGCAACTTGTGTTATGAACATTGTTTGTAACACAAGGAATCATACAAAGTTATATAGGTACTCGTACTTTGTTACCGGATTTAGGCCTGTCTGCGAAGTTATTAAATTTTTGAGTATTTTGCAAAAGTAGTGACTTCGACATTTTAGTGATTTTATGATAAGTAAACAGATGTGTCGGTTCGTGAACAATGTAATTTGATAGATGGTTACCATACCATAAAGTTACGTAGGTAGGTACATAAAGTAACTGCAAGGCCCGTGGGAACTCTCTATTTCATAACGGGATGTCCTTTGCTTTGCATATTTTGATTTGTCCAAAAATTGTTTGTCAGTTGTCAGCACATCTAAATTATCACTTATTTAAGAGACGCCAAAATAACTGAAGTACACGCTGAATTTTATAAATTGAGCAGTTGCATCGAAATTATGATAAAATGTAGAGGATACAGTCGTCAAAACTTGTTAGATTACTTTGTATCAACCGTCACATAGCTTAAAGTCGAGTAGTTTTTAAGCAAATTACAATTAAAAGTTACACTACATACATATTATTATAGCAAAGTGGTTGCGAAACATCTTTTATGAATACATGACATTGAATGTTACACATAGATAAACCTTAATTAATTGAAGCAATTGTGTACATTGAATTGTATTGTGACGTAATATTAAACACATATTATTATGAGATGAAAATAACACCGAACATTTAAGTACAACACTTGACACGCATTTCGTAGCGAATAAAAACTGGATACTTAGGTAGGTACATTATGATGTTTCTTTTGTCGACGCCTCTTTAGTAGCCGAATTATATGCACCTACTTATAAGTACATGAACTTAGATAGTATTTACAGTGAGCATCGCTAGCTTTCTCCAGTTTTCAAACGACGAATGTGTGTATGTTAGAACCATTTAATATTATACAGAAATGTTAACATTCGTTGTTGATAAACCCACAATGAAACTCCAGCTCGACGTCTGTAATTAATAATAATACTATTTACGTTATTAACTCTATAAAATGAAATACATTTTTGCAGGGGCTAGATTACTTATGACTAGGTTTCCTTAGCTTACCTGTTTTCTTTTAACATATAGGTAGGTATAATGTTTAGACATGGGTTGGAGCGTGGCGGGAGCTAGCGGGGTCTGAGTGGTGCATTACATGACAAGGCGGTCTCACTGCCTTGTACTTTATTTGTATGTAAATATACTCTTCGTCTTTACTCAGTTTCTTTCAGGAATACAATTCCATCCTCTTTCCACTTCCTATGCTCGTTATAAGCAATTCGTTTTAAACTAAAATCCCAGTGTGTATAGATCGATCGAATTTTGTTTACGTACGTACGGTGCATTTATTAAACTTACACCTTGGAGTCAATAATATGAAGAATCACGACTAACAAGTCGATACTAAATTCTATAATCTAAAATAATAAATTTTGTATTTTCAAGACCACTAAATAAGATGTAAGTTTAAAGTCTTTTTATTCGCATAAAGAGGGCCGCATTAATCTGATACGAACAGACTCGTAACCATTCAGGCTCAGATATTTAGCGCAATTAAAGTTAGACGTCCTAGGCATTTCAATTAAGTCTTTATTGTCACTGCTTATTGAAATCCGTATTATCCGGTGCTATTTGTCTGATTGTATCAAGTCAACGCGGAAGTTCTCGTATTATTTCGACTTCAGTAACAAAAAAGTAAGTAGTTAGTGAGTTATGAATCGAATTGTGAAAAGTACTTTAATAATGATTCGTCGATTGGTCGATATCGGACCGCGATCGTGCAAAGACCTTAATTGCATTAAGTCGTCAAAAGTCGAATCTGGAATGCAAATATGGAAATGTCGAATGCAAAATGAATTTTCGAATGTATTCCGTGGTCATCTCGTTCCGATGCTATCCTGAAAGAAATTGAATTTGTAAGTTGTTATGACGTAAGAGCCGGTCACACACAATGCTCTATTTACAAGACACTTTTGGTCAGACTTTAGCGATTGCTCTTGAACTAATCCCATTTCCATTTGAATGTTAGTTACTCAAATATCCCACGTTTGTCAGGGAGAGATTATTAAATATAAGTAGTTAAATATCATGTGTGTCTGTATTCGTACTTGTGTAATAAGTACTTATAGGGATCTACGTAGTTATAGACAGAAATTTTAAAATAGGTATATCAGGAATGAAAACCGTTTTTTATCAAATTTTGTGTCGATTAAAAGTGTCCAGAAAAAGAACAATAAATGTGACAAGTTCTTACATACGTCACAACTAGGGGTGCGACACGACACACTTGCTTATCGTACCGCTCGGAATGTTCCGCGGCGGCGCGGCGGCGCGGCGGCTGGTGTGCGACGCAATTTCGGGCAATGTGTCATAGGTGACTTGAAACACATTGTGAGTGTATTGAACCGAACGTTCCGCGGCGGCGGCGGTACGTTAGGCAGATGTGACCGCACACTAATACAATATAGAGGATACTCTGACGACATCGATAGAACTGACGACAACGATAGAACTCTCACGACATCGATAGTACACTCACGACATCGATAGTACACGCACGACATCGATATCACAACATCGATAGTACTCTCACGACACCGAAAGACAGACGACAACCTAACACCAATAAAACATTGAACGACAAAGGTTATATAACATGCATTAATATTAATACAATTATATTAGTACTAGCGTTAATTTGCCTTAAATTATAAACTTAAATATCCTCGAGATGATGGTCTTTATCTACAATAATGCAAATAGCATGCCGTAGGTAGTATTTTATTAATGAGATAATAAAAACCACTTAAATATAACCTGCCAATATAATGTACTTCTTTATTCTAGGACACCGAACATAATTATAATAAATAATCTCTTTATATTCTTTCTTATAAACTACATGTGCTGGTAATTTACAATGTTTTCAACTAATGTTTTATTTATAATGATGAGATCTACTTACATAATGCATTGGTGCCCCGCATGCATTTTAAGATGATTGCAATTTGTAATGTATCACAAATAAAATATTTTAAAAGGTCAACGGTTCGGTAGTTACTTATAATATGAAAATAAATAAAAATCCAGTTTTATAAAAAGAACTAGAGGCTGCTCGCCATTTCGTACGTATTTATCGTCATATCTTTAAAAAAAACATACAAAAATAATGTAGCCTATGTGTTATTCTGTCATGTAAGCTACAATATTGCCAAATTTCGGCAAAATATATTCAGTAGTTTTTTGGAAAATCTTTTTACAGTTTTAATAAACTTATTCCCCCTTATTACAAAATGAGGTTTATAGATAGTCCGACATTAGTTCGTTTCTTTTGACGTTTCGGCTATGGACAAAACGTCAAACTAACCGAACTAACGTCGGACTATCTATAAACCTCGTTTTATAATATGGGGGATTATGAATAACACAAAGTGATGAATTTGATTTTATCTTGATACATTACATTTACGCTATTTCTGATAAATTAATATTAACATCCAATTATTAATAACATATAAACACACGAAAAATACAGTGCTACTCAATTTTGATATTGCTGGAGTCTAGCTCATACTGCAACCTTATTTACAAAGTCCAATCGGGGGGGGGGGTCCTTATATCTTGCACTTTTTCGTATTGTGTTGCATAACTAGCGATAATCTGTGCTTCTATCAAACTTCTATCATTATTAACATCTCTTTTGTCGTCCCCACTACAGGGATCTGAGGTGCATATTGAGTTTTCCAAACTAATGATTTAAGCCAATTTTATCGTAATTTAATCTGATTTAATTCCTTAATTTGTTATATATTTTAAATTTTTTATCTTGTTGTTCTATATTTTTGATGCATTCAAATGTCATTTTATGAATAAATCTTATTGAATTGAATTTGAATTGAAAGACATTTTTACTTTAATGCCAATTTGTTTCGTTATTATTTATTAAAAGAGTAGTTCGTCAAATTCGTCAAGAAAATTTTGTATAAAAATCCAATCAATATTGCAAATTCTGACCTTCTTTATATTTTTTACTTAAATAGATTTTTATTTACCTCTATTGTTAGGCAAGTCTAGACAATCTGATCGTTTAAGCACATTAATTAAGTAAGTATATCGATCGATAATTTAGATTAGATCGATGTATGAAAATACTATCGGTAGTTACGAATTCAACACAAACTTAACCTAACCCTCTAAAACGGAATTCCCTTATCTACCTCTATCTAAATCTACACTAGCAAAAGTTACACTAGTAATAAAAGCTGGCGTTATTTACAAGCTTGCAAAAAACAAGGAAAAATAAAATTAATAAAATCAAAATACCAAGCAAATTTTGGTTTAAGTAGATATTTTTTTTTATCGCGTATTGATTTATTTTCTTTGGGAGATTATTTCTACCTGATAAGGTCGGTAATTTATCAATATCGTTTTCGTTGATCATAGACTCATTGTGATACTTTAAGACAAGGTGTTCCAAGGTAGTAGAGTTATACGCTGAATATTTTTTTTTTGTAAATAGAAATTATATTTATGAAATAACAAAAAATCCAAAAGTCTTAACCTACGTTTGCAAATGAATCTGAAATTAGAATCTATAAATCTTAAGCTATTCTAATCTAACCTACTTCCTAAAACTACGACTAAAAGGGAATTCTGACGATTCTCGTTTCGACCCGGGCTGCTAGTTGGATATGAAACAATTGCTAATCGCGAATAGGTTTACGATTGCCAGAAACTTATTGGACACTTCCAATATTTGGCCGATTAACTATAACTTGTTTCAGTCGAGTTATTATTTTCAACATTAAAAGAATTCATTAGGTTTGGTAAGAAAAATCGTAAGTTTCTGATTTTTGCCGATTTTACTTTGATGTCTAAAATGTTTGTTGTAAGTAATAATAAAATGAAAAATCACATAGAATCAGTTGTGACTATGATAATATTTATGAGCGAAGATTTGCTAAAAAAAAGCATGCAGCCGATATCCTTGTCTAGAGGTGTGCTAGAAGAGGAAAAGTATAGCTAGGTTTGCAGCTATCGTGGCTCTTACGTCATTTATTTCGAGTTGGTTCTTAACTCACTTGTTTCTCAAAAGTATCTATTTTATAGAGAAATCACTCCAACGTCGCTCCATCTAGACAAGGTATCACAATCGAGAAATAACATTTCATGCTACGCGTGTTTTACATACTAAACTATGTACAGTTGAAAAAATGCAAGAAATAAGGGAGTTATCACCATATTTTTCGCTATGTTTATAACCGAGACATTTACTAATATTCACAACTAATAAGATAAATATTGCTTTGAATGAGAATGCAACGTATTCCTAAATCCTATGGTCGTTAACCTAGTATTAAAATTAACATTTACGTAATTACCACACAGCACTGCGAATATTTATTGTTAGGAACGGCTGCGTAGTGACTGGGCCAACAACTTCGTTGGAATAAAGGTATGGAAATGTGTGGCATGGGCCAGTAGACTTATGGGGCAGAAGTTGGGCCAAGAAGGGAAATCGCCATAGGGCAATGGGCGGGCAGTGTGCTGTCAGATTTGTGAGAAATGATACCGGCCAATAATATCCTGCCGCTTTAGGTAGGTATAATTTGAATTTAGGGAAAGATATAAAGCACAGTTATTGTGCAACCTGATCTAGCTACCCAGTCATAACATAACCACTTAAGAATGGAAAAAGAGGATCAGCCTCCGCTCCGGTAATAATTATGTTATCTAGATGTAGAAACTTAGACCTATTCTATATATAAATATTGTATCTAATCACTTATAATATCTTTCATAATATGTTGGACACGCGGGTGAATGCCTTTATTAAAAATATTTAAGGTCAACCTGGGCATGAAGCGACACCGAGGATAACGGTAAAAGGGAAACGAATTCATAGAAACTGCCAACTAGTTTATACCGGTTCAAATAACGTAATCATCGGAAAAAGGATTTTTTGAATAAAGTCGTCCGAGATACCAAATAATGAGAAAAATCAGAGACCGGATTGGAAATAAATCGATTTGGTTATTATAAAATTCAGACATGATACTCGTTGCTCACAATATTATTAAAATATTAAATGAGCATGCACAGTGTTATTGTTATGTTCAACTTACCTTCTTCGTTTTACCTGTGTGCTTAGTAGTTGGAGAGACATTGAAGCGTGTTATTAATCTGGTCGGTAGAGACTGCTCGACGATCCGAGTTCGGACTCTGCATGGTGACATGATGCGTGAAGAAGGCGAGGAACCGAGTATAATGGCTGAAAATACCCCGGTTGACCCCACAACGGATATGAGACTGATCCTTTAGATGGTCGGTAACAGTATTACTAATGTAATGCACGCATATACAACCCTCAGTGAGACCGCTAGCTCCGCATACTAGAGGACACATCAATACACGTCGACTTACTCGTTAAACATTGAAGGAACAGCAAGCACCCCGATACAGTCACCCATTGAAATATAAACCATGAGTTAAATCACTCGATCGGTGCCTCGTACACGTACAGGTCAAAGATTCTTATCAATTAATATAAACTTATTGAGCTAATTCCTGCAATGTGATATACGTCTACTTGTAGAAACAATCCAAATACAATGAGTGAGGTGCTGACGCTGTGAACTTGGGAGGTGGGGAATAGTGGGTCTAACAATAGGTGACATCAATAATGACAATTAAACATCGATGTATAGTATCGCTAATCTATTACATATTAGTTAGGTGGCCTCCATGACTAAACCATAATATTACAAACTAGAATTACACGAGTAATTCGGCTTCATTAATGAGTCGCCGCACGTAGTCTCCGACAATACCGAAGCTGAAGCAAATATAAAAATCACCTTTTGTTAAAATTGGCCCGACGCTACGACCGAAACTCGATCGAATTCACTTTACTAAAATATTTCTCTCATTAAATTCACTTATTTAATCGATATTTGCAGAAACAGCGTACGGCGACTGGTTGAAGAAAACAAGAAGCATAGGGGGCGAATACCGCCCTGGAGGCGTCTGCCTCCGAAGTATACAACCTTAACATTTAAAACAGGTTAAAAAAATAGGAGTTAGACTTTGGATATACTATAGACAGAAGCCAACCGTACATTGAACTGGCATCATAAAGACAACAACCGTGAATTTTCAACCAGACTAACTACACAACATCGTCTTCTTACTGCACTGTACATACACTATACTACATGATTGGAATTCAATGTACGGTGGGATTCTCAACCGAAAGGACCTACTTCAATTAACGATAGTGAGCGAGAGTGTAAATAGATGTCCTAACACGTAGGTAGTCTATCGTCAGTGAAGTAGTATTTGTCTTAAGGGGATTAGCCATTAAGGCGGTGGTATTGGAAGATCGTTAGGAGCGCAAGGCGAAGGGCGCTAGAATTTGCGTGAAGAATACATGACGACTATACCGCTGGCGGCGTTGCCCAACAGGATATATAATACCAGAATAGGCCGAAACAGGCAACACCGACTTCGAAATCATCGTCAATTCAGATGTAGATTTCTGATTCGATATTTTCAACTTCTAAATTCAAGACTATCTAAACCTTAGGACGTTAACTGTACATGAATGTTTTCAACTGTATCTAAACCTAAAAACGACTCAGAAATCTAAATCCAAATAGTGCAAACACCGAGCACAGGTTTTCAAACCCTGGCCGTCGATGTTTTAAAATTAATAAATAAATAGTTGCATCCCTGTACTAGGGTAAATAGTCTGTGCACTTGCTAACACTAATTCAAACTTACTTAATCTAGATATAAAGAGAAATAGATTAGCAAGTAAACAGAACTTGGCGAAGCGCTGTTTCGTCTATGACTATAACTTACTAACTAATTGAAAATACCTTAAATATAATACTGATTTGAATACTGCTGATTTGCAGTGTGAGCGTACATTTTCAGATGGAGTCGAATTTTTCAGCAAAGTAAACTTGTATCTACTATAAACGGACACCAACGTTATATGTAGTGATTAAAACTTCCGACGCTAGAGTGTAGCTGATTAGTGTGTTTAGCGGTGCGGCGGGGGTTTATACCCGTGGGTCATGCGTTCGAGATAGCGATGCAGGTCGTGGAAGCGCGGACGCTGGGCGGGCTCGCGGCGCCAGCACTCGTGCATGAGGTCGTACAGTTCGCGGCGGCAGCGGGGCGGGGGCGCGGCGGGGACGCGAGCGCCGCGCCCGCCGCTGCGCCATTCTGACGCGTTTGCTACCACCTGACCACAACAATAAAAATGAAAAATCTTCCAGAAGATTCTGACTTGCACTGCAGTCAATTGCTATAGACAAGATTTTTTTGTTTTTGGGTTGCCTCGCATATTTGTGAACTTTATCTACTAACCTGATCATCATTCATTTCTTCGAACGGTTTAGCGTCGCAGTAGGTCAGCACTTCCCAGACGGTGACCCCGAAGGACCATACATCGCTTGCTGGTGAATATATGCCCTAGAAGAACATCGGAAATGTATCTAGTATTTTTTGACCTCTCACATCCCACTGACCCATTATAAACCCAGACACAATAGATTTTCTATTGTTTTTTTTTTGGGATTTGAAAGATTAAAGCTGCAATGCTTGATTGTGGAAATATGCGATTTTCAAAATACATGAATTGTACCAAAGCTATAGAACGAAAGGTAGGTTTAACTTTGGTTGTCGGAAAGGGTTCTGCAAAACGTTTGGGGAAGTAGGAAATTCAGTAAGATGCAAGTAAATTGATGCCTTACCATCAAAAGACTTTCCCAGGCCATCCAGCGGAGAGGGATCCTGCTCCCGTCGGCCACCACGTGGTAGTCTCCTACGAATTCCTCGCAGAACATCGCGTAGTCTGACACTTTCACAGTCAGGTCATCAGTTACGGTTACGTTCCTACGGATTATAATAATTTATTAGTATCTTAGTCATTTTATAAGTTTTAGTTGCTTGCGATGCTTAAATGTCACATAGCAATACCTTTAATATTATAAATGAGGTCTTGACCTTGGTATATAAATAATAGCAGAGATATTTTTCAGATCCTGTCCTTTAAAGAACGCCCCTAGAGAATCTACTCATTTTATTAACGCAATGAATGGATGTGGGCAGCGCAAGACCGGTCGTTGTGCAGATCCTTGGGGGAGGCTTTTGTCCATCAGTGGACGTCCATAAGCTGATATGATGATGATGATGAATGAATGGTTACAGAATAGGATTCCCCGTTCTTTAAAGAAAAGGTTCTATGAATTTGATATTTACCTAGCAGCGAGATCGCGATGTACCAGCTCGAAAGATTCCAGGTATTTCATGCCGGCGGCGATCTGGCAGCACAGGTGTATTAAGCTCGAATAGCTGGAAAACAAATCCTCGTTTAAAACATTGCAATTGAATTTGTATCGTATTCGTTCATTTTATTATAACTTTTTGCTTGAGGCCGTCTGTATTGACCGTTGATTAGGTTGAGATTTCATCCGATTGAGGATGAATTTTGCATTCTGTATTCTTAATTTATTCATAAATCGAATACTATCACGATTGTAAAATGATTTCCACTCAGCAATTTCAGATTCTAGATTATTCCGATGCCGATTTCAGAGCAGTTCAGCTTACAAGAGGACCTGCTTTGACAGTAAAAGAACGTGTACGTACTTCAACTTCCTGTCCATGTTCAATATTAAAGGCAAGGCTGCTGCGTCCCCGCGGTCCAGGGCTGCACACGGTGGCTCTAACAAACTCAAACCGAGCACTCTGGCTAACTGAGGGTGTTTTAATCCGGCGCCCCACGTTGCTTCGCGAGCAAACGCCGCTCTGGAAATACACACCATGCTTACTCACAAGAACTTTTCACCATTTGACAAAATTAATCTCGTCTTTTGTTTTATACAAAGCAACTAGTCAACAATACTCGAAACCCTTACTTTGCTTCAATTATTGTAAGAGCAAAATGTATTTTATTTACTAAAAAGCTAAATCGAATATTGTATGCATCTCTTGCAGAATTGAAAGCATACGATGTAGAGTTCAATTAAATGTCGAAAGCTTTTTTACCGACAGCGATCGTCCCCTTCACTCTAGTAACCCTTATACTTAGCAAATGATGTGCAGTATTACTTGACGTCGTTATGGCAGCCCCTCCAGAGAGTCTTCACAACAACAAGCCGCCGGCGGTTGCCACTCGGGGACTCCTCGTCGCTCAGCTCCTCGATACCATCCGTCTCGCAGATTTGGAGCTGGAAGCAATACTTACCTTAGATGTCATGTAAGTACATGTTGTTTATTAATTTATTAATAAGGCCATTTAGTACCAGTTTCACCCACCACCTAAAGAAAAAATTTAACTGCCAGATAAACCTATGTCTATTACAAAAAACATGACATTTTAGACAGAGACAGGTATAAAACATCTGTCAGATGATTTTTTTCTGTAGATGGTGAAACGAACTGGGTCTGTCTAAGTAAGGAGTCTCCAGAAATGTTGGCCATTGGGGTCAAGAAGTTAAGTGAAGTCGAATGGAGACCGTGGATTCACCAAGAGCAGACATTGACCAAGAGCATGCTAGCCGAGTCAAGTTTTAATAGTTAAAAGACATCTAATGGTCATCAATGGCCGTTCTGCGACTGATGATGATGCTAGTGATCGTCCGCGTTATCGATGTCAGTTTCAAAAAGACGAACTAAACCGTTCTACTGTTCACCCAAGAGAAAAAACGTAACAATGCAGATTCAGAAGTAAAAAATGTTAGAACTAACGCGTTTTTATACTCGTTTTTAAAGAAGAAAAGACATTACCCTCGCCCCTTTTATTCCAACTTTAATATTCGTAGGTACAATGAAAATATTCGGATTTTCAGCATAACGTCTTATCAGCGTACCTAACTATTAATGAGGTAAAATGAAACTTTGTAGTCTGCTACGTAGAGAGGATAATATGAATTTACATTTTTGCCCTCGGGCACGTACTAACTTTTAAAGGAAATAGTTCTTAAGCACGTAATATAGTGAGAGAAGAAGAAAATTTCCTGTATATTTCGCAAAAGCCTACTTTGGCCCAGTTTCTAAGTTTACCGACCGTGGAAAATGGTTTCCCGCCTAACGGATTTACAGGTCTTAGAAAAAACTCACTCCTTTATAGGAAAAGGTTTCCATGTTACCTAATACATGATGTTTTAGTGAAACGGAAATTATAGCCCATACTTACACGTAAAATGTAATTTTGTAATAATGCATCTTTTAATTCGTGTATTGCACAACTTATCGAGCGATTTAAGTTGCGAACTTTAGACTAGACGAACTTTAGGAATCTAAGTACTTCGTAGTCGAGTTTTGTAAAGTGCAATTTCAACGTGAACGTGAAGAAGTTAAGTCCGTGCCTTTATTATGAAGTGTGGCTTAGTACTAACTGCTCGTCGAGTATCAAAAACAACCAAATACAAACATTGAAAAGACAGTCTGGAATAAAATAATCAGGCACAACTACTTACTTATCCTCGGAAATACAACATTTGATTTATCTAGGTAAGTAGCAACTCACAAATATTTTTACTTACTATTCGAATATCACATCAGATCAGTTTTTTAATATCGCACAAAGCATCCGTGAATGCGAAGGCTTATATGAGAAGAAGTTGATATGAAATATTATAATATTCCAACTCACGTCTGAGCCGCTTTCTATCTTTTCATCCCTAAGTAACTTAATACTGGCAAGGGGTCGAGATAAAAGAATACCGTTGTTATGATTCAACTCACATCGTGGCGCCGAGAGCCCGAGTGCCCCAGACCCGCGCAATTCGATGACTGTTTTACGAAGGTTTCACTGAGACCTTGCAAAATTGCTAAGGTGTTTGCATGCTAAAATGTTACGTGCTTTACCCGCACCTAACGCTCAGTGTGTCGCCACTAGCACGCTCCCCGGATTGTTGAAAGACACGGCAAAACCTCCTTAATGCACTTAGCACGTCCCAACCTCGACGCTGACTAACTGTGTAGGCTGGCGGTTTAAAAATAACAAATATTACGTAGGCACGACGAGGTACCGTGTTTTAATTTTCAAAGTTAAGAGAACAGTATAATTACTTTATAAAAAATATTTAATTACGTAAAAGCAAAAAGTTTTCAGATTTCAATCGTTGATTTTATGGTTAGTTAAAATCAAAGCTTTCACTAATAACTTTTCTTTATAGGGATCTCAAAATATTACATTACGGGGCATTAGAGTAGCAGATTTTTGGTCGGTAGCAAAAATAAAAACCAATTCAAATGGTATTAACATTAAAAATAAGTGCCTAAGCCGAGTTCGTATATCGGTTTGTTTGGTGTACATTGTTTGGTAAGTAATAGAATTAAAGTATGTTGTTTGTAGGCGCCGCGGGTCGGCGCAGGTGGCTTTGTACTCTGAAGCAGCTTCCTTCAGTAAACAACTTTGAAATAGCCACTTGCTTCCACTAATGTTATTATTTTATTGTGAAAAACTGAAATATCTTTGATTACTTTTTGGCTATCTTTAAGTTTCTTGTGGGGTCAGTTGTCAATTTCTGTAAGTAAATAAGTATGACTAAATATGACATTGAAGTTTTAAAACACATTTATTGGCTTTGTAGATTGTGATTTTCGATTTTAAAAGCTCAGTAATTGTTTTTTGTTCCAATTGAAAACATTCAAACTATAATGGGATTAGGGATGATGATCTTTGTGCTACATCAGCTGAACGGTCCCAACGGGAAATGGAAACGACATCGCAAATCTAGGCGCAGGTGGCGAGACTATAGCATAGAGTGTTAGCTACTCTTTCAATACAGATTCGCACAAACTGGAGTAAATATTACTGTATGGAGAGTAAATGAGTCGTTTGAACGACGAAATAGAAAAGTTGTATCCATTCCAATATTATTTTTAGCTTGTGTGTATAATACAAAGTGCCTCTCATGATATTTAGATTGTATAAAGATCGGCAAAAAGCATTAAAAGCGAGGGTCTTTTTTCTTCAAGTGACAGCAAACAAGATGAACAATCTAGCGGCTCCCCCAATTTTGTGTGGAACCATGTTTAGATTAGGTCAAGTGCAATTGTTCCTTAAAAGAGTTTCAGAAGGGGCGTAGAAATAAAATAAATGTTCCTTATTTCATTTGGGCTGCGAGAGCTATTAAAAGGGGCAGCGTGAAAAATGGTCACAGGGGACATTGGTGGACTGCGTAGTTGCCTTGTAAAAATTCGCATCAAGTCGAAATAGGTAGTTAATACCTAATTTGAGAGTTTAAAATACTTTAAAGTCTCAAAATAGTAGTAAAAGCTGAAAGATATCAGCAAAATGCATTAGTATTCGTTATGCTTTCTTCTTTTAATATTTATATCGTATTTTTATCGAATATAATTACCCTTCACAATATTTTAATTGTCCAAAAAGCAGTATCATATACTATAAAGCCTTAATAAAACTTTGCTCTACATTAACTAAGTGGATACCTACTTACTTATTTGTTTTGAAGCATTTGAGCGCAAAAATGAATATTCATTTTCTCTCCAGAATACACCTTAATAATTTTTTTAATATCCATTAAGAGAATAGGTGGAGTGCTGTCTCCCCTTTTTACTTTTTTCTCTGAGTAGGTAGGAGTGGGGCGCAACGCAAAACAAAATACCGCTGGTACTTGTTATATTGTTGCTCTTTTAAAATGTACATAAGTAAGTGTCTTCTTATGAAATATAAAATTTTATTTACAAAACAGAAATAGTGCGCGAGTGACAAGTTCTAGAACAAGAATGGAACAAGTCTGAGGCGAGTGTTGCGACAGGAGTTCGACGTCCAGTTATGGTCACATATTTTGAAGATATACTGCTACATACGAGCTAGTGTTTCTACCTGTAACTCTACCTTATAGATACCTTCAGTTGCAGAAAAAGCCCAGTTGGCCTCCATAATTTAATCCATTAAACATCGTGCCTCTACTTTTGTATAAGCTAACTAACTCCTGTAAGTACCTGCGTTCTAGTTTTAATTAAGTACCTTTTCTGCAACTGGCCGATAAATTATTGGAAGTTTCCTTTTTTTTTAAATGACTAAAGAAATACGTAAAAATACCCAACTAAACAAATCAAGTGGTCCATTAAACTGGCTAATTTTAGTTTTCGTAAACATTTTCACGCTTAATATTGCTTAGGTGCTTTTCCGGGCACATACTGAGTACATCGTAAATATAATAAAGAATATAAAAAGCGTCCCAAGCTATTAAGGAGGGAGAAGGGTGAGGGCGGGAGGGGGGCGGCCACTGCCAGCAGATTGCATTTTCTTGCTACGACCAGTAATCAATTTTTATGAGCATTTTTGTGGTCCAGCGGTGTATGCCCCCTTTAGTGTTCACCTCCTATGAACTTGCTCATGGAAATTTTAGGCGATGCTTTTAGTTATTAAGTGCTGGGTTTACCTAACACATACGTTCCATATGAGGTTATGTTTGAATTTCATTATCAGCTTATACTCGTACCCTACGCAATATTTTGTTTAGTACAAAAGCCCGACAAAAACTTCTGATTTATCCTTAACTACCAAATTAAATCCCAACTTTCTAATTAATAATAGACACAAAAACAGCCGCGAGCAAAATAAAACTTTTTAAACAAATCACAAGTGAATTCGAACCAGTCTCTACTTCTGTTTAATACTGAAAATAATAAAGCAGTTCATTTACGAAAGTCATGATTCCAGTAGATATCTTCCTCAAGGAATAATAGTATTAATAGATGTTCAAAGTATATATATTTGGTGATTACGCGGTGCGATGTAGTGATAATAATGATTTGTATTATTTACCGTAATTAATCGAGGGCCGTCGGCTTTAGATGGATGACTGCTATCCTTCTCTCACACACATTAATCTCTTTCGAGGGAGACAAGGTATAAAGATGTTATATGGTGACAGGAGCTGTCTCATGATTATGATGGAGATGAACTCGGAAGCATACGCTACTGGGCCTGTCTGGGCCATGTGTGCTAGGCACTTTGCGGGATTTCAGTCAATTTAGTATATGGGGTAGTGGAAGAAGTGGACAAAGTTGAGTAATCAACCTGTTGATAAGGCGCTAGAAAACTCAAAGTCATTAAAAAGGCGAAGAATTATAAATGATATGAAATGAAAAAATGAAATTCTCTATAGTGACACGAGCAATGGTTTCCTTTCATAACACTGTGTTAGTGAATATATAGATAGGTAGATTTAGAGATTCAAATAGAAGCCACAAACTATAAACTTTAGAGCCGTCTATCTTAATGCAGGTGAACAGGTGGCAACCGCAGTTTGGCACCTTTTTGTTAATCCGCACAACCTCGCTAACAGCATTTAGAGGGGCATGCTTTGTGGCCGGTAGAGGTCTATACACATGTTAAATGTAGCGGTAGTTATTGAAAGGTCAATATATCGGTTTGGCTGCGGTGCAGGGGCGGCAATTACAGGACTTGTGGTGGCAGGGGGCGGCTGGCGGACGGCTTAATCGCTCGACACGTGGCGCTTCAATTTGACGACAGAAATCGATATAACGCCCCTAATTTTGCCCTTATTTTCATCATTGAAACTGACGCTAATGGATTTTTGTAGCTCTTGCTCGTAAATATTATTTAATAGCATTTTGGGCGCCGCAAATAACGCCCCATCTTACGCATTCCCATATAGGGTATTTCTCTTATTGAGTAAGTGATCGCGAAGGAGTACTTATTATGTTGGACTTGTAACAAAGAATGCTTCCAATATTCTTAGTTTCTAGTTTAGTGGCAGTAAAATCTATACTGCTCAGCGTTGGCTCCGTTATTTTAAAGTCTAAAGCAGAAAAGAAATGTGAGTAGTTCAGGGGAAACGATTGAAAAATAATGCGCTTCAGAATAAGTCTCGAATTTTCAATTGCAAATCGCTGGCCACACAATGAACAAACCAATTGGATTCTCTCTAGTTTAACGTGGCTCTGATTTCGGTGCAGCTTAGATATTTATTTTAGGAAATACCCACCTTGCACTACTGTTTTATGGCAAATTAGGTTTGAAATTTCTGTCTAAGAATAAAAACGAGCAAAACCACATACTTTTTATACTTAGTAGTAAGTACGGAAACGAGAATGACTAGTTTTTTTGCTTCTTAAAACATTTTTAAAAGAAAATATGTATACTAGAGGTATTTATTCTATTCAAAGAATAAAGTGCTCTTTGGTCACGAGAAAAATTAAATCCTGTTTCCTTTAGAGCCAATTATTACAGCTTTCGAAGGAGACGCAGAAAGGCACGTGCCACTGTTTGTGTTTTCATTAAAAGCTTTACACTTACACTGGAAGTTAATCACAGGGTCAACTGCAACACAACATAATTCTCAGATGATGTTGTGGGTTCTTATTTTACGTGTTTTTTGAATTATGTCGAGTGAGTGAGTCTTTTCACATGAGTAATTTATAAGAATATACCTACATGTTACTGTTGTTATTATACTTATGTTATTTAATATTTTATTTATAATACCTATCCAAAATGTACTTAGAATGTTTTGAACGTCTTCTGTACGGTTGATTTCTAATTCTGTTGTTGCTATTCAAACAAAAGGCAGCTAAGTAATTTTCAGTCTTTTTCCATTGATAGGTAAAATGAGATACATTTCCAAAGATTCGAATTCAACTAACCCAGGTAAGTAAACTACAATATCACCCACATCTTCTGTATGACAAATAAAACTTAAGCATCCTTTATAAAATGGATTTAAGGAAATCCTTGCACACCAAACCGTTTCCAGAATTGCTGCCGGGTCCACAACTGAAATGGAATCTCATTTTAAATCTAGAATAGGCACGAAGCACGAAAAGATTTTCTGTTTTGGAATGCAGATAGCTGGATACTTCCGTAGTTTTTAAAGAATACCTAACAGAATACTTGCAACTTTTTCTTTAACGGGTTTAAAATGGCTCGAATGAATTTCGAGTCTCCATTTCTAAAATAAGAATTTCTATTATTCATGCATTAGTTATCTTGAGATATTCAGCAATTGAGATCTAAACTATTCATATTTTGTACTAGAGTCAAGAGAAATGAACAGCAGGTAGCAAACATTTATAACTTGTTAATTTGAGTTTCATTTGAATAGCTATTAGTAGAGCGCAGCTGTTGGCAAGATTAGTTAAAGCCATTCCCGAATTAATGAGGCGCTGATGATCAATGTAGCTGAATGGCTATTATTTATTTGCCTCAAAGATTTCTCTGAGGTCCATTTTTGAATTAATAATATGAAATGGTAAGCATAAATTACGTAAGTTAGTATCTAAATGCTACGTCCTCTTGTTCATACGATATCTATTGAATGCTTCATAATCATTAATGCCACATTGTACTTTTGTGATGCTCTCTATTAAAATACTATAATGTATATTAAATACAACAAGATATTCAGTTTCAACCATTGGATTCAACTATAAATTGTTCATTTATATGCTTTAATCATTGCCCACTATTTTGACTATTTCCCATTAAAACAATTTTACGAGAACCTATCAAAAATCTGGCAACCAATTTCCTTTTTATAAGATTTTTTCCTTTTTTTTGTCTCCCATGACAAGACATGACAAGACAAAATATTTCTTTTCTAGCAAACAAAATATAACATTTTGTAAAACAATTTAAGTTATGGATATTTAGCTGATTTTTCTAAATAATTAAACTGAAAATAGATAAATTCCACAATGGATGACTTTGATAACGTGAGAGAAGATGTCGCGGAGATCATGAAAATGAGAGGTTATATAATATTTTATATATTTATGAACTTATAATTTTTGTAAATTTTCTTACAAGGATAATAATATCCGTAGCCTTAAAACCATATTTAGAGGTAGCAGAAAGTTTTGATAACGCTCGGGTAAATTACAATTGACGATCGTTGTTTCTGAAAAAATAAGCAAAAACCTTTGCAAAAACTAATGTACCTAACAGACAAAAACTTTACCCTACTGACAACTGAGTTAGGTACTATAAACCCAACATTAGAGTGGGATTAGTAAACCGGACAGACTAAACTGTATCTTTTAGTTTATGATAAACCTAACTCCTTGTACTGACAGAATTGGAAAAAAAGAGACGGCAAGAGGAGGGCGAGAAATCGCAGTCTGCGAAGGAGGCAGCGGAGCGAGCCAGGAAAGAGGAAGAAGCGAGGAAGCAAGAGTTAGCCAAAGCCTCCGTGTTGCAGAAACCTGAACGCAAGCCTTCGGTCATCGACGACGATGACAGATTCGGTTCCAACTTTTTAGACTAAACAAAGGTACCTACATTCATTTCAATGTTATAATTACTTATCTCCGTTTTCTGTTCGATGAAAACTTCACTCATTTAATAAAAATAACAGCGTTGTATATGAAATGTGTATTTTATTATAATGAAGTGGTTCATACTGCGGTTTTAACAACAACATTTGGAATTTACGACTAGAATGGTGCGTGCAGCGGCTATAATTTATTCTCTTTTTTAAGCTTATTTGAACAAGTTTGTTGATTATGTTTTTATAAATAGCTTAGCCGTTTTGAATGAGTTAAAGAATATTGTTCAAAGTCTAGGGCTCATTTTTAGTTAAGACTATTGAAATGAAAAGTTCGTTGTCTGGTTCGTGCGATATGGTTTCGTCATTGGGAGTAAATTTTAATGTAAAATGACACAGCCCCTTACATTACGCGTTAAGAAGGTAGGTATTATAAACAAACCATGACACCTCCCGAATTGGTCTCAGTTAACAGATACACTTAGGTATAAATGTAATAAATCAGTACTTATTTTGAAATACATAATAAGCAATTTAATTATGACAGAATTTTAGTTCGGTTGTTGGTTTTCCAAATCTGTAGTTTCCAAACATTTGGACAGCAGAAGGGCTAAAGAAGAATATAAAGATATACACTAGGACGTAGCCAGTCTCAATATCAAAAAGATATTGTAAATAAAGCAAATACTTACGGTTCCGTGAGGGCCCTCGCCAAGGAAGGTGACAGGTCGCATGCGCCCCCGCGGGAAGTCCAGCAGGGGCGCCACCCCGTTTGGGGGCTCGGCCTCGGGCAGCTTGATAGACGTGAATAGTCCCGGGGGCGGACGCTCGCGGCGGCATCCGCGCTCTTCGGGATAGGTCTGCATAAAAAAGAACAGAATTTAGCAGCGGACACATAGCACGCAGGGCCCCAGTCACATAGCACCTGTGACCCTACAGATGTAGTTGGGGGCTATAAAGATGTACCGCCCCGCACCAGAGTGCCCACTCTCTCATACTAATTCGAATTGAATGCATGCATGTTTGAATTAGTACGGTCGAGTGACCGTGCCATGCCCGCAACTGCTCAGGCCCTTTTGCTGTTTGGCTTTCGCTCTCCTTTAAGGAAATTTCACCAGAATGATTACATGATTATGAATAGATCCACAGACTAAGTCTCAGTGCGGTACCGTTCAGATATCTACCTCTATAGTCTGAATAATTAGGTCAATTGGGTGTCTCCGTTGACATGTCAGACACATCATCGTGATCACGTTAGCTAATTAAGGCTCGAATTATGTGCATATATACACACAGTAGACTGGCACATTATATTGAATGGTAGAATCGAGGGTAAGTCATCCTAGAATATAAATAAGAAATGTGTGTCAAATTAAGTAGCTAGGCCAGAGGTGAATATTGAACCATTTCTAAAAAACTAGTCTATTAATAACACCTAAAATTAAGGTATTGACATGAAAGCTTTCGATAAAACGCGATCAAATTATACGGTTCGTGATACAAAATTGAAGACTGATATCAAATCGTTTGATATACGTACAAAATATAATTTTGATGTTTTTCCCATTAGTTACTTAGCGTCGAACAGAAACCAAGTTATTACTCGGGTATTGATTAGTTTTTGTTGTGCTACACCGTTAATAATGCCCGATAGTACATTTTATATGTGCCAGTAAATAACCCAGGTTCCGGCTTAATTGCTATTCCCCCCAAGATTGTGCTCCTATAATTTATACTGCCTACATTATGAATTATTGTACGTGGTAGGTGTGGTATGTGCTGACTAAACTACAGTCATTATTACATGAGTAATGCAAAGGTACGGTATAGATAGATGTGCCGTATTGCCTGTACTTCAGTATACAGCACACACTAATGACTAGGGTAGGATTCTAAGCCGGCTCGGCATTATTATTATGAAGACGTACCTAAATTGCTTTGTACATTTTACTCCATAGTTGACTAAAGGAAAATAATTTAATTGAAATATTCAAAGGTATAAAACCGTGTTGTATCTTGTGGGTAACAATTAGCAACAACAATTCATTACAGGCTCAGCTAAGCGCGCTTATTTTTAAGCCGGCAAAGCCATAGTAAAACATGAACAAAACGTGGGTCCCGCAAGTCGCTTTACTCATAATACCGTTCTATACTCGTTTATCATTTCGCAAACGGCTACATAATACCCCTAATGAGTAAAATTCAAGCATACCTTGGGCTACACCATTAATATTGTAAACTCGAAACGCCGCTAGCAAATGCGTACCTACACCGGAATAGTTCGAAGGCTGCTCATTTGCTCACATTATATGCCTCGCTGTTACTACGCTACTTTATTAGGTTTACTTTCTTTAGCTGGATTTTTTGTCACGCTTATGCTATTTTCTTACAAATCAATATTTCGACTCCTTCGTTTTAAATACATATATTTACCCCATGAGATGTACGTACTTATCAAACAAAAGTAAGTTATTATCGAGTTGCATGTTTTTTTGCAGTTTCATACTAAAACAGGTGCATTTGTAAATTCTCTTGTAGTTCAATAAATTATCCGTTTTTTTTGTAGGTCGTAAAGTTTCCTAAAGAAGAAAATATGGCAGAGTATTTTAATAAATAATAGGTGTTATGTAAGCGTCGGGGTCCGATAAACAAATCCCATGTCGCTCAAGGAGATAGGTGTGGCACATACGTTTACGCGAGGTCACACTCTGTCTGTCTTATAAAAAGTTAGGATTTACTTTCTAGTAATCTTGTGTTCTTGTTTAAGAATTATTGTCTTAAGTACAATGCATCAAAAACAACCTTCTTTAATATTAATTCCTTTTCTTAGATATTTATTTACTTATATAGTTATCTATCAGATTTGAAATTCTTTCAAAGTGTTTAAATTCATAAATACATATTTCAAGTTTTTCTTTAATGTATTTATTCATGTTGTTTGCAGAGTAGGCTTGTTTGCTGAAGCCAGCTCGTTAAATAGTTTCGCTCCGTACCATTTCTCTCTACCGCGCCTTTGAAATCAACTAAAACATTTAATTTATCGATTCAAAATATCTCGATCATTTCGGGAATGTTTTCGTTTTGTCTAGTTTCTCTTTTTACGACGTCCTCGTTTTAAAAGCAAAACTTTTTCCAGCTCAACTCATGAGCTCACCAAATACAAGCTGAAATAAAAAAAGAAAACAAATGACAAAGTACGTCTGCTATGATTTTGCAATTTTAGAAGCCAGTTTACACTAAACTTATTAAAAAAAACAGATGAATGGAAATTTTTCGTTCAATCTGTTTGATTATGAAATATTTTTCGATATTACGGTTCAATGCTTTTGTTTGATGTTTAATTTCGAGCGATTTTATCATCTTTCATTTATCTTTGAATTCAAAGTCTGTTCATTAGTTTAATTGGTGGTTTATAATAAAGATCTTTGGTAGAACAGTTTAAAGTATAATAAACCATTAGAAGGCGAATATAAATTTGTCGTAGAAAGCAATCTGATTCGCCACAAAGACCATTAAATTACAAAGTTCAATGTGAAAGTTAAGGGTTTCTATTCCAAGAATACCGAGTCCAAATTACGAAACTGAGTTCTCCGGTGAAAATCCTCATTATCTAAGTTGGCGTTTGCCACAAAGCTGCGTTTGGTAGTCTTGACTGTCCTCTGTACAAACTTTCATTTAGCCAGTCTCTATTTTAATTATAATAACTATGTTATTTTGTTTTGAGTTGCAAGAAAAATTCGTCCAGAGATTAGTTTAGACGTGACTATTGTTTTGTTTAAAAAAATCGATATGCTTTATTATGTCTAGTTTCGTTTTGTTAATATTTATTTGCAAGCTATTCTACAAACATGTATTTATGTAAAGACACGCTCGCTAAATGATAAAGTACCTATAATTGCGTCGAGGTTTTAAAAATATGGCTTGGTACGTTGCAAACATTTGCGTCCCGTCAGCTTTTCCATAGTTTATAATAATAAGTCCGCTCTTACTTGCTCTTGAATATTTTATACGTCAGCCGTGAAGTAGGGAGGGGGTCTTGTAATATATGATACCAGTTTATATACCCGTATTTGGTGGAGGTTTCGTGAGAAGGCGAAAGAATAGTAACCTTTTTCTAAACGGAATGGCTTGAATAACATTTTATTTAAAAAAAAAGTCTTGTTGTATTCGTAAGTAAGTATCACAGTTACGAATATAATTATACAAATAAGACTCTTTTAAATGCAAATGCAGCCCAGTTACGTAGTTTCTTTAATATACCTATACCAGTAGGTACATTACTAAATCGATACTCGTATCTCAAAATAAATTTTTCGTAAAAACTGATTAAAATTTCGCAAAGCCACATTATTGCAAGATAAAAGATAAAAAGAAAAACACTTAAGAAATTAAAAGAGCGTTCTTATAGACGAACAAATAGTTTCATGGCAATAGCTATTTAGTGTTCACTCCAGCCTGACATCCGCTAAGGTCTCACAGCTCATCGAGCACAGAAAGTGAGGCGGTACATACAGGTCCTTTACAATGTTAGACACAACTGGCTAGACACCACTAACGACTTCACAAAGATATTGCTCTCTTTATGTACGTCAATTCTACAGAAAGTTCATGTTAAGATCTTCAAAGCTATACTTATTAGTCGTGTTGGATTACAATTGAAGTTCAGATTTATTAGAATTAGCTAGATTCTCAACTGTTTTTAATTTCTAGGCTTTTTTTGATATAATTTCGAATGACGTTAAATAATAAAAAAACAAAAGTTTAATAGTTCGCATACATAAGGCATCATAATTGAATCATAAATGAATTTTAAAGATGTATTTGAAATTATATACTTTGAGAATTTTATATATGTAAAATAAACTTTAATTTTTATAATTATTATGTAATCATCCACACCAGACAGCTGGTACCTAAGTATAGCGTGATGCTTCACATTCATATATCCACGCAAAATGGCGAGTTCAGGTGTTGTTCAACAGAATGCATTAATTAAGATCACTGTAAAAACCTCTAACAAGCTTTCGGGCTCACCCTATGCTCACTAATTAACTCCCTTTCTTCATGCCCGAGGGCTTTCAACTACAAATTCTTACTCCCATCATACCACGACTTTCCAAAATTACTCTTAACTTAGTTGTCTAGTGAAATGAATTTCGTACAGCTTTCCCAACGTTATTTTCGACAGAGCTATAATACCAACTGCAGCATATCTAACTACAACACATTTGTTATACTGGCCTTTGTTCTGCGTTTCGTTTAGAAGCTGAAAATTACTTTTTGTGATTAAAAATTCTGAACGTGTGTTTTTAAGAAAAGGTCGACAATTACAAAGTAGAGATGGAGATAACCTGTGGAGATAACTGATTTCCTATCTCAAAAGATCAATCGTGATAAAATCATAAGTTACAAGGTCTCTTTTGATGAGAATCTCACACGTGTAGCAAACTACTACGGCGTAGCAACATTGTAGCAGTAATACCGCAGCAACAGAAAATAAAATGATAGTCGGCACATATTTCTTACAAATTATCTCCTCCATCTGTGAAAATCTCAGGCCAAAAAAGGTTTGTCCGACAAAGGTAACCCTTGAAGGTAATACTTGAGTGGGCAGTGAGCATACGTCGTTTGAGCAAACTCCCAGTGTCATTATAAAATACGGGCCGCAACGTGGATTCACTTTGAGAAATGGAGGGCGGACTTTAGAACACCTGAGCCTCGAACGCCGCGCTACGAAACTTACTCTCCAAATGGATGAAGATGCTCTTACTATAAGAACTCGAGTAAAAGCTATTTTTTTTATATTGTTAAGTACTTTATGTTATGAGTCATGTTATAGTAGCGTATCTACTATCTAATTACGCTATACAATTTACGAATCAATTTGATTTGTAGTTCATCCAATAATTTACTATTATGTTGGTTTATTTATGTCTAGATAAAATATCGAAAACATTGACGGTGGAGCTTTGTTTCCGAGCGCATAGCGTCTGATAAACTTGTGTTCGATATTTCAAAATTAATTGTTTGCTTCGTTGCTTTGGAGCTAAGAGCCCTATTTATGATAGTTAGTACTTTAATGCCGCAAGGCACTTTTAATAAGGTCACAGGTGCTTGGTGCTTGCAATTAATTTTAATCTAGTAAGTACACTTACCGCTTTACAGGGAAAGAATCCAGCTAAGTTTCCCCCAAGTTTAAATCTTTATAAATCCCGCGCTATGCTATGCGTTTGCCAACTTTGGCAATAGGGTTTATGTAAAGTTACTTTTTTATATTTCAAAAGAATGATGGCGAGGCGTTGCTGGATAGAGATTTACTGGTGCCTTAAAGAATGTGTAATCACTTACTGTAGCTTGGATGAAATATGTGTTTTTACCTACTTACCTTTTTATATTACTAAGGAGGTATATGTTTAAGGTGTGAGGTAGTTAGTTCTTAAGTTGGTAGCAAAAAACGTTTCAAAATGCTTAGAGAAACAAAATTTCGCAAATTAATTAAAAGATTTAAAAGTAAACACAAACGAATATACAAGGCGGAAACTAATTACTTAATAATCGGATTGTAACGAAATGAATAAACACTTCTGAATCTACTCGTAATTTCCTAAAAAAAATGAAAATATCTCGTTTGAGTTTCTCCAAGTTTTTCCTACTACATTCACGTGCCGAAAAAAAAGAAATAATTAGATCGTTAACGAGTGAGTGAGTCCGCACTCGAGCTGAGACCCGGTTCCTCAACATTTATCATAGTGTGCGAACAACAAGGAAAATATCATAACATACATTGCGCACCTTCTATTAGTGTAAAGAGAGACGAGGGATGGGTACCTTTGAGTTAATGGGGCTTTATATTACTGCGATTATCTACTACTAGATTCAATTTAATGAGACAAGTGATACATTATTAATAAATATTTTTTCATGCACGAGTACTGATTAAAAAAAAATGACTTGTCTATACATATGTATTAAAAATAAATATGTATTTACAAAAAGGATCCTTTATTTAGCAAGATAAAGCGAGCTAATAAGTACGTTTTCATTGAATCAGTGTTCGTACCGTTCGTGTATCGCGGTGTTATAAATCCGCCGGCCCTCACCCCCACGACACGTGCGCGATTTTTTACGTCCTTTTGAATCTCACAGAGGAGAATAGCGTAATATGTTTCGATTACTGTTGCTCGTGCCCGAGTCGAATTGAAAAATGCGTCTACATTCCATACTTCCTACTCCCGTTTTCCTTTTTTGACGGGGTTGTTATTTGCTCTTTACCTTTGTACGGTTGATACAATTACCCACTCCCAGTGAAATAAAAAATTAAATTGTCATTTGTAAATATGGCTTTCGCTTTGAGCGAGCGAAACGTTTTTACGCTTTTAGTCCACTCGTACTGCATTACCATATAGGTTCAATTTGGGGAGATTAATTAACTATGTTGTTATGCATTTCCATTTAAAATCACTCACTAATTACTGTATGGGAGTTTATAAAATTAACATAAATAGATTAATTGTTGCGCTAAACCAAATACCTACTAATTTAAATGGTACTAATTTATATTGATAACGCTTTTAATAGAATTATCAATTTTTCAAAAACAGACGAATATTTATTTTATAATATTTTAACGTTATAAGTAATCAAGTCAACGTACTCGTAAACATTATGAAATAAAATCAGCAGGTACACATACACATTAGATAAAGTTTGAATGCAAATGCAATGCAATTGAGCGTCGAATTTATTGTCTTGGGTATTTGTAGGTATACTACGTCAGAATAATACTCTTCTCCGTTGAGACGTAACTAACGTGGCTTTGAGCTGTGACCTCATCTTCTAGGGCTGTCTTTTATGTCTTAAGCGAGGTATAACTATAGTAGTACATTTTTCATGTATTAAGTCGCTTTTAGGGGCGAGTAAAATAGTTTATTGCCTTTTTGTCCACTGAACACTTAAAACAAAAAAAAATGTTCATCTTCAACGTCTAAACTATCTCACAATAATCATTGGACCCTAAAACCTTGCGTAAAGTGGATTATATGCCACAGTTAAACATCTAAATAAATGTATAAATAAAAAAAAATCATCCCGCATCATTAGGAAGAAATATATTTAGATGCTGTAAGTGTCCAACCCTACCTTAAAAAGGATTTCAAAGTAACAACGTGCCTTTGACGTGACGATAGTTAGCGGTTTGGTTACACTTTAAGGATATTGCTGCCTTAAGTATGTTTAAGACTTTTGGTTGCATAAAATATGCATTAATTTTTATGTAATGGGTGACGTGATTACTTGACATAAATTAGGAACGTGTAGAGACCAGAATTTTATTATAAGAGCTTAAGATTTTTCATGTATTGACTAGTTTTTAAGAATACTAAAACTATCTACTAAGTAGGTACTTTTAAGTTAATAAATATGCCACGAAGAAAATAGTCTTTACAAAAACATTTTTTCAATTATTTGAACTAAAATTTGTAGTTAAATTAAAAGCAATATTGTACTTCAATAATTAAAAACAAATAAAACAGCTGGTTAATTTAGTATTACAAACTTGTTTGGCCAGACTATGGGAATTGCAGGAGGCGTCAAAGGCAGGGTTTATCTTGGACACCGCAGTTACGCAAACAGCCAGATAGATCGATAAATCATTCTCCTATTCTAGTATAAAGCTAGGTACTCGGAAACACCAAGCCACCATTAGTCAGCTAGTTCGTGCCTTCACGTAGAGTCCAAGTTCTAGAGATATACCTATAGATTGCGTCATATTCGAATACGATCGGCCTTTATTAACGGTATCATAAACTACGGATTTGATGATCATAGCTGCAGTAACGTTACAATGTAACTAACTACATCTTTTCATTCAAATTGTCAGGTAATAAATAACTTAAATTATGGTGTATTATAATGTTATGAAATGAATAGTGAATGCTTTGTTGAAGCTGTCATGGTTGAATGGTGAAATACAAGATTTTTAAAAGCCAAATAAAATGAAAACTACTTTTTTATCGACGGTTTGTCTTTAACTTTTAAATTAAATGACCCAATTAATCCCGACACTTAAATAAAACGTGTCAGAGAAAGTCAAATAAGATAACATTTTCTCAATCGATTAAGCATATTAATATACATGTGTACATTGAAAAACGGAACCCAGTTTACAAATCAGAAGATCAATGGAGCTATTAACGGGTAATCCCAAAGGTTCGCACATCATTAGATTGATTAGACTACGCCTCAACACTTGCCCTTACCCTGGTTAAATAACGCTACAAATGCCACTCACTTGCTGATAGGAAATTGGCTTTAAGTGTTTAGATTTTTAAATCGATTTTACTTTACACACCAAAAAACCCAAAACGATATCCGAAAAAAGCAAAAGGTACAAAAAGAAATCAGTACGATTGAATATAGGTAAAGGTAGAGTCCTTTTCACGAAAGAAGTCCCCTAGCCGCGGCGCTGTATTTCATGTCAAAATTGATAATGTTGCCATTTATGAGTACAACATCTACCTATATTATGTTTAGTTCATTTGTAAATTATTAAATAATATTATTTCCTGCATATTTCGACTGTTCTGGTCATTCCATGAGTAGGTTGGTATATATTTTGATAAAAATGTCTACTTAGCTATATTTCTGTTATGTAAAAAGTGTATTTTTATTAAGATATAAGTAAGGGGTTTTCTAACTACTATCAGGGAAAAGGTCAGAAAATAGGGAAAATAGACCTGTCAAATTTAGTTCCAAAAATATCCGGGGGACTTCTTTCGTGAAAAGCACTCTAAACTAAACATAGCCCCTATTTTATTTTTAATTTGCCTTAAAAAACAAATGAAGAATATCCTGTAAAAAAAGTACCAAGAAAAAGAGATTTTATAAAAGGTTTAAAACATGAAAAAGCAATATCAGCTATTCAAATCTGCCATTATCACACCACTTTCGCACGAATGAAGGGGTTTCCATGCCGTATTAGCTACTTCGATGACTTTTCATTTGCACGATGAAATGCTTGAAACGGGAAAAAGCTGGCCAGTAAATTCCATCGCTTTATCAAAATATATCAGCGGTCTATTTTGTTTAATGTGCAATTATTGTACACTATCTTTATTGTTTTTGATATTTTTCCATTTTTTCAATAAATGTTCAAAATGTGCAAAGTCGAGGTAAAAATAATTTCATAGTGCTCCAAACCAAACAAAACACGATCGATGTTGAGTGCACGTATACAGTTTTCCATGACACTCCATCCACTCACAATCTACGTGCATAGTTGATTCTGATGTAAACGTATTCAAACATATTCGAGTATTTGTTCTAGTGCTGTCTGAAGTGGTATGGATAAGTCGATTTGAATTTCCAGCGGCCATGTTTATTCTGTCATCGGCTAGACCAGTTATCACGCAAGCTGTCACACATGTGTCATCATGGCTGCCACCGGATATTGGGACATGCTGGCTAAATTGGTTTCAATCACGGAAGCATGTGGATTAGGACGTTGATTGATTATTTGAAGGTAATAGATTGACGTAGAGATGAAACTAGCCACCAGCCTCCTCTCTTACCAGCCCCTTTTATGCGACTAAAATAACGTAACTTGCTTTCCCCTTATTGCCGCTATTCATGTGAGCTACCTTTCCTGTCGTTTTGATGAAGGTTTACCACGGCGCGTCGCATAAAGTGGAATGAAAAATAATATTTGATGTAAGTATAGAACGCTATCGTGTAGGTACCAAAAACCGAAAGACCTTCGGGTCCCAATTTTGTAAGCGCATTTAAAATATTCAAGAAAATAATGAGATCTTTTACTTTGCGTTCAGATTTGAGACCACTTCGAGTCACAACTCATTATCTACTTCATTTCCAGTTCCGTTAATCTTCGTTTTGGTGAGAGTTACTTGAAAAATCCATTACCAAGAGGCAGGAGCAATGTCTCATTATAAATTAACGATCAATTGGCATGTAGCTCGGTGACCCAAGGCCCCGGGGGAAATCATGCGGCGGAGAATGCGACCACTGTATTAGAATAGAATATAATACTTCTACACGTACACGTGTGTTTCTATTACATATTACGTATTCTGATATAGGTCTTTCATATCATTTCGCACTTTTGACTCCTGCGTCTGATTGTCTTTGTATTAGTTTGTAACTATATATGAAAATTAACGAATAACGATTAATTTTATAATGGTTCATATAAACAAGTGTGGTCTCAGTTGAGTGTAATAAGTGTAATGTAATTATGTATTAATCTTATGTAATTATGTATAACGATTTGATGTATTATTTGCATAGATGATCATTAGGTACATGTTCTATTTGTCTGTCCTATTACTACCTACAGCGCGATGTGTATAATATAAAAGCATTTCTGTTTCTATTGCATCGTATTCATTGCATTCAAAGAAACTACCTACCCAGATATCATGTTGATATTGTATCTGAAATCTATTTGCTTGAATCAGATCAGTACCTAGATATGAACACGCATTGCGGATATCAAAGATAGCAATCTATCTTCGCAAGTGCAGTTTATTGGCATTCAATAGCGTTATTCCAGACACTATCTCGATCACATTTGGATATTAGGCCGATTAATTAATTAACGTTCGTACTGGACCGAAACCGATTACTTATCACAATACCGATTTTCTCGCCGGGATTTGTTAGTTTAACGGGTTACTGGTATTATGGAAACAATTAATTTGGATGATGCACTTAATGTTGAGTGATCCGAATCTTCAATTAGTATTGCGAGAGGGGATTAATGCGGTGCATTAGTTTCATGTTATAATATTCGAGTTTTGCGCGAATGCTAATCAGGAAAATACGGGTGAATAAATAATTGGATCATTAAATGTAATGTACTTACATGATGTATGATATCTGTAGCAGCGTAGAAACTCTCGTGTGGATCTGGCCTCTTCATCATGTAGGGTCGAGGGAATTCTGGGTCTTCGCATATTTCTAAAACAAAAGAAAATCATTAGTTACATTTTTCGACGTGCTTCAATAAAATTTTCTAAACAACGTCCAGTACAATGTAATAAAGTAGTGTGGCCCGCGCTGTCCGACTTTTCATTTTTAGAAAGTTACGCTTTAAAGTTTGATATTGTTTCCGTTACTGTTGGCCTAGTTCTGAATCAAATTATTTTGCTTCAGTAGAGTTGTTCGTGGCGATCGATAAGCTTTAATTTTAAATGAGGTTTTAAGAAAGAATGTTTCATGTTTTCATTTTTTAAATTATAATGTGTACATTGTGAGTCTACCTAGACATGTTCACATTTTTCATACACATATACTATGGTATGGAGCTCGTATAGGTGTACCCGATATTTTAACGCATTCAAAATAACGAATCTTTTCAACGTGAATACTTCACAGCTATCAAAACAGAATGAATATGTACAAGAAGAGCATCAAACGGCTTTGGTGCTCAATTTTGTATAGCACATTTCCTTGGTGGAAGCCGGGCCATTATCCTGAGTCAGGGCGCATCATCTTTTCAATATGGCGTCGGAACAATGGCGCGCTTTCGGCGCTGACGTCCGGTCCACGTAACGATCTGGACTATATACAGCCAGGTGCAGAGAAGGTCATTAACATTAACCCTGCATTAAGTAAATAAAGGTTCGTTCAACCTAGAACTGACACTGCAAAAAACGAAAGAAGACGACTCGTTGTTTATTGGATAATTAACTCTTAAGTGTTTAGTTTTACAGGCATATGAAACAAGCTCATATATAAAGAGCAGTTTATAGTTATTTATAAAAGCTTTTAGCGTGTTGTGAATTTGGGGGAGTGCACTAATAGATAGAACGGATTGTACGTACAGCCAGAGCTCTGTCAAATAGGCTTTACGTCAACAGTGACTAGGCTAATTTAATAGATCATTTCACATTCCTCGAAACTACGCACGAATTATCTATCTAACTGCTAACCTACTCAAAGGATTAAAGTACACACACAGGTACTAAATACTGGGAGCCCAATCAATAAACTGTCGGGAAGAAGTTCTTTCAATTCGCACATTTGCTAGTTTCCCACAAAGTAAATGTGGGAAACTAGCAAATGTGCGAATGTTTGTACTTACTTGGTCTGAAATGCCAGTTAACTATTAGTCGTAATAGTAGGTTCAAGCCCTTTATAGTAGGTTACCTACCTTACTATAAAGGGCTTGATTTTGTCATTTTGTTGTAGTTTCATTGATCTTTGTCTACCCCGATGGGAGAGAGGCGTAACATGACAGATATGTAAGGATGTCCTCGTATGTTAGTGGTCATTATTATATAGGCTAGAGACATACATACTGACTTGTAATACAATTCAACTGACTGCCTACCTATCACGTTTTATGGGTTGTAGCCTGGTGACAGACGGAGTTTCTTACGTTTCGAGTTTCAGCACGGAACCCTACAAAAAACCATTGCTGAAGAATATTTTCATTTCCACGATTTTTGTCTCGCGTCCAATCGCAATAAATTGGAACGGTGGCAAATCCTCTTTATTTTCAAATACCATTTCCTCTTTGCTTCCTCATAAATTCGATTGGTATATGAGTCCGGGAAAAATACTTACCTGAGCTTGGTACAGTATTAAATGAACACAAATTAAAAGGTCAGAATACAACGAGATTGTCCAGTTCACCCTTACAATCGAATTATTCCGGATAAGTAGGTAATTTTACTCAGTATTGCTACTTTGATCTACCTACCTTTATTTAATTAATATTGAATTTTGATTGTTCAATTTATTATTCCGGGTAAACGACAATTTGGTGCTCCTTTTTATAACATGAAAGCATTATATAGATGTACTTCGAAATACTAAATTGTATTTCGAACGTACTCGTACGTATTTCAAAGAAACATCATATCTTTACGTTATAATGCTCTACATGGATGAAATAATGTCTGCGAGTACAGTTACATACACGTGCGAAAGCACCTTTCGACACATTTATCGAAACCGGGTCATAAATTTACAATTTCTCCTTGCAAAATATTTTAAAGTGGTGCAGTCAGGTCTCGTTATTGCAGTCATTAGGGCGTTTCGGAATTTCGTTTTGCAGTATTCGATCGACGGTACTGTACCCGCTGGTAGCTTAGAAAGTAGAAGTAACAATCTAGAGGCAAGTGCACTCGAGAAGCTAACGAGTGCAGTGGAGTGGCGAGTCGAGTGTCGTGGCAAGCTAACTAGCGCCAGTCGGAAAAAACACGGTTCTTACCGCAAAGACGCAGTCGGCTTAAGACAGAAGCTTCCAGCGGGTTGGGATTCACTACCTTATTATAGGTGTTGCCATTCTAAGTTTATAATAAGTGTATTTGTAATTATTTTTTTCGTATATTCTTTCTGTTAGACGCTTGATATGAAATCTTTGCAATTTCAATAGTTCAAGTGGAATCGCGCCTCAACTGCTACTAGTAGGTACAAAAGTGATATCTACTATTTCAATTACTAAACTCAAAGCACTGGCTCATTATTATTTTACTAAAAGCAATGCATTTGTATTTCCCCCATCATGTCAAATGTATTTTTAAGCCCCGATACTAAAACAGTACCGACATTGTTCCAACCCTTTAACAAAGATTCTATCATGTTTCCAAAATCGATAAACAAAAGCCGATTACCTGGCAGGTACCCCTGTTCCCATCAATATTTTAAGCTTTACAAAAGCGGGTTCGATCATACAAAACAAACTTCACCCTCTAATTAGAGAGATTGGTCACGTGTCTGTTTGAAGTACATAATACCTACCTGTGCTCGTTGCGAAAAAAAATTTTAATATCTGCTAACAACCCGCCACTAGCTCAGTCTCATCCCGGTGAATAGAGGGATCAACCCTTGTTTGCGAAACAAAAAAAGCCCACAGTAGTTGTTGATTTGGACGAGAAGCATTGTTTACAATTAGGGTCTGTCGGTCTGCCGGCCACCCCTATGGATTAACCAACCATCCCTTCATAAAAGGTAAAATTTCACTCTCAACGTTTTATATCTATTTTTTACTTATTGGTCAGGTAATACTCGGTATTGTGATGAGGGGGGACTTTTCTGCAAATACCTCAGACAAATTAAACGCAAATATCGAGTGGAATTTTCGACGAGCTTAGCTGTTATAATTAGTAAATAGAGCTCTAACTGTGTTTTCATCATTATCTATTTAATAACTTGAGTAGGTTGGCGTATCTTTCAAGTACCTATCTATCGCTATACAAACACACCTACTCGCTAAAACGGATTAAGGAAAGAAACAAGCTTTTAAAATAATACCTACCCACTTCACTGCCTCTTCACAAAATCGGTAGATAATTAATCCTTTTTTGTAAAGATTTTCAACAATGGTGCTGTTGTAGGAGGAAATACTTACCATTGTATTCGTTCTGATCGTGGGTTTCACGTTTGTCCCGCCGGCCCAAGGTCTCTCGCCAAATGTTATACGGCTCCCTATAATCCTCATCGACGACCGCCGGCCTGGGGACCAAACAACTTTGTTATTAACATGAAAACCGTATTTAACTCGACCTTCGCTCTAACTTTGTTCGAACGATCAACAACAAGAACAATATAGATGCCTATTAAGTAGACAGATTTGTCATTAAATTATTTTACAATAAATTGGAGATACCTACCTTAGCATGTGTATCGGTGGACAGTTGGCTAGAGCTAAAGCAAGTCGCGGAGCTCTGCGGTTGTTTCTGGAACTGGAGCTGTGACGTAACGACGGGCAGAAAGGTTTCTTCAGCATGTTCGGTATGCGACGACGAGTGCGCTTCATGACCACCACCGCTGCAGCAGCTATGAACGCCCCGCCGCCCACCAGCGCGCCACAAGCCAGCCCCAAAGACACACGCAGCGATGAATTCCTCTTCTTTCGCGATGAAGGTGGCGTGTCTGTTCTATAATAGTCCTCCAGAAACTCTGCCGACGCATTCACCACAGTGTGAACTGCGAACAATTACATAATTGTAGACGCCAAGTAGACACATTCGGGCTTTTACAACTAATAATGAATACTAACGAGAAAGTCTCTCTTATCTTTTGATAAAACTTTTACTATATACCTAAGTAATGTATTGGTTTTTAAATGGTACTGTGAATGGTCGCTACCTACTAAGTGCATGATAAACATGTTAATTTATATGTCAGATGGATTTATAAAAGTGACTTAATGGAATTCTTTGTTGAAAAACAATAGACGAAGCTAATAGATTTTTCTGTGGTCATGACTTTACTGATAGCTTGATAATCCATATATTGAAAGAGGACAAGCGCGTTGCGACCCACTAAGACAATGCGATGAAATGAATAGGTGTCGGGAACAGAGCTAATTGTTGAATCACAATGGAAATAGAACTTGGAGGTATCACTCGGCGAGCTGAGGTTAAGCCCTGACACCTTAACTGGGACTAACGAAGTTTCCTTCACACGGACTGTTTTGTAGGGATAAGCGAAGTTGAGGTACAAAGTGGGACGGTTCACTTTATGTTTGTTTTGTTATAGAAGCAGAAGGTTTGCTTCCCAGACGGTGGTTTGTGGGAGACAACAACAGATGAGGTTAGCGCAAGTAGCTCAATTCTTGGTTTCTGATCTATTGTTTTATTTTTGACGCCTTTATACTATATCCTTTAATGGAAATATATAGGTAGGTACTTTTAGATATTAGTCGGTATTTTTTCAGTATCTAGATGTTTGGAAGAGGAAAGGTAATGTAGCAAACACGGCAAACGTAAACATGTATTCGGGACGGTGTTTTGTGGTAGCGTGAGCTTTGACTCTATATTAGGCTTATCAAAGGGAGTGGTTGCCGCAAGCCGACCGACGACCGCTACTTCAGGCCGAGCTTAGCTTAATATAAACTGCCGAAACTAGGTCTCAGCTAGACTGAGGTGTCAGAATGGCAAAGTGCCAGTGTAATAGCATAGGTAATAGTGAGGTGCTGCCAACGCTCACTTCATTCCGAGATAATTTCTGCATATGCGACATTTGGAGAATCAATCAGTAAGTAAATTAGTAATCTAACATCATCCTTCGCAACCTATCTCCGTAAATATAAATAAAATCTCTCCCCTTCAGAACTTTTAATATAAAACACTTTGGAAACCCAATCGATTCATGGTAATGTGTTCTATATTCTATTCATGCACGAACCCCTTAAAATGATTCGATAAGCAGCTTCTGCGCAAATTGAAATTTACCTTATAAAATTAGGCCGAACGGAGGCCAAACATATTTTGCCGGGGATTTCCAGCAAGGTTTTCAATACACTAAGCAAATATGCCTTAGGGCAGCATTTACTTACGTGAACGAAAGCAGAATGTCCCAAAAGTTTACCCACAAAGTCAACTAATCTCGGATTTTGTACCAAACTTATAAAAGCGACCTGTGTGCCGGCTTTGTATGGGATCGGATTTACCGCATGAGTAAAACTGCTGTGTCATACGATTCATAAAGTGTTTTATTGTATTTAAACAGGTGCGGAACTGTTATTTCAAATGCATATGGACTAGATAAGAGGTGGAGAGGTGTAAGTAATATCTAAACGTAGGTGCAGAGGAATTTTGTAATGCCCCGGAAGTACTTATCTACACGGGCCACGGTGTTCCTTTTCGGCGGATTAAATTTTCACGTGTTTTCGTGAAATTTTATCAGTAAAAAGAATGATCAAATTTCCATTTTTTCTAATTAAATTTTCTTATATATAGAAGTATTACTTACAATTCACCTATATCGGTTAGATAAGATAGAAATCCTATTAGCAATTTCAAACAGTTTCAAAGAAACCGCGAAACTAAAAGATGAAGAACATTTCAAAAGTAAGATAATATTTTTTATTCTCCGACCGGGACGTATTGCAACGGAGTTACTTATATTGCGCCTAAAGGGATACAGAGAATGTTTTCGGTACTGAGCTAAATCTGATTGTACATAAGTCCGTCGGATGTCTAAAGCAGCTGGCAGGAAAACCACGTGATCTACTAAGCTATTCTGAACATGAGTTCGTTGCCCCGTCAAAGGTTAAGGGGAAGTTCAGCTGGCTTAACCCTATGACGTGTTTGAGGTTTACCATCGGAGCTACAAGGTTCACTTTTGTGCGTAGTTCTCATCACCAAAAAACACACTTAACTAAAAACTTTAATTAAATATTCAAGTAGGTAGTTTGGTACAACATTCTTAGAAAAGAGAAGCCAAGAAATCTTATAAAATGTACTTAAGTAAAATAACTCAACAAGCATCAAAATAGCGAGCGAGATTCTTTCCGAAATAGGAAATGCCGGCTGAAATGTGGCAAATTTCTTGCGCAAGTATTCAGAAAAATGCCTAATTAAATTAAAAACAAGAAGGTTAAAATGTAAAATATTGCGTGGTCGGTAATAATAGTATTCCTTCAGTTTCTGTCTGACTAACCTAATTAAACTGCGCAACCGAGTTTCCTTCATAAAACTTTGAAGTTGGATTTTTATTTTCTACCTCTATGATGGTAGATGTGTGTATTTTTAACAAAACAAAAATAACATAGGGAGTACAATATCATAAAATCAGATAATAGATACTTTTTGAAATTCGTAAGATTTCTATTGGCCACGTTAACAATGAAATATTTGAATAAGTACCTACGTTGCTAGGCGGGTCCATTGTATACTAACATAAAAGAATCGGGGAGGGATTTATTCCCTGGGTGATTATCTGGAGCGATAAAGCTATGCTAGCTGTTTAATTACTATGGTTTCACATTCTTTAACTATTAGGGTTTCTTATAAAACGATGAGTCAACTTTCCACTCGAACGCCTAAAACCGAATAATAATTATAATCCATGCAAGTATTATCGCATTATCACCAGGTAGCAAACAAGTTTAGAGGAAAAAATCTTGTTAAAGATATATTCAACTAATCTTCAGAGAAATTATGTAAAATATATCTAAAAGGAGCTCGGTAGCCGAGGTGTAAATAACAAAATTATGTAAATTCAATTTTATTCGTCAAAGTTTCATAGATGAAATTCTTACGAAACGGTTTAGCGGCTGGTCGGGGACGATGGGGTAATTCTATTGATTGTCGTGGTACAGGCGCTACCGGCGCACCGTCCCATTCAAATTCAATAATAGAGGTCCAATCTGTGATGTTTAAAAGGTTACACGAATTACGTGGTATCAATTGCGTTAAGATTTATTAGAATACCATAGATTGGCTTTAAAATCAAAAGTTAGCGATACTTTTGATTTTAAAGCCAATCTATGGTATTCTAAAAAGGTATTTGGATTGTAACGATTTGGTACGTAAAGAATTCTATTATTTTTGATTTAATAGAACTTTTATCAGTACCTACTGCTCAATAGTTTAAAATGTTTACAATTGTATCGCAGCAACAATATTTTATTTTTTCAGTCCGTCACAAATTTTGGTTAATAGGATAGTCAAGAGAATGTTCCTAATATACTTAGTTTTAAAATGTCTAGCGCATCACATTCTGAGCTGAAAGTGAAAGTTGTCCATTTAACGCGGCGCGATTTATCACATAAGAGGCGATTTCCTCAAAAGCGCTTTGGATTAATTTAGAGGAAGATAAAATTTGTGAAACAGCCTGAGGTTCATGGGTACTTGGTATGACAGCGAGGTAGCCTACGGGCTTGAATCGCATTTGTCCATTCTTTGTAGCTCTAGCAGATGGCAGAAAGGGTGACGGTGGTGACGGTAAAATGATTCGATCAGCCATATTTGAAATCCAATCCTCAAACTTATTTAGCCAAGCAGATCTTATTTAAACGTGTAAATCTTTGCTCCCGAATAACATTTAAAGTACAATATAGAGGAAAGGACCCACAAAAATATTTGTTTACTGTTTATCAAAATGTTTCAGTTCGATGTAATCCGGAGGAAGAAAAAGTATATTTATATCTACTTATTTAATTATGTATTTCCTTGTTATTATAATTTCACGAAAGTAAACAAGCAGATTAAACTTGTTATTGTCTAGTAAAGTAAACAAGGAAAATGAGCGAACGTCTTACCGGATTTAAAGGTGATTTCACTGATGAGAATCCATTCGTGTTGGAACTTTAGTTTAATGGAGAGATGTTTGGCAGTGCGGTTCTGTAGGTCAATGTGGACCACGCGGGCGTGTTCCGAAACACGGTCCTGCTTCGGCTCGTACGAAATGTAGTCCTCCTGCCACCGCTCCCCTTCCAGAGAGAAATACACCTCCGCCTCTTTGAATAGCTGCCACGGAAAGCAATTTAATTAACTTCTAACACAATTTGAATATGGAATGTACTTGACAGGCTATTCAGATGCTTTTTTGTTTTTATTCAGATTTTTTTTTAAGCATTTTATTTTGCAAGCGGCCAGTGATAAAAGGTCAAAATGTTTTTAATTTTTGATTGCAAACTCCTTTCTTAAAAAATACTTTTGTAAAACGACCGAGAACCAAAAAGTTTACGTACCTGAACGTCTTTAGTAAACATATTGTTCGTGTGTATGTCGACATGTGTGAAGATCCTTGTGTCAGTGAAATTGAATGTTAATTCAACTTCATCATTGATTAGCATGGACTTGTTCCAGCCCACCCAACGGGTGCCTATAATCATACATTGTGTTAAGTGGAGACACAAGAAAAGTCAATGGGTTTTGCTTTATGAGTAAGAATCATTAGAAAAATGTTTATAGGAATGAACTTGCCTCTAGTATCAGACGGATCCGGTAACTCAAAGTCATTAGGCCCTGTAAGTGAGTCAGTGATCTGCCCAAGGCCTCCTAGAAGACGGCCGTCGCGTATAACGCCGTCATACGACATGTCCTCGAACCTGGCCCCCCCGGTCATCGCTTGCATATCCCCCCCTTTTGGCGCCGAGTACGTTATCAAAGCTTCTGCAGAAAATAAATCAACATGAACTCGGCGGCCGAGTAAACATCTCTTTCAACATGTCAAGCTCCGTTACTCGAATATTAGATAAAGTACGACAGATTTTAGAGTTCAACAGTCGCCAATGCACATTTCGCTTCGCAAAAACTTAAAAAGAAATCCCGGGACATCGCAAGCGAAATTTAACCTTATCCTGAAGTACATACGTTTCCATCGGCAGCCGTAGAGCTCGACGCGCATGCAGGCAGTCCGAGGATGCGCTGCGTACGGAAAAAAACGAACTTTCGACGCCACGAACGGAGCTTCGAGAGATACCTTCGTCGCCGTGTAGGTGTTCGCGTTGCCAGGAATCAACTGCCAAATGGAAATAGGATTGAAAAAACACAATAACACAAAAATGCTTTTAATGAGTTTTAAAACGAAAACTTTATTTTATTAAGGGGAAGTCTTGTTAGCTTAACCTGTTTTCATAAATTCTGAGATTACTAAAATATGCCGATAATTACTATTCCAGTATTTAATTAAGACTTGACTGTAGTGTTTGTTGGATATAATTATTGTGGACATTCCTTATTCAATTTAGTGTTTAATTTTAGATCTAATTGTAAAATGTAGCGTCGGACTACGGTGCTTTGTGGCACATAGAGCAGAAGATGCCTATTTCACTGTCCACTTTACTAGCAGAGCTCACGTCTCGAGTGACGTGGTGTTATGTTCGCTCACAGTGGGACTAATTTCATGTAAGCCGAGCGCCTTTGCAAACTGAGCTTACGTTCTAACCCCTATTTACAATACGAGCTACAGTCAAGTTTAGTTCCCAACAGCACTGTAGCACTTACCTACACTACAAAATGATGCTATGCTCTTTTTTTTTCTATTTCTTTGCGAACTCAAAGCTTTGTAATGTTCGATACTTTGAAGTCGTTCCTACTCACCCGCGTCCCGTTGAAGTCTTTATATTTAACCCATCGATTAAGTGCCTCGCGCCAGTACTCCAGGCCGTAGCTCTCCACGAACTCCACGCCCACTGAGTTGGCAAATCTGCCTTGAGACTCGGTGGCCGTGATGAGGTACTCGTCTCGCAGATTGATCTCCAAATACTGCCGACTGTTGGGCAGGATGAGCCCGTTAGGACACCACGCCCCGCCACGGATCTCCGTCCTTATCCTGCACCACAAACAAATTGCAACCGAACCATTAATTATTTATCGAAGATACCAATATTAAGCACAATAATTGTGGATTAAACCAAGGCGCAACGGAGAGAATTACAAAATAATATCCTTGTCCTGTTCCGTTCATTGAGCTCGATATCGGGACAGGGTAAACAACTGATAAATTCCGTAACAAATTTACAGAGAAAATGAGAAATTCGTTGCTATTAGATTGTTAAGTAGGTATACGAGTATACAAGACGTGGTCTCCGCGATTTTACCATGATTCTTTGCGGAGCTCGATTTATTCAGGCAAGTTTAAAGGTGGAGATGCAGCGGAGCGTGCTTGTGCATAAGCAAATAAAATTACGTTATAGTGTAGGCAAATAACCTGAAACATTCCAGTGTTTCGTTTGTCAACAGAAGCGGAGGTAAGTCTGGGCCGGCGGCCATTTCATTTGAATATCTCTACGGGCGATCTCATCAGTAGCTACAGCAGAACAAAGAGCGCTAAACGCTGAATTAAAGTGGCATTTGCTAAATCGCCTCTGACCCTATGTAAAGTGGCTCAGATGATAAGACTTCGGCACATCCGGCCCTACTTACATCTTGTTATCTTTTGGGAGGCAGCCCCTAAAGGCTTTTGTAGGATCACGGCTGCTACGAATTCATATGAAAATTTAATTTTCTGTTAGTGAATTTCTCAAACAAGCGTAGAGTTTTCGTTCTATTGTCTCACACTTGGCTTATGCGGGCTTAAGGCCCAGAATGTAGACCCCTCTGTTAATTGTTTGAGCTAAGTATGAGCGCTTTGCGGTTACGGGATTCACAATTATTGTAACAACTTGGCTGTATCATAGCGCTTTATTGTTGTTAAACAATAGCAGCTTCCAGTCACAGAGCGTTGAATCGATTTAGTTAACGTTTGTTACCGATCCTTGTAATTTGTTGGAGTGTGAACTGATACTTAAAGCTTTGTTATACACGTGCCTATTATCGAGGTTGCTAATTATGTCGAGGACTGCCTGTTTGGTTTTAAATAGTAATGAGAGAATGTGTCTGACCTTGAGCTGAGCGGCGACACGCTCTGGTCGTAGCTGGAGCTGGCTGATAAGGACTCGTTGGTGATGAGCCCACTCTCCATGCCCAGGGGCACCTCGCAGTTCCCCACGTCAGCTGTAACAAAGAGTTTATTGAATACTGATATTTAATACCTAACACACGCCCACCATCAACAACGTCATAAAGTTAATTCTAAAATTATTTAGGAATGCATCATTCACGCCTACTTGTGTACACAATGTAAGACAGTCTCTTGTTGAAGTAACTTACTACTCAGTCGTAATTTAATAAGCATTGCGGAAATAAGAAATCTTTATGCCTGAAGATTGAAAAGCGAAACTTGCAAATTAATTTTGTGGAAACTTTTTCCTGTGCTCGCAATGATTCGGCCACAGCCTAGAGGGTATTTTATGTATTTACACGTGCGCCATGCGGCGGTAGGTAGGCATATAGCTACGGGGGCTGCCTCCAGCCGTCCCGGACTAAACCCGAAATGTTTGTTTATTTACCTGCTTTAATAAAACGAAAATATAATACAACAAAGAAGTACAAAGGGAAAAATTCAAATTCAGTTTTTTGCGGACGGCATTATTTTATAAGCATGTTTTCTGTTACTCTCCTCGTAATCGCATTTCAAGATTCTTGAGAGGAAATGTTATTTATTTGAATTATCTATTCGACTATGTTTGGTCGTGTTTTCCTTTATCGCCTTATTTTCTTTGAAGCAGCCAATTTTAATGCGAAATATGATCTCGTTTCATTGTTAGTACCTAGCTATTTTTGTATTTTGCAGCCAATGTGTGTGTTTTAGCGTGTATCCTATTTCAAATATTCGGCGTTATTTATTGTGTACGAGTATAATATGAATTGTTTTCAGTATAGGTAGGTAGGTACTGTGTCGCCTAATCTGGCAAACATCCGTGTGAGCGATGCGCACCTAATCCAAACCACCGCGACGTGATAAATTACACACGAACAAATTACATGAAACTCGCTTGAGAAAAACAAACAATTTATTACGAAGACAAACGAGCGGGACCGCTGTCGCGAGATGATTTTAATTATAACACGATAATACCCAGTGCGGCGAGATTGATACCCGCAGTAGGTACACCAATATCACACCACGCCCGCCCGCCTCCTTTCCATGTTAATCGACTTCGGGCGATACTTCGATTATCGAAGACATCCTGTATAAACGACGGAGTCGCAAATAAACGCCCGTTTAATCTTATTTAATTTATTAGACAGATACACTAGGAAAGTTGTCAGTTGGAGGGGCGCGGCTGCTTAATGGCGATCCAAACTTTTTCCTACTTCTTCTTAGCGATCAGCCGGCGGACGTGTGATAAAACATTCCTTGACTTTCACAAAAAGGGTTGCGTCATTTAAACACAGCAATTGAGGAAATCTAGTAGAGAATTAACTCTAATTTGCAGTCACCCTCGAGGAGCGGGCTTAACTTGCTACCTCATTACATTAATTACCAGTAGCAAAGGAGAATAACTATTAAAAATTCATTGTTTTCAGCTTTCTACTAAGTTTGCTCGAATAGCATTATTAATATTTAATAATTCTGTTGAGACGCCGCGCCTAATGCTCTAATTTAAAATTCTTATGAAACTTAATATTTGAGTGGGGCAGGTCCTCCAGGGATTGTGTGCCTACTAATACATTCCCAAATTGTTGTTTATTCGCAGCTATTTGGGTTACATTGCGCCGTTTGGGCGTATTCTGTTGAGGGTGTAATATGTAGGAGCCGCAACGGACTCGGCAGTGCCGCGTGACGAGGGATTCACGTGGGCTGGTTTGGTACAGGACTAGACTTGCACGCTCAGTGGTACATAAATTTTCCGTCGGTACCGCATCGGAACCGCAGTAGCTAGAACGACCTCCGTACCTCGTACGTGTTGCGCTGCCAAATAAAACGTGGAATGAACCTAGCGGACATTTGCAGTGAACCTGAGGCCGTGGGTCCCTGGGCGCGGGACGTGGTCTCTGTCAGCCGACGAGTGCAGGTCGACATGAGTCCAGTATCATGTTGTATACCATGAAGTTATGCCGGGAGGTATCACGAGGTCACCTTTGAGGCGTGTTGCCGCAGCATTCATTATTATTTGATTAGCTAGCGTCGGTCTCGGTGGCGTGAGGAGAGTATTTCCCGCGGGCGGCGTCGAGCTTGCCCTCCTGTACACCAGGGACTATCTCTACTCCTCTTTCTGAGGTAGCCGAATCAGACGCGTAATTTCTCTTTTTGAGATAATTTAACACATTTTATTGGAGTATTTACTCGTCATTGCGCATAGTAAGTAAATGAACTGAAGTTCAGATATTTTTAAATAGTTTAAAGTAACTACATACTTAATCAAATAAATTAAGATAAAATTACTTATTGGGACAAAATAAATAGTGCTCTAATTCAAAACACGGTTTAAAACGAGCATTTCATTGAATTAGATAGGTACTTACCTTATTTGCATTTTACGTAAACTTTAACCATAGGGTTACTATACAATGTAAAATAGGCACCCTACTAATGTAAGGTAGAGAGTGCAACTGGTAACAAATGGGGGATTATTAAGAGAATGTCGTCGAGCCAAGACGCGGTTAGTTATGTGCGCGGTGAGCGTGCGCAGGCTTTGTTGTTACACCCTCTACGCTCCCAAGCTGGATAAACACACTGCAAAGCACTGAGAATATACACACATACAGTAAACACCTGCTAGCGTAAATTATTCCACAAACAATACAATCTTTAAATCAAATTAGCTACACTGATCACCTCAAAATTACTGCGTTATTTTTTTTGCTTTGTCTTAAATTAATTTATATTCTAATACGAAAGTCCTCGCGCCAACAAAGCTAGAATAATTTGAGATGTTTGCTTTAACTTGGTGCCTCAAACTAAGATAATTGGTGTCTGCAAAGTGTATTCAAAATTTTCTGAAAGCTTTAAAATGCTTGTTAAGCAAAAACATAGACGCGGCGACATTACGCAGAATTTCGGGCAGAAAAAGCTACATTTCTCAATTAGAGAAAGCCCACAAGATATAGTGAACTTGTTCCATATCTATACAGTCTTTATCACCATGTCTGTGAGCACAAAATGTGGTCTGTTACGTCTCCTCACCCGTTTCAGACATTAGGTAGAAATTAATGATGTGGCACTGAGCGAACCGACTCTGACAGACATCTAGCTCGAGGTTCATTACCCTGTCTTGCCAAATACGGGGCGAAAGGTAGCTAACTCAGTCACAGGAGCAGCGACAAGCGTTCCGCTTGCATTCAGTGGGTCACTTTTAAAAGCAATTCACTAATTTTAATGTAAAACGGCACTCACATTAACGAGATTGAAACGGAAGGGCCCTAAAGAAATTTATGGATTCAGATTTCTAGCTGTTCAAAACCCGGCGCTGCTTAGAATTCATTGCGGAAATATCTTCAAGAGCTAAAAGTTATTTATGTGTACATTGAAATCATCGAGTTTGGAGCCGTGAATACGAAATGTGGTTGTTCATACGCTGTTTCCGTTTCCCTCGGCCCGCCCTAACTCCTACAAACTTCTTAGTAATTTATTGTTAAAGCGTCACATTACTTCAGGGACAGAAGGAAGGAACTTTTGAAGGGGAATTGTAACTACCCTTTCTAGGTTTGTAATTGTTTTGTTTACGGGTATCCGTCCCTATCGTTCACTCTCACAGTGATAATTAAAACCGACGTTAATTGTTGACGACGAATTCTGATGCTAATTCATCCGCAGACGTGCTAATGACAATTGATAAACATGAACAGGATGAAATTTGAGACAAGATAAATTAATTTAATTAATCTGTTTTGAGGAATTGCTTAAGACATAACAGGTGGAAAATAAAGTCACTTAGTACATTTGCTGAATCATTAATCACTTCCCGAAGGATTCTGAATATTTTGATTGAAGTTTGAATGTAATCCTCTACAAGTTTAATTTAACGGACTTATGATTAAAAGAACCCGCCGCCCTGCAATTGGTCAATTTTAATATGAAACTGACTGTGCTCTCGCTATGACCAACTACATCAAAGTCAAACCTCGGAGGCAGCCCGAAAACCCTTTGTGTGTCGTTGATAAACGCTGCTACCGAAAATATTTGAAACATTTTAATTATATTCCTAAATATGCATTTAATGAGATTTTAAAATAAAACAGGAAAATGCGGCCGGAGTAAATTGCTCGCGCCAATGCCTATCGTCGTGTAAGCTTCAATAAGTTTGCGGTGATTGGCGGCTCGAACTCGTTACATATATAATTGAATCGAAGTGAATTAATTTTGTTAACGACGTCACGTGGTCACAGCTATCGCTTGGCTTGTAGGTACTCTACTGGCGGCCATTACTGTGCTGTTTACGACACTGCATTTCAGACCTTTTTAAGTTATATGCAATGCTTATACCCAGGTCGCAGACTAAAATAACCATTGTTCAACTCTCGCTTTAGTTAGATTAAAATGTAATGTGAATTCTGCCATCCCACAACAAAGTTATCCACTAAACATGTTCGCATAAAGGAAGGTATTAAAGACTCCGCAGCGGCCAGAAATGAGCAGCTCACGCCACACCGACGTTACATTTTGTCCAAAAGTTGTTACCGGCTAATATAATTTATGCAAAAAAAGCCTAAAACTCAGCGACAATTATTCGAGTACATTCAATGTTACGCTCCGCGTGCGAATTTAGTCAAACAAGAACGCACGATATGCTCCTTCTAAGGTTAGAGTGAGTGAGGAATACATTTCTCTTGCGGGAACAATTTGTCACTGTCTCCGCCAATTTCCTCTTGTAACTAGTTTTTTCTTTGCGCCACGTAAATTTAATTTCAGCTCTTTGTTGAACCAGTTTGGAGCGGTTTTAACCGGCTGGTACGCCAACTATTTCCTCTTCGCACGTTCTTTAGCCACATTACTTCTACAACTGTAATCTACTAAGTTACAGGCTTACATTCAAGCGTTTTGTTGCTGCAACTTCATCTACGTTAAGAGTAGAGCTGCGTAGATATATCGTGTTTTGAAATATTTGCCTATTGAACGTTGTTACGGACTTGTAAGATGTGGGACAGGAAGTGTGAAAAAAGGCCAGGCCCTTATTTCACGGCGGTTGCCTCGTCGCATCCGCTGTTATCCCTCGAACCATATAAAAATCATATGAAAAAACAGGATTCAATCCAACACATACCGCGACATTTTATTTATTGAAACTTGTACCAGATTCCTGTATGAAATATGTCGAGGAGAATGTTATAATAAAATAAATAACAAATGTAAAATGACTAACGTGCAAGTAATGTAGGTAATTTGCGGAAACCGACGCGACGGTGGGATTTTATATACTTTGCTTCGAGATGTTTCTTATTTTGAATACTAGGAAAAGTATTAAAACAGTAAGGTAAATTAAAAATTAAAGCGTGTTAAAAAAAATTGGCTTTGTGACTCAGTCACTGAAGATTTTTCTTTTCTACTCATAATAAAGTCAGTACCTATGAAAGTTTATTTTAAAGATAAGAGAAATAGAATAAATAAAACCAGTACACACGTATACAGCAACGAACGTGTGACGTTAAAATGAAGAAACACTGTGTTCTACACGATTACGGTCAATCCAGTCATAATAATTTTGGGAAAGCTTGCCAAAATGTAAGCGACATCCGAATGGTGCTTGCGTATAGCATTTGTCGTAGTTAAGTATCGCCAGTTCCAATGGCACATCGCCAAAACCAAGGAAATAATATAAAATCCAACTTCTAATATTTTCTTTGATTTGTTACTTAAAGTTTGCAATGTTATTGAATTTAAAAACCTGCTCGACTTTCGCTGCGCAGATAAAATAAGAAATCTGCGCTTAGTTGAGATTATAAATGTGGATATTTGAATATTTGTTACGTCTTCATGCGCAGAAGAAAATAATTTTTAAATCTATTAGTAATCTTGTCCTTTTGTTTGTAGGTAGGTGGTAACCTATCTATAGGTACAGCACAGATTACTGAAAAGTTACCATGTGATAGTTACTACATCCTTGATACATTGACGTTGGTCAAAGAAAATGACAATGAATATTGGATGACTTCTCGCGATTTCATATTAAATGTCACATTGATTTGTCAGTTTAACCAACCCGTAAACGTAAAAATCTATAGAGTAGGCAAACTATTGAATGATAGTTTTTTTTAACCATTATGGATGCTGTTTGCCAAGGTAATTAAACCTAAATAAAGAACCTAACTAGTGCTCGAGTTTATTTTATCAAACTTTTTAAAAATCAAATGTGGCTTATTGTTGAAAGTAGGTTAGTAATACGAATATTTTTGTCGCCAAGAAAAAAATATTATGAAAATCTGAGATAAAGGGAGACGTTGAATCTTGTAAGGCTGAGAAAAGTATTTTTAGATTCACCGAGCTCATTGGCTGGCTCAATGCTTTTACTAAATTAGCATTTTCACCTCAAAGCCTGACACTGCTCGGTTACCATGGTTGAGAGACTACTGAAATGCATTCAACTCAAAATTAAGGCTCCGATGAGAAGGAAAATGAAGTCTTTTCACAATGCTATGTTTCTGCGTCCGTTACTAACATGGATATTCACTTGGTTGGTTTTATAAAGAGACATAGATACTCATACATGTGTTTTCATATTTGACATCATTTTGAACTACATTTCGTTCAACAGTGTCCCAGATTAACGGTTACAATACTAAAGTGGGTTCACAAAACATTACTTGACTTGTCACTGAATTGTAGAGTAAGAAACCCGATCTGCTTTTTGAATAACTCGGAGTTTTCCTTCTAATTTGGTTGTTGGAGCTTGTTCAGAGCCCCGCCCACGGTTTTGTGTTTCAAAGTTAGTGTATCTAAGGTGACTCGGTTTTAATTGGCCTTTTTCGCACCGTCACTGGCTGAAATTGCTGCGACGCGCGCCGCCGGTACCTTCACTAAAGAATTTAATAAATCATTGTTTTACTACAACAGTGGTATTTAAAGAGCTGTTCCATTTCATTCCTGTCATATACACCACCAGTTTTAAATTGTAAATAAAACCAAATAGCTTTTTGACGTATGTTTTAAATATTATTCTGACTATTTTTACTACTGATGCGACGGAACGCCGCAGGCAAGTGTTTATTTAAGCCTCGATCAAAATTCATTGCATGTTATATACCTAAATGGCAGCATTTAACCATGTAACAACATATAACACGATTTCAGATATTTATAGGTACAAGCTGTACATCATATTTTCACCCAATCACTTCATGATTGCCGAAAATAGTTATGTTTTATTATTTAGTGGCCAGTTACGTTTGAGCCCTGTGAAGCACGTGACACCTCGAAATGTGTATTTCTAGAAAGGGAAGAGAAATAAGGAGGGGTCCAGTTAAGTTGGCAAGTTACCCCCCACCAGGAGGCGAGCGGAGCATCATTTCACGGCTCTTGAGCGCGTATCGAACCAATATTAGGTTTATTAGATAGATGGGTCGGCGGGTAAAGCGATTTTTCATTACTTTCACTTTGGTACGCTAATTGTGGTTTTAACATAATTTAATAGATAATCAACGAACGTTACGAAATGTGCGAAATTGAATGAATTGGTTTTGCTACGTTTTTATGTCTTTTTTTCCAATGTAATTCTGAACTTCGTACATAGTAGAAGTTATAGCAAATATTTATATAAATGATTTTCGTACACTACATTTAAGAGTATTCTAATTTAAGCGTATTCATAAGCGTGTATCTATTATTTACAAAAAAGCATAATTTTTTCTTTCCCTGAGACGCTTTTGGACTAATCAGTTAATGAGCTCGACACGTAGAGAAAACGAGCTTAATTATGCCGTGATTTATGACTAGAGATTATTCTGATGAAACCGGAACTTTTTCTGAAGTATTTAATAGCGTGATTCTTTCCAGGTTCCTACTACGGCCCAATATAATTATTTATCCTTTTTATGTGCGGTCAACGCGAGAAAATATTCTAATTCTGATCCTAAGGTTTTTATCATAAAATCTGTAACTATCAGTTAGCGTAAAAAACTATAGGTACGTTCCATTGAAATAACAACTATTTACTAACACGTACTGGCAGTTCATAAACTTAAAATATTTCCAAAACGTGACTGTTACAGGTAGGTACCTACCAGGTACTCAATGTATAACCTTTAAGTACAGTAATTACTCAAACAACTTACTATGGTCAAACATTCTGGGATCCACTGTAGTGGTAATAGGAGGTGCCGTGTGGTCTTCATCTTCATCTTCAGGGTCTGCGGTGGTGGTCGTCGTGGTGGTCTTCTTGCGGTTGCGCTGGCGTCGCTCCTTCGGCCGTGCAGTGGGGGGCGCCGGGGGGGCCCTGGTTCTGACTGGGGTGACCTCTGTGCCCCCCGGATCGGCGGTGGCCAGCGCCACCAGTGACAGTAAAGCTAACCATGTCACCAGTGGCGCTAAGCGGCTCATCGTGGTCTGAAACAAACGTTATGGTTTAATACGTGATAATAACAATTTAATTAAATAATTAATTAACCCACCACATGATTACTACTCAGTTTAAACTAAATTGAAAATACTTTTTTATACCTACGAGCAATACGAGCATGTGATAGTGCTACGACAACTCTCTCGTAGCCGCGTCGTAGCATTGTGCTACGAAATTACGACTCAAATCTCATGGACTCAAATTTTCCACGTAATATACTATACGTATCAGCAACGAAGTTTAAATTGAAATATACGACTCTAAAAATGAAATTTCAACACAAATTGTAGAAAAAAGTTGGAAGTAGTAAAATTGTCGCGTTCTACACCTCAATATTCGTTTCGTTGAAAAGGCACATATTTGAAAGTGGCGGCGTTGGTGTAATTTTCCGAAGTAAAGTGCAATCCGAAGTTGGCCACCTGGCCAGATATGGACTCACAAATGGCGTTTTGCTGTAAGTACGCGTGGAAGTTGGAAAGGTTCAGCTATTTATCAATAATTCCCCTCTGCGCATGGTTTGAAAGCATTTTTGTGTTTAAAGGTTGTGTATGAAGTTGGAGAATGTTAAAGTACTTGAGGTTTAGGTACCGTGGGGTTGACGCGGGTTGGCAGGTAGTGTAATGTTTCAAACATATTTGATAGAGGTGGCTGCCACTCGTTCAATCCCCAATCAATTAGGTAACATTAAACAAAGGCTTCTAATGAGACAATTGAAATCTCATTACAAAGCTCTCTCTTTTGTCTTTTATTTACCTATTCATAAATACTGACGACGTATTATACATTCATTCAATCGAAAATCCTCAGAATATGATCTTTATACGCTGACTTAATCAAAAGTTAATCTTGTATAAAAAAAATCGACTGAATTAACTAGTAGAAGCAGTGTCCACATTGAGTTTGTTATCACCGCGTTGATTAAAAGACATCATTCCCGAGATGAGCCTTTATCTGTATTATCTTAAGAAAAACTTGAATTGCTTCCTGTCATTCTCTTTTAAACTGATCGGAAGCGGTTTGCAACCAGACTCTGGGATTATCTCTACGTCGAAGCTTCGAGAAATCATTTATCTTTATCTTTGCTATTCCACTTTGTCTCGGCCTTTAGTCGTAGTCCTAGGGATGCTTCTAGTCGATACTGCAACTTTACCTATTGTTGCAGTTATCGATACCACTAAGTAAGGATCTATGTATTTAGATAGGTACTAAATTATAAAGAAGCCAACAAATATTTTATAGAGACCAGAAGAAATAAAAACATATTTTACTCAGACCAAAAGAAATAAACACAAGCACCTTTGATTCCGGCACCTAATTGATTTGTTTTACTTCTCGTAAAAGTGTTCGAAACCGTTCAATTGAAGTGGCTCCGAAAGTAGTCGAAGAGTTTCGTTTATTTAGTGACAGTACTTACAGAGTAACAGGAAATTAAATGGAGGCTGCTTCTTAAAATAAACATCAATCTGAATGTAATTCAGTAATATTCACTGAGTAGAAATTGTAGCGGCGTTTGTGATCGGAATCGTTGGGTTCGCAGTACAGATCAATGTCGAGCTAAGTTTAATTAAATTCATTTTGTCACTGAATAAACTCTGGATGGTAGAAACGTAGACGTGCTGACGCGTTTACAATCATCTCGAAACAAAGTCTTTAAGTGAGTTTTGTTTAATGAGCACAGTTTATTCAAAGAAGACAACATGTCAAAAATATTAATACCTGCGTTTGTTTTAATTAAAGAGACGAGACAAGTAATCTGAACTTCATCCTGAACATACAAACTCTATGAAGAAATTTCGTGTCAAATCTCGAACTGCTATAGAATACTCTTGCTTATTCTCTTGTCGATATTTGTCACAATTTGAATCTTTGTTCCGAACACAAATTATTTCAAGTAAAGTAAACGTGTTAGGGTGTGACTCCATTTAGCTAATATTGTTTCCTTCACTTCACATATCTTAGATATTTTGTAGCAGCAGAAACGCTGGCAGGCAATAATAAGTTTGACAGTTATAACCTCTGTGATCCTCAGTTTGCCTCCAGTGCCGTGTACGTCGGCTCTGCTCCGAGTTTGACACTTGCAGCAGTCTGCGATACATTGCACTGTCACTTAGCTAACTATTCGCTCTCATGTTATTTTATGGATTATTCAATTAATGTTGTCTCGAGCTAGCCTTACAAATGTTTCGAGTTAGTTTTCGAATGCTATCGGTGTCTTGATGTTACTTCATAAAAGGCCAATAAATATTTCAGGGATTTGTGGCACTATAGAATATAATAGTCATTGAAAAGTTGAAAAGACCTCAATTCTTATTGGAGTGATGTGAATAGGTGGGAAAGAGGCAATTTCGTTTTGTATCTATGATAGTAACGTCCCTCCACTTTGTAACTCACTTATATACCTATATGATGCACCCACTCATCCGGATACAGGCTATTAGAATACCTATGTGCAAAGTCGGAAGTTTCAAAAGGAGCAAATTTTTTAAAATCATAATTTGTTTTTCGAACAACATGTAAACTACGTTAGTGTCAATTTTCATTTCAATTTTATCCGCTGCACCGTGTTGCCTACTCCTGGACACTGTCAAAGCGTGTAAATTTTTAAAGTGCCGGTATAACGTTGTGTTGTGATCGATAGTGGAGATATAGAGCTATGATGGATGCATATCCGGGGCTTGGCGCGGTACTGACCCAAATTGACAACGGTACCATATACAGAACATATTAGCTTAGCTGTAGGTACGCCATCGTAAATGACTCAATTGTGAAAGATAGGTATTATTAGGTATCCATTATGTAACGTTGATAGATCGAAATACATTCTCTGTTGATGTTAATATAAACATGTCGATCGTGTTTCCTAATCGCTGTTAAAAGCTACTAAACGAGTCTTTAAAAGTCTTTTATAAGTAGGAATAGAATTCTATAGTGGGAAACTTGTTTGAGACCCACAAGATTAAACATCTGCGCGGATTAATCTTTGAAAAGTCGTTGGGAGACGGCCTCCTTAAGATTACACTGTGGGCTCCATTGTGCAAGACCCCAGTTGATCGAGCACCAGCGCGCAGGTGGCCGATAAATGAATTTTCCCAACTGTAGAAAATTCATTTTCATTTATCGGAAAAAATCCGCGCTCTTATTCCTTTTATCAGGAGAATTAACAAAGCTTACTGATTTAAAAACTGTGTAGGCAGCTCGGTAGGCAGTAGTTGGCAATATCTGAATGATATTGAGTGCTTTCGATAGCGACGGGAGACGGGGATGATTTGTGAATAATATGAAGTTGTCTTTCATGAATATTGTAGTTTATACACGCGTTTTTATCGAAATTGATTTATGTTTTTTGTTAATAAAGATTGAAGAGCAAATATATATACTCAACGCAATCTTCTTTAAATTATTGTACTTTTGTAACAACATTCGAAGCGAAGCGCATCGTTCTTTAATATTATGTAAATGTTCATAGCCCTGTTATAAGTTCGGTAGCATGCCAATTTTTAATTAAAATTTGTTGGGAGCTTAATATGTAGACTTCTTCCGTATCTTTTGAGTTTAATTTTATGATAATACGTTATTTAGTACTTATTAATACATTATTTACATTATTATCCTATTTACAACACAAAAACTGCAAAAATTATATTAATTCCTGTTTTTATTCGTAAAACGAAGTTTTTATTCTTACTTTATTGTACAGAAATGTTATCTACCTACAAAGAAAGATGTAAGTAAGTACTTATAAATAGAGACATTACGGATTACAAACGTCCAAGATGGAACGGCGGCGGCGTGTGGCGACAGGCGGTTGGAACATACGCTAAGTTTGCCTGCCGCGCCATACCCCTTTACTCGATTTATGACATCGTCGTGAATTTGAATAAGTTTACCATAAAAATAGGCGTTCTGCGGCCACAAACTTCGCCAATAAAATGCAAATGGTGACATTGATGACGCCTCTAGATTACGCAGCTGGTTTGCAGGTCTAGTTTAAAGACAATGCTGATTTTAATTCGTATCTTATAATGTGTCGTATAACTGTATCTTTTGCACCAAGAGAGAAAATTTTGGTCACAAAACATAATTAATATAAACATCTACTGAGTATTTTTTATAAAATTATTTATTTTATAAGTATTATGTTACAAATGTAGGTAATTACTTTTATGTTAGAATAACAAAAACAATCGTCGTTTCCGTAGCAACCTTTCTTATAATTAAGGAAATGGACTTGTTTACCAAACATTGTTGGTTATTTTCCACAAAAACAATGAAAGCTTCTCAAATAAATACCTACTCAAATATGTACTTATCTACTGAAATGCCAAATAATATTTTGCTCCAATAAATTCCGTTCCTAATTAATGCGAATTGACGATGTGAATCGAAATTAGGACAATGCTTTCAATATTGTAAAGCCATAGCTAAACTAAACAATATGCTAACATTCCAACGGATATTGTTGTGTTGACAATAATCATACGCTATGCTTTGACCCGTTGCGCAACTAGATAATTCAGAATATCCAGATCTACCTACAGATTATCCGATATGTTGTATGAAGTATCCGGTTGTTAAATCGGCGGTTCCAGTCGCAGAGTATTTTAGAAGAAATTAATCCTACTTATTTTGTCCCATTTTGTATCGGTGCCAATACAAAAATGATTTGCTGGTTAAAATATACTAAACATTTGTTGTCATGTTAACTTAATAGGAAGAATTTTTGGATGTAATAGATGTTTTTTATTTTTAAAATTTTGTAGGTATGCTTTTTAATTTTTTTTAAATGCATATAATTTCAAAGTCTCCGTACCGTTAATAAATATAAGAAAAATACGACGATTTAACCAAAAATATTTTTTTTATAGTGTAGGTTTTCTTGTAATTTTCTTTAAGACTGAATTAAGACAAGGAATTGTTCGCGGTCATCTATTTCGTTTGTACTTTGAGGGTGTATGATGGATATCGGCGATCGAGCGGATGTCTGATGAATTATGTAATCTATCTCCAAACACAAACCTGTCAGCTTTGACTACTTGCAATAAATATTACATTGATGGGTTCTGTCCTAGTGCTGTTCAATTGTGAACCTTTCTCTCTGAGATCAAGAGCGAAGTTTTAATTACTTATTTTACAGAATACTCTAAATAATACGTAATTATAATAAACATTTTTGACATTTTTGGATTCAGCGTTACCACAGTCACAGATTACTTAATAGTTACACAGTTCACATACCTATCCATTTTAGGGATTTTGATCATCTTATAAAACAATACATGCATATGACAATTATTGTCATATGTATCGACATGTGTTACGTCAGACAACGTGAAACTTGGAAAATGACAATTTTGTATGTTAGTCAATTGTCATAAATTTAAGGTTATCTTACTTTTTTAAACGGGAGACGGAACGTTAGCCTTTTCACAATCTAGTCAATGTTTGCAAATCACGGATTCGGATATCAATGAAATAAATCGATGAATAAAAAAGATTCAATAAAGCTTAGATACATTGACTGTTTAGGTAAACTCCAACTTCCCACAAATTTCCCGTGCCCGAATAAATTTCCCAGGAATTGTTTATAAGCGTATTTTCCTTGATGATGTCATTTACGTTTTTGGGAAATGATAGTCACATGAATACTGTTTATTCATTGCTTCCTTATTCTGAAATTTTCTATTATGTAGCTACATATTTATTGTGAGTATTTAACGAAATAAAATATCTTTTTTTTACCACATTACGTTCTTCAATTAAATGTTTCATTAAACTTATAGCTGTCACTGTCATTGTCAAAAATCAGAAGAAGACAGCACGATGTTATATTGTAAGAGAGATTTAATAGATTTTACTCAACTGGCGGTAGGAAAATGAGATATGAAAAGAAAGCCTTGGAAGCTAATTCAATAGAGCAACTATTATGTAGAAGATTACTTGAGAATACTTTGAAAGTTTAATGATTAGAACAAGCTTAGGTTTCCTGAAGTATCTTCTTTACCAGAGGTACATTTGAGAAGGGTAATTTTAGTACGGCAAAGAGGTTTACTCTACGTCTTTATTATGTTATACCTATCTATTTGTACATAAAAGTACACGAGTACACAATTTAAAGAACACAAGCAGTTTTAGGTATAAATCAATATGTCGGAGATTACGTACATGAAGGCTATTTTGGAACCATTTGCAAACTCTTTACTGCTAAAATGCAAAAACTGGCATGTTTCGGACTGGTTGTCACTTTGGCGCTTTCATATTTGAGTCGCTGTCATGTATGATGGATTATTGTTAGGAATATTGATTTGAAGAGATATCGAAAGACATCATGTACACCTGGTTATTTTCTAACGTGATTGAAATAAAGCCAATAAAGCCAGTTTGTTCGTTACACGCCCACTGTATTATTTTAACTAAAAGCTAAAACGCCACTTCTGATGACTTCTCGCCAACAAATATATTAAAAACTATTTTCACGCAAAATCGATAATGTTATTTTACTTATTAAGTACCTATAAATTCTTGAAGAGATTATTGGTACCGATTAAAAAAATCTACTTACTACACATATACGAACATGCAATATCATTGGACAACTTTAAAATTAAATAGTATTAAATAACTGCAGGAAAATTCGACATTTGTATTTTGTTGAGTTGGCTTTTGGTGCAGTACCGCTGTAAAATGCAATTAAGTTGGAAACGCGTCGGGCTGCGACGTAACAAATTCCTAGGGGCTCTGGTACCGGTTCAATGTTACACGTTACACCACCAATTTGCAAGCTCGCTTTATGAACTGTTTTGTTTATTCCAAAGAAGGTACCTATGCTGCGATCAATTTATTTATTTATTTTACTGTCACAGCCAAAAAGCATCATCATTACGGGAGACTATCCCAAATCGATTGCAAGCTTACACAAAAAATAATTAATACCTAATGTAGGTAACTAACAAACTCGGGGTACTGAGGTTTGAAGATTTTACTAATTGGATAACGGATTTGTATATTAAAGAATGAAGGTGCTATGGGTATAAAGCTGTTTATGCATGCTATGAGCTCTTTTCCACTTGTCGTGTGTTGGATTCAGTTAAATGATTCAGTAGCATTTTTTATTCAAAATTGTTTGACCAGGTTTTGATTTTGCATTTAGATAGGTATAGGTAGGTACAAACTTTTCATTTGATAATCGTATCTGACACACGACATAATTTTTGCGGTGTTACTATCGAGACAGAAGTCAAACAACAGTGTTATGTATGTAAGTAGTGAGTTAGTGACGTAAGAAAGGGAGCATTGTCAAACAGTGAGAGAGTTCATAAAGGTGTACGACGCATATGTAATTTCTAACAAGCATTCTTAATTGAAACACGAAAATGAAAGAGTTAGGGTCAATGTCCATTGTATAGCATTTGCTACATTGTCGCATGTGACAATTGCTACACGTACAGCATTTCCTGCATGAGGTCCGTCCACGCGTATCGTAATTGCGATGCTTGATAGACTAGGAGCCCGCGGGTGCCAGGCCTACTTTAAATTCAGAAACCTGAACGTTCTTCCACGTGTACACGTACAAGTCGGACGGGACTAATGGACTTACGACTTTTTAGAATGAGAACATCTTAATTTATTTATTTCATACTGAAAGAAGCCATTTAAACATTTTAAAAATAGGGATTATTGAAAATTGAATAAAGTTTCATATTAAAGAATAAAAATAAGGTGTTAAAAAATAATACATTGTCAAACCCTATGTTGGGTGTACACATGGTAGAACTTTCAGCTTTCCGAATTTAAGGTAGCTCTGGCACCCTCAGGCTCCTAGTCTATAACATCAGTGGTATGACTCGTGAAAATAGCAAGTGAGATGCATATTATATCAGCTATGCGGATGATATGGTGCTGTTGAGCCCGTCTATTAGTGCGTTGAGAAGATTGATTAAAGTATGTGAAGGCTATGCCGAGGAACATTGCCTCAGGTATAATGTTAAGAAGACCGAGCTCTTGATTTTCAAGTCGGGCCGTAAATGCCCTTCTCAAGTTCCACCCATTTACATTTATGGAGCTCTTGTAAAGAGAGTCGTGCGGTTCAAGTACCTGGGGCATTGGGTCACGGAGAGTCTGTGCGATGACGTGGACGTTGACAGGGAGCGCAGGGCGTTAGCGGTGAGGAGCAATATGTTGGCGCGCAGATTTGCTCGTTGCAATGAAAATGTTAAAACTACTTTTTTAAGGCCTTTTGTCAATCTTTTTATACGAGCAGCTTGTGGGCCAGATACACGCAGAAAGCATATAATGCCCTGCGTGTCCAGTACAATGATGCGTTTCGCGCTCTGATGGGCCTGCCACGATACTGTAGCGCATCAGGGATGTTTGCGGCGGCCCGGGTAGCGGATTTCTTTGCTATTATACGCAATAGAGCGGCATCCCTGTTGGGCAGGGTGAGGAGGAGCCCGAATAGGCTCCTGAAATTAATAGCAGGCAGAGTGGATGGCTATATATTGCGTCACTGTACTCGGCTTCATACGGCGGGTACAGTGACGCTTTGGTGATATTTTAGATATTAAGATTAGGTATTATTGTTTTACTAACCCTAGTTATTTAAGAGACATTGTAAGTACTAACCAGAATATGGATTAATCCGAAATAAAGAATTATTATTATTATTATTATTATATTTCTATTTTCTTTTACTTACGATGTAACCAGTGCGCTAGAAAGAGACATATCTACGTTACAGCAACGTATTACAGTGTCGTCGTTTTGTCATGTAGATGGTTGTCACAAGTTCGTATTTGGCTATTGATGTGCTGATTATCGATTTTTGTGGATGTCGATCATCGAAAAAGCAATTAGAGTATATGTTCTTAAGGGCCCGCTCACTTTGGCTGCGTTTTCGTACGAATTTCACTCGTAATTATACGTACGAACACGCACTAATAATCCCGACCTTAGAAGTACTATATCGATTGCACATCGATAGCAGATCGTTCGTACGTATTCGCACGAGTAAAATGCGAACGAAAACGCAGATAAAGTGAGCGAACCCTATGTGTTCGAAAAACTATCTCTACAGTGACCGGTCCTAGCGGCTTTCTTTGGACATCACATCACCAAATATATTGTAAAAATCTAATTTGGCTAGACATTTGGGTAGAGAGCCCGGATTCCCTGCATTAACGATTATATGTCAGTATTAATAAAAATACGCAAATTTCTGAAAATTATTATCATTAATCTTGTCTAAGAACATATCTAATTTCTAGTGAAATCTATATTAGTAAAAATGGATACCTATTCCAAAACGTTTGTCTCGCTAAAACTTGAGAACGGCTGAAGCTGAACCGATCTAGCTAATCCTTCCACCGTTACATTTTTACAAGCTCAAAGAAGGTAAAAAAAATCATTAAGGCAGGAAATCTGCCCGGGCCACTAGTTATAAATAAAATAAAATGCTAAATCAGTCTTGGATAGGTACTTTATTAGGTAGGTAGTTTCTAAATTTTTGTACTTTTTTCTCCAATACTTTCTTTTGAACCCTCCATTTCTTGATCTTGCCCAGTAAGTTTTCTTTTCAAATTATTTGAGGTTTATATTCTACCACCGGTTCCTGAAATAGTCATGCAAAAGATTAATACAATTAAACCAAATAAAAACATTGAATAATATATCAGATGGAATAAATGCGACTACATAATTTAATACATACCTCGAAGAAGCTAGATGTATGTTAAGGTAAGTAACGGCATTGCATTATCGTTGAGGCGTCTGAATATGTTTTGATCGATTCCAGTTGGGCCTGATCATCATTTTTGATCATCATTATGAAATCTGCAACATTGTCGATATGATTATCGATAACAATTTTGATATCACTAGTAACCTAAAATTGCCAATTTTGTTTATCCGAAAAATCGTTACAAATACAGCAAATACGTATAGCATTTAAGTCAATGGTCAAAGGGTACTATTTGTTCTTACATCTACCATTAATATTACTACAATAATTATAGATATCTCTGTACAATTACCCATGAAATATTCATTGTTTATTTTCCATTGTATTTCCTCGAACTGTGGGATTAGCACTCTTTTACTTCACAAAAGCACATAATATCTTACTACTTTATTAGCCTAAAGTTTTCTACAGCCACGTTATAATGCAATTTAATTCAATATCATTATTTTTCAATCAATCTATCATCAACAATAATAAACAATTCAATCTGACAACTAAGAATAATACTATAAAATTAAAATGACAGGTTGTCATAACCGTTTTCACTTCTTGTAGTATGAAATGGCCAAAGAAAACTCGACTTCTCAAATTGTTTGCATGGAATGAGACCAAAAAGGACCAATTTTTTTTTATACATGAGTTTTAATCTGGGCGCATACATGCTGATTCCGGATCAGGGTTTCAGATTCGGAAACCTGAATGCTTCGCGTGCATACAAAATGTTCGACAAGGCTCACACTGTTCTTATTTTTTCCGGACGGAAACCGGATGGAAAAGTAAGAACAGTGTGTACGCGCGGATCAGTTTCCCAATCCTAAACCCTGATACATGCCAAAACTTATTGGGTGAATAACTACTTTATTACAAAAAAAACTTTGTAGCGATTAAAGGACAATGCAACCTACTGAGCCAAAAAATAAACTCGTTGCTCAGAAATGAAACTTATTGTGATTGGTCTCAAAAGAAGGCGTGGACTAATAATATAATATAAATGCACTAATAATATAATATAATTATTTTTTTAAATTGTTCGCTTAAGGACCTTTTAAGTTCGTTTGTCTGTATTTATCCTGCCGGTAAACCGGTGTGTAACCCGCCGGAAATATCTGCATAGGTATCAGGTTTACGCTGGGTCTTAATAATCGATTATTATCTATGGACTTGAAAATGTCTACTTGACGACTACCTACAACATGTTGTTGACATGTTGCCAAGCGACACAGATGTGTTATTTTGTACGCATGCGCGCATGCAGCAAATGCTTCATGCGACGGATAGCAAATACCATAAACGTGCAGTGCCGTGGACATAGACCCGTCGCATTTGCTTCACGTGAAGTATGAAACAATGTATGGGTCGCAAAAAATGTCGTATGGCATTTGCGATTTAGATGCGACGCGGCTGCGATGCGACATGCATGCAGTAAATGAAGCGTCGTGGATACTGTGCCGTACTTTTATGTTCTCCTCAAGATTTAATTCGTTACTTAGTACACGATACTGCCTAAGAACACTTAATTGACGCAGCATATTTACCTCCCTTGAATGTGCAAATAGGTACTACGAAGTACCAAAGTACTGAGTAAGCAGTTAAACGTGTAGGTAACGTGTTTATATTTAAGTTAAGGTAGAAAGTGCCCCCGTGTCCGTGCGTCTTGTCGGGATCGCAAACTTTCTGATGGTCTTTGCAAAGGTGCCCGAAACGAAAGAGGACCGACCCTCTATGTAATTAAGGTCCCATTGCGTCAACTTTACCCTGATATGGGTTCAAAAGCAATGCAAAGCAAGTATACCTAAGCACACTTGAACTTGCCCTGGTTGTGCAAAATCAACGTCCCCAGACATTGAAACTTGAGCTTGAAAGGGAATTAATTTGACAATTTATACTCAACTCGAAAGAGTACTTAACGTTATTATTATTTTTGAATTGATTTATTCACTTCAAACCCGCAGCTGATAAATATTTACAGTCTGGTGACTGCAGACTCTCTTAGTGTTGTTATTCACTCAAGCATTTTGTTCGCTAACTAAAATTGATTAATCTCGTCTTCAAATCTCACAATTTCCGTCGTTCCTTGCAGTCAAGAATGTAACGTAATATTGAATTCTGTATCTGTTGATATTGGCTTTATCGGTTATATCAGTTTTGGAGAAGTTCTTTTTACTTTCTTCTCAGATATTCTCCAAGTCTGTTTATTTATATTTTGTAATCAAAATATACAAGAAGGTAAAAACCTAATCAGATTTTTGTATTCAGGTAAGTACAAAAGAAGATTGATTTAAGTACCTACCTACAACTCTGTACAAGAGAAGAAACGTCCAGTAACTGATACGAAGTCTAATGAAAAAGCAGGTAGGTAACTAATAGTTTTAAAGAACCTCGCAAAACTTTAGAATCCCTCCTCGCAACTAACTAACAGTTAGGAACTAGGCAAAGTTCTTTCGCCATCTAGGTACTGGATGGAGTTTTTAAAATCGGAAAACGTCAATTGTACGTTGAATTCTCAAGAATTATCCTGGAAATTGGGACGGGATTTCACAATTTTAGAACGGTCTCAACCAATGCGAGGGAATGGTAACCTAATTTTCTGGTACGCCAGCGGAATGGCGCACTAGGTACGTGTCGCGACGCCTCGCGAAACGATTACATTCGATCGGAAATAGAAAATTTGTGTTGCCATAATCGACAAACGCGACAATATTGGTGCTCTAGAATATAGTGGGGCAAATTCATGTGCTTTCCAGGTCTGAGAGGCTATTATGCGAGCTATTTCATATTTGTAATGACTCGTTGATATTTCTACACGTTTTTATTACATTTGCAGTTTGAACTTTGAATTTACACGATATCAAACAGTGAAATTTCACACATTTCGAAATATTACGAATTCACATTGTTTGCCGAACTTTTTCACAAAACCTTTCTGTTAAGTCATTCAGCGTGACGTCAATCTAACATAAAAAGCGTTATCTGCTCCGAAGCGCGGAATCCGTTGCACTCACATTATCCCCTTTTGACTGAACATGAAAGATTGACAGTGCATTTCAAAAATCCTCTCCATGTTTTATTTAAAAAGCTTTGAGGAGCGTTCTACCGTTCTGACGAATGCCGGGGGAATCGGCTAACGACTACATTCTGACACTTATGAACACAAAAATGAACTAAATGGAGGCAAAAGGTGATGATGTGATTTACGGAGGTTTAGCTATGGGGTGGCAGCGTCATTTGTGATATAATATTAGGTTAAAAGTAATATTAACTTTGATTATTAGCTGCTTATTGCTAATTAGTTATCTCTGATTTATTTGACCATTGTCTTTAGTACAGAAAGGTACATTTTCAAAGTTAAGTGTATTAAAAAAAAAAGCCTGTCCATAGCATGTAAACATTTTCACTTAAGAGAATGATTTTTTTATAACAACACAAGCAAGATAATCTAGTTGTAGGTAACAAAGTTTTGTCATTTAAAACGAAAATATAGCCTTTATTCATGCATGCATGCGAGCAACATAAAGGCTTGGCTTATTTCCGTGGCATTTTCCCGGACGGTCGTCCACAGGGGAGGAGCCGTGTTACATGGTTTTTAACTTACCGAGCTCTTCACTGAGAATGCGACGACGACATTATTTTATCAGTTTTACACGTTTTTAGGATTGTCTTCTGTATATTACGTATGTGGAGACATGTGGTAATGCTACCTTTTTTGTTTTTAGTTGTTTATAGTTTTATTGTGACGAGTTCTTAATTTGAGTTTGTAGATCCGTAAATAAGTTTAAAAAAAGGAATTTTTCGCAGTATTTGCACGATGCTCTTTATAAAAAAGCTTATAAAGAAAATTATTAAGACAGACATAAATGATAACGCAGAATTTTCAATAAAGTTTGTTACAAATAAAGAAAGCAAACTTATAAGTTAAACTCTTAAAAACAAATCAAGAGACGAGGTGTTTAAATTCACTCAAACCATTACCTTGATCCGATTTCGCATTCGGATTAACTTCAGATTCGACAAAAAAACAAATTAAACAAAAGAGCAAGTAAATGAAGCACGTTCACAAAGTTTGCTCGTGGTCGCCGTAATTTAATCGACTAGTGAATTCCATCAAAAAGGAAAAACCTCTACACTGAGATGCAATGAATTTGTATTGGGTTTTGTTCGGAACTCTATCTGGCTACCGTTTTCCATCGGTTGTTTGAAAGTGTTGCTAGACAGCTGTTGTTAACGTGTGTATTTTACTTGTTTTATCTACCAAAAGTGAATCGGAATTTGGACCAAGTTCAAATTGTTTTTTGTTTCGACGCTTTTAGCGGAGGGGAACTTGGGTCATTACTTGAGTTGTAATGCAAATTAGCAAGCAGTATAAACGCATTTCATTATATCATTAAAAATTTAAATAATATACATACCTAGTTAATTAAAAGATTGATTCAAAGAGACGTTTTGGTTTAAATTTTTTTACTACGCCTGAATCAAATGTTTAGTAAAACAACGCTCACGCTGACGCTTCCTCAATTATACCTAATTGAGGAATATCATAGACAGTCTCTCTCGAATATGAATTTCCAATTACTCTCTATTTAAACTTCCAACATTTACCAGACGTTGCCTTTACGCTAAAGGAGTAGAAGTCAGAGAGCGTGATTAATGTCAAGTAACTGACTTGTATCGATGTAGCAACACCAATCAAACTCACTTAGTGAAATGCAGGAAGGTTGTATTAGACTTTGCTTCGCTAAATCCTAGTTTGCTTTCCATCCGCTCCACTCGTCCATGAAGGAACATCCTAGTTTGTAACAGTAATTTAAGTAATTTGAAATCGGATAAATAAGAGTACAGCAAAGTTGCCTTCAGAATTTAGCTGATGTTGCTTGCGATCTATTGAAACTAAACAAGTTTAGTTTATTGAAAGGCCTGTTTCTGAAAAGGTTATTAAAGGTGCGACTTTAAATGTAAAAATCTTAATTTTGTGTTGTGTTATCTTAATGCTGTTATTCTCCAACCTTTAATTTGTATATGTACCTACTTTTTATCGTTTGATAATGCCGTCTCGAGCAATTTACGCCTGCTGTAGATATCTATTTCTAACGTTCTAAATGAGCCTAATTACCGTGTACTAACCTCAAACTTAACTACACATAATATAATCTCTATTTGTAGAGATCTTTTGATAAATAGTCAAAATACTCTTTTAGCTATAGAACGTCACAATGTCAGTTGTCACGTTGACAAGTTAGTCAGTCGCAAACATAACCTCAAAAGTCTATTTATTTTAGAGTAGATGGGACGTGTAACAATTCAATTGTGAACATACGTTCATAAAGGGAATCCTTAAAAAAACTGTTCTTACCTTTTTGGGATGTTGCAGTAGAAAAGAGCTCTCTCAAATATAATACAGTTAGTACATCTATTAGTCTATGAATGTAGGACTTAATTAGATTAAGACGACCGGGGCTGTACCCTGTTTGATGATTTGATTTCTCCATCTCATTGCAGAGAGTGTCTGGTGCAAACTTCTCCCTCCTTAAAACGTCCTAATAGGGGGACTTGCGTTAACTTGATTCAACTATATGACGCTAATACCAGAATGCTTTGTACGTACAGGCAGGATTTCTAAGGCAACAAGGTAGGGACGTCAGATGCAGGTGTTGTTAGAATCAGTGTATGTATATGAATTATTTTCTGCGTTTTGTAGTCATTTTAAATCATCGGAGGTTCTTTATATCTATAGTTTAAAGTATACCTTTAAAATAAAATAGAAAAGATCATGGCTGTAGAACAATTATATTCTTTATCAATAACCAAATTCGACCCTAATTAGATAGTAACTAAAAAAAACCACTCATCATTTTTACGACAACGTTTTTTATGTTTGCATAAAATAAACTCTAGATGATTCAGCGTGCACACTAAACTCTAGCAAATAATTCATTAATTTATTTAATGAGCTAAATGCATAATAAACCATTGTTTGGTCTGCAAGCAGCGGGAAGCCATTGTGCTCTCATAAAAGGAAATTGTTCGTCCAACTTCAACCAAGCTGTTGATTTTTTCTCTAAAAATAATAAAGCAAATATAAAACGCTGGACAAGAAAAGAATTAATGAAGTGGTTTTACAAATTGTGAAAGTTTTAGTTGGAATATTTGACAGTGGTTCTATTTAAATAATGTCGACACGAGTTTTACTGTGATAATGTGGAAAACTTAGGAGAAAGGATAAACAGACACATTGAGGTATGGAAAAATAAAGAACAAGTGAGAGATAAAACGACTGTAGCGATGTCACTTGCTTGTGACGTTAATTGGATAAAGTAAAGGAGAGAATAGAAGGAACTTCATTGACAATAAATTCATTCTTGCATTCTTCCTTTCTGGCGAGTTTCTGGCGAGACACTTCAATCTTTTTATGCATCGTTCAATACAGTTTACCATTCTAATACAGATTTTGAAACAAAAGATAGAAAATTACTATTTTATGTATCAAAATAAGGTATTCACCATATAAATAGTTGAGGATACTCCTCAACATTGCATCTCTTTCATTATTATTACAATAGAATCTAAATCCGTTATCCTATCAGTGATTCCAAAGTAATCTATTAAAAATCAGAGAGTGCCTTTCATAAATGAGGTGTCATAAAAGCGATTAGCTTTTTTGTATTGTGTACGCGCGGAGCGATTCCACTTGGTGTTTGGATCGCATCTTATTGAATTTATGGTTCGGTGGGACGTGACTGCGCGCCCCGTGATCGGGCCATCGAGTTCTTGATGTTTGCTCGATTCCGTACGTGTGCGGCGGACTTTAATCGATTCTTGAATGATTCCCGCAGCGTGTCGCACCCGCTCGCCCGTGCGTGCACTCATTCTGAATTTATCGTTTGTTTTACTGACGTTCTCACGCGTGGTTGTTAGGCCTCGTTTATGCACTTGATACGGGTTTGTGCCAGCATTGCTAGATGAGCTATGAAAAGTTTGATGGGTTAAGAAGACGAAACAATAGAAGGGGATCGCATCGCCTCCGTCATTTTAACGTTTGATGCCATCATGTTACATTTTAAATTACAAACTACTTGTGCGAACAGTAGGTATTTTGCATAACAAATAGTTTCTCTCTAATTATAATCGTCTTGTAATAACTTATTTAAGTTATGCTATTACATTTGACTTTTAAATTACTGCTGCAATAACTCTTAAGTGAAAAATAACATCGTACTATTTAATTAGAACAGCAAACACGGCGAAAAAAAAACAGAAAATTGAATGATTATATGAAACGAAGGAAAAGTAACGAGCATTAATTAAGTAACAATAGCGAGCGTGTAACTCTCCACATCTGCGTGCCGAGCCAGAACAAACACTCCGCCGGCGATGAGCTGAAGAAAAAAAGAATAATGTAGAGAAATTTAATTTCTCGATGGCCCTCCTATTCAGAGATGAGACACAATAAGTGAAAGGGTTCCTTTTCAGGCACCTCGACTCTAAAAAATTGAGGTAATGGAACGTGAATAACAATTCGGCCGGGGTACGATTCGGAAGGTGGGCAGGGGGCTAGATTGATGGACCCCGTTTGTAACATCTGTCGTTTAAGTGAGCATCGATTATAGTATACACCTCGCTGTTTCTTTGTTTGCGCGCGATGCTTGACTCCTGCCATCAGTCACTCCGCTCCAGGGATTAATTTCACAATATAAACAAATGACATGCTGATATCTCCCCTCGGCCGGGTCGGATTCCGGGGAAAAGATACGTTACGGTTATCGGGAGATTCCACGCTTTTATGTCATTTGTATAGAGCCTTCCGGAATGTTGATAGATGGTGTGACTTCAGCCCTAAGAAGGTAAAGAATGATGAGTTTTTATTTTCCAACAAACTTCACTCGTGTCAACAAAATGTTTTACACGTAAGTTCAGCCGACGAGTATATTGCGCCAGGCAGCTACGAATGGCCTACGCCGTAGCAACCTCTACGAGAGCGTCGTAGTGATTTCTCATGAGAAAAATCTGATGTTTATTCAGCGCTTGTTGTGTTTTGTTGGTCATACATATTTCTGATATATTATGCGTTTATTGAAATGGAAATGTCTGCGTTGTGTGTTTGCTTAGTGGTACAGTTGAAGTTCTTGTATTGTATTGTAAAGTTAGGATGGGTGGCCGGGATGTGTAATAAATAGCTTTGTTTGGACCGGTGTGCGATAAACTGATAAAATATAGCCAGTTCCGCCAGTTAATACAGATATCTTTTGCCGGGCGTCCCGGCCAATTTGAAATATGACATTTACATTTTTAATTAAGCTCAGTGGTATGGAAAAGAAGTTTTGACTAATTGGGTTCCTTAATTAAACGATCCTTTACTTTTCGTTGGAGTGAGTACCTGGCTGTGGCGGCACTAATTTTAGTTTACGAACATTTTATTTGATTTATTGTTATGGGTTTTCTTTTGGTGAATGCGTGAGTTTATTTTTAGATCTGATCACAATCGTGAATAATTTCATATGATTTGGATATAAGGTTTTTCTGACCTCGTAAATAAGATCAGTGTATTTAACTGCGTTTTCTTTAGAAGAATTATGGAAGTTATTAACAATAGTTTATTGCAACGTAGAAGAAGCAATTTGGCGCTTAACAACAACCCAAGTTTTATAAGAACAAAGATTTTTTTCAGCATTATATCGTTCGATACAGTTGTGCCGCCGCCAACACAGTTGTTTGAATTCATTATGCATTAACAAACAATAATTTTAATGGTGCTTTACGCTTTTAGGTCACAGTTATATAAATATGTGTTTTACTCGTTGAATTTTAAATGCTGTTCAGGAATATGTGTTGTTAGAAAAGAGTTGCAAATGTTATTCTAACTTGACTACATTTTGTCTAATTCTATTCTGCATTATGTAAAGGGCTCTGGCACACCTGAAATGGTTTATCGTTTGATATGAAACAGCGCCAAAACCGTGGTTAACACGTGGTTCGCGTTTTCTCACACAAACTTCAATCCAGAACCGCGCCGCAACCGCAAGTGTGTAAGAGCTTAAATTGTAACTTATGAGAAATCTGACTGCTATTAAAAGACTTCTCATAATTATAATATTTTATAGGATGTCATGGTATCTTAAAGTACAAATATCTTTAAATCAGTATTTTCTGTATAACATAAAATATGGCTTAAACGAACATTAAAGACTTACCTATTTCTTTGTTTTTACTATGTATTACTTAGTTTAGTTTGTAAATACTTGCAATACGATAATTAAGTAATTATTATAAGTAGGTACCTACATTAATAAATAAGTACCAACTAAACGAATACAGTTGCATGCAATGTAAGGCCCTCTTTATAAGGTTTTCTCGTACCGAGGAAGCCTGTATTATATAGGGTGAGCTGTAAATAGCCGTGCAGCGTGAATGTGGTATACGAGTTATACTTTTTACGTGTATTAGGTATACGAGTGGTTTGGTACACGAGTGCTTCCACTAGTTTCAGATTTCAGTTTAATTTCTCTAATGCAATGTGCATTTTAATCCTTTGTTTCGAATGTAGTGAAAAAACAAACAAAATATTGAATATTTGCATAGTTTCTAAGGTGACAAAACAAATATTGGTCTGATGAAAAGCTTTTCGTGCTCACTCAAAAGCCTTTCATAACATTTTTAATTAAAAAAAAACAAACCTGCGTGTATTACAACCCGAGTTTATTTTTTATAAATAATACCTATATTTTCGTTATTGTGTACAATAAGTGCATTAGGTACTTAAATATTTATTCAACTGTCTCAAATCAAACAAAATTGGTGTAGTTTTGTTGTAGACCTTATCGGTAAGGTGTCACTGACCTTTCCTGATAAAATCTCTAGCGACAGCCTGTATGTAAAGTGAAGACGGGATGCGCGGGCCCACGGCTCTCCAACGGTAAATAAAGATCATAGGATTATTGAAAACACCGTATTCACTCTACAAAAGAAAGGGATTTTCACTGCGGAAAAATGTTTCTACTACCACAAACATGTGTTTTATTTTTCTATATTTATAATGTAGGTAGGTAAGTACTTGAGTATTTTTGTTTTAGGATATAATGCTATCTACACAACAAAGCCGCCGGCATGCCGCCGTGCTAGGCCGGCGGCTTTACGTCATACGAATGGCAGCTGCCAAAAAAGCCGGCGGCTTTGGTGTGTAGACAGCATTACAAACTTATTTGTTAGTTTGTATTGGGGGTTATAATTACGCTTTATTGGTTAAAATAGAAATTCTAACCTGTCTAATTAGTCTGTCTACACATATCTGGGCCGTGTCAGGGACGTGTCCGGGAAACAATATCATTCCATACATTTTCTATGGATTCATTCACACACGTTGTCATGACGACGTTTTTTTTTTCCCTCCTGACAGGCCACGGCCCGGATGTTTAGATAGACCTTTATGATACCGCAAAACAAAGACTTTTGAATCCTACAAATAATATAGCTTAACAATGAATTTGAACATCCTTCTATCCGTTAAAGTAACGCATTTGTAGTATTTTGAAGAAAAAAAACCGAAATAATATAATTTTCTTGATACTTTTTCTACTATCTGTAATTCATCATCATTAAATTTAAGAGCGTCCCTCTTGTCGGTGGAGTCTATGCCACTCTGCTCTGTTTTCTGCCGTCCTTTTGAGCACCTGATATTGTTATGATTACTATCTCTAATTATAGTAATGATATTGTTATGCCACAGATGATGCCGTATAGATATTTTATTTATTTATTTATTTATTTCTGTTATGGAAATTTACTGACAAGTACTATAAGTGTTTGTCTGTATGCATATAATACATCTTGTTAAATACACCAACAATGAAGAGCGGTAAGAAGATTACGTAGTATGTAGGCAGGTATTATCATTAGAGAGGAAAGCGTGCTATTTTCCACTACTGCTGCGTCGGGTATATGCGGTTTAGTAATCAGGATTGTCAGAACTTTATTTCATTAAGATACCAATTAGCACATGCTTTGACTCGAGAAAACAATTGAAGAACGCTTTTGTTGATTACAAAATGCATCGTTATCAAATTGAAATGAGAATGTGGCATAGTGTTCTTATTATGAGCCAGAAATTGCGATAGTCTAGGTATATATTTTGTAAGCAGACTTATGCACCTGCGTTCACGATGCTGTTTTGTTTTATTTAAAATGAAACCGCGTGTTTTTTTTTTAATCGAACCGCAACTGCAGGTATGTTAGCATCCTCTAATTATTGTAGGAATACCTACGTTATTCATCAAAAACATTAAGGTAAACAGAAATACTAGATTTAAGACTAATAGGATTACAAACAGGAACAAAATAACAGCACCGAAAACTGTTTCATTGTTACGGTTTTAAATAGTTCCCAAAATTGGATCAAACAGTGTTGTTGGACTTGTTGGTCTCCGAAAACGGAGTTTGTGAATGTTCCCCCTCGAGTTGTAAACATGTATGCAATTTCGCACATAATATTCAAACCCGGGGGACGTCGAAATAAGCTTTATGAGATTAAGTGAGACTGTGCGACAACGACACAACCAAGGTATTACGGGTAAATAAACCTACCTACTTAGGATCCCGTAAATCTTGTCTTAGTTTTGAATAAAAAGGGGTTGGAGGGTGTCATATGCAATGTACATTGTTTAAAATAAATAATATCAGTAATTTATAATGTTTTGTGTGATGTCTTTTCTTTATTATTTTAAGAAAATTTACTTTTGTATATTTCGAAATGTAAATGAAGATTGTACCTACTTACATACCTATAAGTAATTTTATATGTCGGCGAGTCGAGTCATCAGAAGTGGCGTTTAAGCTTTTAGTTAAAATAAGACAGTGGGCGTGTAACGAACAAACTGGCATTATTGGGTAGTTTGCAATCACGTTATAAGATAACAAGGTGAACGTGATGTCCTCCGATATCTTGTTTCCATCGATATCCAAACAATAATCCATCACACATGACAGCCTCTTCAAATATGAAAGCGCCAACTTGACAACCAGTTAGAAACATGCCAGTTCTTGCATTTTAGCAGCAAAGAGTTTGCAAATGGTTCCAAAATATCCTTCATGAACGTAATCTCAGCTGTTCTCCGACATATATTTAGTGTCCGATTTCACGAATACTTAGTTAAGACTCTTTGACACAACCAACTATCAGATTTTTAGAACAAGATTCTATTCCTCTAAATTAAAATCGCTCCACAACACGCCTTTCATTAATGTCATATTTTTTTCTAACTACTTAATATTTTCTTAATTTACAAAGTTAGACGGTAGAGTTGAGTGATTTTGAACGAGATAGAATACCATTCATATTTTTGAACTGTTCAAGTTTGTAGAACCTTCCATAAAAGATATTAATGCAATACACTCACAAACTTGTGCCGAGTAAAAATTTAAGCAGCGAAGTGAAATCCAGCGAAAGTAGCGAGATAGGCAGCTCTGTACCAGTTTCAAATTAATTAAACTTTGGCGCATCTCTACTATCTATTGAAGTAAGTCATTACTTAGGTAACTTAGAGTTCTAGCAAACTAATTGTTCTACAGCAGACTTAGGTTGTTCGTAATTTTACAATGAAATCTCTTTGAATTCAACTTAGAAGGTAGTTAAAGACTGCGGGGGGCCGGAATCCGCTTACCGAGTATTGTTCGCTGTGAAGGTATACGGCTTTATTGAAACTTAGATCTTGTAAAGAGCAGACAGTGAAGCCTTTCATCCAAGAAGTCTGCGAAATACTTTGCCTGTACCAACTACAGCTTAAGGCTGACGTTGAATCGAATAAACTCCTTTGACGCGCTTCAATATTTACCGTCAGATTTATATTTGCTACCTCGTTTAGAATTTATTGCCGGTTTTAAATTTTGTTGAGATGTTTAGCATGAACATACAAGTCTTGAAACATAGTTTGGAAGGTTTAGAATGAATTTAATTTAATTTACTGGCTAAATCTAAATCTGGCAAAAAAATGGTTTCCATAAAAAATGACAATTCCCGGCTAGCTGGTTATTATTTCTAATAACTTCTATTTTCGGTCCTTATACGAACGAGGTGACAAGCAAGAATCTTAGTTCAGACTGGCTAATTCTCGCGTAAGAAGCAAGTAGAAAGCAAGAAGGAAGGCTTTTGTCGAGTAGTGTGACGAAAAAGAGTAGCTGTACCTACGGAACAGGAGGAACAAAAAGACACCACTAATAAAGAGAAACTAGCAGTGATATAACAAACAGATTCCTTAGAATTTAAATTTCCCGAGTGATTCAAAGAGGCGTCAATGGGACGCAAACGACGTCTGATTAAAATGCGCTGCCTTCCAAGAGGACTTCAATTAAACTCGGCAGTAAATAGCAAGTTAAATTGTTCGGACATTTATAATAGTATTACACTTTGTAGTGCAAAGGTGAAAAGGTATTAGAAATGTCAACGGGTCAATTTCTACCTTTTTTAAATCACGCTCTCTGAGACACTCAATGGTAGTGTTGGAATTGAAAGAGGGGAACCTTTGAAGTTGGCAAACGTTTATTTATTAAAAAGTTAGTTTTTCAGTTGAGTGCTAGTCATTTTTAAAGAGTCAAATTTTCAGGGGAACAAGTTTGCTTATACAATAAAATAGCCTCAGTTGTGTGTCGGCAGAGTGTCAATGACATTTTTTGACAAATTTGGTATTCTGTTAAACAATGGCGCTTACACTGATTACGACCACATGTGTCAAAAAAAAAGGTGTGTTTGGATCGAAGCAAGTGGAAGGAAGTGGTCTCTGCCTACCCCAATGAGAGAGAAGCGTGACGGATATGTATGTGTCAAAAATGCCATTGACAATCTGCCGACACTCAACTAGAAATATTGTAAATTAGCAGACGACTAATAACTAATTTGTGACTATAGTACTTAAAATCTTACATGATTAGAATGACACATGCCAATCCTCGTCGAATAGTGATGGGATGAAAATTTTAAATCGTGGTGTAAGCGAAATTTTGCTTGTAAAAAGGTCTTATTACTAGAAATATTTTAAAAATAACTAGTAATTACCAAATAGCCTAATTAAGTACGTAATTAATTCTCCATTTCGCGCTCGGTTAAATATTCGCAAGTACTAAAAAACCAAATAGTAGTGACACCGTGCATAATTTTTTTTAAATTCATGAATCTACTATAAAAGCTCCCAAAACCTACCAAAACTACTAAACGCAAAAAAAATACGTATAATTACTATTTTCATAGACCTTATGATAATGAAAAAATATCGACTATTATCGACTTAAATAACTCGATTGGTCACATCCTTAATTTTTTTTCATGATGATATAACCTTCTTAGAACGCAAAAATATTTAATCTCATTTTATTGAATAAGTATTATGTGTGTTATTTAATATTAAGTTTTATGTATCTTTACGTTTTATGTCGAAAACATTAATTTTTTTGTATGTATAAATACATTTCATAATTTTAAAATGGTTTTAGTTGTAAAAATGATTATGACTTTTGCTGATGCAAATTACGACACTTATGGGCCGCTAGTATAAAGTTACTTCGCTACTTTTAGTGACACCTGCCATTCTAATCATGTAAGATTTAAACAACTATAGGCCCCAGCATTTTACGCACTTGAACTTTCGAATGAGTTAAAGTACTTATAGTTGGTTTTTTGAGTTCTTCAATATGTAGAAATGGATTCTATCTAACTCCTGTTGACTTAGCGCCAAAATATACGGTGAAATTCAACGCAACTGAAACTGCTAGTTACTTTTGAGTTGCATCGCAGTTTCTGCTATAGACTTTCTTAGGAAACCACACACGATGCAACTAGTTTGAAACGTTTCGTTTTAGTTGCGTTGCATTTGCGTTTCACCGTGTGTTCTGGGTCTTAGTACTATATCTTACGTATTTTGCAGCGATTTTCTGTGACTCAGCTATTACCTGAAAAGATAATTTGTTATTATTAATATGCTTTAATGTAGATTTTTTTGTAACGATTTGATATATGTCGTAGGTAGCATTTGTTACCTAACGTCAAATGTCAACGTTGCCATTATATTTTTTTATTAGATTATTCAGTAAATATTAATTACCAGGCAAACCAAACCCTTCGCAATTCTCTAACCATCAATCGAAGTTGAATAAATCCTGGAATAAAGCTTAGAAATGGTAACTCAAATTCAAAGACTGAAGGAAAAAGTATCAAACGTTTTCGGAATTCCTTTAAGTTGGAAAAGGAAATTCCCAAGACCTCATTTTATACATCGGGCTGTAAAACACCTAACTCACGCGTGAAAAAGCTAATATTTTCACTGGGAGGCCTTAAAACGTTCATTACATTCAATTTAGATGAAGGTGGGAAGTAGGAACAGTATTTTAAGACACGTTCTTTGCTTTTAGTAAGCCGAAATACGTAACTAGGCATTCCGTTTTATTTCCCTTTGTATTATGGAATGATGTTTGTGAGTCGTAAATGAATTTGGGATTATTCGCGCGATTTACAGAAATAACCTCAAAGCAGCGCTAAGCTAACTAAAGCGCTATAAAAACAAAAACATCGCATGTTGTATTCCTTTTTTAAAATTTGATTAATTAAGGTACCTACACCTACTTAAATATTGTCTTTCTTTATAGCCTTAGGAAACTAAGTATTATTACAATTTGATAGTAACATAATATGACATCGAACAGCCATTAATGCCGAAAAATCTCTTAATTAGCTGTGCTTACAGAATCCAAAATAGCGGATCGCCTCGGGCTGACATGCTCTCTTCATTTGTTATCCGCTTCACTTGTTATCTCATTTATAACAAGAGAGAATAATATTATTACCAAGGTTAATAAATACGTACTAATATGCAATGAAACAACAAATATTTGTCGTATTCTATTACCGAATTAAGTATGATATTATTATTGTGTATAAAATGTTTTTGCGAAGATTTGAACAAATAAAGACCAACAATATCGTAAAAGCGTAACGTTAGTTAATATTAAATAAAAGGTATATTATTCCGATTTCAATGCGTTTCAATGTCACTTTGCTTTACCCCGAGATACCGGAAATAATTTATCTCGTTCACGCTCAATTGACATAAACTAAGTACTTGTAAAACTCACTAAAGAATGTAAAACAAGGAGACATAATGTCGAGAAAACCTCGCACAAGTGTCGGCCGTCAGAGTAATGAATCGGTTCGCTTAGCACGAACTGACGTGTTATGTAAGGTGTGTGAGACGTCCCGGGTCGCTTCGCAAGCTATCTGAGATGCCAACATGACAGGGCCTAATTCCATCTATTAAATAAAAATAAACCAGTGCCTCTTCGATTTGTTCTCGAAGAATTCTGTTCAAACTGTTTTTTTTTGTATTTAAATAAGTAGTTTATTGAATTAAGTTCCGATGAGTTATCTTACTGATTGATTTCTAAATAAACTGACAAACTTCATTTTTCTCTTAGTACTGATACTACTGATAATTTTTTTTAAGAAGTACTTACATTATTTGTGAATTTCAAAGTAGATACCGTTCATAAAACAGCTACGCGACTGTAGCTGACTGACAACGATCTTAGCAATATAAATGTAGCAACTACTTACTTAGGTATTTAATAAATCTGTGGCAATAGTAAAGTCCTGTTTTACAAGTTGCGGAACGAAGTACGGAACCCTAAAAACACCTACAGCATTAAAAATAAGAAAACACTTAAATTAAAATCTTTGCGATTCTTTAATTAAGATTTTAATAAGTACTACGTGGGCAGAAAATATTAAGCAAAATTCAGAAATTAATTTTCTGTCTCGTCCCACCTGTTCAGTGGACGTTTTTGTCAGGTTTTTCCTGTTTGATAAGAAGGTTTATGGGGACATTTTTAATAATCTTTTATTATACATTTTTAATTATTTCAATGTTTAATATGAGGCGGATTTTTTTTTCAAAGAGGCTTTATAATTGGATGGGTAATTAAATCGGTAATTTAAATAATGATCAATATTAGTCCAACCGCCAGTGCGCTTCTTGATCTTCTTGAGCTTCCTGATCAAATAGATTATAAATAAAATAATCTAAACCAAAATAGAATGATTATATTTTAATTCAAGAAATAATAACGTTAGTTAAACAAAAGCTATGAAAAGCAAATAGGTATACTTGATCAAAGAATTAATTTTTTAGTCACCTGTCAGAAACGGGACTTGTTTTCAGTCAAATGAGTGAACTACCTACTTGTATATTGAATTAACTATTTGTATCTCCACGAATATCGTTTTATGCCAATAATTGAAAATTTACCGGAATATCCAATCTTTTATCAAACAAGAATACCTAGAATTGACGTTTCATTAACCGCAAACCGTACGTTTTTCTGACATTAAAAAAATTATATCAACATAGAATTAAATGGAAATGTAATTAAGTGCCACGAACAGAAAGTTGTATCTAGCCGGAACAATTACCTTGTTTTTCATAACTAATTGCTTTTGTTAGAGGAATATTTGTTTTTTTTCTCGTAAATGGCAATGGGAGGACGATCGGCCGCAAATAAAGACCGCTTATTTAATACTGTTAGCTGTGGGGCCGGAAAAAACACACTGAAAAGTCGCTAAGGTAGGCAATAAGGTAATGATACCTTGAGGTAAACCGAAAACAATTCATTTCTACTTCGCCCCCTTTGCTGTTCCTCCGCGCCCCTCGCCCCTCTCTCCCCAAACCCTCAAGAAACTGTGGAATGCTAGCCGATCCGTAAAAAGCAATTCTTCCCGCGCCGTTTCCCTTTTTCACCGTACATTTAATACGAACCAATGTCATAGTGGCTTTAACTTCCCGTTCTGAAGTGTGAGCGTTAATCTAATTATCTATTATGTAGTTATAAGATTAGTAGGTATGTTTTAAATATTACATTTTAGTTTATTGAAGCCAGTAAGGTATGGACTCTAACGTAAAAGTTGTTGGGCCAAACATCGTACGGTTAAAATGCTATGATATGCCTTAAGTATTTACTTATACGTACTAGTTATTTAATTAATTCATAATCATTTGTGTACAAGTATGAAGTAAACATGAAAGGTTGGGAAGTCAATAGTGTAATGCCCCCGTTTCTTTTCTATAATATTTCGTCCTATTTCAAATAAACACTATTAACAGTAAATTTTTATAGGCCGCGCCACGTAAAAAGAACTTTAGAAACAAACGAAAATCACGTGTTCGCGCATGGGTACACTTACGCTCGAAAGTAGGGCTATTTATCGTTTCATTCCTGTAAGAGTCTTTCGCACGCGGTTACGTATGTTGACTTATAGACTATAAGTAGGGGATGATGATTCTGATTCCAAAGGTTATAAAAGTGGCGACAACGATGATCACACTTCTGGCATCAACACCGCGTCCTCATCTGGTTTTCGCACCACCCATGAGGACTTAATGGAAGAAAAATATGTTTTTTTTTTTCATTTTTACACATTTTAAACTAAATCCAATATGGATTGGTAGTTGTGTATTTTCTTTTATTTATATTCCACCCTACTAATACTACTAATATTATTTTTCTTTCCTTGTTGCGTAAAACCATGAGTGTAATTTAACACTTTTGTGCGCGATGGTATTTTAAAACAAATGTTAAACGTCAGACTCAAAAATCGTCTAATGCGCAGCTGTCAGTTAGGGCTCATTTTACGAGGCGCGACCTATACCCCTATAAGTATAATGTTTCCACTTCCCTATTCCTTAAATTTGGAGTTCGTTCGAAAAACAGCTAAAAATATAAACGGAGTTTGTATTAGACCCCGACATGAAATAACAATGTCGTTGGAGCACAGACATTGTGGAAAATCTCGGCGAAAGAATAAAGAAACAACCTGTGAATAGAACAACATTGTTTTGTGTGAACGATACATATTACGTTTTCCTTTCCACTTGTTATGCTTGGATGGTTGAGCACACAAATAAATCTTGGAACTGGTTCATCATAATAAAAAGTAAATATTGATCGGAATATTTATCATTTCACAGTTAGGTACAAATCTTTTGAAAAATATTCGAATATTATTACAAGCGCTCAGTCTCAAAAAATCTCTGCGTAAACATTATTGAAATAACATTACAGAGCGCCGCAAGGCACCTGTTCCTGCTATTCGAGTGTTCCTTTGTTAACGAAATAAATATTTGGTTGGAACAAATTAATAATATTCCTATATAAATTCGTTTTATATAAAGTTTTATCATGTCCATGGCGGCGTGGTGTTTAGTGGAATAAACGGGCAATATCAAGAGACATAAGTCAGGGCCCAGCTGCGACCAACCATTAACACGGCTTAGATGTCTTGTCACTGTTAGCTGATGACTCTACGAGCACACACTAACTTAAAATTGTTAGCATATTAGTTAATTGTTTAAAGACCGTTTAGCTATACCTTTTTTTTTTTTTTTTTTTTACCTGCGGACTGGTCTATCTGCGGGGAAGCTAAGAGGAACCCGAGGAGGACCGCTCCCCGATGCCTTCCGGTCGGGCTTGGGTTGAGCGGTACTTGGTAGGTGGCGAACCTTTTGGTGGCGCTACTGAGGCGGACAGCCTGTGTTGTATGGGCGGCACAGGCTGTTGAGGAGGTGCGTAGGCTGCGGGTATATCAGTGACATTCTTTGACATTTTCGAATGTGTACGTTATGTCAGACAAAATCAACAATTAATTTAATATCAATTGAATCAACTCTATATCCCGCAGATAGGGAGACGACATTAGTTAAATGCTTTTAAGTAAGTGCAATTTCGAATTAAATTCGTGACATGGTTTGCATACTCGCCATGTTAGAGACTAGAGAGCGTGCATAGAGTTCACAGTTTGGCGCATCAAGGCGACCCACTATAGACCGAAACTAACAAACAAGGGACATAGGGCTCAAAGTCGAAAAATCGATCTAAAAAAAATACTATTGGCTAGGAAATGATATTTCTAACAACATTTACCCTTGTGTAAAAAGTCCAAAAATGTGTAGTTTTTGAGAAAAAAAATAATCTTTATTTTTTTGTATGGGGAAAAACAGTTTTTATTTTTTTTCTCAAAAACTAGGCCGAAGGCAGGATCGACACTTGGTGTCATGTTAGACTGGATGCTTAAGCCTCGGAAAAAAATTAGACCGCAGCGATATCCGCGCGGCCGCGGGTTTGCGGGTATTTTGAAAATTCAAAAAAAAAATTGCTGTTTTTCACTAAAAATGGCACTTTGACTTAAAATTATTTAATATCGTGGTAATAAATTCACAAACAATATTTTTTAGATCAATATTTTTGACATTTTTGGGCAAAAAAGCGAAAAATATACAAATACCTATTTTTTAATCTAAGTGAAGAACATCACGAAATTGTACATTATAATGATTTTAGTGGTACGCATTTGGTATATATGAGTCTTGTACCTAAGTAAGACTTAATTCTATGCCCCCCCCCCCCCTTATAGCAGTTATTCGTTTGCGTACCCAACAGGTAACTGAGCGTTGCTGAGACCCCATGAAGAGTCATAATATGTTTGTGCAATCGTTTTATTATTCTTGTACCTATTATGTACACGTGGTGTATTATTATGATACCCATAAGCATTACTGAGAACCAATGATGAGTCATATGTTTGTGCAATTTTTTTATTATTGTCGTATTATGTGCACGTGGTATAAGTATTGAAACCAAAATGATGGGTATGGTAGCCCTGAAAAGGGCTGTTTATGTTTCGAGTCCTTTACAGACTGTTAGATCAAAGGATCTGGAAGGTTTTCGGACTCGACCAACATATAAGCGGTACTGAGAACCAATTATGAGTTATATGTTTGTGCATTTTTTTTTATTGTTGTATTATATACACGTGGTATAAGTATTGAAACCAAAATGATGGGTATGGTAGCCCTGAAAAGGGCTGTTTATGTTTCGAGTCCTTTACGGACTGTTAGATCAAAGGATCTGGAAGGTTTTCGGACTCGACCAACATATCTTCTTCCTCTTCAAAGTCATGGCTCACTGCAACTTCGTCGATTAACGTCATGGCTTCTGGGAAAAGGATGTCTTTGGATATACTTGTAAATTTTGGCCTTATTCTTGATATATGTGGATCTGAACTGATCAAGAGACCATGGAGTATATCTTCGTTCGTGGCGGTCCTACTACTCTTTCTTGTATTCCTTTCCCTCACGTTCCTGAAATCTTTATTTCTGGCCTCTGAAGCCTCTTCGGATAGGATTCCTGAAATAAAAAAGAAAGTAAATTATATAAACTGAAAAAAGCAATTAGGTTAAAGAATATGATTGTACTTTAACTTACCAATAGGTAAAACCGAAAAATGACTGCAGATGTCTGCTCCGTGTGTCAATAGCTTATGTACACTAACTGGCATATGGTACCATGGATAAAGATGTACAAACATCTCTGCAGTTTCTTTACAGTAACTCCGAAAGTCTTCAATACGTATCTTCTTGCCAGAAGATAAGACTTGCAAAATTACTGCAAAGTGAAACAGCAAGTCCTCATCTATGCCAGTTATCTGAGACGATCTTTTATAGTCTCGGAAAAAGCGTCTTGCAGTGTTCCCATCATTGGTTGTTCCGAATCCCTAAAAAGACATAATTAAAGCATAAATAAAATAATTAAAAATACAGAAATGCAAGATTTATTGACAGTTAAATGAAATAATAGTTACCTGCTTGACAATATCAATGAGCAATCCCGTCTGTTCACGAAACTCTCTTTGCGTGGCATCTTTTCTTGCTTTCTTCAAGGCTTGATGCTCTCCTCGAGCGCTCCATCGTTCGAAGTCCATGTTGTAAGAAACATGGAGCAGGCACTCCATACAGCGAATCTTCATATGCAGCGGGGATATCCCATACTGATAAATATCAGCACGAATTGGCTTGGTGGCCAAAAGCTCCAAGTTATTCATCTCGCTTGGCTTGGCAAGACAAATAGGGCACGTGGCTGGTGAGCTCACGTCTGCAACAATATTGGCCACTTTGCCATCAATCATAGTCATGTGCAGCTCGTGAGCAACCTCCACGTCTCCACACTGAGTAGGCACCAATTCGGATATCTCCTGCTGCATTTGAGAAGTTTCTGCCCGTATGAAGTCTGCTGTCTCCTTTGCGAACGTGAAGCTGACTGGACGGCAGTAATGTGTTGAACAAGGAGTAGGATTCTCCCAAACAACTGCACTGCCGTCAACCAAGCGGAGCGGCACAATGCTGGTCATTATGACAGATGAGTCATCGAAGTCTGGAGTCGATGATTTCTGCTTGTAATTGCTTTGGGAAGAAGCACCATCCAGTCTCCACTTCCAGGTTAGCTTCAGGCTTGAGTTACTGGAACTTTGGACTGGTCCTAAGGCCAAAAAAATCCTCTGAACTGTGTGGTCCAGGAGATTTTGCAACCTGCAACGAGAATAGAAATTAAAGTCAAGAAAATAAAATAAAAAACGATCAAAATATTAATACAAAAATATGCCAATACCTAATTCGAGCACCTTGTTCCGTTATCTCCATACTTCCAGGCAGTGGATAGCACCTCATCTTAGCACTTAACAGCTTGTAATAAGATGGAAGCGCAGCCACAGATCCTTCTTCCTTGAAGAATTTTCTTAGCGCCAAGTACTTCCATTTGGATAGAGATAGCGATGTGTAGAGCGCCAAAGATTTGTCTTCTGAAATCACAGATGGACTTCTCTCCTTGAACAGCCACTCCTCGGCATCTGGGATAACTTCTGGGTTCTTGGCTAAATGGTCTATAATCTTAGCCAAGGTATGCTTGCCACTATCCTTCAGCTTCGTTATTAAGTAATACCGCAGCTCGTCTTCTGTGGATTCATCCACAATAGTTCTGGAACGCCTCTTCTTCTGCTTGTTGGTCAAATCCTCGAATGGCTTTCGAGCGTGAGAGTCCGTACTAGTGCCCACGTCTACGGAACTGGTGGATGCATCCAGGTCCTCTTGAGGCACAGCAGGCTCCTCTGCAGCAATCTCTGCATTGCCCATTGCGGAGCTCAAATCCACTGCGCTGCATTTGGGCCACCGAATAAGAGACTCCAGCCACCTGCGATTGCTCTCCCGGTTGAGAAAAGTCTTCTGGTTTCTGCTCGCATCCTTCCATCTTTGAATAAGGTCTTTGACGAATTGTTTGCAAAAGTTCACAATCGCGTCACGGTCATCTTGGGGTATGTCACGTCGGATAACTTGTAAGATTACACTATTCAAATAGTGGTGATCTTTTAAGTTACCATGTTGTCTCAACTTGAGAAACAAATCTAGGTACGTCACTAAACCAGCCATTATAAGCTTAAAAAATATTTCTAGACAATCACCGAAAAGCGAGAAGTGTAGAAATGTAATCATTATAAATGAGTTTCAGTTAAGATTTATTTTTAGATTCGCAACTAGCGGGTGTATGCGCGAGTGAAAATTATGATACGGCCAATCACCACGTGTACATAATACAATCATAATTAAAAAAATGCACAGACATATGACTCATAATTGGTTGTCAGTACCGCTTATATGTTGGTCGAGTCCGAAAACCTTCCAGATCCTTTGATCTAACAGTCTGTAAAGGACTCGAAACATAAACAGCCCTTTTCAGGGCTACCATACCCATCATTTTGGTTTCAATACTTATACCACGTGCACATAATACGACAATAATAAAAAAATTGCACAAACATATGACTCATCATTGGTTCTCAGTAATGCTTATGGGTATCATAATAATACACCACGTGTACATAATAGGTACAAGAATAATAAAACGATTGCACAAACATATTATGACTCTTCATGGGGTCTCAGCAACGCTCAGTTACCTGTTGGGTACGCAAACGAATAACTGCTATAAGGGGGGGGGGGCATAGAATTAAGTCTTACTTAGGTACAAGACTCATATATACCAAATGCGTACCACTAAAATCATTATAATGTACAATTTCGTGATGTTCTTCACTTAGATTAAAAAATAGGTATTTGTATATTTTTCGCTTTTTTGCCCAAAAATGTCAAAAATATTGATCTAAAAAATATTGTTTGTGAATTTATTACCACGATATTAAATAATTTTAAGTCAAAGTGCCATTTTTAGTGAAAAACAGCAATTTTTTTTTTGAATTTTCAAAATACCCGCAAACCCGCGGCCGCGCGGATATCGCTGCGGTCTATTTTTTTTCCGAGGCTTAAGCATCCAGTCTAACATGACACCAAGTGTCGATCCTGCCTTCGGCCTAGTTTTTGAGAAAAAAAATAAAAACTGTTTTTCCCCATACAAAAAAATAAAGATATTTTTTTTTCTCAAAAACTACACATTTTTGGACTTTTTACACAAGGGTAAATGTTGTTAGAAATATCATTTCCTAGCCAATAGTATTTTTTTTAGATCGATTTTTTGACTTTGAGCCCTATGTCCCTTGTTTTTTAGTTTCGGTCTATAGTGCGACCGCATGAAATATCCATTTATTTGCTAAGTTCCCAAAAGAATGCGCAGTCACGATCCACGTGCCCGCTTGGTTACTTTGTCACACAACTGAAATGTTGGGATTTCATATGAATCTAGCTCGGTTTGTTGGCTATTTTTATTACGAGAGAAATATTATTATTAATTAGTAATCAATTATAAAGTGCAAGCAATTCAGGGTTAATTTGTTAGCGAGTTTCATAGACGAATAACTCAAGATGTATTTTTCCTAATCGATTATTTGTTTAGATTATTTTATTTCGAAAATCCTGTAAGATATTATTTTTTTGGCTTGACCCTTGTCGCTAAGTTGAAAACGGCGGAACTTTAACTTGTAGGTATGCAAAAATGTTGCGATTATACTCGCACCGCGGATAAAACAGGGTCTTAGCCTTATTTCTAAACTTGGACTATAGGTACTGATTCCGTATCTTGACTTGGCATGTATACGTAATATTGGAGGCATTCAAAACGTGCTATATGTAAAACTACTCGTATTTTGATTGAGATCGCTCACGATATTCGCAAAACGATTTAGGTTCACGCTACGGTGATATTTTTTTACCCATTTTGATCGGTTTAAAAATCAGATTCGTGACTTGGAGCATTAAATCCAAAGGTATTTGACTTGCATGTCACATTGTGGTGGAAACAAATGACGGAAATATATTGAACTTATTTGGGGTTATAAAGTAGGTTTTTGTGTGGCATCTGGCATGTGGTGGTGATGGATGTCCTTTTTTGAAGTGATAAAAGTAGGTGATTTAAAAAGTTTTCTTAATGCAGGAAACTTTCTACGTATAACACACTAGAAATTGAGTTCTTTTTTTTCCATGCGATATTTTTATCAATGCTTTGACGTGTGGAGCTCGCAATACAGACAGCGATCATCGTTGCAAGAACAAATGAGTATCATTGTAGGTGTACCGTTTATGGTGCTTTGTCTTCCCTCCTTTGTAAAACGACACTCACTGCTCACTGCATGTTACTAACTGACATTGCTGTATAGCCTCCACTCCTAACCATCCAAAGCGCAGTCAATCTCCAGCGACGAGAGTGTAACTTACAAATTAATTAACATGTCCTTTACTACGCCACCCGATCCGCAGACACTATAAAATATTACCCAGGTAAGTGAAATGACGTCCAATTAATATATCAACCAAATAAAATTATTTACAATTCCATTTTGACCGAACAAACACATTTCATTGATTAAAATTTCTTAATCCGTTGAGCGGATTTATAGTTTCAATGTTTCAAACTAACGTAGTTATAGATTTTTGGAAATACTGCTTAACGTATTTGTAAAGGATCATCCGATTACGGCGTACAATTAGAGGCAGGCACAAGGGGATCAGTGTTCACAATATCAATTTTTTTCGTTATATAAGTTATTGTTAGTTACAAATTAGTGAGCGTGGTCAAGTGACGAGATATCGTGATGACAACGGCTTCTTTTTTATTAACAAAAATATCACCAAATCAAATAGCCTTTGTTTTAAAACCGTCCGTAAAATAATAAGGCTGATTACTCTAGAATTAATAATGTGGAAACTTAAGTTCAACATATAACACATACATATAATATGTTATTTAATCTAAACCGTAGCATTTACGAGGGCCTCTAATTTATAACTAAATAGAGATTGGTCATAAACTCGTAAACTAATCCCTTAATATTACATTAGGAGTGAAGTGTGTGACGTCGTCGGTGAGTTGTAGAAACATTATCGGGATTCCAAAGATTCTCGAAGGGTCCACAGGAAAATTATTGCTTTCAACCCCGTCACTAAATTCTTAGGCGAAGAGACTTGACTTGCTAGTTTCAGGTAAACTGTACGTACCTGCCTTTCGATTTAATTAAGTGCCTACGTGGAATTACTTAAATGCCTTCCTAGTTCCGTCGTGTGTCGTATTCAGAAATTAATCAGCGGTAAAACATTTCTAAGAATCTATTTATACTCTTTAGTTGTGAATTTCTTCAGGCGATTATTGAAAAGTTTCTTATAAAAACCGGATTCGTCGAACGACAAATTTGATCGCGATGTTGGGTCTCGTTACTACTTGTTGTAGATTTTCCACGAATTTTGTCGTGAACTTCAATAGTAGGTATACTTACCGACAAGTATTATACTTGTCGGTAAGTATACAACGGCTCATATAAAATTGTTATCCGATAAAAAAATGGATGTCATAAGATAAATAAGAGGAAACGCGTTGGTAGTAGATATTTAACAGATGTGGTAGTTAATCTCGTTATACAGTAGTTTCGCTGATATAATGCAATGACCATGTCTGGCATTACAGTCACTCTCATCGCGTGACGACATATTCCTGTACAAAGGGGATAGGTAAAATATTTTTATTGCCACACATAATGCCTCGAGCTAGTGGTTTATGGTAAAGTAACCATTAAGCAGTTCATTGCTTTGTTTATCTTCCTTGTTCTGTTTATTTTCTACGAGTGGAAAATATTTGGACGTGGTTTCGGTTTACAGGTTGAGGAAATTATTTTGTATCTATTTATTTATTAGAGATCGATTAAAAACATACAAAACATGAAGTTTCGAATAAATTCAACCTCTCCCATGGTGACGACGATGATGCATGTATGTTGCGACTAATGAATGTGGATGAAGTGATAGAAGTGTGTTCGGATTGGCAAGTGGAGCGAGTTTATTTCTGCCTACCCTGATGGGAGAGAGACGTGACAGATAGATATGTATGTAAGTATGTATGTATGTTTCCAAGTAGGTGGATATAGTGTAGGATTATAAAAAAGTGTTAGTTCAATGAATGGCAGCGGAACGAGCACCCGGTGTGATCCAGTTCACGTAAATCTAATAAAGAGTCCGATTCAGAGCCGCATTGTAAACTCCAAGGCGGTCGTAAAAAAACGACAAATGCGAGTTGTACCCGCAATGGAAGGGTTCTGTAAAGTCTGTATGTCAGAACATAAACTCTGTCAAAAAAGAAAAAAATATAAGTACTCTATCAAAATATTATATGGTAATAGGTACTTAAAATTAACATTCTTATAGAGTCATGTATGATAAAGACATGTTATCAAAAAATATATAAGTATGATCTGAGCTACAGGTACTGATCGAAATTTTGAAATTAAACTTACAACCAAACAAAACTCTCATTCATAAAAATTAAACACTCATTTCCTCTCAATATCTATTGAGTGTTTGGTCCTTAAAGAGGGATAATTCTGAACTGGTTCCATGACCGCCAGCATAAATATCCAAATTGAAAGGCTGTACCCTAAAAAAACAAATATGTACGTACACAGCTTCAAACGTGGTAACATTACTCGTGTCGTTTTAGAATCCGTATCATCTTACACGTCATGTTCCACAACCTCGCCCCCTCGCCCCCAAATTGAAGAAAGACCCCGTCATTTTTTATTGTTTTCACCTGAACAACGGCTCGGCGTCAAATGAATGTTGCAAGCTTTCCCTGTACGTATGAAGTTAACAGATTGCATGTATATTTAATTCGCCCATACCTCGCCCCGGTACGCAGCAACCTGAATAAATTCTTCATACTCATAACATAACCCGACATACTGAACTGCGCTCGGTTATTTCATAAAGGCATTGTTTCAATACGAACGTTTTTGATGTTAAACAGCAAGATTTTTGCTGTGTTTTATACGGTAAAGTTATGAGGTAAAGATGAAAGTAAAACATAGTCTATTAAATTTACAACATAAGTACTCTCACTCGCGTGTTTATTGAATGAACATTTTTATATGTATGAGCGTCAATACAAAAGTGGATACGGCAAGACTTTTGTGAATGTAGGTACTTAGTGTGAGTGAACAGCTTCTTTATTGCTCTGCCGTTGAAGCGTTCATTTAAATAAATCAAACATGACAAAAAAACAAGTCGAATCAAGCTCACTTATAATAAAAAATTATCCAAAAACTTCTAAACTTCTAAATATGGACGTTAACGATAATTTACGAAAATGAATTATTTATTTGATCATCGAATTAGATACGCATACAAAACTTTCTCTTTTCCATGTCATTGGTCGATTCACAAGGCATTAACAAATTTCAATTATTTCGCCAAGTGATCCGAGTGATTTTATTATGGGATATTTTTTACGACAAGGCAGTTTCACTGTTACCTTTGTCGTAAAACGTTCGTAAACTCAAATGAAAGGTGTATTTGATATTGGGAAACTACGTATTTGTTTGAAACAATCTTGCGAGCTGTTTCTCTATTAAATTGTGAAACGACGATCTTTATAAAGGTGATAAAGAAAGAATTATTAGAATTTGACAAGTTTTACTTGTAGGTAACATAAATAAAGCCTTTAACAAAATCTATATAAGTACCTAATTGAGATTAAATTAGATCAAACCCTATCAAACGTAAGTACTCGTGGGATCGAATAGGTAGACCAATTACCAAAATAAACCCTGAACGCATCATTTTAGTGCTTAAAAAGTAGTAATAGTAATTGTACGACTACTTTGTATTACGATATCGATTACAATATAATTGTTCGTTCATAAGCGAGGCGTACTTAGCTAGGTAGGTATGATGGCCAACGGCGGCGCCAGTTGTAAATTGTTATTGCCCTGATTTGCCTTCGCTCGACTTCCACTTTATTGCAAGGAATAATATGCAGAAATGCACAATTAAGTTTGAAACTTTGCTATCTCGGTGGCGTGTTACATAATAATCATAGACTGTTTATGCTTAATGTCAAACACAAGTACCGTATGTAGTTTGGGTGATGTCTTGCCCAGTGGGAATTACACGGCTTTTAGGGTGTTTTCTTGCAAGAACTGTAATTTGAAGGACCGCAACTCTAAGATTTTAAGTACAAAAAGTTGATCGAGTATCTGGTTTTGTGGTTGAATATCCTCATAATACGTAAATAAGTACGATATTAAAAGGAATTCTGATAAAAAGCTTTTTGTCAAAGGATTTCGTTAAAGTTATCTTAGCCAAACTTAGTTCGGAAGTATCAAATCGGAAGGGGTCCATTTAGAATTTACATTCAAAGTCTTACCGATTTATAACTACTACAGCGTAAATAAATGTTGTATTTTCCATCAGAAGTTTAAGCATGTCATCTTCTAGAACAAAAATGTTGGCGTTACGCTAGCTGTGAATACCAAGTGTATAACAAAACAGTTTAATTAGGACAATTAGTTGTAAGTAAATACTAGATTCGTTTTTCACCAACCTTATTTGAATAAAAATAAGAGTTATGCGTGCTTCCAGCCTTCTCAGGTATATCCCGGTGTATCAACAAGTTGTATTATAAAAATGGAATCGTGCCGCAACCCGTTACGGCAAATCGGCATTAATCGCCAGCACGAATGTCGTATTTGCATATTCATGGCACGCGGAACCCCTTCATTTAATGACAGCCGCAGAATGATCGTTAAACCCGGCAAAAAGTGACACGTCACCGTTATCCCGCATTTTTATTTTATTTCCCATTTCATCGTAATTTTTCGACGGCTTCTACATTATCCTGATTTTAGGACCTACAACATTAATCTGAAATACCTATCTAAATACATAATAAACTTATTTTCGTTATTTCACGTCGTAGTCTCGAGTTTAATCAGATAGCTGGAAACTTCGTAAAGGCTTTAAGAGCGCTCTGACTCATTGGTAATGCAAATAAAAATTTAATCTCGAGCCAAGATTCCTATTTAACAACGTTATTTCATTATTCTGCAGTTTTCATAGCTAATACGTATTTGTGTTACTTTTATTGAGAGAAAACTCGCTGGCTGTGTTTTGTTTGAAGTAAATTATTATGATTGTGTATAATAAGTCTGAGAGTAAAGGCGACGGCCGGGCCTACACGAGATAACGTAGTCTGAAAATGATTAATGTTTTCTCGTGTCCCAAAATATCACGTCATCCCCGGGTTTTTAATATAATTAGCGTTGAAAACTTTTGTTTGTTGCAGAGTCTAGTAAACAAATCTAGCTACGGCTCCCAGTCATTAGGAAACTCATTAGTGAATACCTAACTAGTTCTTGTTTGCGCCCAAATACTACAAACCATAACATACTAAGTAACCCATCGCATTTAAGTATAAAAAGTAGAGATGAAAGTAGAGTTACATAATGAGCAGTAGGGCGTTTATACATTTTAATTCCTATATACGTACAGGATATTAGAATACTCCTTTTTCGTGTGACTGACTTTACATGCCAAATCACTGTCAAAAACATTCGATTATGGAACGCAACTCTTTTAAAGGGAAGTCGGACAACTGTGTAGTTATTTTATTCGTACTATCGTATTATGTACCGGCATTAATTTGCATTTAGTCGGGTTATAGTTGAACAGTTTTAATGAGAGATTGATTCGCGTAACTCCGGCAAAAATACGAGTAGGTATCTTTTTAATCTTTTTAAAAAGAAAAAGATATCGGTGCGATGTTTAGGGGTCTTTATTAAAACATAAGTGGACCCAAATTCAGTGTGAATACGAGTAGGTAACTAGTTCACTTTACAAGCAGCTTGTATGTGATACGACACACATCGTTCGCACTTGATAGGGACTGAACCTGAATCGCATATCAAATAAGTAGGTACACGATAAGATGATATTGGTAACTAAGTATCTTCGTAAACATCCAATCAAGCTGTTGACATTTAAGTTGTGTTTACAAATCCAGCTACGTACGATGAATGTTAAATTCAATGATATGTTTGAGAAAATTATTTTGAAGATGTATTTTAGAAGCGGTAGATTATATTTTATTTTTTTAATGAAAATTGGCAGAATATTTGAGGTTATAACTTAGTTCGTATTGTAATCAATATTGTTTTGAACTTTCAGTAGAATAAATAGGAATAAAAATTAAATATCCTTTAAAATTAAATGCAGAATACATTGTTTTATATGAAAACCATAATTAAAACGTTATTTGCTAACCTATTACTTTTTATTCTTACGTATATTGCGGCAGTTAGTTCGCGTGTTAACGACCACGTTATGCTAATTTTAATATGACAACGTTGTGAGTTTTTCAACCCCTTCCTGTACGAAATAAAGATGAAATTAAAGATAATTGTTTGCACCTAGTTTATCCATGTGGTCTGGTTTTATCAAGCTCGTAAAGGTTATGTAATTCAATACTTAAATAAGGTTCAAGAATATTGTGCTCCTACATTTTCAATATTCTTATTTAAAGAAGTTATTTGCCGAAAACGAAGCAAAATAATCTTGAAATGCCAATGATAAAAAAGCATCTTGTTTATCGATAAAAATTACTGTTTGGTACGTTCAGCTACTAGGTAGGTAATAAATCGTTAAAAAAATGCGAGAAGAGCAAAAATCCATCGTAACTACGTAGATGAAGGTAAGTGAATCAATGATCGTACGACCGAGTCATTTCAATGCGTAATTCATTTTCGTAGTATAAAGCAAACCCGAGTAAATGGATTAAATATACTCTAATTGACGTTGGTTCATCGAAAATAAACTTATATTGTGATGCATTTTTGCTACTATATTTGAACGGACAATTTTACAGAAATCGAAGGTTTAATATAGCTAGGTATATTTTGAATTATAGTTTGTTTGTTTTTTTTTCCAAATTTTTGAAAATGAGGGTTAATTTCAAAATAGAACCTACCTCACATCCACCTAGGTACTACTTTCCTCACAAACCACATCCACTAGGGCGCTATTAACCAAAACTAGTGTTTAAACTAGTAAAAATACGCTAATATTTCATATTCTTATTGAAGCTAAAAATATATCACAATTCTACTAACCAATAAAAAGCCGATTTATCAAATAAGCAAGCGCTAAAATAACATATTTGCCGCCGAGAAGGCGAAACGAAAGATCTCCTTACATTAAAAGGCCCTTACCACCCAAAGGGGCAGCCCCAGGCGTAGCCTAATAATTAAAATATACAGAGGACAATGATAGGTCTCGCTTTACTCAATGTTTATTGACGGTAGGGTTCGCTTCGCCCTTTGCGATTTCAATTTGTTCTCGTAAAGACCCGGAACTGTTTAGCGGATTGATGTACAGGATGTTGAAACCCTATATCTACTCACATAAAACTAAAAAAGAATCCCAATATACATGAGTAGAAGTACGAAAAAGAAAATTGACTTTTTTACTTTTTACGCACCAGTTGTGTTGACATTTGATTAGAATTTGAGTTCGTAATCAATTGAACGTGCAGTTTTGACGTCATTTCATAAAACCCTTAAATCGCGGAGGCAGTTCCATCGAAAATGCGCGATGGCTACTTACTTATTAAGTAGACTTCATTTATTTTTTATAGATATTTATTAATAATATTATGACATAGCTTCCTTAACTATTTAATTATAAAAACAATTCAACCTCAAATATTAGTGCCTGGACGTGGCAACCAAAATGAAGTTGCTAGAGTTGCTAGCATAGTTCAAAATTTATCTCGGTAGAAAGAGAAATGGGACTTTGGAGTTTTAAAATTCATGATGTCTGAAATGCAGCGAGCGAAGCCGCGAGTACTCGCTAGTTCTCTGATGATTTACGTTATTTTACGTAAGTGGTCTAAACTCAGCCGAAAAATCACTTCAATTTACTTCCTTTCCACGAAGTTGCACGAAACGCCATTAAAGCTAGTTATTCGTTAAAATGTAGCCTTGTTTCGATTATTGACAAAGGCGTCAGTCAGCTATAAATTTAATGGAGCGTTAGCTAATGAAGCTTTCTACAACTGGCTGGTATTTATGAAAAATTCTCAATTATTCACTCAATTATACTCGTTTACTTGCCAGAGAGATTGTTTAGAGTCTTCTCAATTATTAGGTCTTTACCTATGAAATTGCCGTTTTGTATGAAAAAATTCAAACGATTTTTTTTCATATAATTTTTATTTGTATTAAGTTAAGTAATTACCCATACAATCAATGCATCTTTGCCAACGCAGTGGCAGTTTATTAATGCCCTTCTTAAAGAAATCAGCTGGACGAGAGGCAACAAATTCTTCAAAGGCGTTTTGAACTGCCTCTTGGTTATTGAATTTTTTTCCAGTCAAGAAGTTATCCAAATTCTGGAAAAAGTAGTAGTCTGTAGTCTGGGGCAAGGTCCGGTGAGTACGGTGGATGAGGGAGAGCTTCCAACCCAAGTTCTTGCAACTTGGAGACCGTCATTTGTGCGGTATGAGGTCGCGCGTTGTCGTGCAGGAGCAGCGGAGACGAGCGATTGACCACTGCTGGTTGGAGACGTGCCAGCTTCTCCATCATTGTGTTCAATTCTTCACAGTACACATCTGCAGTAATACTCTCCCCATTTGGTAAGAAGCTGTGATGAATCACACCGGTGCTAGACCACCAAACAGTAACCATCACCTTTTTAGGGGTCAGTTTTCGTTTAGGGCATTGTGAACCAGGATCCAACCAACTTGCTGAGCGCTTACGGTTATCAAACAGAATCAATTTTTCATCACAGGTGATAATGCGGTTCAAAATTCCTTCATTTGTGTGTCTATTGAGCAATGCACGGCACGTCTCGACGCGTACTTGGCGCTGGCGATCATTGAGTTCGTGGGGCACCCATTTGTCAAGCTTTTTTACCTTGCCAATTTGACGCAAATGGACCAATATTGTTTTGATGCTAACGTCGAAAGCTGCTGCTAATTCAGCCGTAGATTGAGTATCATCAGCTTCCACGATCGCCTTCAATTCGTCTGCATCGACCAAAGTCTTCGGACGACCGCGGGGTTCATTTTTCAGGTCGAAATTTCCAGAACGGAAGCGAGCAAACCAATAACTAGTGGTTCGTTGGTTTGTAGTGTTAGCTCCGTACACGTCGTTGATGTTGCGAGCCGCTTGTGCCGCGTTGCTGCCACGACGGAACTCATATTCCATAATTACTCGAATTTTTAACGTATCCATGTTGACGAAAATGATTGAAATGCAATGAAAATGTAACACTAACCAATAAACAAATGACTGTTTTTGGAAAAAGAATTCCATATTTTTAAAATGAAATTAATTTGAAATTAGAATTCTTAGCTAAACAAAAAATATTTTTAATTGAAATGGCCAGTACTGTAAAACGGCAATTTCATAGGTAAAGACCTATTATAAAAAGATTTATATTAATATGATTAGTTTAGTATCATTATATTTACTAGGAATAGTTGACGTACTTATTTGTAATAGCAGTTTTTCGAGTATTGCCGACTCAATGATAGTACAGATGTAGCAAATAGAAGCAGTAAGAGCCAACATAATCCAATTCGTAGAATAAGACATGAAGCTACAGTGTCAGAGTTGTACAATCACATAAATTGTATGGAGTTACAAGGTAACTTCTTCGAGACTAGTGTAATACGATTTTATCAAAAATTACTACCGGTCCCGCACACGTGCCATAGTCGTAAAGGTGTCTACCTCCCTCCCCGCACCCCCTCTCACTCTTAACCCCAAAACCCACCTGTCCTTGAGAAGCGTTCTAATCTCAGTATATGGGAATGTTTTTAATATTTAACTATGTTAATAAGTCTTTCATTTTATCTTGCAAATGATTAACTATTGACACGCAAAAGATTTCACGTAATAATATCGGGAATAGAAAGCAAACCGTCATAAAAACATACCAGCTTAAACAAAATATCCACTCAATTATCCTTTAAAACTATGGCTCAGTGAATTTGTCAAGTTCAAAATAGTAACTGGCACAAAATATGAGCAAAGAATCGGTAATTAACACTGTGAAAGCCAGCGCTAAGCCAGGCTATTGTCAACAGGACGAAATAAAACAAGCGGTCAGTCCGCATTGTTCGAGGGGAATGGTGCAAAACTGGTGCCGAGAAACTTCCCGACAATATTGCAATACAAACGAGCCTCTACAACACAAGGACCTGCCATTAATCACACAAGTTAGCATTGCGATCTTTGCTCGCGAAATAAATAAATAAACGCGGCGCTAAAGGACCCCTAAGCCTTCATTTGAATTACAGAAACCTAATATTAAAACATTCGCAGCACAAAGGGATGCGAGAAATTTGTGCATAAACATTTTGCTTCGCTCAGATTGTTGCAACTACCTACTCTTTGAGTTTTGCAATAAGTCCGCGAGTTTATTAAATTTAATTGGAAACTTTGTAGCAAACTTCCGCAGATTGATCTTTGGAAATTGTTGGGTGTATTAATGAATAGAAGTATTCAAGAGTACGAAGCGCTCGTCTAGCTATGATGTACGAGTAGGTCCTTATTGCACAGTTCAGAAGCTACGTTAGGTACACGCGCCGCTAAATCTACATTGTTAGCTTATCGTTCTCTCATACAAGTTCGATAATAAAACTTTATTTTAACTCGTTAACTTTGTGAAGCTTTCTCTGCTACAGCTGGTATGATTTTACGTAGAAATTAGATGTTTCGATTTTAGTTCCTTAAATGTACATTTCGTGCTGATTTTTAATAAAGTTGCTTGCAAATTATAATGAATGTTAAGTATCTGGCGGGGGTTGATGTATCAGGATGAGATTTTTCACCGAGTTTACCCTCCGGAATATATTCGATAAGCTGAATTTGGCTCATCAAAGGCAAATGACGGGTGTTTTGTTAAGCCACTAGCTCACAAGAGACGTGAAAGCACTTCGTGTCAGTCTGCGTCGAGTGCTTCCAATTGCGCCACCCTCAGTTCCCTTATGATAAATGTAGGGAAAATTGCAATCATGTTTCGTTTCCCGTTGTAAATCTACTGCTAGGTACGAATGAATAGGTGTTTTGTGACCAAACATCAATGGTAAAAGCATGTATTACGTGGGAAGGGATGAAAGGACGCATTGAAACCCGCGGGCCCTTTTCGCCGTCTATAATGATAGCTATTAACTTACGTTCAATGATTCTAACTACCTTCGTCGATAAACGGCGCTAATTTGGCAAAATGTCAAATTAATATGTTAAATGAAGGTAACGTTAATCATTTAGGTACCTATTATAATAAGCACGTTCATATAAATCCTATTATTTCAAACCCGTTATCTCAATAGGATTAAAATTAAAATTGTGAAATAAAAGTTGCAATAAGGGTTCGGACGCTTAGATTTAAAATTTTCTATTTTATGCGAAAATTTAATGCTTGAAACCATGAACAGTTTCAAAGTTTAAACTTGTAATAACAGTGGAAGTACATTAAAGGATATGGAACGAGTTACCACCGGGTTATAGGAAAATGCTGTCGAGCAAGCGAGAAAGATATATTAATAAAGTTATAAATGCGTTTGTCACAAGGAAATTATGGAAAACGTTGTTAACGCCGATGCCATTAGAGTCTAAACTCGTTCGTGCGGTCGATACGGATACGCGTCCCTGTCGAACCTTTGTCATTTTAATCATGCTTCCGATCTTTCAAAATAATGTTATTGAAATATGTTCAATTTCCTACGCTCTGTAGGAATTTGTAATTTTCAGGGTGTCGCCACGCTGTTCGCATATCTATGTAGCTCAGCGCCATGGACGCAGGGGGTGCAAAGTTATTTCAAACTCACTTCGTTAGCGTTCGCCATTTTTCGGTTATTTATGAATTGAAATTGGAAAAACGTTTTGAATTTTAAACCGTATTTATCAGAAAGCGGCATCAAACATCATAAATCGTAAGTAATGACGAAATTATTCAGAACTGTGATTTATTTTGGTGAATTTTTGGAATTCAGTTAATGTATGTATTAGGGAAACTGGACAAGAAAGTTATGTTACTTTGTAATCGAATTTTCAGCGTTGCTTGTGTAATATGTGTGTGTACATGAGTGCCGAAGGCGGTGGAGACCCTAACTCACTCGGGCGAAGTAACTACATAGCGCTATAATGGTCTTGGGCCACTATTCGGAGTAACCGTTATTGTTTAATGGTACTTGGAGATCCTTTAATAAAACCTTAACGTTTCTAAGCAACAACGAGTAAACATCGGTAAGAGCGATCGATGTGCTTGCCCCAAATGTACTTTAATTAATTTCGCGAAATATTTACTAAACAACACCTTTTAATAATAATTTAAGTTCACTGAAATCTTGAGTCGACAGTTCAGACAATGATTGAAAACAGAAAAGCTTATAATTTCAGTTTATAAGATTTATTTAAAGCAAATCTTCGCAATGTCAGAGGACAATTTTCTTTAATATTCATTGGAAAAAACTTACAGAATAAAATATTCTTAGCAAGTAAAATTTTAGATACGGTTATTTGATTATGGAATATTTTTTCTTTGATAATTTATACTTAAATCTCTGTTGGAGCGTATTTTGAACGCAACATTAGATATGTATTTTTAATGATCGCGTGTCTCTAGATTTTGTATTTAACATTTTAATTACGTGTATAGCTGAGGTGTATTACGTCCTCATTTGTCATACAAACGACAAATAGGTTCCTAATTCAAATTCATCAAGATAAGCTACGAAAAAACGTAGACCGCGTACTTCCCGAGATTAATAATTTTAGAAATATTCGAAAATGGACAAAGACAGGAGTCGGAAGTTTTTGTAACGAATTTGAATATTGCTCATGCTGAGGGGCAATAAAAATACCTCACGTCAAATCTGCGCCGCAATTATTCATTCGAAATGCCATCAGGACGGTCTACCCCCAACCCCCATGCAAATAAATCCAAGTAAAGTTAACCTGTAATCCTATGTAAACTAGGTTTATAATCGTAAAACTTCGAGGCGTTATTTTTATAGGTACACCAGTAATAATAATACAGCTTTTACTAATTTATGGCCCGTTATAGAATAAAACTAAATTTGCCACCGTAAACGTTTGCTAAAACAGCTAGCTTGTTATTATTTACTGAAAACAGTTAACCTACCACTAATATTTTCGTGCCGCATTGACCCCGTTACATTTTTTAATTTAAATCATAATAACTTTGAACAGTTTTGGCGTCAATTTTATTTTAAACTCGTGGACATGAAAAAGTGTTATATTCGTTATGTTACTGCATAATGGTCCTTTTGTGCCAAGTACCTAAACTTGCATTTGTAGGTTATAGTTAATAGGTAGGTATAACGCTGCGATAAGTTTAAAGCTAATTGAAAATCGTAAGACAAGAGGTGTATTAATTAAAATTCACATTCGAAACCAAACTATAGTAAGTGAGAAGCCATACGCTAAGGTACTTATGCATGCATCGTCTACCCTCCTTCTCATTTCGGGGAAAGTTACGAGCTTGATTGTTATTAATTAATTTTAATTAGCATTCCGATCTAAGATATTACAGCCCTTGTCAGTTTCAGTGGTTATTGTGTTCAATATCGGGATGTAGAGTATTACACGCCGACACGACGCGTCGTCATGACACTGACGTTGATACCTTAATGAAATACGACTCGGATCAAATGAACAAATGACAGAACAGTGGAACGCTTTACCTTTACATGGAAAGTGAGTTTTAAATGACAAAACATTGTTTAAATATTGAATTTTGCAACGACAAAGCACTACTAAATAGTGTAGGTATTTTATAATCATTCCTTTGTTTTGTCATTACGTTCGCGTGTATGAGGTAAGTTAGACGAAGGATTTATTTGATAGTCACGGGATTATGATTGAATATGTCAGTTGGATCGCTGTCGAGCGGAATTGAATCGCGTGTAATTCAGACATTGACTCCGTTTCTCGCTTTGGCCACAAACGTCACGTCACGTCAAAACGTCGGGCGATATGCGATGCTCCGACACACGCCACGAACCGCGAGATCACAATATAAAAGGGTTAGCGAAGGCTGCAGGGAAGGCTGTATAAAATTTCCAACTTATACAACGTCGGGTACATGCTGAGATATTTATTATAACACATAAAGTCGTTCCAGCGCATAAATATTCCGAGATTTACATGAACTTATACAATATTCGGCGTACTAAATTAGATTACCTGGTTACTATGATAATGTTTTATTTATTTTCGTTATTTAGTATTTAACGAAGATAGAAACAGGCTTCAAACAATATTTTATCAGCATAATTTTAGTCTAATGTTTTCGGATGATGAGAACTTTTGTCATTAACAGAAACAGTCTAATCAAATATCAACTCATTATAAAAACTCTAATCGTTGTTAGAACGGTTAACTAGTTAAAAGGGATTTCATGTAACTGGTCTATTTGTGGTGGGTGACAGGTTTACCGCTATCTAAGCATGATATTTCAGGACCTGAGCTTAAATAGATGACATGTCGTGCAAATATCCGAACTGCGTCCCAAACCCGTTCAGTTAGTCCCCCAACTCTAGGGAGTGATTAATGCAAACTACCCAGTCATGCCATTTTGAAATGTGTGTTCAAGTAATAACGTTTTAATGATTAATAACTGCGTTATCACTTCACGCAGGATGTATTTGATGAGTATTATAAAGTTGTTAGTTGCTTCTGTTTTCTTGATTTTAGAATATTAAGGTTTCTACCATTTTAGAGACTTTTTCTCAGAGCACTTGTTATTTTTTATCCTAGTTTTCTTTTAGTATATTTGTGAGCGCAATGTGAATATAAGTAAAGTACCTATACCTACTTAAATTTATAATGGAACACTAATTCTAATTACCGTTTCTGCAAATAAAATTATCTGGATCAAAACTTATGTTAAACATATATACTTACTTTCTGTGTGTCATGTTATGATATTGATCTTTAATGTATGTCAAATAAATAAATAAATGACTGTATACGTTCATTATAGTTTAATGTGTACCAAAATATTTTTCACAGTCCAAACGTATTATAACCAGTGACTAATAGAAAAGACATTACGATTATGACGTGAGCCAGTGAAGTTATTGGTACAAGATTTCTATTACCCACGCGTTCTCCTAACTAAATTACTTATGTAAATCGAGTTTGTCACTCCTGGCCCTGGATTGGTAGCAGAGCGACGTCAGATCAAATTGCTATTTACGACACATGTTTATAATAATCTTGGATTCATAGGTATGCTAAAGATACATAGTACCTTTAAGTAACTGATAACTGGCTTATAATTCCTCTCTTTGAAAACTACCGTAGTAATCACTCAACTGTAGCTTGGAGAAAAAAAAAAAATGAAACCGTGCCAACCGACTAAACACCTACCGCGATTCGCGTTTTTCATATCAAACTATAAACCGCAACCGTACCGTATCCGTACCGCTACAGTACCGCAACCGGTAGGTAATGCGTGCTCATGTGGTACCCACACATGTTGAGGTATATGTCAATAGAAACCTGTTTGAATACGAAGTTTCTACATGAACCCTCTTCTCCAACGTTAAGATATTCAGTTTAGAAGTGGGACTCCTCTTGATCCACTTGGGAGCGGAAATTGGCTCCAAGGCGAGACATTGTCTTCGCCGGATTATTGTCAATTCGCAACATCATTTCCGTCTTACGAAAACATCCGGTAATTATACGGAAACTCTAGAGACAGCTGTCTAATAATCCTAAGGTTGAATTATTAATCGTTATTAATTTAGTTTAGGGAAAACCTGGATACTTTTAAACTGGGTTTTGTTGTTTGTGGTCTGCGAATTCTGCGAGTATATCTTTGAAAACTGACACAATATCTTAATTAAAGTTTGTCAATCAAGTCAAATCGCAACAGCTAGTGTGTAAGAGCAACAAATTCTTGAAAAAACAGATCCAGTATCACAAATATACCATCGCTAAGCTTGAGCTTGATAAAAGTCATTGTTACATACATTTATTTACATATTGCAGGTATAAAGTAGTGGGATTTTAAACTGAATTACCGTGTTCTAGTTTATCGATAGAGACTAGATACCTATAGGTAGCTACGTATATATCTGTCGTAAATTCTGCATGCACAATTACAATCGGTTGGACACCAGCGAATGGGCCGGCCACCACAAAATCAATTTGCCGTTTTTGAACGCCGCATATTATTGGGGACATAGACTAGAGAGCAATCATTTAAACTCTGACAAATACGTTTAAAAAGTTAGTTGTCTATGAAAAACTGCTAATGGTATCTACACACCAAAGCCGCCGGCTTTTTTGGCAGCTGCCATTCGTATGACGAAAAGCCGCTGGCCTAGCCCGGCGGCATGCCGGCGGCTTTGGTGTGTAGATAGCATAATATTTAAAATTGATGATGTCCAATTGTACAATAACAGGATTAAATACTCCAAAATTCTAGGAATGAAATTATGAACCTAATTCAGTGTAAAACTAATTGAAAAGACCCTCTTAAAATAGAGTCGTAACTTACAATATAACAAAAAAATCAATAAAAGTGAATACCATCCATTAAATGCTATACTTACTGATTTAGGTAAGTAACTTCAGCAGTTAGAAATTGTTTTATGGTGCTTAATTATACCCCGCTTTATTCACGAAGTTGTTGTGGACGATATTTCATTTTTGTAAGCCGTCTAGACTAGGTGTTTGGTAGCCTATTAGATGTAATAGTTAAGTACTTCTAAAAATTAAAGCTAGCGTCACTTAGAAAGCGTCGTGGGACTTATCGGTACTAATACTACAGACCATTGAAAGTATGGAGAAGTCTCCTTACCTTATTATGAGTGTTACCCTTTTAAGGCCTAGCTAGGTACTTAAACTACAACGTTTCGAGTAAGATAACTTTTATTTTATCACTTTTATTTATCCTAGTAGGTACGTCATAGTCATAAAATTACTATGGATTTGACGGAAATAAAATACCAACGCTTAGCATAGGTACGTGCCTCGCCAATTATCTCATTTCATGCTGTCCTTATCACATTTAAAACTATGGAAAAAGATGTAAGCGTCACAAACCCATGACAACGTCTTGTCACGGAGTGTATGGCTAAGCTAGCTGATCGTTAAAACAAAATATCGACAGTCTGTTTTCCTACGAGGAAAATCAATTTTTTTATAGAAAAAATATGTATCGACGAATTATTTTTCTATATCACATCTATTTTCAGAAAGAAAATACGAACAATACAAGCAAGAAAAACAAGGCATCTTAGCCCGTTTGTTTTGTTTTCTTACGTTATCAGACACGACATAACATATCATATATACAGTAAACTATCGAGGTTTTTTATTACTGGTAATGGATACAATTCTAATTAGTCTATTTGGACTAATTATTACTTATATTTACTGACTTAGAACAACAGTAATATAATCTTACGGAATTGCATTAAGAAATGTCTAGGTAGTATATATTTGTTCTCCGAAACGATCGTACGACAGAAGTAAATGACTTAATTAATCTTCGAGGAGGGAATTCAAGACAGTAACGAAGTATTGTTTGTTTAATTTATTCTAAGTTAGGTATAGAACTCGCACTTACAGACTCACCTAATTAGACTGAAAATCATTGTTGTTGTATAAACGTGGAGTGCGTATTTTTAATGATAAGTAATTGGTAGGTACATGAATAGCACCACTTTAAAGCTAAGCTAATTTTTACAGTCAGTCGAACGACATACCTATATGAACACTTTTAAATGAGACCCAATTGCTCAATATTAAACTGACCCCATACCTACTCTTCTTTTACAATGTATAAGTTAGTTTCCGTATGAGCTTTCATTGAATTTACATTATTCATGTCCCGTTTGCGAAACCACGACAAGCTGAAGAATGGCGGAACATTATAAAAAAGCACTAAATCATATTTGGCCTGACATTCTAGATTTATATCTTCGCGGATAATCTTTACCGAATAAACGAAAAACACACAGAAATAAATGAAAAATAAAAAAGAGAGGTCACAAAATCTGCTTAGTCATAATTACTGGAGTTTTTAAATACGAAAAATAAAAACATGGGCGAATAAAGTAGGCTAGAGGACTTAAGACCTCTGAAAAACGAGCAACATTATTTATTCGTGGGGCCTCTTTCGGTTTTAATTCGGATTTATGTATGTACATTAAAGAAAGAGGCTTATATCCTCCGTGTTTGTGACGCGGCCGGTCTTGTGTGGCTCTACCTTTATTATGCGCTTATACTGGCATCCATTTGCAAGGGAGCCAGGTATTCGTAAATAATTCTTATTTTACCCGGTTATTGGTGCCCGGGCATTTTCTCAATTTGGTCACGTAGTACCAAACCGAGAGAGAACCGTACTCTAACATTTTGTTCACGATCCTATGATTTGGTATTGCAATCAAATAACAATAAGTAAATAAATGAAAACAAAGAAGTATGTGTCTACAGCATCTGTGTAGTTATTTCTGCAGTTGTCGTAAAATAGTTACTTACAAATAAAGCTGGGATGGCTAATAATACTGTCAAAAGCGATCTGAACTTACTGTACACGATGAATACGATGGTTTTTCGTTTGTACTCGTGCTAAACTCATCTACACTAAATAATATCATTCTGCTTAGCGTAAATATTTTTATATGGTTTATATTCGGCCACTGAGGGATCATTCCGAAGGTTTCCCAAATGCTACTAACATTCAAAGGGTCTGACTACCCTCATTAAAGCTGCCCGGCGGGACTCATTTTTCATAACGCGCTTTTAAAGCCGGTCGACATGCAAGCCCCAAATAAACAATTTATATTTCTTTAATGTGTCGCCATCACCGCAAATGCAATCCCTTTTCACACATGCATGACACATTAAACAGCCGTGATTAGCATGATCAGCCACGACTGTGTCGTTTAGTCTACTGTAACTTTCATAGACAAATGAAAACTACCAGTAGAGAAGTTAATAACTATCTATGACAGTTTAAGATACTAATAATTATAGCTTACTGTTTTCCGCGAATTTAGTTTCGTCAGTATCTAGTTCACAGTAAACAAATTTTTAATAATCTATAAATGTGAATAGAAGCAGGTGGTTAGCCGTCGGTCATTTACACCCCACTTCGAACTAAATCTGAAATATCGAACGGCTAGAATAGTTCAGCTTGGGAAACTTTAATCTCAAAGGATATACGGAAATGTAACAACTTACCGATAATTAAAATCTATGCTCTACGACAATCTAAGCTTAATATAGTACAAATTACAGACTAACATATTATTACGAAACTCCTTCGCTGCTTAATCCTTCTCTATCCTATCCAATACGTTTGAGTATGAAATTAGATTTGGTTTCGCATGCAATATAGTTAAATGCTTAGACTGTGGGTGCCGTTTATATATATATGTTTGTAGGTATGTGTGTACTATACCTTCACCTGCTCCACACATCAGCTTGACAGCTGTCTTGTAATCCAAGGCAACGATTGAGTCTATCGAATTTGAGACAGTACCTACCTACCACTACATAGCACGACTACCAACTTCATATTGAATGACAAGCCAGAAATACGAAAGACCCGCGCAATCTTCGTTGGTATTCAGCTATGCATGTATTCTGTTGTATGTAGTATGCAGGCTTTCACTGGCAATTTTGTCCCCACGTAGCATTATTGGAAATTTCTCAGTCCAAATATGATTCAATTGTACTGTCCAAAATATGTAGTTTCGGAATATTTTCAATGTCAAACATACGTTTTTGATGCAAGTGAATTCTGCGAGCAATATTATAGCATAGGTCCAAAATTGTTGTGAAGAGAAAGATGCAATCCTTTGTGATACGCAGTTATTGCGCTCGATACAATGTGTCGGACCGATTTGTTCACAGCTTATATGACGCTGCCACTTCTGTGCTTCCTTATAAAAGTTGAAGCGATATTTCAAACTGTATTCACTTTATTATTGTTGACAGCAGCAGCGTCTACGATCTCCGTGCACAAACGTCTTACTCAATAATTGGTATCGTTTCGTATTGCATTGTTTGTCAGAATATGCAACTTCCTTCGCTAACACGATAGGAATGGATCAAAAAAATTCAGCCAACTCTTTCGAAAGTATATTTCGAAAATGTGGAATCCGATACGAAAGAAAATTTGCAGCGAATCGAACGAATTCGAGCTCCGAGCCTAGATACTTAAAATCGCATGTATAATTTAAAAGGAGCCCCGGAATCTCCACATTTGCCATGTGAAACCGACGGTGATCCCACGTTTACAGATAACGCTGATAAAATGGAAATAGACAGGGTTTTACGTTTACAACCGTTTCGAGATCCTCGTAAAGTTAATTATGATTTAGGTACTGAAAGGGTATTAAACGTTAACATCGGACTTTGAATAAAATGGGCTGTTTAATATTCGTTGCTAAGTTTCGCAATTACACGTAACATAGGAGAGGATGCGTTGAGCCTCTTTGTGTCTAAAAGCCTTCGCTAAGTCCCTTTACCTTTGCAGCTGTAATTTCACTAATTATTAATGTTTGTGGGTAGGTGCGCGGGGCGCGGGGCGTACCGACGGCGGCCCTGTGCGCATCGCTGACGTCTGCTTGAGGGTTGAACCGTCCCCACTCGCCAAGATCAAAGACTTCTTCACAATAGCCCTTGTCTGGGTCACGCGATAAATCTGTTCTTCTCAATTCAATTGTATGATTTAAAATTCGTGGTGGGTTTTCCATCAAAACAAATCCCTTTGAAAGAATTTACTTTATTCTTTTTTGAGGTAACTACGAGCACATCATCGTGGAGGACAAGCTGTCATAAAATTGACTGTATTTGATTTTCAGTCTCAATACAAAAAATAGAAATATCTATATCTTTATTTTTCCGATATCTGCGGTGCTTATCTTCGCAACATCCTCTTGAAGCTTAATTCTTTTATTTTTATTGCTACATTAGTTTCTCTATGCATGGTAAAAATGATAAACTAGTTCTTTAATCCCAGATATCAGTATAAAGCTGGTTGATATTAAAATTGCGGGAGAAGTTGAGGCGGGGTGTAGTTTTCCGTGTCGTCATATTGAGTTTATCGGTGTTCCAGAAACTTCGTACTAATTGCAGTATTGAACGCATATTCCGGAGCTCATAGCTCTCTTAATCAAAATTGTTGTCATAATCCGAAGCCGTCCATAATAGAGGTATTACCGCTGGTCGATTACTACCGGCGAGCTATGTTCCGTGTTCACTATTATCATGCTCATATACCTACATTTTGGATCTGCCGTTCTTTGTCTGGCCCGCATAACGTGCAATCGATTACGAATTGTGCATGAATGTATTATAGACGCGGGACGAGTCACTAGTTTCACTGGAAATGTACTTACCTATGAATTTTTTTTTTGGATAAAATATTTAAAGGTACCTAAAATAAATTTTTTAGTAACGTTATTCTCGAAAGAATGATTTCCGGATTTTTGTTGAAGTGCTGAATAGAAATAGAAATTAACTAACAACCAAAACTTTTAGGCAGAAATTCGGAATTGCCCTATTAAGAAGACCCTACACTTAGTAAGCTTTTGGCAAAGAGGTAGGTAAGTAACATGGTGCATTTTCACTGCTTAAAAACACACTCGAGTGAGCCATTCCAGTGGTCGTTTATTTAATGACGCGGGCGGAAGGAAGACACGAGTACTCGTTTACCTGCTTGAACAGTGAAAAACCGACGTTCTAATAATAACACGGAATATGCTGTAAATCGTGCAGAAAATGTGTCATTTAGCGTGCCCGTCGTGCCATGCCAGTCAGTTTACCTGCCAACCAGACATTATATATCGCTTGCTTGGGTTCGTTTTGGTCGTTGACTAAACGCGGGTGGGTTTTTCAATTGTTATTTTGATTGTCTTTTGTTTTGGATATATTATTATCAATTTTATTTATCTTTAGGGGAGGCAATAGGAAGCACCTGTGGTTCGGTAGGTCATCCGCAAATGACAGCTATACATTACTACGCGGTTTCTATGCAATAGCGGCTGTAGCACGGACTAGCGAAGAAAATTATTCACTCGGTTGACTCGCAACCCTTAAGCCTACAACCAGCCAATCAGCGTTTGGACCGCGATGCGCGTTTCACCCGCCCGACGTGAGTTGCAAGTCCGTAAACGCCCTAATAGTTAAATTGAGGAAGTGATCAGATCATCTGTCATTATACATTACGTAATATCTCTCTAATTAAGCATCTGAACAGACTATATGCCTGGAGTAATTATACCTATAATTACAAGTACCTAGGTACCTAAGCAGTTGCATTGCCTATATGCCTAATTATTGGGCAGGTGAGCAATTAAATGAAAATCTACATTATAATTGTGCTATTCCCGAATAAACTCAGATTAGGTATGTACTTAGGTTCCTACGGTGTCTTATATTATGTATCTAGGTAGGTACATAATATAAGACAATTTCAAAAAAGACTGCACGATATTAAATAACTAAAATAACTTTATGAGATTTATAAAATGAATAATTATAAAGGCCACCTTACAAAATTTGATTTGCGTTTAAAAGTTTTTCATTAAAATAATGCGGCGAGGTAGATTTCCTCGGTCGGAGATTGCCAATGATGTTAGATAAGGCGCGCTGGGAGCGTGCGTCTGCATATTTTTCTCACAGCGTTTTCAATTTTATCCTTATAATCGCGATGCTGCTGGGTTTGTTATCAAACAATTTTTCGTTTATTTGATGTAGCCCCCACACACGTTTTCATTGCGACTACCTGCAGAATTTATTTCATTCCCAGAATCATAATTTGTATTTCATCCTTTACATATTTATTTTATATTTTAAATGAGTATTCTTTTCTGGGTACTGGTTATAACTTAATAAAAGGGTAATGTTATTTTGTTATGTACTTATCAGAATACATTAGAGAGTATGTTTAGAAGGTACATAGCATTATTTTTGAAAGATTCAGTGTTTGAATCAATTAAGCCAGTGGACTCAAAAACTGATTACAATTTTAAATGCAACGGCGAAAACCAGTGGCACAACCACAGCTCTGAAACGGAACTTGTTAAATCACTCAATCCTTTAATGGATGGTGGAAAATGTCGTCTAAAATGGTATACCCGTCCACAGTAGTCGGATTAGCGATGTTACAGACTAGCAACCTACGTTTTTGGGAGTGGAAAAAACAAATTCTACTACCTAGCATTAAGTAGTTGAAATAAATATAGAGAAGAGAAAATACAATGTATAAGACTTGGCTCTTACGTATTACACTAAGCTTTATTGCGTGCTTTGAGAAGTTACTGTATAAAAAAACGTCGTAACACTAACAAGGCATCTTTTATTGTTTTTTCAACATTAAGCTTTAGTTCTTACTGTTGTTTATTTTTTATTTACTTAGTTCTTTCTATCTTTATAAGAAATCTGCGAAAACTGGCGTCTTTATTGCTTGAGGCTACCACGGGATTTGGGTTTTGTAGTAAAAGTTGTAGGGGGTAAAGTTGTATTATGTAATAAGTAGATAATTTGGTAGTTAAGTAGATGAGTACATTAGCAAATTACAAGCTCAGGTATATAATAAGTAGGTCTCTATGAATATAATAAGTAGGTACCTATTAAAATTTGCGATATCATAAACGTGTACGTACGAAGGTCAGGTATGTTCGTAGCGCTTTAACCCTCGTAACCAAAAACTTCACAAACAGGCATTCTGTAGGTCGTACCTACTGTTACACAAAATTCTCCTTGTTATCCTAAATATACTTATACTTTACACAATTTTGTAAATGTAAAGCGTTTAAATACGATTGGACGTTTCAAAACCCACTCGAGTTTCAAGTCGATGAAAGGACGAGAGAAATCTACATTTCTTTGTCGAAGACGTGTAATTTTAACGTCGATAGGTAAAAGCAAAGGCACCTTCAAAAGAGCCTGTAAAAAGTTGACTCGGCGATCCCTCACGTTTGATGGTGCACTTTTATCTTTCATTCAAAATGCATCGCCATTACCCGAATCGCTCCCGACGGAGTGAAATTCTTGCTCTCTCATTTTTTTCCAAGCGAACGGAAAATTTAATTTTTCTCTTATGTAGGGGGTTGCTGCAAACTCGGTACGTCCTGGTCCATCATCTTAATTACTATCATCTATTTGTTAAGCTATCGTGGGGTAAAATGTCACTGTAGCGTTCAGAGCTTCCATATTCATTTGTAAAAAAAAACGAGAAGTTGATGTATCCATGTTGATTGTAAAGAAGTGAAGTGAACTTGCATGGCATTTAGTAAACACACACACACCCACACACACACATGAAATGCAGTGATACGCAACTGAACACTCTATCATAAATTGAATAAAGAAGCTAAAGTACTTTTGATACTATAACTTAATCTTTGAGTGCACGCGCTTTTGAAGGGTGATGCTCCTTCGAGATTTGTACCAAGATAATTTTATCATATTTTCTTATTCAATAAAATAGCATAAAGGGTAGATACTTTTTTATTCGTTAAAGTTATTTCGTAAGGATGACATTGCGCAGTTATTTGTAAAGTAGCTTGAAATAAGATTTATTAAAGTAGTTATACCAAAAGCAAGCAGCAGAGCAGTATACAGTACAATATTAAATCTGTCGGCCCTGTCGTCCATTTGAGCGGTACTTAAAACTCATTTCCATTGTAAACGTTCGAGATAGCCGGAGCCGTTGTCGAGTGATTTATTTTGTTTGTGTTTATTTACCTTTGCAGCCACATTTGTAAAGATTATCCCCAGAAATAAACAATTGACACGACACGCGCGGGCTGAAGCTGGATGATAAACCGTGCGTGACAATGAATATGTTAGTGATACCAGAACCTATATATGAATTGGACTGAGTATTCATTAATAAGTGCTTAGTTCTATTTTGATTCAACCGGAAAGATAGGACGGAATTTCAAAAGTGTGTTAAAGAGAAGTTTACTAAAATCTATTGAGAACAAAAGAGGAAAGATGCTAGGACATTTGATACGACATGATTCCTTCATAAAAAACATCATAGAAGGAAAAATTTAAGGGAAAAGGAAGAGAGGAAGACCCAGACGGACGTTCCTAGAACTGGTGAAGGAAAAGGAGGGTGTCATGTCATATCAAGATGTTAAAAAGAAGGCAGGAAATAGGGAGGGATGGAAGAGGCTCCACCGACAAGAGCTAAGCTCTTAAATAAGAAGAAGAAGATATAGGTACTTATAGTGTGTCTAAAAAGCAGGGAAAATGATGTGTCTGATCACTTACCTACACTAAATTGCCTGTATATATACAGACTTTGAAAGCTTTCATAGGTGTGATCGATCATTTAGCGTACTTATGTTACTAGCTGCAACGCTCGCAATGGACGGCAAAATGGGTGGGTGGGTTTATTTGAAATACAACCTTAATTGAATATTCTTTTGAAAAACCACTATTACGCTTTTACTCTAACAAAAAACGGTATAACCCACTAATGAAGTCATAGCTTTAACCCTCTTATCGTCGGGTTTCCGTTTAAATATTCAAAAGTTATTACAGATTAATTTATTATTTAGGTACTTAATATTGAAATTGGAGTGTTAATAGTCGTTTATTTAACTTACCTTTTAGCTATAACCATAAAGTTTGTCCGTAACTAACTTTTTCATAACGTTAAACCTTCTAAAAGCGTTAGTAAAACATTATTGAAGAGTTATAACCCTAAATTTCGCTTTATGCGAACGTTATTATGTAAAGCAGGGCCTAAAACAACTCTTTGCGATCATAAAACGCTATCAGTTCAACCATACACACCATGAAATCTAAAGGGGCCTATTTAATACTACTTAGATGTTTTCAGGTGCAGAAAATCTTACTTTTTATACTCTTAATGTATTATTAATACACATGAAGTCATGGGCAAAAGTTATTTGATACAAGTAAGTTTTTATGCTTCTTTTTTAAATGAACCAATCTTTGCTTTAAAAAAGAAGGCTAAAATTCTCATACAATTACAAACACCTATGTAAATGGGAACCAAAGCCAGATTCTACTTACTAAAATTTGCTAGATTTTACTAAAAGTAGTTCCAGGCATATTCAGTAGGGTTCGCATTGCAGCTAAATTGGATTCAGTATACAACTAGGTAAATATGGGTAAGTGCTCCAACTGTTTTAGTACGAATGAATAATTTATTGCCGCAGAAAGTGCTAATGGTAAATAACGAGAGAGATTGCCTCCCAATCGATTCCAGACGGCAAATGCGGAAAATATCCAACAAAAGATTCGGGCACAATCTATTGTGTAAATAAGTATAGATTTGCGTAATTACATTAATTAGTTGGAAGAGCTAGTCATTGTTAATTAAATGACAAGCTTCGTTTATCGTAGATATTATGTTACATTTGGATGAGAAATTGATAATTGTTAACTTTATCTTAGTAGTTTGGAAATCGTTCATTATTAGGTATAGGAAAAGACTTAACTAAGTACTAAGTAAAACTAAGTACTATGCAGTGAATGAATATGATTAATAATATACTTATCTACCTTAATTTATCTTAATATGTTTAAAAGATACAAGTAGGTAAGTACCAAGTATAATGCATACTTCCATTTTATTTTTACAAGCTTTATATTAGCTCCACTTGTAACTGTAACATGTATGTAATCAAATCTTGGAATCTTATTTTGACCCACTTCCCGTCTCCGAATAGGATACAAATTTTGCACACGATCTGAGTTCTGATGACATATGGTACTTTCGAACTGATCTGATGATGGAGCATGTTTAGTGCGAGCTAAAGCGAGTTTTAGTTTTTTAAACTACCTATTTTTAAAATTCTAATTTAGTATAATAATAAAAATTGTATTCAGCAGAAACTGCGCTGTTATTAACTTCTTATTTATTCCTTTTCTGCAGTAAGTCTCTGAAGTATCTATTTCTGCAATATTATTGGCTATTACATTTTTCCCTTTTTTCTCCGCAAATCACTTTGATTGGCTCTTTACTCAATCGGCTTGTTATTTCAGTTGCGGTTGCGATGCTCTCTTTGAAAAATGTGAATGTTTACAATTGATTTCTACGCTCTATATTCGTTGAAAGGAACGAAGAGAGATGCTGGAGGTAAATTCAGGGAAATGTGCTTCAAATAATTTTGATTTAAAGTCTTTTATTGATATAAGATATTAAAACTGTTTTATTTTTATGTTACCTTACTTATGGTTAAGCTGTGGATATCCTTAAATAAATAAATAAATAATAAATAAACTGTTAGTACGTGTTGATTATGTACCTGTCGCGAGGTAGGTATGTTGTTAGTTGATGCTGATATTTCCGAAGGTATATTTCTACATATGAAAACAAACAATTTTTAAAAGTTCAGTTTGTCTGAAATTCTGTAAATGTTTTAAAGTCAAGTTATTTGTTTTCATAAGACGAATCACTTGTGAAAGAATCGGTTTAATAAAACAAAGCTAGGTAGCTATACTTATGTAGGTATGTACGTAGGTATCTGAATGAATATTTTTGCCTTGTTTTAAAATAGACTTATTAGGCAGCTACCTCTGTTGTAAACCTCTCTTATTCTTGTTAATTGAAATTGAATATTTATTTAGTGAACAGTGGGCCGTGTTCATCCTTTTGTTCGTGCTTCAACCCCTCCGTATAATTATAACCTGCCTAATCAAAAAGGGTTCCATCAGATTACAAGAAAAGGTTACTAATTAAAACTGTTTACGAAAATAATAATTAATTTTCCTCCTTTAAGAATTTAATTTACGAAATTAACTGTTAAAAACGTTAAAAGTAATACGTAATTACATAACAAAGATTTTATCTTCGAGTTTTACATAAAGTCGGTTCTTTTACTGGTGAACTATCGAAAGTTGGATAGTATTAAGTGAAATTGTCTGTTTATCCATTCAATAATAATAATTAAACAAAGAAGTCCACGAAAGAAAATCTACGTTGTTACTTATTTTTCTGCTTAAGTAGGTATATGGTGTATACAATTAAGTAGGTACTATTTAACAAAGCAAAAAAGGTTCGATTTTGTTTTGTAATTACTTATTACCCAAAGCACCGATGTAGCCGACCGGTAGCTAGGTATTTTGTGATCTTATGCGATTTACGTCAAAAAATATATAAAAGACTAAGTATTTTATATATTTTTCATTTTTACTCCATCAATTCCATCATAATTGAAGTTGTAGTCAGCGCGCGGTATCACATAGGTACGCGTTGTTTTTTTTTGCTAAAACTGCGAATCGAGTTTCTGAATAAAAAAAGGGATAGTCGTTTTAAAAAATAATAAAGCTTGTCGAACATTAATAAAAACCTTGAAAAATGGGTTCTCGTGCAACGTGAGATATGGCGGATATAACGAGTATGATGTACGTTGTATGGGACTTGCGCGGTCAATATTGATACGCTTTTATGACCCATTTACCTTTTTGCTAGCGCGTTCCATTCCAGGCGCTCCTCGCGATCCGCCGGCGGAATTCCGTCACAGGTTCGTTTAAAATTCACGCCACTTTACAAAACCTATTTACTGTTTGCACTAGGACGACTGGTCTACCCCTCACTCAGATTTGTGCCTTCAGCCATATACAACTCAGTTATGTCGGAGCTTTGAAATTCACAGCATTGTGAAACATTTTACGAGTGAGTTTTATAACGGGATGCTCTAAAAAATACTCGTAACGCCTATAAAACACTTGCTGTATCTGCGCTGTGGATTCGCGGTGGAGTACCGGCGAAAATATTTCCTTCAAGATCACTATCGCTTTATCGACCAGCGCAGGCGATGAACAGTTGAAAATCAACGGATAAATGACAAATGAATGACGTGTCATTTCATTCAATATAAAGCGTCATCCCAGTTTACTTTTTAAGTAATAGTTAGGACAGAGCTACAGAAGCGTTAAGTAACTCTACAAAAACAGTTTTTTTACCTAACTTGAAATTTGAATTTTACCTAGGCATACAGAAATGTCATACAGCGACGTTGCCTGACATGACATTTTCAAAAGGCAATTTAAAAATGTCATCATCTTTTTTCATAGACCAGCTAAGTGCTTTATTTGTTATTTCACAGAGTTTTAATTGCAACAATACTGGCGACAAGGCTCGAAAAAAAAGTTTTTTTTTAAATATCTACATACGCCTCCAAATACAAAGAGGAAGTTGGAAACGGATTGAATTCCGCTAGTTATTTTAAACAAGACTCGGGCACAGCACACAAGCGTTTGCAAACTTTTTGTGCGCGTTCGATGCGAAACAGTTGACTACGCGTCGGTTTTTTACCACGTCACAGCGCGCGGCTGCCATTTTTTTGTAAAAATCGTTTTTATTTTAATATTTAAACGATCATCCAACAATTCCGTTTTAACTATCGTAGTTATTATTTTTCATTTTTAATTACTAAGTAATAAAATCAGCATAAAGTTGATTGTGAATCGAATTGAATAAGTTATAATAGTAATTTGTTTATTATACTATTAACAGCATTATAGGTAAGTAAGTATAATCTAATCAATTTTTATCGTAGAGGTAAATAAACGGATAACATTGAATAAATGACACGGAGGTATGTTCATCTGGTTTTAAAAGCGCATTGAGGCTGCATACATGTATGTATGTATGTATATTGTGCATGTAGAGCTAACATAATACCTAAACATGTGAAATTATTCAAATTATTTGCTTAAGTACCTATGTGTACCTAAGCGTCTTGTAATGGCTACAGTAAGTAGAAAAATGTCTCCACCAATACATGAGTTTGACGGAGGTTGATCACAAAGAGTGAGCCCTTAGTGAAGGTGTCGACTCATAAAATAAATTGAAATGCTCCGTCGATCAAGATTCGCGGCAGGACGCAGCGCGGCGGCCGCCGGCAGCTCCGACGATAAATCAACTCCACGCTTTTATGTATAAAAAGGGAAAGACCGAGAAAGTCGTTTATTTGTTTCCAAACTACCTATATTCGAGCGGTTCCTGGGCTCCGATACTTTAATAAAAATCTTGCTGTGAAATTGAAATCTCACATTTCGTCGCACTGGGCAAGGCGGAGACCGCCGAGGCGCGGATGTCGGGAAAAATGGATAACGGCGGAACTTTTCGCGTTCCCTGCTTTAATTAGGTAGAAAATGCGCTTTTACACGAAATATGGAGTTACATTTTATTTACAATGCTCGCACTCCTCTTCGAGCCCCCGCGATATTGCTATTTGAAAGGGGATACTTATTTCCTCTTTTAGTATTTGAAATAAGTTTGCAATTTCTTTTTTTCTAAGCCAAACTAGTAAGTAAGTACTTAGGCTGTTCCAGAAATCATAATTACCCACATAATCGAGTGTAGAACAAAGAACTACCCAATTTAAGACAATTACCCACACAAAAAAAATGTTTCGGAGAAATTTAAAAATTGTCTTTAAGTAAGTTCTACTATTAAGGCATTATTTCAACCATCATAATGTCGCGAGATTATTTTAACCATCAGTCGTTTAAAAATCACCCCCTCCCCGCCTGATAAACACCGCCCCCTAAGCGCTAATTGTAAAAAATTCGTCGAGATTAAAAATGCTAGGTACAAAGGAAATTAATTTTAGGGTCATTTGAACAATGGTGAGATATAATGAAAAACTTTATTTGCGTACTTTTTAAATATTTTTATTAGCCAGAAGTATTGAATAATAATAATAACAGACCTAAGATTTTAAAAATAAAACAGTGAAACTGTTGGTTACAATTCAACAGAGTAAAAGTGTTTTTGTCATTTTGGTTAAGCAATGTAAGGATTCGATATGTAAGCAGTTTTTTATTAGCTTAATATCTTTTATACCTATATAAAATAAAGTACGTACTTAGTACTTTTTTTTCATGTTGGTACAAATTTTAGGTAGGTACCAACATGATGAAGACAATCGTAAGAAGCAGAAAGACGTTCTAAAGTCATGATTTTCAGAAGCTTGCATCTTCCGACATCTGTTTCCACCAGTACAATACTGCTTTAAACATCCCATGCACGTATGATGCCGGTTTCAAGTTTCAGAACAGGTGCCTCGGTGTTGCAAGTTTCAGCACATTCATATTTCCTGTTGGCAACACCAAGTACCAACAATGTTGTTTCCTCGACTAACAACTGCGGTAATTGGAAATGCAAAGTTCGGCCGAGGGCTGCAGGTACATTGTATTATACAATCTAAAATAGCAGTGTAATGTACGACATTGAACCGGTTTGCGGATTCCAGTAGATTTACTACAAACTGCGGTACCTATGTAAATCTACTAATATTTGATTGTAGGTGCGTGTAAGTTGTTTGCGATCTTGTATGAATGAACGAACAGTGCCTCAGAGCCACAAACAAAAGAAGAACAAACTAATTAACTGCTTTGTAGCTATCCGAAAATTATTCGGATTCCATAATGGACAATGTCAATTATTAATTATCCAACTGTGACATTTTTCCAAAAAAGTTTTTATTGTATCAATTAGAATTGCTTAGATCGCGTGATGAAATTTATTAGGGCAAGCCAAGGACTATAAACGGCCCTATTAAAATTATATCAATATCTCGTTTTCCTAATTTGCATTGCTGATTCAGAAGTTTCAGATAGCTTTGATTGAATTTTATACCCGCTTTTATCATGCAAATATGTTGATAAAAGTTAAAACGTTACTTCAGATTAAATCCGAGTATCTTTTCATTTAATTTTGAAACAATATCATCATCGAGCCGTTTCAATGTTTGTTTAAATTCGAAAGTGGCAGCAAGATGTTATTAAAACATGGCCGGAAAATATTGAGTTAAGAAAAGTGAGATATTACCAAAGTATAACAAGTTTTTGTCTCATAATTTATTCAGCATTCATCCGGAAAACAGCGTTCCAGTTTTGTTGTTTTTTTTTTTAATACCAGCCGCAAAGGCGCAATGAATATAGTGCAAAGGTTTTTTATTAAGCAATACATGTGAGTAGAATTGTTTAAATTTTAAGAAAAAAAGTACCAGCTGAAATAAAACACGAACATTTTTGCAAAATACAACATGGTTATAAAATCGCCAGCAAAAAATAAAACCGCTCCTCTCCAGCCCGCTGAATCCTAAAAATCACATCAAAAACGAGACCGCAATTACGACTTTAAATTGAAAATTAATTAACCGAAAATAATTTTAAAAGGACGAAAAAAAAAATAATTAAACAAAAAACGCTTAAAAAAGACAAGTAAAACATCAAAAAAATATGAAAGTGAAATATTAAGGAAAACGTAATTACAAAAACTTGATTTCAAAAGTTGAAAAACTTTGCAAATTAAACGTTGGCATCAAAAATGTGAAATTAAATACAAAAGTAATTTAATTAAAAAAGAGTGAAGAAAATTAGTCGGAAATCAGAGTCGCAGCGAGCGTGCCCTTGATACTTCCGCTGAGCACCTGCAGCTATAACCTGTAACTCGACCGCACATTTCGCCGGTGATTAACCAAACACAACTTACCTTATTAATCACAGGGAACTAGCGCAGCACATAACTAAGTCCAATTAAAGTCATCCTCACAGTTTTTAATCACAGCACTCAGTCTTTCTAAGGGAGATGTAAAGTGATGAACATTTCTCCGGAGAAATGTAGGCGCGAGGCTCGAGGCTAGGCAGCCTCTGAGGCCGGGGACTGGCGAAGATGTGGGGCCCAAACACAGCCGCACTCCAATTTATGCTCGCCGGGGTTGAAGCGCGCAGGCGTCCAGCACCCTGTTGCTTCATAGGAATGGGATATTTTTTTGTCGATATCGATGAATTGGATTTTTTTTACTACAATTCTATCTGTTATTGTAATAACGTCTTCCCCCTTATTACAAAAGTAGTTTTAAAGGTTGTTCGACTTTAGTTCGTTTAGTTTGACGTTTTATCCATAGCCGAAACATCAAACTAAACGAACTAAAGTCGAACTATCTATACAACTCGTTTTGTAATATTTAAGAGCACATAATATGTAACAAGCAAGAACTAACAGGTAACAAATACCTACTTAACAGAATAAAAATATGTAGGTAGGTACGTCTGGTACGTAACCAGAATGGAGTACCCATATACATAGATAGGTACTTATCTACGCATGATGTCGTAGCTGCCGCCATAGCGTAGCGTAGCGTATCGTAGCATAGCTGTAGTTAACTCGATCTTCAATACAAAAATAATATTCTGAATAATATTTTTTTGTTATTTTTATTATTTATATCATACTTACTTTCCTATTAAGTATCAACTATAAAAGATAATGATTTGAAGTTAACCAAAATGTCAATTAACTACTTTAAATCAATGTTGTAAATCTTTGAGTAAAAATAAACTTTTGGTATAAAAACAATGCAAAAAATAAAATCAAACATATAAAACAAGATATCGATATGAACTTAATAAATAATTAATTAATATATCGATAAGACCCGGTGTACGTCACTATTGGACCTCCCCTCACACCCGGGCAACCTGTAACGCCCACCTCCCTACGTTCAAATACTGACTTATCAAAAAACTTATGTTTAAGTTGCATGCCGTTACAAGTTCGTTGGGCCCAGAGGTTCCACTGGTAACCCTCAGCGGACCTCCACATCCCGCCAGTTAATCAACTCTTACCGAAGATTATTTTCGACAAACAAAAGCAATTTGAACAAATACAGGAAATCGTCGGGACGTAACGTCAAAAGTTGAACGTTGTTGATTGACTGAGAGTTCCCGGAGTGTCGTTATATTCTATAGACAGGCTTAGTTATTGGAACGTCTACGTCGACAAAGGGAGTTTTTTTGGTTAATTACTTAGTTAAAAAAATAAACATAAAATATACGATTACGTTACATTAGTGAATATTCTATAAAAATCTAAACAATTTAAACTGCCTTGGACCACCTAGGGCTTTATGTATCCTAGTGCGATTCACATTTATCTCAAATATTAAAGAAACTGCGTATCTGAGTTGTTATTTGCTAATAAGAAAGAGCTCTTCTACAGGTGATTACACGCGCCCTTTTCGAGACGGAATTATTAAAATTGATGGGTGTAAATTGTTCTTACTATGAGTAGTTCTTTTTCCATTATATAGGTAGAGCGTCGTCAAAGAATCAATATTTTTTATTTTTTTCCAACGTCTAGTTATTTCAGCAGATAGGTATTTTCTTACGATCTCGACGTTTCATAATATTTGAGCTCAAACTTTAGATATGAGAATAGATACAATTAATTCATAGTGCTACATGCAACACTACAACATTGAAACTATTCGGTTAAAATTAATATACTTTGAAATCAATCCTCGATAGGTTCACGTGTGCTGTTTTTAGTTCCAAAACTGAGCGCGCCCCTTTCTAAACTTTCTTTGTCACGGGACCTTACAAAAAATAGTGGACGGACGAAGCGGTAAAATGGAAAACGTCATTTTGAAAGTTTTTTCGTATCATGTTTATCAAAGTTTCGAAAAGCTGCTTTAACTACCTATGGTTATGTATGCGCGTTTCAGTATTTCCTCTTTTTACACGCTGCAGGCTGAAAACAGACAAAGGCTTTATTCAGATGCAAAAGAGGGCCGCCTACAATTCTATTGATTCTCCGTGAAAACCTGTGAAAATTGTGTGGGACGAGTGTGGAACAATGGACTGAAGGACCGTGCGACGGGTTTCGAAACTTTGCTTGCATATAAAAGCATTTTTAATACGTCTTCTTCTTGAAAAATATACAACGGACACAGCAGGGTATGCTTTAAAAACCATACCAGCGTTATTACAAAACTAGGTTTAAAGGTAGTTTAAGTATTAGACTAGGTTTAAACCATGTACTAAAGAAAAACCTTATTACAAAACGTAGTTTATCTCTTAGACTAGGAATAAACCTAGTATCAAAGATAAACCCGCAATAGACCTAGTTTAAACCTAGTTTATCTTTTGAAAATGTCAAACAAAATAATGTCAGCTGTCACTTGAAGTAAGAGTTTTTCGCGAATTTACTACAAGAAATTGATTATTATATTATATTTTGTGAAATACAAACGTGGATATTGAAGACATTGATTTCGACGATATAGATGATGTACCTATATATAGTTATTGCAATGTGCACAGATTTCGGAATCGTTATAACCCATTTGCACTTAGTGATGAAGAATTTCAATATAAATACAGATTCACTTAACGATTTGGTCAGAAAATCGTTGACCTGGTACGGCAAAATGTTGCTCACGACCCCAGAGGATGCCCCCTCAGCCCAGAACTGCAAATTACAAGTGCAATTCACAACTGGGCTCGCCATGAAGTAAGACGTGCTTATCATTATCATTTACTTACTAAATTATTATTACTTATCTAACATATTATACCTACCTAATAATATGTTCTTTTCCTTATAGATACAAGATGATAGCGCTGACCTTCATGGGGTATCCCAAGCTGTTGTAAGCCTAACGTGCAAAAAAATAGTCGTATCCCTTGCTAGAATGTCGCACAGGTTTATAATGATGCCTGCATCCATAGGCGATATAAATAATCTCACTCATTTGAACCAGGAACACCATTAAAAGGTGTTTCGGGTTATGGAAACAAAGGTTTCGTTGTTGTGCCGTCTCCATAACATTGCAATCAATATGCGAGAAGACATCTTTCCTGGGGATGAAGACGCTAAGGACATACCAAGGGAGCCTGAAGTTCAAAACTTCTTGCCAGGTTCTACAGTTAGAGGCAATATAAGGAAAAGGCAATTTGTTGCTACCTATTTTTAATCATAATATATAAATAAAATTTCAATTTAGTGGTTAATGTATTCCTTTATTTTTAAATACTGTGTCTCTTCTTATAATTTCCCTGAATTCATTTTACTTTCTTGCAATGATTTTCCTGAAAAACAAAATATGTCATTATTATTTACATTTATAACATTAGCAGGACAGAATCACAGAATAAAACATGTTGCCATCAACCTCTGTAATAAGTTAGATTAATATTCCCTTTAACATTAACAAGTTAGTTAATATTTACATGAATACGGGCGTGTATGAGGCGACTGATGAGTGCGGATGAAGCGAAGGAAGTGTGTTTGGATCGGAGGGTAGTGGTCTCTGCCTACCCCAATGGAAGAGAAGTGTGACGGATATGTATATATGTAATGATACAAAGCGGAAAAACACGAAACAAAGTTTTACTAACTTCTTCCTCTGTACTCCAATTTTCGCTTCCTTTTTTCCGCTGGTTTTCCATCTTCTTTGTTAACTAGGTACTTAGATAAAACTTAGGTAGCTGGCGCGAAATGTAAACGAAAAATAATCTTGTGCAATTTGATTAAAATTGTTTATAAATAATTAGTTTGCAATTTGCAATTTGTCAAATTAAAGAGCATGCGCGCCATGTCACCGCGCAACTCCGTTTCACGGAAAATATTAAAACAAAACTTTACTTTATGAAACCGTTTCAATTATGTACGTTATGAATCTTTAAGTTATACATGTATATGCCTTTGAAATATATTTTTTTACATTGTATTACAATATTTATGCATTTCAAGGTACGAGTATAAATATCAATATTGGGAGAAACGGAACGTTCTTGCGAAAAGTGACATTTTATTTTTTTAATTTTGGCTTGCCGCCTTCTTGCCGAAATGTTTGCCAAACAACAAGAAATAATAACGATTTCCATAGACAATTCGTGGACTTCGATGAGACTTCATAATCTTTGGATAGTCTTCGTTTTGTAATAAGAAAAGTTAGACCAGGTTTAAACCTAGACTAGTTAGACCTGGTTTAAACCAGGTTTATTTCATTTTTTTGTAATAAGACTGTACAAGTTTTAACTTGAGAACTTGTAAATAATGTTAAAGAACTGTTCATAATTTATTTCTCGTAGACGAATTTAATTTTCCTACTACGTGCTTATCAGCTTTGCAAGATAGAACAAAAGTGTAGAAGGACTTTCTTTAATAGTTCATTAAAAACTTAAAAGTTTAAAATCATTTTTAAAGATGTACGTATAGGTTGAAATAGAAGTGAAATTGCACGATATCCAGTGAATGCCTTGTATTACTAGCATACGCGAAACAATAGCTGAAAATGTAGGGTCTACCGGATCTCGACGTGAACATGATCCGAAATAGGACGCATGAAAAGCAGGCTTATTTCCGAAATGTATGCGCATTGCTCATTTGAGCGGTTGCATTGGTCTATCTACCTTACATTCGAGTATTTGGTGAGCGCAGCTCATTCATAATCAACCAACGCGAAGGTAATATTTGCTCAATAAGGTATCTAGCTGCTATAAATTGCGAAATCAAATGTGTTTTTTTAACTCAGCATGATTGAAGCAAATTATAAAGGTACATAACGCGCTAAAACCTGACTTTTATTTATTTTTTTGTTGCTGAAACGTCCGTTAAAATCTGATTCGGCCACCATCTCTTAATTTCTAATAGAGACAAATATGTGTTAAATGTAGAGTTATCGTTAATGTCTATTTGTGCAACAGAACTGAACCGAATAACAGGTATAAACAGCACGGTAGGTAATTTCAACGCGTTTGCTAATCAGCTGCGGGAATTATCCTAATGATTGTTCTTAACCAACTTTGAAAGCCGCAACTGTTTATTTCCCGCATTAAAACCTCTCCTAATCCTATTAAAATAAAAATAAAACCGGCGTAGGGCAACAAATTTTAAAGTCTACGTTTCGAGCTGGGCTCTGCTCCGGCCAACTTTTCTAATATATTAAAAATTTCCTCTACAAACATTCTGCATTTAAGTCCAAAGGCATTTATTTACTAGCTTGGATACCCATACGCGCATAAAATCACTTTTATTATTTTCGAACGTTAGTTTGCTGTTAAAATATAATATGCCCAATATTTGATCATTTTGTTTACCGATTCGGAAAGTACCATTGCATATTTTGTCGGTAATGATACAGAATGGCACTACACGATCACTTCACTTGGGTTGGACAGACAAGCGCGGTTGGAATTGTAAATATTCGCCATATTTTGGAGCTAACCGCAAATTGTCTGTTTGGTCATTTCGCATCAAAATTTCCGAGTCAATTGTTACTTAATTATTTATGAAGTAATTCAATTAGGACGACGATTTTCTATCCATGCATTATTTAAAACAAAAGAGGTTAATTCAATCCTCAATATAATCTCACTTTATAGCGTCGGTATTACAGTATTGATTTATTACCCGAATTCTATTTAGGTACGTTCGGTTTTTAAATTCAGCGCTGATATTAATCACGTTTATACTATGTAAACGCATCTCTACAGAAACTGACTAAATTCAGAAACTTCACGATAATCAACTAAAAAAACTTTTCGTCATCATCATGAGCAAGTGCTATCCGCACTTTTATCCTAAAAAGAGAGTTGACTGGAGAAATTTGTAAAATAACCGTTTTTATTTACTAAACAATTTCCATTAACGCGCACGGGAGTTCGGCACAAAATCGTAATGCACACAAAGCAGATTCTTGGGCAAATTCCTCCCGAGATCAAGTTCGGAGCGTTTCTGCACGATTTGCTACTGATTACCTCCTACCAAATGAATTCCAAAGAGAAAAAAGGGAAAACAAATCATTGGAAGCCTCTCGCCCCGACGCGCCTTAATTTTCCACTGAATCTCAGCAAAACGAAACATTCACAACGTTTTTCAGTACAGAGTTTATTTGAATAATTAACTGACTCTATTTTTTATTTAAAACGCCTTAGTTTTGTTTTAGAATCGTATATTATTAAAGAGCGAATGGACTGTTTTGTGATATAGGTACTTATAAATTGTTAATTAAGTACTTACATATGTATTTATGTTTATCAAAATTAACAATGAAAATAATATGGTCAGGCCATTTTACTACAAGGCTCTATATTAAAAGAAAGGCACCTAATACATGGTAAATTTCGCTACATTTTATGTGCCGAGTAACATCGACCGAGCAATTTGGGGTAAATGCGACGAAAGTTGTCACATTAACAGCCCCAAATTACCCGGGATGGTCAAATGCCTCGAGGAAATATTTTTACAGAGAAAATCTATCTGTAATGTTCTTTTTATATCGTTTTGTACTCAATAATGATAGAGGGTGCCTCATCGATTGACTAATTATTGATTCTAAATATTTGACACACATTTCGTCAAGCCTATTTTGGTAAACGAAAATCATCACAAACAACAAATTAAATTTTCTATAATTTAATTCGATTTTCAAAAATATATTCGAAACAAATGACGCTTGAACAACACAAAATTTAAATCACAAAGAAGTGCTTAACATTTTTGAATTTTTTATCAGTTTTAAATCACAAAGTAGCGAGTTTCCGTTGTAAAATGTGAAAATGTATAGTTTATTTGCTAGCAGAGAATAAAATTAAATCTAATCGAGAGGCAGGTCGTGTGCCAAGCCCATAATCGCATGTAAGCGGCGCTTTATCTCTAGAACACAGTACATATTACTGTACTTGCTATGCAAGAGGGTGTTTGCTAATTTCCGTCCTCGTTATTTAGAATCGAGAGAAAAGTGCTGGTAAGAAATCACTATGTGTAGCTGTAACATGTTCAACTTACCTTTAACTGTTGGTAAGACATATACAATTAGTAACAACTACCTGTGAACGTATAAAAATATAAGCATAAAACCCTAAAGTCTAAGGATCTTTTCTTCTATATTACAAGTTTTAAATAAAATAATCAATCAACAAATAATTTGTACATAAAGTATTTTTAAAGATACTACATAAATACGAGTAACATAATGTAATAGACTCGAGACAAATTCATTTAAAAGAATTAGATTTGCTACAACGTTGCGCGTGGGAGCATGGAATAAAAATACCTGTTGCTATTAGGTAAATACTGGTAGCCTTTAATGTAGTAAAGGAAAATTTTATTTTTTCTAGCAAAGCTTTTAAATAACAAAAAACATATTTTAAAAACAGTCAGACAATAAACTCTTATAACGATTCGCGCACACCGAAACGCGACTAAAAATAATACGACTCTACTTTTTTATCGTAAAGAAATATTCCCAATATTATTTTCGTCAAAAGATGACAGGAACATTATTCCCTTTTACCCAAATGCTACTTACCTCGCTCTGGCTGACATAAATCAACTTGACTCTAGGCACTCGGGCGAATTAAAAAAAAAAACGGGCCCACGTGCTTCGTCCTCCCCTTACGAGGGTTAACAACAATAAGTAAACTCGCGTACAATCGCGATTCGCATAATAAATATTATTGATTCACACCGCTGACCAATACTTTAATCCGCCATATAATTCCTTCTCTGATACAAACATATTGCTCACAGCTGAGTGTAATAAAATTATTATTTAGGGAGGGGTGCATTTCATTTCAACTGCAAACACGCATTTTTTAAGTTGATTGAAAAAATCGATACTACGTTCTAAATTCTTCAACAACATCATGATTATTAGTACCTACTTACTAAAATTTTAACAAACAACTTTTTAAATGAGAATCAACAAATTCAAATGGCCGCAAAATAATTCAGTCCACGAAAGTTTTACCTTTATTGAGTAACGTCGAGGTTTAAAGTGGAGAGCGTTGGAAACTCTAAACTAGAAGCTGCCTACCTATACCGTAGTTTAAATAAAAGGTTTTTTCCAATAATCCCCTGAGGTTCAACCCTGTGTATCCTACATTTTCGTTTCTCAATCATTGAATGCACCCCCTACCCGGTTGCAATATTTAATGTTTTATTTTGCAATAAAGGCGGCGAATGCAGCTGCGGTGTATTTGTTATGTTTGGTATTAGTTCTGTAAGGAATACATTTCAATTTTCTATTCTTCATTACGTTTGTTTTGTACTCGGTATCTTTGCATCAGTTTCTTATTCAAATAACTGTCTTATAAATGCTTTGAACAAGTATTGGCTTGATTTATAACTCAAATCTTTTAAAGACATTAAATGTGCTTTTGAACAAGATAATTAGTTTTATTTTCTTTTCAATTAATTCAATCACAATTTTATCTTCTAAACAAAGAGTCGTGAAGAGGAAAATGTTTTATATAAATCTAGTGTCTAGTCTATGTTAGCTTCATTTTAAGTAAGTACTAAAATAAACAAAGGAAGGATAGATAAAATGGGATTAAATGATTAAACGGAGTATTGTAGGTCGACACTATAATACTTTAGTAGTTAAATTAATGAAATTCAATCAATCGAAATACAAATAAAGTGTCACACTACCGTGAGTACCGATTGTTGTCGAATTACATCGTCTATTATAAAACTGCGTACAAAGAAATGCAAAACGTGACGTGTTATTCAAACGGTCAGTTTGCAATTCTTCACCATTAATTAAATAACAAAAGAATAAACTGTAGGTGTAATAATATTTTATCTTGTTTATCAATATCGACCGGCTGGGGTGGGCCCTCTTTTCTCTAAGTGCTATTATTTGATGCGGTAATGTACAGCTTACGACGACCCTTCTCGGGCTAAGCCACATGAGGGGTGTGTAAGGGTAACAGTATAGTAGAGGTTGCGGAATATTCTTTTGTTTTATGGAAGTTCAAATAAAAGGCAAGTACTTACCTAATTGGCGGTATTGAGGCGAGTCGTTCGAGAAAATTGCTTAAATGAATTAGGGTTTAAAATAAAATTTTCGATGAATCGCTGATTGTTAATTCAACTATGTCAATGAAAGATTAACAGATGCAAAACGAAAAAAATCATGACATTTTCCCGCAATATAAAGAATCTATCACTAGGTACCTTTTCATAAATTATTACGGCCCATTTGCACATTTGATAGTCGAAATAGCACGAAAATTAAAATGCTCTATACTATACACAAGACAGTTAAACATTCTTTCAAACATTCCAGTTTCTTACAGTCGGGTAGTTAGTCTCGAAGTGGACATGTACAATGTACATTAGCTTTCTAATCTTCCTGTTGACGATAATTCGCTCCCGCTTGTACCGTAAACTCAAGCTACAACCTGCGTCTTGCCAGCTACCTGTAACGCGGAACACCTGATCAACGTCACACTCTAAGTTATGGCAGTCTTTAACAGGGCTACTATACCTTTAAATTGAACAGAGAAGAAAAACAGCTTAGGGTGCATAATACGGCGCAACGAAGTTCGGTTTCACGCTATCGATTCTACAGTTTATTTGGTTAGGGGAAAGTTTTTAAGATAAAATTCAATATAAATACTTAATATGAAAAGTACCTACCAACCACGGTGTTGTATTATAACTAATTTGTAAATAAATACGCCAAGCGCTCTTCATTAAAAAGATTTCATTAACGAAAATGAAAATGGCAGAATGATGTAGTAGTCTGTGTTATAAAAAAGTTAATAAAATGGCAGCCGACTGTTTACTTGGTGGCAAAGTATGATGTATTTCATCAATATTTATCTTGTTTTACAATTAAAACCCATTTATGAGTAGGTATTTCAATAAACTAACCTAAAATGTTTTTATTAAAAAACTGCAACGTAAAGTAAGTCCTGGAATGTTTATTTTATTAAAACTAATCAGTAAAAGTTTAAAGCCCAAAGTATTTTATAGTATACGTGTGCGAATGGAGGTGGCGCGGTAGCGTAGCGTTGTCATGTCACGTTAACAGTGCGACCAAGAATCGGCCACTCGGGAAATCAGCTGCGTGTGTCCAGCCCACAACCACGAGCACGCGTGTTACATAAGTACCCCCGCTTTTGTTAATGTATGGGTGATCCCTCAAATAAAATCCAACGTGGAACATATTTTACAAGTTGTTCATGATATCATTGCTTTGGGGTTTCTCTTGGGTTGCTTACAAATTGTATTTTTTTGTTACTTACCTACTTGTAAACATTATGTTCATTTACGTAATCATTTACTCGACACTTTTTTAGGTAAGTCTCTTAACAAATCGTACAGAAACCTATAAGATGCTTAAACATGAATTAAAACACTATGTCATTTAAAGTCAGGAATTACATGAAATTTTCTTTTTGTAGATAGTTCTTCTATCGTCTGCAAAAGGACGTGATAAACTAACCTAGGTGCATTCCCAACCAGCAAAATTGTCCTGGAATCCAATTTTCTAATGCTAAATGGACTTATATAGCTCCGATGATGGGTTTAGTGTGTGCTACTGCCTTTTAACAGTATTAATAAATGCCGTTTTTACTTCAGTATGTTTAATCCTATAATTTTAACTTATATCGGTATATAGAATCTTTTTCATGGCTACTTCTGGATTAGCACTCCTATAAAAGCTGGGAACAAAACTAATTGCACTTAGGAGTAAATAATCCTGTAGCTCAGACTTATATGTGCCTATAAGATTACATCTCAGGAACACTTTAATCTTAAATTCCTCTAGAAGCATTTACCAGGAGTATATACACTTAAGTGCAATCGCTCCTTTTACTTATACTTATATCCTCATATAAGCTAATATTTTATGGTCAATATAAGTAACTTCAATTTTAACTATTGAAAACCATTTATATTTTTGTCTGATTTTAGAAGCGATTTTATATCTACGATTCAACGATTAATAAAATCACTAAGATTATATATCACGCAAGAAAATTAGATGTTTTTATATAGAATTATCATAGGCCGTTATAATCTTACGTACACTTACAAAGACATTTCAGAGTAGTGTTATAGTCTCAGTAATCTTAAACAATCCTGGCCAAAACTCTTATAAGATAATTTGTGCTTAAAACTACCTATATAAGCAAAAACACGCTTTATATAGTTTTGCAAATTCTAGTATAGGATTTGACATCAGCTATGAAGAATGCAACTAGTGTTGTCGCTCGATAGGCCACTATCGATAGCCTATCGATAGCCTATCGATAGGTCGAAAAACATGTACCCTATCTATAGCACAATCGATACTGTCGGTACTATCGATAGTATCGATTGTGCTTTCGCTGCAATAGTATCGATAGTATTGCTCTCCGATATTGAATACACAATCGATAGTGATCTTTTTTTCGATAGTATTACATTCAGTAAGCAGGCATAATGGGTGGTAGATTCGAAATTGCTGGCCAACTGACTGACCATACTTACTTTATATTCGTCCGTCATACATTCTACCACCCATTATATGTGATCATGTCATATATTCTACCACCCATTATGCCTGCTTACTGAATGCAATACTATCGAAAAAATTATCACTATCGATTGTGCAAAACAATCGATAGTGACAATCGACAATCGACAACCATCGACTATGGATTCAATATCGGAGAGCAATACTATCGATAGTATCGATACTATCGATAGTTCATTGATCGGCAGCGATCGAAACTATCGATACTATCGATAGTATTGCTGTTAACCGATACTATTGCAGCGAAAGCACAATCGATAGTATCGATTGTGCTATCGATAGGGTACATGTTTTTGACGTTGTAAAACTATCGATTTTTCGGCAGCACTAATTGCAACTAAGATTGGTAACAATATGGCGTCGGTTTTTGGGTTTGATCATATGCCAATATAGAACTAATATTACTTATATTGGCGCTAAATTACACTTGACAATGCTCACCGAAAAAATGGCACCTATTTATGATATTTTTATAGAAAACTATTAAATAATAAAATGCCAATAAGTGAGATTCGAGAGGCGCTTTGAAAATTTAATTAAAAACATGCCAAAATATTCAGTAAATTCACATTCCCCTACGAATTTACAACAGACTAACAACAGAAATCTTTTGATTTTGTACTATGGCTGACAGTTTAATAAAATAAAATTATGTAGTATTCATATAAATACTCGGTAAAGCAGTTTAACAATTCCTAGATTGACAGAACACAATTCGACTGTTGACAAAATGTCAGCTTATTATTAGGATTGTGAGGTGCGAATTAATCTCACTTTTTCCTATAATTTACTTTTATTGGCATTTTCAGGACTGATTGAATTCACATAATTCTATTACAAGAGCAATATAGGAGTAAACGGCATTGAAGCGGGCTATTATAAACACGATATAAGTAAAAGTGTACTTATAAAGTGGGCCCTTTTCCGGGTTTTTATGTGGATGTAAGTCTCATATAGTCCTAGGAAAATTTATCCTGAAGAGAGATTAAAAACCACTTTTTGCTAGTTGGGTTATGACCAAAAACAAAGTCTGTATGGCCGAAACCCTTTTGCGTAATTTCTCTATGGAATACCACATTCGGGAGCGTTGCCATCAAAGTCCAAGCATCGGTTTGAGAACAAATTTTGTCGTCTGCTGCTACAAATATACCAATTGGAGTAGTCACCTCATTCAAAGTATACGCTGGTGGAGACCTCATCCCGTATACCTTCACGTTCTCAGCTGATCCAAAATCAAACATTCTAAATTGACCACTATTCACCAACTGACAATAATGCACTAGAGTTTTCACAGATCCACCTCCAAATGCATTATTTGACACTAATTTTCTATAAGTCTCATTTCGAATTATATTACTACCGCTACCCAGAAACAACACAGGATTGCTACACATATCTTTGTCTCCGTGGCAGTATTCCTCTATCATATCGGGAGGGAACCCAAGCAGTGCCTTGTTGCCAAGAAAACCTAGACCCGCACCATTCCTTTGAAGTTTCTCTGCTAAGCTTTTTATGGTGCCTCGTGCACTATGCATAAACACAAGCGGTCCCAAAAATATGGCACATCTGAAGACGTTCGTGTATTTGGGGTGGGTTGCTACAAGTACGAGGAACGCGGCAGCTCCCATAGAGTGACCAATAAAATTAATTGGTGCACCATCCAAAGTAACTTTTTTAATATAGGTAACCGTCGCTGCTAAGTCGATGCTACCAATTTCATGCCACGTAAAATTCCAATACGCCACTGAATCCAAATGTGTGCCAATATTGGTTCTGGAGTATCTGTTTCCTCTTGCATTTATAAGCCATACGTCGTAACCAGCCTTGGATAGTAAAAATGGTAAAGCGTTTTTTCCAAGTAATATCCAGTCGTCAGAACTACCGAATAAGCCGTGATGTAAAAGGGCTATCTTGGCGTCGACAACATCTTCTGATGGTAAAATCCTGTACATGGTCAGATGGTAGCCGTCTTTTGTCAGGATCGTGTGTGTTTCCATTTTGTGATCATATTGTTTTACTACGTCAGGAAGCCGGACGAGACCTTCATGGAAGCTTCTGGGTACATATTGTTGGATGACTTCTTGCTTTTTTACTGCATTAAAATACGAGCTAGTGTTTAAAATGTTATCGATCGTGTTATCGATATATTGAACATGGGGCATAAGTTGCATTTTGACGATTTTTTTGAACGGCGACGTAAACACTCGTTTCAAACTATTGAAGACTTTAGAAATGGAACTAAAGATATCGTTATAGGGAGTAAATTCTAATTGAGCACTGATAAGGAGATTCTTTTTATGTGTTAAGATAATAGTTAAGAAAAATACTGCATTGTTAAATATTTTGAACATTGTAAATCGTACTTCACGGTTCAAATAATCAAACTGAAATGAATGTTCTGATACCTATTTAATTTTTCAGTTGTATTTAATTCGATTCAATTCGTGTCTTCATAACTAAATTGTTATGTTTTCGAGACAATGTAACCTATTATCTATTCCTATCATCTAATAAATATGATATCATAGATTATTGTTCTACTAGCCTAGTCAAATAGTTACAAAACATAACCATTATACTTTATATAAACGTAACACTATTGAAATTGTATTAAGTGCGATAGGAAATAATATTCTGATTGAAACTTAGCACAGATTTTGAGTTCGTTGCACATTTTTGTAAGTATAATGTTCAAATTCTTTATTTTGCGCACCATAGTTTTTACAAGATGGCCAATCTTTCCAACTAACAAACCAAGAGAATCTTTTTCGTTAGGAATAGGTACAAACAGGGGGTACCAATAACACAAATAATGAGAACTTTTTGCTCAATAAATACTAAAGACAAAATGTATACCCACAGACAACAGATTTGAGTATAGGTAATAAAAAATCCTTGGCATAAAGTACGTCAGAAGCATACGTCAAAACTTATATAAAGTTTTCCAATTTTTAAAACAAGCATGATTTTCGTTGCAAAATAGTATTAAAAAACAACCTGTTGTATTTTTATTTATTTAAGTATCTGTAAAATAAGATGCTGTTTGGGATTATTTAACTCTTTGGAAAGGCACTTAGTGAGATCATTAAACAGAATAAATAGTAATGTATAAATATAATAAAACACCAAGGTACATTGAACAAAATGCTAGTAACAAGAAAACTTACTGAATATTAATTAATTCGATATAACTCCTTTGAGATTAATTTTTAATACCTATTGAATATTCCCTTTGATAAGTTTCAGAGAAGAAGATTCAAGGTCATCAAAAGTTGGTGACAATGTCAGCCTCCACAATAAGAGTGAGTAGTAATCCAATCTGAATATAACATTATTTTCTTTGTATAATATTTTACTTTTAGGAATTACATTCACAAGTATTTGCAAATCTGTAAGCCAGATTTAAAATGTATCTTTATATTTGGTTTAAGAAAAAAAAGATAATATGATGATATATTTCTCAATTTTTGATTTAGACAAATCTAGTCTAGTAGTTTGTGTAAAATTGCCAAAAGTGTAGGCGTAAGTAAGTGTGTCTGGTGTCTAGTTTTTGTAAGAAGGTAAGGTACCTAGGTTCTGTTTGCATGGTTCAGAGATGTTCTATCACGCAATTAAATTAATAAGTTTTTAAATATTTTGTTGGAGTCCGTGCACAGGGAGTTCATAGTTGTCCATACATATGATTTGTATTTAGTTATTGACTCAATGTTTTATATTTTCCAGGACGACCCTGCTGCTGAACCTTTGCAACCTTCACCAGAACTTAGAACTTTCCCTATCAAATTAGGATGGATCCAGGTATATTACAATTATCTTAAAAGGTTTTTTTAAATCTTTTGGATCTAAGGTTCACAAATATTTATTGGTCAAAACTTGCACCTCTTTTTTGTATAAGTATTTATTTCTATTATTAAATATGTAATTCTATATTACATTTACTACACATTTTGGTTCTCAAAAGCGACGATACCTAATTTTTTTAATGATACCACAATGTCCAACAATAATTAATATTTCTACAGGGAGTTCTAATACCATGCTTACTCAACATCTGGGGTGTGATGCTGTTTCTCCGGATATCATGGATTGTAGCACAGGCAGGCATAGGGTTATCTATGCTCATCATCTTCATGTCGACCATTGTGTGCGTCATTACGACGCTTTCTCTAAGCGCTATATGCACCAATGGTGTTGTGCAAGGAGGTAAATTTAATGTTATGAATAAGCTTGTATTTATTATTATTTTGTACTGGTTGAACTACAGCCAAAGACTTTATATCACTATTCATAACATATCTACAAGTATTATATTTTAACATAGCTGAAGGACTGCGCAAAGGCGTGTAAATCAGTCCGCCTTTTTGAGTAGATAGACCTTAATAGTGAGGCATCCTGCTCTTATTTTTTCACATTCAACTTATTAGACAAAGAACTTAAATCATTCTCAACTTTTGCAGTGATATTTTAGGAAATAGTAACTTTTATTTTAAGGTTATTTTAAGATAGGTTCCATTTTTAACAAAAAATGTTTGGTACAATTTCTCTTAACCCAGAATACTTAGATTATAGTTTCAGATTGATATATTTTTGTTTTATTTTACAGGTGGTGTTTACTATTTAGTTTCTAGATCTTTAGGAGCCGAACTAGGGGCATCAGTAGGTATAATATTTGCGTTTGCAAACGCTGTAGCAGCTAGTATGAATACTATAGGTTTTTGCGAGTCCTTAAACGAACTACTAGCGTCGTATGGTACGAAGATATTTGATAATAGCGTAAATGACGTAAGGTTTGTTGGGTCAATCGCTATATTGATTATGTGCGTGATTTGTGCCATCGGTATGGATTGGGAAACAAAAACTCAGGTACTTCATTTATTTAGTTTATTCTTTTTTATTAACTTAGTTTTTTGGCGATTAGCTAATGGTAAATAATAATATATAATTGATTCCAGAATTTCCTCATAACAGTCATTGTTATAGCAATAGTAAACTATGTAGGTGGCGCATGCGTAGGTCCGTTAAAAGATAGTCAAAAGGCTAAAGGGTTTTTTGGAATTCGTGGTAAGTACCTACCCCCTTTTTATGAGGCTTACTACCTATTTGGTTAAGCTCGTATCATAGTACCGCTGCGGTATCGTAATAATGTGCTCCTGGCATTAATACCTACGTACCTATCCTCAAAATGTGCCTTTACTCACATTTATCACTCACACTTTTTAATATGTTTTAGTGGAGATAGCTCAAAAGAACTGGGTGCCCGACTACCGGCCGAAAGATGGCAAAATGTATAATTTCTTTAGTGTATTTGCCATGTACTTCCCTGCAGTTACCGGGGTTCAGGCAGGAGCGAATATTTGTGGTGATTTGAAGGTATGGCCTTGTGTGTAAATGGCCCTTCTAGTAAATTTGTCAATCCATCACATGACTTACTCAGCCCGTAGGGATTTTCAATTTGCAATTGTTTCATATTTGATTCATAAACACTATTTGTTAAACGACCTAAAAAAGGAGTTTTTCAGTTTGACCTGTTTGTATGTATGTAGTGAAAGAGCTATTTACAAGATCATTCAATAGATAGAACCTTACTTTTCTGAAATTCGCTGTCAAACAGTCCTAACTTTTAGGGTATGGCCGCACTGACAGGCGGCTTGCTGTGCCCCTAGAGCCTAGCGAATCACCTAGCGAGTAGCTAAGTAAAATGAACGTACTGGAATGTACGCGACTAGCCGCATTGCTCGCTTGGCGCTTAGCTTGGCGCCTAGTGGGGCCAGTCGCCGTATAATAACATGTATTCTAGGACCCCGCAACAGCGATCCCTAAAGGCACTTTATTAGCAATACTAATATCGTCGATAAGCTATCTTACAATGGCAATGTTATGTGGAGTCACATCATTGCGTGATGCAAGTGGGCAACTTGAAGATATATCAAATTACGACAGCATGGAATCTTGCAAGCCTAACTGTCGGCACGGATTGCATAATAATTATCAGGTTGATTTTTTTACTAGTACTAACTTACCCAAATAATTTGAGTTTTATATAGACTTATGCTATAAATTTAAGCCCCCGCCGGTGGAAACAATCTATAAGAGTATTACCAGCAGTTTTAATTTCAAATTACTTCGGTATATACTTACATAAGTACATACCTACCTACACATATCTATAATTCATTTGTATTTTAAAAAGTAGGTACCTACTGGGTTAATTTTGAAAAAAAAGTTAAATTAAACAAGAGGTAATTGTAATTCTCTGAAAAAGAGTAAAAATAAAAGTGAAAATAATGTAGCCTCTCAAAGGGCACGCACACGTATACAGTGGCGCCCACGCACCAGACGACGCAGAGTGGGAAGGCCTCCAACAAGGTGGACCGACGACCTAGTGAAAGTCGTGGGTAGCCGTTGGACGACGACAGTGTATTTTATGTATTTTCCCTAGAAGTATAGCAATCAAAATGACCCAAATTAACTTATTTTGTGTTTTTTCTTTAGATGATGCAATTAGCAGCTTTTTGGGATTTATTTATATACTTTGGATGTTGGGCAGCAACGTTGTCGACAGCATTGACGAACCTGTTAGCAGTTCCTCGACTAATACAAGCATTAGGCAAAGACCAGATCTACCCCGGACTTATATTTTTTTCAAAACCATACGGTCGTCACGGCGAACCTTACCGTGGTTATGTCTTGACGTTTTTTGTCTCCGTTACGTTTCTATTTATAGGTAAATATGTTTATATCTTATAAGAAGATTTAGTAAGTACTTCTCTATGATCCTTTTTATCACTGTTTTTAATTAAATGTTCAAGTAGAAAGTAGACAATGTAGACAATGAGACTGCCCTATTCAAAAGGCGAGCTTTAAGAATGCCTTAAAATGTTTTCATCTCTTCATAAAATATTAATTAGAAGTGGATTCGTAATTAAACTCTTTCATTTGGATAAACAGAATTAATCCATTTAAAATGCTAAGATTTGACGCTAATCTTCATCTTAAGATCCAACTAAACCTTATTTACAGCTGATTTGGATAAAATAGCACCACTCATCACAAACTTTTACCTAGCTTCGTATTCATTGATAAATTTTTGCACATTTCACGCCGATTTTGTCAATCATCTCAGTTGGAGGCCGAGGTTTCGGGTAAGTAGACACCTTATTCCAAATTATACAAATATGTTGATTAATACAATGTTCCGTAGTACTACCTAAGTACCTGAATTTTTTTTAAGGAAAGGTGTTTTGAAATCACCAGGGTTTTAAGCATACGAGTCGGTGTAAGTTTATGCTATAAGCATTTAATGCTATTACAACCAGTTGTAGAGAAAAAAATACCAAAGTTGACGCTCTATAAACTGTAACTTACCCTTTCATTGTCAAAAAGGACGGCTCTGTTAAACAACATATGAATAGAAAGATACGAAAAGAAATGTTCGTATCTAGGTACCTTAAATCTAGCATTTATCTTTGTACCTTTAACGCAACTGAAACGAAACGTAGCAAACTAGTTGCGTCTTGTGTGGTTTTCTAAAAAAGTCTATAGCAGAAACTTCGATGCAACTCAAAAGTAACTAGCAGTTTCAGTTGCGTTGCAGTTGCGTTTCATCGTGTGTTCTGGGTCTAAGTGTAGGGCTACTCCTCATACGTTTTTCTGTTTCAGTATTATCACAAATATCTGTCTCTGCTGGGTTTCGTAATGTGTTTATGTATAATGATGGTAATCAGCTGGATGATGGCATTAGCGACAGTCTTATTCTTCCTCACTTTGTATCTAATAGTACACTATAGAAGACCAAGTAAGAATGTTTTTATATACAATGAATTGCTTTCATAAAAATAGACATAATATGGCATTATAAGGGCTTTTACGTTCCACAGTCGCTGACTGAATCACCTTTATTTACATTTGCTTAAAAGTGTCGTAGCTTTATTTTAAAACATAACTTATATAACTTCTTTGCATTATTCTTACAGGTGCAGCCTGGGGTAGTAGTACAGAAGCACAGCAATACAGTAAATCTGTATCTTACCTTTTAAGTCTAGCAGTGACTGAAGCACCTATTAAATCATACAATCCACGTATACTGGTTTTATCAGGGCGGCCATACCTCAATCCAGGGCTTCTCGATCTCGCCCAGCTTATCGTGAAACATGGCTCTTTTATGATTGCCGCTGACATTGAAACTGTAAGCTAAGTGTAATTCCATATATGGCTGCTAGTTTCCTGATTAATTAGAACCTAGTTACTGGGTTGCGGAGTTTATATGGCTGCAGAAACAAAAGCACATTTTCCGGAACTCCTACTTAGGTACAACTCAATAGGAATGTTGCCAACTAATTAGAAGCTAGTTTTATACAATGAAAACTTTATAGAAAAATGTATTATGATTTTATATACTTACTTTCCTTATTTCTTTATAAGTAATGAAAATAACTTTCAAACTGTAAAATTAGTTGGCCGTGAAGCTGTCTTGCGAGGTGGATTTTCTACAGATTCAGACAGCTCTTTGAGTCCTCTCTTAATTGGCCAAACGCTTACCCATTAAAAACTTAGCTTTTCATTAAAAATATGTTAACAGATAAAAATATCGCCCCAAGAAAGGTGTTTAAGAGAAGAGATCTCACAGAATTGGTTGACTACACACAAGTATTACGCGTTCTATGTATTGCTCGATAATCATGAAATGGATGTTGGTGTCGGAGCGTTACTGCAATGTACAGGCCTTGGCCGTCTATCGCCAAACATCCTGCTTGTCAGATTCCTTGAGGGATGGGCTACAAAACCACAAGCAGTTATTTCTATTTACGTTCGAACTTTGCAGTAAGTACTTAGGTATTTACCCATAATTAACTTAATTTAATCTAATCAATCACTCTCTTAGGAGAGTAGGTCCCTGCAGTGGGGACGTTAAAATGGCTGATAAGGAACCTAATTTAAAATATTTAATATATTTTATGTGTAGTATCTTTCATAGTGTCGATTTAAATCGTACATTAGTCAATTAAACGCAAGTTTTTTTATAGAAATAATTTAAAACGCACACATTATTATTACGATACGATATTTCGTGATTTTTCTCATATTTTCGTAGAGCTTATAACAAAGGCTAAAAGATGCGAAAAATGTGAACCAGACTTTGGGAATGTTTAATATTGTTGCAGACAAGCTTTTGATAACAATGCAGCGCTAACAATTTTGCGAATGGTTGATACAGAACGATATCTGAAAATGAAAGAAATGCAGGCTTACATGGGTGTGGAAAAACAAGAGTCTCGCCTTTACTACGTACGTACCTAGCTAGATAGATTCTACCTGACTCCAACTGTTTTAAACTTACCTATACTTTTAAAAGTTACTTCTTTTTTGTAGGCGCAAGAAATTTTGCATACAACTTCAGAAGAATTTCTATCGTTTGGTCGTAATAGCGCAGAGATGGGTAAGTCCTTTTATATGTTTCTATGCATCGATTGTCTTGCTATTTTCTTTTGTTCATTTCTTTTTTCAACTCATTTAAACATATTTAGCCAAACCAAGGACTAATCGCGTGTTTTTTCTAGATTCTGTTGAACATGCGATTCATTTATAGGGGTTTTTTTTAAGTCAATAAATGTTTATTTGTATTCTACAGATATAGTTTCGGTAAAAGAAAAGCCGGTAGCTTTACCCCAAACCAGCCAATATGATGCAACGAGGTTTGACCTAACTGGACGCGATACGGAACCCGTAACTGCGCCTATAGAATTTAACGAGGTTAGTATAACAAAACATTAATGATTACTTAATAAAGTAATCTTTAGTCCATTACGTTTTGGTATCTACACACCAAAGCCGCCGGCTTTTTTGACAGCTGCCATTCGTATGACGTAAAGCTGCCGGCGGCTTTGGTGTATAGACAGCATTAAATTCCTAAATTTCGTGGCACCTATTTATCTTAAGGCCGTGTTCAAACCAAACTGATTGTAAGCCGCCAAATGTGTGCAGGCTTACTGCCAGCCCCAGTGTAAAGGTGAACGTAAACGGAATTTTTCTTTCACATTATGCTGACATAACGCTTATAGTAATGGCTTGTAATTGGCTTCGTCTTTATCATATTTTTGTTTCCATTGTTATATAGGCTGTAAGTTTTCCAAATAAAATAAAATAAAATAAATAATAAAATAAAATAATAGCTTATAGCTACGTACCCAAAAAGCGTCCGCGGAGCGTAGTGACTAGTGACGTACTATAAATAATCATCCGCCGAATGTCGGCGTCTACGCATTGCGTAATAACTACGTAATAACGTATAGTCGGTTATATGTGAACCAATAAGTGAATATGTATGGATATACAATAAACTGCGTAACGCTCGCTTGTTAGAACACGGCCTAAATGATGATCTTTCTATCCTTTTTAGAAAAGTATCATAGATGCTTGGTGGCTTTTCGATGATGGTGGGTTAAACATTTTGCTGCCATACCTTATATCGTCACGGAGTTTGAAAACGAAAGTGCCTCTGCGAATCTTTGTACTTGACAAAAAAAGTGATAAAGACGACGAAAAAGGTTATGAACAGTGAGTCCTTTTACCACTTTCCTAAATAATATTTAGCAGTAAAATAGATAAAAGAGTTGAATACGGCTATACTAGTAACATTGTTAAATGAAGCCACGATTTAGCAATATTCCTAGTTATATTACGAAAGTACATACTAAAACTACAGTTTAGAATATTTTATTGTTGAAACCACGAATTGTAAACATGTTTTGTATAAGGAAATCAATAAAAAAAATCTTCCGGGATATTGTTATAATACTCCACAGCGACATACAGTTTTCGATTTGTCATATTAAAATTGTCATAATAAACATTTAAAAACGTGTTTCAGAATTAAAGAACTGTTAAAAGAGTACCGAATCGAATACGAGTCTCTAGTAAGAATCCATGGTTTGGAAGACGACCCAACGAGCACATCATGGAAACTATTCAATGACATCATTGCGCCATTTATGACGGAAAATTTTAGCGGTATACTTTACTGATTTCTTTCATCGTCATCATCAGAAACACTTTTTTTGTTAGACATGCGGCAACATCAGCTGTTTGTTACTCTTTCACGCAAATACAGAACATATTTTAATTAAACTCTATCCCCGTTATAACATAACGAGTTTTAAATAAAGTTCTAGGACTAATATCATTTTTTGATGTTTTGTCCATAGCCGAAACGTCATTTATCTGAGTTAGTTCTAGGACTTTAAAAAATATTCGATTTTTAATAAGGGGGTATAATATCACGTATTATCTAGGTACACATTAGAATAACAAATTATGTAACTTTCCCTATATGAAGACAAATGCTACGAACTCGCGAGCAGCCTACAATAATGTTATAAATTAATTTTTAGAGACCGGCGTAACAGCCAACGAGTTGAAAAGACTGCAACCGAAGACTTTAAGATATTTAAGATTAAGGGAACTATTGATAGAATATTCATTCGACAGTACGCTCGTCGTTTTAAGTTTACCGCTTCCAAGAAAGGTAAAAACATATTCGTAATCCTACTAATACTAATTATAAATATGCAAGATTGTATCGATGGACGTGATGTGAGTATGTTTGGAGATTCGTTACTTTCTCCCAAAAACCACTGAACTAATTTTATTTTTTAATCAAACTTTACAATATTGTCGCTTACATGTATAATATTGCGTATTATGACTATAAATCCGTACAAAGTCAACGACGGTTGCTAGTTTATTACTTTTTATATTTACCAAGTTCGAAAAGTAAATACAAGCGTCTTGCTAGAGCACTTAATTGAGATATTACTCGTAAAACTAAGTTCATAGGACATAGATACCGATGTAAACATATTTTAATAACTCATATTTAATTACAACTAGAAACCCTACCTAGGTTCACATCATATGAGTTTATTACTATTTACAATATGCTGAGCTTTCAAAGCGACCGGGCCGAGTCACTTTGATCTCGCACATATTCAAAGCTTTCCAATTGCATTTAAGCATAATATATTTCTATTTTACATCGCATTTTATGCAATGCAACTCACGATGCTCTAGGAAACAGAATATAATTAAGAGTACTTTGATATTTGAATGGTTGTGAAAACATTGTTGTTAGCATTTTTATTAACTCGTATGTAATCTAAAAGATAAATGACCGTCGTCACAAGGATTGGAAAAGGGATGCTTAGGTTTGCGCATAGAGAATGAATGAGTAAAAGGAATTAACTAAAGATACTTATACTATAAGACGTAAGCGTAAGGCAATGCTAGAACGGCAAGGCAAAGACGAACGTGCAAGGATCAGACCAATCTATTTAAACTACTAAAGAAAGGCCGTCATGCGTAGGTACCCTAGACTGCGTAGGTAAAAAGACTGATTAATGCTGTTCTAAGAGGTGTGTTTAGATAGTAAAAAGTGGAGTTAATTGGTAAAGAGGTGTGACAGATATGTATGTATGTTAATAGTATATTATTATTTTATCATGTAAGGTAGGATTATGTAGCCATTGCATCGACACTGACTTAGGCATTTGCTTAACCTCTCGGGCCCTAGCGACAATTAAGTGACTTCATCAGTTACGTTAGGTACCTCATATTCGTACCATACCATGATACATGAAATCTCATTTTTTCAGGGTATCGTGTCTACTCCTTTATACATGGCTTGGCTTGAGATTCTTAGTTACAATATGCCGCCGATACTTTTTGTTCGTGGCAACACCGCTGCAGTTCTTGATATTTGAAGAGCAAGGTTACCAAGTAAGCTGTTACCAGTGCAAAATACAATTAAGAAATGTTTTATGAGAATATGATTTCGGTATCCTATACCGAGAAAGTTATAGACAGAAGGCAGAAGGTACCTATAGGAGGTATTCAAATAGCCAAAACTTATGATTAGAACAGTTTCTTTAGGTGTAAACTCATTTATGTAGGTGTCAGTGGCTACGCTAACTATTAGTTGTTTATATCTACAATTATAAAATCATTAACCTTACTCGATGCCTGGCCAAACTTATTAAAAACAGTATAATTTTTAAAGAAAAATGCTTGTTACCTAATAATTTGTGATATTAAATAAAACCATCAAATAAAATATTTCTTAACTACGATAATTATCTTGTTTTTTTCCCTATAAGAGGATTGAAACCCAAGCTACGTAAGTAAATTTTTCTGAAAAAAGACGGAGATTACCCGAGAGGGAGAGAGACAGAAAGAGATCGTCTTAAAAACATTTTTTCGAACAGGATTTGCATTAGAATACTTTTGCATAGGAAATTAAAAGAGTTCCAGTTAGACAATGTGGCTTGGCTAATGTTCTCAGACTGGTATAATTGTTAAATCTGTTTTGCAAATTGCCTTCCCTTGTTTTTTTAAATAATTTTATCCTCCTTCATTGTTTGTGCCTCTGAATTGGACATTAAAACTCCACCTCCCATTGTTTTTGGGATTTAAAATGGTGCTTTCACTTTTTTGTTTCATTTTACAAGATTTTGTGGTTATACCGGGAATTAACTGCATCCATGGTGTTATGAGATGTTTCGGAATAAATATTTCGGCATTGGCAGATATATTAAACAAAAATGATGCAAAACATGGTACCTAAATAAAATAAACAACTGTGATTAAAATATAAAAAAAATCTAATATTACTTATGGCTCATCTTTAAAAGTACTCATCATTACAAGTATGTTATAAAAACCAATTTTATACATATCTATGTTAACAAAGTATAAATTGATACATATAATTCTTACTTTATTTTCTATTCTGACCTACTTTTATATAATATTTTAGGCTCAAAGGAAATTCGAAGCTTATTAAACACGTAATGAACCTGTTCAAAAACTTCGTGTATTCGCAACCATCTGAAATTGATTGGTTTAATTATATTGCTTCTTTACTCATTCGTTCGTAAAAATGTTTTTCGTTAAATATTAAATAAGATTATTTTTCTTTTTGAACGTAAACATAAATTTTAGTTCAATCGTTTTCAATACGTGCTTAATGTGTTATATTTTTGTGTATTGATGACCAGAAATACATGTTATATTTCATCTTGGACGTTTGCTTAATAAAAGCTACTTGGCCACTGTGCAATTCTGGTTCCAGATCAGGCTAGTTTTGAGTACTTCAGTATACTTACTAATCACTAAGCCACTAACCGCTTACCTACGTAAGCAATTAGAATTGGAGGCTGTATTACTCGGCTGTAAGTGTATAACAACTTAGGGTCTAGTAAACGAGTAAAATATAATCCGCAAAGTTTTCTCATCTGACGTGATTACTTATAAAGGTTATAGTGTCGTCCCTGTAATAAAGTGCGGACTTCATCACCTGTTCCAAATTCGCTGCACGTTAACGAAGCATAAAAAAACTTTGAATCTAATTTTGTTTATTTTTAGAAAAAAAATGTTAGACGCTTTATTATTATACTAAAACAATAGTGACCTTTATATACACACTACATTTCTGAAACTTACAATAAAAAGCTTAAAATAAATACTTAAGTATACGTCATTTGTTTAGAATCGCAACTACCACGTTACACTTCATTTAAAGTTGATATATTTTTAGGGCTTTTTAGTAAAGTTTCCAATATTTTATTGAACACTAGTTTACTTACCGATCCCCACATGAATTCTGTGTGAGTGATATCTTCAGATTTATAAATAATGTGTTGTATTGGGTTCACGACTTGGACAAATAACTTGAGCGCGTCTGGTACAGTGGACAGCCAGTCACTGGTGGAACTGAAGATAGCTATAGGCAGCGTCACGTTCTTAAGAGAAAACACTGTCTTTTCGTCATTGTACGCGTGGAACTTCCCGGTTTTTATGAGCTGAGCGAAGTGAAGAATGGTATGCGTAGAAGTAGTCGCCGGAAGATGATACAGAAGTTTTGCTGCGAACTGTTTACTCCTTATAGCAGGTTTCTTCAAGCCACCAGTTATGAAAAAAAGCGGATTACTGCAAAGAATCTTTGTTTTGACGCAATATTTCTTTACTAGCACATCCGGTATTTTTTGCTGAGGCATAAACATCCCGTTCCCTAAAACCTTCAACACCGTATCTGAGGGAGACATGCTAACAGACGAAAGAACGCGAAGTGGACCTGTGGCATTCGACATGTACACTAATGGAGCTACCAGAATGCCAATGTTTAAATAATTATTGTAAACAGTTCTCGTTGAAAGTAACACTAAAAGCGCAGACGCCCCCATCGAATATCCTATGAAATCAATTTTCTCGTCGTTTGCTTTTGTTTTTCTAATGTAGTCAATGACGGCCGGCAAGTCGTACTTTCCCATTTCTTGCCAAGTGAAGTTCCAATATTGCAGTGAGCTGCTAGAGAAATTAGTATGCTTATTGGAATAATTGTTTCCTCTCGCGTTGGTCAGCCACACGTCGAAGCCTGCATCTGTTAGAAGGTAAGGGAGGGACTTCTTGGCTCCGTTCAGTATCCAATCAATGGAGCTGCCTAAAAGGCCGTGGTGCAGCAGGATTGTTCTGTTTGATAAGTTAAGTGGTTGAATTCTATGTATCGTCAACATGTAGCCGTCTTCGGTGGTTACTGTGTGAATACTTAAGTTCTTCTTCTGATGTGTTTTTACCATCTGTTCCGTAGACTTCATGTACCTCCTGAAATCAATTGCTCGCTCTGGACCCTCTTTCATCTGTTTTCGTTTTGCCGATATAAGTGCGTTGACTACGTCTGGTGTTATAAGGTTCACTGTAGGTTTTGCATCATTTTGCATCCTTCCTTTTTTTCCTTGTAGCAGTTCCGACACTTTGGTACCGAAGTCGGTCATCGTGGTAGCAACGTATTTAGCAAAGTTATTTAAATGGTCGACTAATATTTGAAACGCCGCGTCGCAGTTTGCATCTTGGTTGTGGAGTAGAATAATTAGAAATATGATGATGTACTTCATTCTGAGCACTAATCACGAGCAACGTCTGATCTTAAATGAACCATAACGTAGTGTTACTTAGACGTAGAGTTTATTTTGTTTTATTACATTACTTGCAATCAGAACAATGGGTTAAAGTTACACGTCGTGTTAAATTTACTCTTGTTTGATTATACACTCGGCTTCAAAAAAATCGCACCTTTTAAGAAATCTATTTTAAATATCTTTCAATCATATTTGTATTATGAAATATTGGTAATGTTCGGTATCATTTGAAAGGTAAGGAAACAGAGAATGCAAAAACAATAATTCATTCAATGTTTTTTATTGGAACTGATAAAAATTTACAAAACAATAAAAATCCTTAAAAAACCCTAATGAAATCTGATAATTTTTTCAAAACAAAGTTGCTTAAAACTAACCTAAAACCTAGTGTTACCCCCCCTAGCCCTAATGACGTCTTCCATGCGCTCCCTCATGGATCGCACCAACTTTAGGACCTCTTCTTGAGGGATTCTGTCCCATTCCTCAATAACGGCGTCTTGGAGCTCCTGAAGAGTCGCGGGAGCGGGATCACGGGATCTAACCTTGCGTTTCAGCTGGTCCCAGAGGTGCTCTATCGGGTTCAGATCTGGACTTCTCGCTGGCCACTGCATGACAGGGATCCCAACCTCTTGAAGGTAGCCCTGCACAATTCCAGCAGTGTGCGCGCGAGCGTTATCGTGCATTAATGTCAACCCGTCGCCAATTAATCCAGCATAGGGGACCACATGTTCTTCCAGGATCTCTGTGATGTACCGGTGAGCAGTCATCGACCCTTGCCCGCGAGCACCGCCGGTCCGAGAGACGCAAGAAAGTTCAGTTTTGCCGTCGGCAGATATGCCGCCCCAGAACATGCAGGAACCGCCCCCGTATTCTACCGTCTCTTGGATGCAGGCTTGGGCAAAACGTTCCCATTGTCTTCTGTATACTCTTTTGCGTCTATCGTTGCAGAAAAGGCACACTCTCGTTTCGTCAGAGAAGAGAACAGCTCTCCATTGGTCCAGGTTCCAATTGACGTGGGCGCGAGCAAATTGCAGGCGTGCTCGCCGATGCGCTGCGGTTAATTTTGGACCTGTGGCAGGTCTTCTAGCCACAATATTTCTCTCCTTTAGTCTTCTTCTATCTGTAGAGACACTCACGGCCCTTCTACGAACTGCTTGAAGCTGCTGTTGCAACTCAACAGCATTAGAGAACCGATTTCTCAAAGACTTCGATACGACGAATCGGTCATCTCTCGCAGAAGTGCAGCGATTTCTACCAGACCCACGCCTTCGGACAAAGCCACCGGTCTGCAGGAACCGCTGGTACACTCTTCGAACAGAAAAGCGACTCAAGTGCAATTGCCGAGCAACATCACACTGACGTAGTCCTGATTGCAGTAGTGCGATAACTTGGGCGGCTTCAGCAGCAGTAGTGTCCATCTTCAAGGACGTTTTTCTGATGAAAGATATTCTTCTGTGTCTTCTTCGACTGTTGGTAGCAAATTTATCCCCCAATAAGCTGTATCGACCCCTTTATACCCCAAAAACAAAACAATACAAACAAAATTTGAAGAGGAGAATCAGTTCCATTGTCATTCACAGTGACTTAAAGTGTTTAAGCTTTTTCTTTAATCAAATGAAATGGATATTTTTTTAAAGAGTTTTTATAGGGCTCTCAAATGATACCAATATTGCTACGAATAACTGCTTGTCTTAAGGATTAACAGTGCATAAAGCCTATTTTTACGGACGTGCGATTTTTTTGAAGCCGAGTGTAGTAGACGTTTAAATGAAATATAACATAACAAAGTACTGAGAAAGTGAAATGTTTAATATAACTCTCATAGTGCTCTCATATTAAATAGTCATAGCAGATGTGCGGCGGATGAGGAGAGGCCTTTGCCCAGCAGTGGGACACAAGTGGCTAGATTAGAAGCTTATATCACTTCATGTTATCGATATTTAGACATTTTTTGGAACTGATCATAATGTAAACTTTGAATGTTGGAAATGCCATGGTACTTTCTTTTGCTTCTATTATTTTTGAAAACGGTAAACTTTGAGCTCCACATGTAGGTTGGAGACAATTTTAAAAAAGCAATTTAAATATAAACAGAGTGGGTCAAAATATAGTGCAATAACTTGCGCACGATTATGCTGAAAATTTTTACTCACCAGCGGCACACGAAGAAGTTCCTCGCCTCTCGCCCAGTTTGGCAGAACTTTCTTTCTTAACGACGTAAACAATTTAAATCTAATGCAATATGCAGACTGTGCCGACGACTTGGGAACCTCGGTGGCCCTGCCCCCCGGTACCCGCGAACCTCACACCCCTCACCTGCCGCTTATAAAAAAATCATCCTAATTCTAAGCTTAAAAAAGCTATACGAAGAATAGGGCGTTTTCAGATTACCGTTTTATACGCGCTTATACGCGCGTCTTTTACTCTTGCGAGCGTAGACGCCATTTCTAAGCTCGTATAGTCCATGTCGATACTGAAACGACACCACCGGTTTGAGCGATTACGCGCGTCCGGTTTTTTGAAGTGCGTAATTGTAACGCACGTGTGCTGAAAACGACTGAAACGCTAGGTCTGAAAACGCCCATACTTCATTCAATAACTTCTAAGTCTTTATAGTAGGAGACACCGATGTTGAACCTATTATATTAATAAAATAAATAATGTTTCAGTATAATGTAATCATTTTTAAACACTACCAGAAATAGTTTTACAAGTAATACAACATTATTTATTGATTCTGAAACAATGGTTACAAACCATTTCGAACACTTTTACTATGTAATTTTTTTTTAATTGAAATAGACTTATAAACTGCAGTCTTGTATTTAAAAAATGAAGCAAAATTCAACAGAATTAAGATTACCCACTTTGCTCCCATGAATCAAACTATGACATCATAATTTTTCAGGCAGCTAAAATTAACTATCAATTATCTTAATGATTGTTTTATAAATAGAGTATTGTTATTTGTAACCGTTTCATTACTCATTAGTACTCGTAAGATGTCGTGCGTTGAAACGTCTAAACATGATTTCTTTTGTAAAATTATGAAAGTGTTAATATTTGTAGTTTTAGTAACTCAACATTGTGTCTAAACGTTAACTTTAAAAGTGGATACCATTTCAAAAGAGGCTAGTAACAAGCCAAATAGTATGTTACAAGCGAGAATATTTAAGTTCGCTGATATTAAAACATTTTTGGAAAATGTACTAAGTTTCGTTGTAAGGTTTATTGTGCCACGAGCAGCTGAGTTGACTGACGAAGGTGACTACTATGAAGATACAGATGTAAGCAACATGAATTATGAAATTGAACCCGACAAAGATTCTTCAGTGATAATTTATGACTAAATACTAATTTTATGACAAAGAAAATAGTGGAACAGTTTATTGATTAAAACCTCGAGAGGCAATTGTGTATGAAGTGCTTCTAGAATAATATTATTTGCTTTAATTTTTGTGACCGACTGACTCATACGTTTGTAAATGCAATGTTTCAATTTTCTTTTAATTAAGTTGAATAAAAAGTGAGTGAAGATGTACAAAACAATTTAAATACCAACAATGAGCAATAAAATGTTGAAAGTCATAAAAGAAAATAAGAAGTTTTTTCAATAAAAGTTAGAATTGACGTGGATACGGGTAGGTACGTAAAATTATACGTGTCCAAAGTCGGGGAGAGACGGGGCAGATCGGCCCACCGACATTGAACTCATGCAAAATGCAAGTGCGCACCTATCACCCCCCTCCCACCCCGTGATCCCCCTATTTATAAATGATTCCGGCTCAATTTCCCCCGTTCGTCCTGCTTGGATATTATTTGACTTTTGGACAAATAGAATTGGACAATTTGTTCGTACAACTTGAAGATTTAGAATTAGATATTATGTGTTTACCACAGTTTTTCAGTAAGTTAGTGATTTCGTAATAAGAATGGTGATATTGATATTTTACATGAAGAGCAGAAATTCATTTTGCTGAAAAAGTTTTGGCTACGCGATAACGTTGCACTCTATTAGTTGGTTTCATTTTACCAATTCCATTATTAGTACATTTTGTAAAATAGTACTTATTTGAAAGCTGAAAAGATTTATTATTGATAAGTTACATTAAATAATATAACTAATATTTTCGTTGTCAAATATGGAAGATGGTACGAAACATCATGTAAAAAAACTAGTGTAACTGGTTAAATGTAACTGAGATTTCATCTAATACAAACTTAAACTGAATCATATCGACTGAGCAAATTCAATAGCTAACAAAAACTAACTATGTAGTTCATTCAATAGTAAAGTAAATAATGCAATATGAACTCTATGGCTGCAGGCTGTCCAATCCGCAATACATTGTTCAATATTGAATAGCAGACATTTCAATAATAGCTGAGAGTATTTACATAACAAGTGTAAACTAAGGGAAGAATTATATAACAAATTATACTTTATAATGGTTGAGTAACATTTTTATAAGCTGTGTTTACTATAATGTGCCTACTTATAAGTAGATACCATTACATAATGTATATATGAAAAAAATAGGTATAAGATAATAGTTTCAACACTCTCATATGTATACGTCTAACAAAATTATAGGTAGGTAAGTGAAGCATGGACGGTAAATGGTCTATGTAGGATAGAAAGAACCAGACACGATGCAACTTTACTAACAATAATGCTCAAAAGGGTTTAAAACTGCGTAAATAAATACCTAATCTAAAAATATTTTGTGTTGAACACAATAGTCAAAAAACAGGAATGTTTTTTGAACAAACAGAATCGTAGGCCTCGAAGAGAATTCCTGCTGCGTTCGAATTTAATTAAAATAATGAAAATAGCACCTGTGAGAATTCAATTTAATTAGCGTAAGGTATTAAATATTTGGAGGGCACTGCTTTGTTGCTTCCCCCTAATTAAGCCGATCGACAATAAGTTTTCTTTTTAACGTCTCCGGTAGTTCATTCAGGGGTTCGTTTTGGTTGGGATTTTGTAGATAATTTTTAAAATCATGTAGAATATATTACACATCAATAAGCATGAAACTGGATTCACCTATAATCATATAGATAATGCATCTCTAGATCCTTAGTTTAATTAACACACGTCTAGAGAAAACACGAAGAAACGCAAACATCTCCGAACTTTCTACCTTTTCCTGTTAATAATCAATATGCCAACTACACAGAAGCATATTATTTCTACAGAATATTCGCTGGAAACGAAGAAGGAACGCTAAAAGTTCCAACACCAAGAAGCGTTGGCAGTTTCTTTAGTAAACTTTCATTAAGTTTTCATTAGAAGCTCGTTTGTTCTTAAACAATCCACTAATATCTACTTTCAGCTTTTAGTAGTTTCTGGAATATTGTTTGAGTTGCAGCAACAATAGAGCTGGGATCAAATAAACTTGGGCCAGGGGATAATTCTGATGACTTCGGTCTGCGCTAGGTGCAGATCTAGCGCTCGCTGTGAGCACTTCGGTTTACTCATTGCTAAGCGCACTAGTTGCGGAGTTCAGTCGCAGCGAACTCGTAGCTCTATCAGTAAGTGATGTGAATTGGGCTGTAGCTCTGTTTTACCAGTTGCAGCCGTCTCACGAAAACTTTGATGACTCAAGTAATTTTTGATTAAAGTTTTCTTGTTGCGCTGCTAGTTTTCTCGCGATTCCTTTTAGCTGTTTGGGAAATTATAAAATTGGTCTGATCTTGACGATAATTAAGATAAGTAGGCACCTACATAGGTACTATTAGTTACTGAACGTATTGTAATCAATACTCTGTGCCAATACTGAACGAATCTCCAAGTTTTCATGAAGCGGTTGTGCCTCTCGAAAAAGATTTGAATACCTCACTAATGATTGTTTCATACGCGTTACTTTCATTGTAATAGAGCTATTGAAAGTGAACGAATAAAAACATTTCTGTCACGCACGGTTGATAACTACGTTGATTGTTGTTCAATCAAACGCGTATTGTCTAACAACTTCATTCAAAAAGTAGAACGCAGATGTATCGGAGTCCTCGAGCAACGCGACTGTCTGAGTTTTGTTCATTGTTAATTTGGTTGGTTTCAACTTAGTTTTTCTCACGGTTTTTCTCCTACAAACAATTTTTAAAAAGGATCCCATTTCCGAATATGTAATAAAACAATGGTCACTCCATAGTAATTTACCCGATTTATTTATAACATTTCGATAAAGGTTACAAGATTAATGTTGTTTATTATAAGTTTTATGTGAGAGAGAAACACCTGACAAGCATGTAATATTCAAATTCGTCGATAAGTTTAACAAACATAAAAATAATATTTCTCGTAACTAGAGTAGACGGTATAAAAACATAACATTTACGCGTCCCAATCGTAATATTTTAGGAGCTTATTCTAAACACCTTACTATTAAAAATCTTAATCTGTTTATTCAACTTTCTACTGCGACTATTATTTGGGGTGAATACCGAATAGTAACAGGAGAGCATAGCAAGGGGACTACACAGTACAGTATTCGTATAATTGGATCGACACGAGCCAAATTAGTTGGTGAAATATGCATAACGCTACAGGGCCTGCTTTATTTGCCTACCCATTATTACGATTCTTTTAATTATTCAAACCTTCTCAAAGAAGGGGAGATTTTTAATCAACGTTTTTATAGGAACTTGGTTTTTAACATTGTCGTTGATTTCACTGGCGCTTATCTGTTAATGGTTCCGTTAAAGATTTATTTGTTAGTTTACACAATTTTACACACTTCTTACTTAATAATAAGTTCTTACTAAGTTGCATTTACGTGTCTATGCACAAAATGTAATTTTAGCGAGTACAAGAGAGATGTGAGTAAGAATAGTGATTTATTAAGATTGACTTTTTAACTCAGACAGCTCCGATGCAAAATTAAAATAAAACAAGCAAAAATTCATTAGTGGAATATAAAGCTTTGAGTAGGAAAGTGTATTTATGCATGGCTCATTTAAAATAGCTGAAACTGCCTCAGATCAAGTTTACAATTGCGCTCTCGAAACTTTCAGGCGCTCAAATAAATTTCGGCTTTCATATTGCACAGCTCATCGCTATTCCTAGATACACTATAATTAAGTTCCTTCATAACTATGATCTGTATTAACTGCGTTGTTTACTGTGGAAAAGTGTATTGTTTCCACAGTAGGTATGTAGCGTACTTTCGATACTCTGTTGTTATGCGCACAACTTTACATTTCTTTATAAATTATTCTATTTGATTTGCGTCTGGTACGATCTCCGTGTGTTTCTACTTTTCTACCTTCTGTCTGCTTGTCTAACTTGAAATGTTTGTTACGTACGGTAAATGATGTTTTGTGATAGCTAGGGCTACGAGAACTTTCTTAAATAGATAGATACCAAATAAATAATACTTTCGTAATTTCGAAAAACAAAACGGGGTAAGTAGGTACATACTTAAAAACAAAATATTAAAATATTACTACTTATTTCTAATTTCTTACTTACCTACTACTTTGTGCCCTAGTATCTCTTACATAATGATAAATGGAAAACCTCAAAACCTCTAGATTTGTCCAAACATCACAAGCTTTGAACCTTGTATTAGCGAACGATTTGCTGCGCATTTTTCGCAATAAAGCAAGTATTTTTATAACCGCCTAAACAAATAACTGCATGTATTGTGTGCGTTTTGGAATCTGAGGCAGGAGAATGTTTTTTTATTTGTAAGTATACGATGTTGTATACGAGCAAAGGAGGGGCAGCACCCCTTCGCAGAGTAATATACGTGTATTGTGTTGTTTCAAATAACCACAAGCCACGTGTATGGGGACGGCAGGTTTTTAATAAAACTTTCTGTGGTGTAACGCTTGATGTTTCCGTCTTACTATTTTAATTAGTTTGCGATGTAAATACAATTAATACTTACATGTTGTTGGAAGCGTATGAAATCTGAGTCAAGAGAGAAAAGAAACGAAATGATGCCGTTGTGTTTTTAATTAATCCTCATTGAACCCAACTCCAACTAGTTATTTTTATTTCACATTATTTTCAGTGTGTTTTCGAACTCCACTAAACGAGAGAAACTGAAAACAAAAACTGTCAATAAACGCTTCAAAATTGACGGTGATTTTGACAACGAATAAAGAAAATAAACACCATAAAAAAATAAAACGACGTTTGCGAGAAAGTGCTTTTAAATACAAACCAAAGCAAATTCCCGAGAATTATCTCATTATTAACTGAAGATCGAAAAAGATAAATGTTTTGGTTTTAAAAGTACAAATTAACCAGCAAAATGGCGGTGAGGAAGATTATGAAAAGTGTCCCAGCGGACTTTCTGGCTGCTAAGGGGATCTTTCAGCATGACTATGATGCGATCACGGCATGCCAGCGGGACTGTACAGCTAGGCTGGCCATGTCGATTCAGATGGAGCAGGAAGCTTACATGAGTCAACATCCAGAGGTTAGGTTTGTTAAAGCCGTTATCATTTCCTTTGATTAAGTACGATGGAGAGACGATCTGGATGCATTTTCGCTGGAATGGCGGGACGCTACCGGATACCGTGTTAAATGGAAAGTCGCGGGAGAGGCTTTTGCCATGCAGTTGGATCTTGATGGTTAACAAAAAAAAGGTAAAAATATAATCAAAGATCATTTCATCATGATATTTAAAAGCAACTCTGCTGTCGGTGGACTCTAAGCAATTCCGATCTATTTTCCGCTTTCTGTTTAAACTCGTAATACGTTACAGTCTCAAGTCCCTCCTTTATTTAGTTTATGTTAATATAGTTTATAATTATTAAAATAGTAAATTAATATACCCTTTCAAAAAGTTCATTATCTCCTTTATCAAAGTTTAATCAGCTAAAATTACTGAGAAAAACTAATAGTTTGCTGTTTTTAGGTAATAGCAATGTTGACATTGTTCATAAGCAAGGTAGCTTCAGGCATGAAGCATATGTTAGAAGTTTTGAAAGAGGCTCACGGATTCTTTCTGCAAAACCAAGAAGATTTAGATGAGCTTGTTCGAAAGCATCTTGGAGTCGGACCTGAAGGGCCTTATACTAAGGTAAGATATTTTATCTGCTGGTTTTCAAATTGAAGATTGATGTTAGTCTGTTCTCAAAACTTTTGGTATTAAATAATATCTACTAATACTATACTATTCAAAGTCATATAATTTAATGCATTAAGCTACCATGAACATATTTCTGATAACAGAATTGTAATCGGACATTTCGTCTTGATTATATTGCAACATTATTTTGCACTAATATTGTGGCGCCCCCTAGTCAGTTACAGTAATGAAACCTGTCTAAGAACATGCAGCTATCAAACACAAACTCCAAAACAAAACCGCATCAAAATCGGATCATTAGTTTAGAAGATAGGAGGGAACATTAACTTTGCACAATTGTGTTTGTGCAAAGTTAAAACAAACAAACAAACATCTCTCACCCCAAACGCATATACCTGCTCCGTTTATATGCTCTTACTTAAACGTAACTTAATATTTTTTTAAAGCTAGCTCTAGATTGGCAAGGTGCAGTTTTCCCCAGAGAAGAATCTAGCAAGAAACTCTGTTGGGTTGCTCTTTTCAAATAAAGTTTATCAATTGTTTTATATACATATTGACATTATTAGGTACACACACATGTACTTAAATATATTTTTGACCCCGCAGCATTGAAACATACCACAAAATGTACTTTAGTTTGCTTAACAACCTTGAGAAAACTCTTGATTCCCAGCCGGATGCAATACTATATCGTTTCAATGATGAGGAGCAGCTGCTGCGTGATCTCCGAGCTATCATCGACGGATACTTCCCCTCCCCCCCGCCGAGCGCCCTCTACACCCCCCCTGTAACCCCCTTGACGCAGTCCAGTTCCTTTATCTCGGTCTCTACATCTTGCTCCACATTGCCCACGCCAGGTTTTTATTTTATTTATTCTTAAAACTCGTGTTTATGTAGAAATTGATATCGTTTTTTAAATTATTCATACTTAGAACCAGAGCTCATACCAAAAGCTGTTTTGTTACTTTTACAGTTGTCATCATTGCATCATAATGTGCTTGTTGAGATTAGTGAGCTTAAGCTCTGAAAGCAAATATTAGTTTTAGAACAATCATTAGGGTTTTTATTAGCTACTCCTGATAGAAAAATATTTATATTTAGTATTTAATATTCATGTTTTATTTAATTTTCAGAACCAGTTCGAACACCGGAGCTCACACTGTCAGAAAACATGTTTGTAGTCGTATCAAACACGATCGATAAAGCTATTTACTCTAAAGTGAATGAATCGGATCTAAAATACGATACAGCGTACGTAGAACTTATGAAGGCAGTTGAAGCCGCTATGGAAATACCAGTTGTTGAGATCAAAGAGGATTTATACGATATGTTTGAAAAAGCCTACCATGAGTTTGAACTTATTATTCTTGAAAAGGAGAGAATTGGTTAGTTTTTGGTTTCCATTAATTTTTAAAAACAAGGATCTGTACGTTCTTCCCGTAACCTGAAAATATGGTAAATCTATAAAAAAAAATCCAAATGTCATTATATGGTTTGAGACATTTTACATTCCATATTTTTCCTGGTTATTTTAAATTTGATAAAATGTTTGCTTACCTCATACCGGTAAATTAAATATTATCATGACCTAATTAAAAAACGTGTTGTGCGCCTTACAGCCGCTGAAATAGCATGGGATAAGCGAATGAGAAAGAAAATGAAGCGAACATTGAGACGTCAAGAAAATTTCAGAGGTAAAATATTTTAAGTTTCCTCTAAGTATACCATAACAGAAAAGATAGCAAACTTTTCAAAAAATGCGAAACACAGTAAAAGGACAATGCAACTTACTGGGCCCAAAAAAACTTCACTGCATAGAAATGAAACCACAATGAGAGACTGCTACGACATTTTATCATCAAAAAAATCGGCTCCGGGAAAAAAGATATTAAAAATTATTTCTAACTTGGTCCCGTAGTAGAAGTATACTTAGTTACTTATTCCGAGTACATGCATATCCTTTTTCTATCGTTCAATAATTAAAAGTCACCCTGTGAATAAAGGCATTATTATTTCTATCGTTCACTAATTAAGTCACCTTACTTACTTACTTAATCATAGTATAGGTTATGCAACCCCTCCGACTCCAAAAAGCGAAATATCTTCTCATGAGAGCTACAAGGTGCCGCCTCCAAAACCATGCCTGTGCCATCCTCAGTGGCATTACAATCGATATAAAAAGGTAACTTATTACATTTAATTGCTGCACAGTAAACACGCACAACAACAAATAGGTACCTACTCGTAGACGTAGGTACGCAAAATGTACTACCAAAGCGGTTTCAGTAAAGCGCTTTATCTTTTCCCTTTAAAATATTTCGAGTAATTGTAAAATCTATGGACACTGGACAGTTTAAAAGATAGGTTAGTACTCAGTTATTATTATTATTATAATAATAGTATTAGTACTAATTTATTATTAAGTACTAAGTTATTGGACATCGAATCGTTTTATTCTGATTTCTTTCAATTGGAGCATTATGTTACGTAATTGCCGTACCTATCCTAAACTGTGTATAAATTTTTCAGGACCGTTTCGGCATTTATACTCCTATACAAGCATACGAGTATGGCGGCGAAAACGTTACTGTAACTCCAGTTTTATCTCAAGATAACATGGACGAGGCAGCCGCCAAAGATGAGACGACGATGACTGAGGGCTCTAAATAATGTTGCCAAAAACTACAACTATTATTAAATCTTTTTTATGCAAATTATAAAAGTGATCCATTGACTAAACAAATAATTATCGTGGTATTCCAAGTCCCAATATAATGTGTCTGCTAATTAACTTATTTATAATTGGCAATGAACGTCTTAGACGTTAGCTTAATTGAGTCACTAATTTCAATAACTCATTTTCTCCACATTTAAAAATTATTTTATATCATGAATAAATTACTTACGAAATTACATAGTTTAACTTTTTCTTGTAGCTTTTCTAAGTTGTTAGTGCAGGTAAGGTACATAGCCGTTAAACTCAAATTAAGTATACCAGAGTAACTGATATGCAAAACATTTAGAATTAGAATTTCACTACCTCCCTGTAAAATCTGCAATGTGAAAGAGAAAAATATACATAATCTTATATGTTAGATTGAGACAGAAAGACGACACTACTCTCGTAGTGAAATCTTGAATTTAAGGACTTACATCATAATTTTTGTTTCACCTGTGCAGAGTAGGTAAGTACTTAAATTTTCATAGCAAAATGCTGTAAAATGACTCGCCAGAGTTGCACGTGGCTGCATCCACTATTTGACAAATACATACAGCAAACTTGTCTTTTATAAAGTTTGTCACTTCGCAGAATAATAATATTTAATGGAGGAACAAAATGGTGGAGCTTATTCAAACACAGTTATAGGAAATGTAAATGTACTTATAAGGTTTTATATTTTCACCCATCATATTCACAGAATTTGTTTTATACGCAGAACAAAGCAACAGAGGTAAATAATATTTCTATAGAGGTTTCCATATAATCAGCGTATATTTTCCTGTTAAATGTGAAACAAAGGCTTGGCGTTTGGATTTAATATTAATAATCAACTGAAATGAAAATTTTAACCAAATTAATTTAGACAAAAGCCTGTCTGGATTTACAACATATAACCTGGTGAATTTTTAGACAATAGATCGATGTTCTATTGATTTCAAATACTAATAGAATTCATAGCTTCATAAACATTATTTTTGCCAATGGTAACTCTAGGTAAATTCTCAACCCAGAATGGATTAACAATTATTCTGATAGTAATATACTAAAATCTATGAATACTTTTGAGACAGCTAATCAGATAGAAAACTAATACCATCGGTATGGAGATAGTCGAGTCCTTACTCCCGTATTAACTGCCGTAAATGCTGATTCACGTAGAAACACGCGGCGCGGAGACGTGTAAACCGCACTTGTTGCGTTTCGATGTGAACACGTTGGTATTACGTAATATGTTTGATATTTCGGAATGCGCTTAATTGTTAATCCAGCACTAAGGTGTCGGGGGACTAGTCTAAGTTATAAAATATGAACGAATTAAAAATAAGTGTTAGGTAAATATCATAATTTATTGCTAACTTTTAACACATAACAATAGTAAAATAAATAATAAAATTATTAATGTAAATATTACTGGATAGTGAGATGTTATCACACATTTTTGATATCTTGCATTACTTTCAAATGGCGACTTACTCATGCCTGGAAATAAACAGTAAGTTTAAGTTAATTTAAGTATTATCATAAGTATAGTATTATCAGTATTATTTAAGTATTATTTATTTAAGTATTATTATCTATTTTAAGTTACGAACAAGTAATAGCTAAGATTAAAAGGGCAGCTAAAATTAAACATTTCTGAAAAAATGCAATAAGTAGAAGTCAATCATTAAGTTTGGTACAATACAATGCGCAACAGTTTGTTTAACATATCCGGCAATATTGCTGACTTTGTCTTACGCATAGATTTGAAAGGTAACCGTAAAAGAAAAACACATTCCTAGCAACGCACCCTCACACATCGCTGGTGGAAAGGGAGCTAAAGCGTTCCTAGTTTTTTTTTTTGTACTCGTAGAATCACCTGATTAAGTTTTGTCATATTTCCAATTAGTATAGGTACCAACATATTATGTTTCACATTTGATGGTTTCACATGGGAAATTCACAGGACATAGGACTATAGTGCTAACGGCTTTTGTTTTAGAAATCCCCTGTATCTAGCTACCTGTATTCGATACATAATCTTGTGAGCACTGGCGAGGTAACTGACATCTACGTATATAGGGGGGAGGGAGATGCCTATTCTCTATTTTAACTATAGGTCCAATTCGATCCGGTTGAGTAGACATATCACACTGATTAGATATCCGAATCCGACAGGCATTGTGGAAGGCTGAGGTAGCCGGGGGAGATGAGTTCCATGTACCTCCATGTAGTATTGTATTTACCAGCTCAGACAAGTCCTTTGGTTCTATGGTTCGGGAGCCGAAAGCGTGATTAACTACCTATGTCATAAGGTAACAGTATCTGAACATAAATTAACTCGTAGCTATTGAAGACGGCTAATTAAGACTAAAGCAGCCGAGGGTTTGCCGAGCCAGGTTTGCCGAGCTTAGTCCTAAAGGGGTACATGGATTCGTTTTTAGGTAAACACGTGACGGACGCGTACTTTTGGCTTCCAGTCTTTTATAAATTTGTGTTTTACTCTGTGTCTATTGTTTAGTTCCAATTTAATTATGGTATATTCAATTATCATTTTTATTTCTGGGACACGTATCGTGAAAAGTTCATCAAAGAAGTACCTACCATGGATGAAATAATACGATAGGTACGATTCAGTACGGTAGGTATTCGAGTTATCTCTAACCAACTAAAACCAACCGTTTCTTGGCACATGCTCCAGAAATCGTCTTCTCATCTTTGTTTTCACCGGCAATCAGCTCTTTGAAGCTAAACGGCCGGAATATAATCCCTCCTCCAGTGTAAAACTTGCTCATGAATTCTACCCTGTAAAGAAAACAATGTCGTGAATTCATCGCGCCATACAATATTGCTGATGAAACGTCATTTTTAACCGATTACAGTGAAGCCAAAAGGGGTAATGATTTTCGCTGCATATTCTGATTCAGTGACTAAATTGCGACATTTGAAAATTGTTTGTTATATTCTTTTAAACATAAACATGGCATTTTTACCCGACTACAGTGAATCCAAAAAGAAGGGTAATGATTTTCGCCGCACATTTTGTTTCAGTGACTAAATTGCGACCTTTTAAAATTGTTGATTGTATCTATTCCTGTAAAGTTCATAAAACTCACCAATGAAGTCGCAAAGTGTGCAAGAAAGCGGAGAGTCCTTCCATGACAACTAGAATAGAAACTGAGAAAGTAGCCCAAATGGCAAATATAATGTAAATCTTGATGGCGCCGATTCTGGAATGGTCTTGCAGGGCCAGTTTTGATAAAAGCATGCCCCATAACATTTCTGATAATTCTACAACATAAAAGATTATATTAACGTTTATTTTAACACGAATATTACATTTTATTTATAAAACATTGCATGCTATGTAGTGCTTTCAAATATTTTTGAAACGCAATCTCACTACTTATTAATATAATATAAATTTAAATAAAATAATGTACAGCAAAAGTTTGAATCCCTTTTCATTCGTTTTATCAGAACTCCTAATGCCAATTTTGCTTTTATCCTTTTAATTTATATATTACCAGCTTTCTCAATTGACTTTTTTATTGGCAGTAAGTCTTGCTTGTTTCAGGATGTTTTGTTCTCTAGATAGTTGACATAAATAAAGGACAAATTTTTAACTGAAAATCTGACATCCACATAAGTGACCAATCACGATAAGATCGAAACATTTACGAGATAATCAATTCGTAACTTACGCGAATGCGCCAACGACAAAGCCCAAAGTCTTAAATAAGATGCAGTATGAGATATAGTACTCAGAACATATTCAATAGTATGGACGCCTTGGTGGATCATCAGCTCGCCAAACCCTTCGGAGTAATGATGCACTCTATCTGTGAGTATCTCCAACGTGGCATCCACAACAACTTCATCATCCTTGACTATTTCCTTTTTAGGCTTTTTTTGCAAGTATTCTTCAAGATCACGCTATGAATGTTACAAGAAAGAGAATTACTAATTAAAATGAGAAGTATTATCTACAGGTATTGATCTCGTATGAGAATAGGCTGGTGCCCCTGTACTGTAGTGGGGACGTTAAAATGGCTGATGAGGATGATGATTATCTACAAGAACTTTTATTACCCCATAACGATTACCTAAAGACGTAATTTTCCTATGAAATATTGGTCGAAATGCGACAAAAAAATATAGTACACAGAATCAGAAAAAAAAGAGTACTACTAATACAAAAAATATAGCGTATTCCTAACAGAAATTTCTTCTTGCAGACTCCAAAGACAGAGAAGTATATTACAGAGATACTTATAGGTATGTATATTACAGAAGCACGCCTAGTGTTATAAAAATCAATGCTTCTCACCTTAGCCTTATCTAACTTAGATTTGTTAGTATGCAAAATGTAGAGAGGCGATCCAAATAGCAGTATCGGGACGTTGACCAACGCCACCAATACCAAGATTTTTTGTATCTGACCCTGATTAGGTATCATGTATGGATCGCACAAGGAATGCTCGTCCACAGACGTGCCCCTCATTAAGCACATATCAATGAAAAGGATTAAAATTAAAGGGGCGCAGCCTGGTTGATGTTTTATGTCAGCTGTGGGAAATTAAATAGTTTTATTTAATTACTAGAGGCTGCCCGCGACTTCGTACGCATTTGTACCTAACAATATCTTGTCAAAATAAATCTTGAAAAACTTACACAATATCTTTTAACAATATAGCCTATGTGTTATCCTGGTAAACAACAATATTGCCAAGCTTTATCAAAATCTGTTCAGTACTTTTGCGTGAAAGAGTAACAAACATCCATCCTTCGGCACAAACATTGACATTTAAAATATTAGTAGGATAACACACAGGCGATTCAAGTATCCTGCAAGTCTCGAAAATTTGTCACCGCGAAGTGTCTACTGATTAGTGGTGGGCCGAGTACCAGTTTTACCGAGTAACCGAGTACCGAGTATTACTCGGTTTACACGAAGAAGGTAGAATTGCGCGAACAAGTTCAGAAGCAAACGTTGTTACGATCCTCCCTCCGCACTCCACTAATTATTAGAATGAAACCAATAAACCCCAAGGTCAAAGAAGGAAAAAATTAGATAAAACACTGTTTATGAAATTTTCTCCTAAATAATTAAGGTTTTAGCAAAGATGTAAATATGTACCATTAGAAGGAATTAGACTATGATCTACAAAGCAGATCAAGTGCACCGAGTACTCGGCATTTTAACAGAGTTATTCGGCCGATTACGAGTAGTGAAAAATGTGCCGAGTACGCCGAGTACCGAGTATTAACCGAGTACTCGGCCCACCTCTACTACTGATTAAATGACTCGTAGATAGTTTACTTACGCTTTTTAGGACCATATTTTACCCATTTGAAAAATATCATAAAAACAAGCCAAACGAAAATACAAGTTAAGAAAAGTAATTGCGGTATAAACTCCAAAATAATAGCGTAGTATTTTTTGAAGTGTCTGCAAATAATAAAAAAAATAACATCTAAACTGACGCTATAAAAAGCCGAAAAGAAATTTCTAAATATGTTCATTTACTATAGGTTTTTTTATTAAACATGTTTTACCTATCTATATACGTAATAGGCATGATGACAAAAAAAAATATTTGGTCCATCACATAGATATTTTAAAATATTTGACACAATGTTTTTGTTTTTTCTCATAAACTAAAAATGACAACGATACACTGGGTTACAGTTGCTCGTGACGTCACGCCTCAGTACGATTTTAACCGAGGAGTGACGTCAATACCCCCCACTCCGTAACTTTGATGCTCTGTATCTTTGTATTTATTTCAGGTAAAAAATGTTTTTCAAATATTTTTAATAGTCTAAAAGAGGGACTAATTATTTTTTGAATTTTTGAATGTAGTCATCATCCCCATTATTTATTCAACGCTGAATGGCTGAAACTATAGTACACTCTAGAAGTGTAACTAACCGCTGTTTATTTATACCAACAAACTAAAATACTCCTTGTTTGCGAATTTACAAACAAACTTAACTAGTTTAAATATACCTTAACCAAACAAAGCAAAGTATTAACACGTGGAAATGTTAAACTCACAAATGATTAAATAAACTGAGCCAGAGTCCGAACATCATGTGAGTGATACCGAGAATTACAGACATTTTCATTTTCAGAGAATTTTCGTTCATTATTTTGTTTTTCGCGAACTGTAAGAGTAATTACGTTGTTTATTCAGAGAGTTTCCGTTTATTGTAAAAGATAAGTAAATAAAGTAGGTCGTAATTAAGAAGCCCATTTCCGGGATATTTTTTACGGCTATATAAGAATGGACTTTCCATTAAGGTACCCATATACACTCGTAATAAAGACGGTAAAAAATTATCTCTCGTCCATCTCTTTGATGACATATTTTATTACTATTGATATAACATATTGTCCTATGAAGCTAAGACAAGAAATTCGAAGTTTTTTTTTATTACGAAAAGTCCCTTGAAAAGGTCGATTTCTCGCTTATTCCTGCCTCTATTTCAAACACGTCAGTGATGAGGACAGAATGATATGAGAAAGCAAAAAAATGTCCTGGAACTAAAACCTATACTTCGACTAAAAACTTCAAAGAAACCGTCGATCCAGGCTAATTTTCACAGCTGAAGGGTTTGTTATTTTTATGTTAGCTCGTGGACGTCCACTGCTGGACAAAAGCCCCTCCACAACGACCGGCTACCCGCGACCTTCACCACGTCGTCGGTCCACCTTGTTGGAGACCTTCCAACACCTAAAGGGTCAGGGGTTAATACTACAAAAGACGAAACAGAAAACAAACCAACTTCATGTCAGAATCCTCACTAAAATATGATTCATAATAAAATAATTACCATCCAAGCAGGATCGACGCCGATTGTATAATAAGACTTTGTCTTCCCGGCGGGGTCTAAAGGCAGGGTTTCATTGGCTTCCAGTTGTTCTGCAGTATACGTATTAATCCAATAGTTTTCTTTCAAACGCATCGGTTTTGCAAAAAAATCGTTGTACAAGAAGCCGGAGTATACGGAGAATAGTCCCATCATCAGTATTACATAGCGACCTGAAGATTTGAAATAACTTCTGGGATGAGGATTTAATAATTAAACCCACACCCACATAATAATGAAACACACACACACATTTAATATTAAGCAAAAATTATTAATTGACAAAGTCTCGTAGTGTCAGGTTTCCAAGTTAAAGCCATCATTTTTAAAAATTAAAACATGAGCAGGTAAGCCAGGCTCCATACAAAAATCTTCAAACCCCTTCTATCATTATTTTCTTTTAAATTTGGCATAAATGGCACTACTATATTAAATCCTAATAATAAAGATGAAATTACTAACCACCAAAAAATATATTCCAAATCTCGTTAGTACTTCTTTGGCTCAAGAATTTCTTTTCAAACATAATCATCCACACCGCAAATGACAACATAATAGATGCATGGCCACAATCTCCGAACATTACGGAAAATAAGAACGGAAATGTTATCAATGTGTATAGACCTGTAAGGGTTTAAATAAATAGTCAGTTATTGACGGTGGAAGGAAAGTTTATTAACTAACGATCTATTAAAATTATAGTTGAGTATATATATATATAATAATCTCTTTGTAAAAAACCACGGTCAAGTCTGCAATTTCTCTTAAACTAAATAAAAATAAACATTAACGAATAAGAAACAATTTTTTCTAAGGTTGACTAATCGACTAAACATCTGAGTTTAGCAATAGCTAAACTAAAAGGAGTGAAAGAAGTGAAGTGAAAAGTGCAATATTTAGCACTTTTCTTAATTTATCCATTAAACATCAAACCGTCTTATTTTAACGACTCCTGCAGATATAGACTTAATAAAGCATTAGCGTTAATGGACTATTATGCAACTAAGTGGCTGTTCAACACCTCCAGATAAAATTTAACTGACAGATAAGCTAGATATGTCTATCTCATTAAACAAGACGTTTTGAGACAGGTAGGTACCTATATAGGTATAAGTAATATCTGTCAGATGAATTTTATCTGTAAATAGTACCTAAAACGGGTACTAAGTAACACAAGCGTCACCTGGATTCAGTTCCCCGTATTTTGATTCCCCGTAAGCGTTGATTAAGTTTTGGAAGCCAGTTGTGAATTTATTAGTTCGATGGTACGTCGGCGGGGTTGCTATTGTCTTCCCAAGTGACATGAATGAAGTTACCTTCGAACCACTTTCTGACTGTGGAAAAAAAATCTATTATGCTATTATCTACTCTCGTATGAAAGTAGGCTCGTGTCCAGTGTGATTTCATAACCTTTAACTTCTACGTAAGACTGAGAGTCAAAAAACTAAGTATTATGCTATTATATTAGCGACGTTATTTGTCCAAAAAAACGATATCCATTGTAAAATATTTTATGGATAAGTCAATCATAATTATATTATTGACGATCTTTATTAGCTTATTTATTATTATTAGTTACCAAGAAAGACCTCATTGGATAATTGTTTTTGGAATAAACTCATCTAATAAAAGAACAGGTTAAAAGTTTTTAACGTAAAATTATTTGGTTTTAACATAAAAAAAAAATCACGAGCATTTTCAATAAAAGTTAAGCTTTTTCCATTTCTTCCTCTCGGTGGTTATACAATGAAATCAATATGACTGAAGTACATCTACCTACATACTACTGATTCTACTGTACGACTGTGTTACGACTTAGGGGCTGTTTCGACGCCCACAGATAAAATTTTACTAACAAATAAACCTATAAAACATGCCGTTTTAAATCGTGACAGGTATAAAATATCTGTCAGATAAATTTTGTCTGTAAATGGTGATACGGGCCCTAATACTAAGAAATGTAACGTTTTCAATTAATAATTGATTACAATAACATAATAATTGATTTGATAACTTACCGAAGCAACTTCAAGGATCTTATGAACCGATTTCAAATCATTAGTTGGAATCCAACACCTGCCAATTAGGCATTTCCGAGAAATGTCTTTGTTAAAGTAATTTAGGTTGTGGTAGATGGACTTGGATTTCTTTATCTGCACTAGCCAGGTCTCCCATTGCTTGGAAATCATTCTCAGCTGCTTACATCGGTGGTATTTTGTTTTTAATATTACCTATAATTGCGAGTTCATAGAATTTAGCATCAAAATTAGCATCACAGAAAATTATGAAGTGTTCTGAGAAATCTCTGTAAGACGTAGTTGTTTTAAAAGGAAAATTGCTGTTTAAGTTACGATAAGGGTTCCAAGTATTACTTTATTAGGTACATTTTATTAAATTCCTAATCTTTTTATTCTTGCCTGCCAGCTTTTGTTTTAATGGAATCATTCATTTAATATTCTTTATTCAAATCCACTAAATAAATGTTAACTTTATAAATTGTAGCTTGTACGCATCAAGGTCACTATTATCTTTATAGTCTTTGATATAGTCTATGATAAATGTGAAGTAAGTTTGGACCACGCATATGAAGGAAGACGCAAAATCTAGATTCATTATGTAAATAGGTAGGTATTAAACATCATGTATCCTTAAAATTACTCTTGCATGTAACACTAGTGTGCCTGTATTGGGAACCTAAAATGGCTGTTTATGAAGAAAAAAATCTTAACCTGGTTTAAGTCCGTTATCCTGGAATCTAACTTGACGATCATGTCCTTCCTCTCGGCCAAAGTTCCAGGACAGGGATACATGTTGACGTGAAACCCATAGAGAATCTTCTTGAGCACATTATTTAGCGTTTCTCCTTGACAGATTGCCACAAAGGCCACTTTCCGCACCATTTTACCCTGTATCAAAACATTTCATTGGTAATGGGCATGATGAATAAAAAAAATTTTTTAGTCCATCACATAGATTATTTTAAAATATTCGACACGTATTTTTTCTTTTTTCTCTTAAACTAAAAATGACAAAGATACACTGGGTTTAAGTTGCTCGTGACGTCACTCGTCATTAGGATTTTTACGTAGGAGTGACGCCACTCCGTAACTTTGATGCTCTGTATCTTTGTATTTATTTGTGTATTTGATCTGGTAAAAATGTGTTTGAAATATTTTTTAATAGCTTAAAAAAACGGACTAATTATTTTTTGAATTTTTGTATGTAGTCATCATCCCTATTTTAATCCTTGGTTTAATTTGGGTTACCTTTATATTGATAGTCTTTGTCCTTTCACTAAGAGTTCAGATGCAAGCTACAGATTTACAATCACAATATGTTTGACCTTTTAGAAGTCATTCATTAGGCTCCCTGTAGTAGTATTCTCTCAAAAAAAGACATAGCTGTTCTAAATGGAACTCGAATCGACAACCTTCCCAAAATCAACCGGCTTATTACCCAAGCTGGTGCCATTATCTGAGGTTAAAAACATTCTACATCTTTCAAAAGTTATCTCAAACTAAATCTATAAAGAAAAGTCATGTATTTACAGAGCGTGGATCCTCGAATAAGTGATCCACTTCAGCAGGCCGGAGGAAGATGTTCCCCCGTGAGACCCTCCAAGCCATGGTTTCCAATCCATAGCACATTTTACGTCGAACAACACCCGTGTGAATGTACAGATGACCACCAAGTGCTTCTCCAGCCGCTGCCGTCTCTCGTTGCCTATAATTTAATTTAAATTCATGATATTTATTTCTTCTGGCTTTTCTAAAATGAGTTGAGTAGTCTAGGTTGATATTATGATCATGTATGATTGGTTGATGTATTTTTTCCAGTTTATTAAAATTGTCTCATATTGCTGATCTTATTAATAACGTTTTGCTTTATTAGAGTGTATTGACAAGAACAAAATTACTGTGTTTATCAGATTCAAGATTATTAATCTCTGTTTTGGAATTCGTATAGCTTTGCTATTATATGCGAGTAAGTACCTACATATGTAAACCCCTTACTTAAAGATACACACACAATCCAATCATACCTCGGTAGAAAAAAGGATATACCAAAAACCTCTTACTTTTTAGCTTCACTGGCTAATTCAGCATTACCAAGAACAGGCTCCATGTCTTCCAAAATGGTTCGCATTTCTTTTAGCTTCAGTAAGTTTTCCAACAACTTTTTCTGATATGTTGCCATAACGTGTAGACCGTCTTCCCATTTTTCCAACGTATTCTACGAATTTCAAAAAGTCTAGTATACACAGACAGTTAGATAAAATGTTTATTGTTCATTACGTACACAGTAGGTGGCACATTTACAGTAGGTAGTTGGAAAAAACATTATTACAATTTTTTATTTAAAAGTAGCTTTTGTGCGCATTGACACAATAGGACCCAAACGCTGCTTTTACTTTGTCCCGGAAGATAAAGAACTGTTTTTCAGTTGCATCTTTATCTTAAATTAAAATTAAAGAGTCTGCTACTCTAATATAAAACGAGAAATGATAGACGGAACATAATACAATTTAAATGTAGGTAATTTTTTATTACTTGAGTGCGGAGTCACTGCCATTTACTGTCGGCGTAAACGGGCCACCGACCACAGCCACCGGTGACCAGCGACAGCGACTTAGCAAGCACACTTTTTCATATAAATTATATAGAGCCACCGCACACGCAATGTGGCGGCTTCCAGCCACCTGCGGCTGATTCTCGCTTCTGACTCTGTGGCGGTAGCGTGCGACAGCCACCGGTGGCTGGGGTCGGTAGCCAGTTTGTGCCGAGCCTTACGCTAGTTGCGTGGCTTGCTGTAAGTTCCATCAGACAGAATCAAAGTTAGGGTAAACGATCAGGATTTCCCTAAGTTGACCAATGCTTGGTACTGCTTGGTTCTTTACTAGATGTCAGCAGAAGTTCAAACGAATATTAGAAAGGTCACTAACCTCAAAAGGGTTCACAAGATTCGTATGTAGAGCTGGAGGCACTGTTTTCATTTTCGGTATTGGTAAGTCCACCTTTTTCATCTCTTCTTCCATGTACCGAAGAGTGTTTTCTATAGCAGCAAATCGACAAAATTCTGGTATATAATTCCTTTGAAAAGCACTTAATTCTGGAGTCATCTGAATCAGAAAGTCATTGTTTATAATCAATTTCGTTTAAGGCAAAGATTTTTAATAGTTTATTTATGATTTAATGGGTATTTCAAATTCATTTAAGGGCATCGTTTGCTTCAAGTGGTACAGGGCTAATAGGAATCTACCTATAATCTTAATAAATACAAACATCTTCAAATTGTACACATCCTTTTTCACCAAGCTTCGAAAGAATTTCAAAAGCCGCTTCAGGCTGGATATACATCTCACAAAAAGTCATTTTGTCGCTTCTATACATGCAACCCATCTTGCTAAATCTCAAGGCAACACTTTTAACTAAATTATAAACTGAACCACTTCCTTCAGTCTATTTATCATCCAAATAAAATAATGATAACTTATCTAAGAAATGTAAACAAACAAATATATTATTGTTTTTTGTTTGACCTTTTCTTTCAGCAACTTCATGCATGACAGTAATTGACAGAAATGAATACTGTCTTGTCTTGTGGAATTTCGATCTTTTTCAACAAAGACTTTTATTATTATTGACAACCATTCTTTGTGGCCACGTTTGCAACAAAATATTTTGCGAAATATTGGCTCGATTTTTTTGTACATTTCATTTATAGTACGCCATTTATGTACGCAATTAAATAAACATGAAACTACATTAAAATGGCTTTAGTTTAAAAAACTAAAACAAACTTTAGCTCGCACTAAACATCCTCTATCATCAGATCATTTCGAAAGTACCATAATTATTGTATTGTCATCAGAACTTTTCGTCATATTACATTTTTTTTTTTAACAACATTTTATTACGTGCTGTTAATTCACAAATGGCTTTTCGTTTGGACGATTTGGTGTAATTAAACACACGTAGATAGGTCTCCGAAAAGCAATATGATTGGACCTTGAAGTAAGTATAATAAGTGTCCCTAATTACGTTCTGATTTCATCCATTGCGTGCATTATGAGTGATTTATATTTCAACAAGAGATTGTATGGCACCGAATTACGGCCGGGTAATCTGGCATGATTGCTTCATAAATTAACATTCAGATTAATTATGTACTCGTAGTACTAAAGTTAATTTAAAAGTATGTAAATTCTTTAACATTTTTATTTATCCTTGCCTTTTAAAAAATCAAAATGGTATCTACACATTTTGAAATAACTTTTCAATTTGACCTTGAGAGTAAGAAGGGAGACCTTTGCCCAGCAGTGTGATGTGTATCTGTATTAAAATAAATTTCTTAGCTCATCTTACTCATAGAATAAGTTGATACGTATTCTGTGGTAGGTAGGTAATGATTCTCTGAAAATAGGTTTTATGCACCTGTGTGTAAAGACTATTTCACAATTAGATACTTATATGTATAATTATATACCTTCTTTCGAAATTACCTTTCGACTTTTCCATAAAAACTGACGTCAGACGAGGAAAATTACTGTTCGTGAGATCAGGGACCCTCTAAATACAATCGATTACTCTCCATCACGGCCCATGTAGCTCTGTTGTTATTCTTTGAATCCCAAAGGCACCTCGGCACCGGAATAATTTACTGTTTCCCTATAAGGTAAGTTTTAAGGTAGGAATGTAAGTCCCATGAGGTGTCATGCCTATTTTCTCCACGTGTAGGGGAGGGCGGGAACCTAGAAACAACTTAAATGCTTTATTTATTAAGCAGTTTTTTATATCTACTGCTTATTCGTAATTAAGTAGTCAAGTAGAGCAGTCAATCATAAATAATACTAATAAATTCTAGTGTAGATTACGTAAAAGTTAATTCATACCTTAATGGAAATTAATGATATGAATATTTGAAAAGTAGAACTGGAAAATAATGGAGGGAGGAAGTTCTGAACATAGTCACCGAGAAGGGCTGTTTGTTGAGACCCGTCAAAAAAGAACCTTACTAACTGTCTATCTATGATTGTTAAAAGCTCGGGTTAAAAGTCAGAAATTAAGGCGGCACTAAAATTGATAATAGATAAATTTTAATCTAGAACGGTATTTCACACAAAAGCCTACCTACTAAAGTATATCTTAAATACCGTTTACTTTTGTCGGTATCTAGTTTAATACAGGATTAATCTTAAAAATAGAACTTAAGTATATGTTATTTGGATAGATAAATAGTTTTTTAAGTGGCAGCGTACTTGTCAAAGAATGGGAGCATTACAAAAATGCGGAACGCCAACTAAATTGAGAACACTGACCAGAAGAGAATCGGTTTTCAGAAAATATATATTAACCCAGTTGCAGGAACGGCCTTTAAACTGAAGAAAATACATAAAATATCGTGCCGTTTTATTGTAAATTTTGAAAATGACAATGTAAGCTAAAGTTTTGACGAAGTATTAACAATAAGTGACCTTTTCTTCGACAGGAAATAAGTATGTCAAGTATTTCTTAATGTTCTGAAGATAAATGGCTCTTGACACAAAATAATATCATCGTATGAATTGGGGTATCAGAATTTGATACTCAGCAGGTTTCGTGTAGCTATTTATTGATTAATTTAAATATGGGTTAGTAAAAATCAAAGGGGCAATCGCAATAAGGTGGTAACTATTAAGAGAGGCGCAAATGCTGCTTTGATTCACAAATTATGGCGCATTTACATTAGGTCGGTCACCGAAGGCGGCGGCAAACGCTTAGGTATCTGTTTACGAATACCTGTTTATATTAGTCGGTGACCGAATACGGCATGCAGCCGAATACGGTCTAACCGACTAATGTAAATGCGCCTCTACTCGTTAATAATATTTATTTACTTTCTTTAAACGAACGTTGTATGCAAAATTATATTTATTTGCAAAAGATTTCATTTGAACCTTAAAAAACGGAAGCTGTATTAATTTTAAACCTGTTTTAAAGTTCCAAATTAAATCTCACACGAACATGCAACGGAGCCCCGAATAAACTTCTGTATGCATAAATAAATACATTTTCATCCATAGATTTATATTAGTGTTCCACTGCGAGCTGAAAGATTTTGTACCACAATTTTACTATATCAATGATCTGAGTGTGCGCGACTTTGAACTAAATATAGATATGAAATAAGCCAATTCACCATCATTTAGGTACCTAGGAATTCTCACTTGTCATTTACAGGTCTAAAGAAGCGTCTTTAATTACCATTTCTGTAACTGAAAACTATTTACTGTAGACTGCAATATGCTCAAAATTATTAAATCTTAAGTAAATTCATGTTTTTCTTCTAATTATCACTTCATCTAACCGCATGATAAGCTAAGTAATGGAAGCAAGCCTTTAAATGCCTTCCTTCATACCACCAACCAAACATCAAGACCTACCCTCTTTCACAAACCGTGAACAATTTCACAGAGATCTGAAGGTCCTTATTATTTGGTTTTGGGTGTCTATTGCATTTCCCGTTTATGTACGTGAGACTTTGCAATTAGTTGGCGTGAACATTAGAGCAGTGAATTAATAAAACTCACCCCAATCTTGACGAGGGGCTTAAAATAAGCGTGGAATTGCGATCAATGTTGCCATTGCTGAATATTTATGACATTTCAAGCAAACTTTTTTATTATTTTAATTGAATAAACTTTTTCAGTTTTCACGTGTTTAGTGCAAAGTAAGTTTTGACTTTTAGTAAAAGAATGACGTGAGCTTTTGAGTGTTAAACAATTTTAAACTTAATAAAAATTGTCCATAGAGATCAAAACAACTGCGATCAGTATGTTGTTAACAACATTGAAGATAAATAACTTTTTGAGGTATCGCGGTTCATGAAAAACAGCGGGAATAGAGAACCGTTAGACCTATTCGTTTTGCTTACTTACGTAACAACGCCCCAATAACTTATGATAGTTACTTAAGTACAATAGAATTAAAATCAACCTCAGATTTAAATAATACAGCTAGGTATGTAGGTAAGTAATTTTCTTACGACGTTCTTTACAAAGTTAACCCTCAGAACGGCTAATCACTATATCCGATTATTATCCGAATCGAGATATTTAGTAAAGATATTCTTGGTTCATACTAAATACCTCGGGTCGTATACGAATCGGATGTAGTGCATAACCGCTCTCACAAATGTTTCACAAATCTCATTGCAATCTCCGCTAATATCCTTTAGTCAAAATTTAGTTCGAATTCTCGCCTCACACATTATTTAAGAGCTGCTACTCGTAATATCCAGCGTCCGCCGTCCAGCAACATTGTTTTACATGTTTGAAGTAAAATAGCACTGCAGGTAAACACGTGGCATTCAGTCGCTGGTGGAGATAACATCCAGCCCTATAATTTGTGTTTTGGACCGCAACCCCTACTTGCGGAAGCTTGTGCTTGCGTTAATTAGCGGCGCGTCGGCGGCGGTTGACAAACTAAACAATCTAAACGCTGTTCTAACTTTTTGTTACAGTGGAATTAGCCTTCTAGTAGTATGAGTACTTTAAATGTCAAAGTTTTTGCCAAAAGACGGATACACACGACACAGGTACGGACATAGGTAGATAGAGAGGTATGTATATAGCTCGGGTATATAAGATAGGTAGATAAATAGATGGATGTGTGGATGTTTGTTACTATTTCACAACATTTGAAATGTACATAACTACAGAGTTATGGTCTGCGTAAATAAAGTAATTATAGCTATGACTCAAAAATAGGTAAGATTAGGTATTGTATAATTTTAAGATATAATTAGTTATTCTGAGATACGACAATAAATTCGCACAAAGTACCAATTCAAAATAAATGACGGGTCCGTGTTTTATTAAAACTATTACAAAAAGATTGTCATAGGTTTCTGAAAATCACAAAAACAAAAAAAAAACATTTCAACCATAAACTCAAACTTCATGAACACAACCGACTTTATATTAAGCAACCTTTCGGTTCATATTTACAAATGTTGTTAAAAGCTGAATTTCATTACTTTATCTACTAAAAGTACCTATAGCTTACTATATTTTCTTTATTAATCCCTATCTTCATAATCTTATTACCTTCCATTCCTTTAAATAGCTTGTTATTGAAACCCTCTTTATGCAGTAAAGAGGGCTCTTTAAGCTTCTTTAAGATATTCCAAGTACTACTCTGATTCCAGCTTAACCTTCTGAGAAATAAGAGAAAAGCTCTCTCAGTTTTTTATATACATAAATGCAGATAAGTTGTTCTATAAATTGTAAATAATGTATTTGTTTATTAAATTGTTTTACATAAGGTAAGAGGCTAAACAATTGATTATTAATTTGAAAATAAATTGTAGATCCGTATTACCGCTTCCTGTGCCGCATCGTCGCCGCTTGCGCATCTTTTCTTTTCGACGAGGAAATCATCGGAACAAAAGTCAGTATATTTCTGTGTGGCTCACGGTTAAACATAGTCTCGCCCACGCGCAGCACGCCACGCCGCGGCCGACTAACAGCCCAGTCCAATACTTCTTCTCATCGTTTGTACACGCACCAGGTCAGTGGAACATTTTCTTTATCCAACTTTCATGCAATATCAGCGAATTCTTTATACCTTTTAAAACTGCTGTGCGATGTAACAAATAGTTCAAAATTTTATTTACCTAGTTTTTATAATCATAGATATGACTTCATTGTTTACGAAAGTGTGTTATGTTATCAAAGACGTGAACTTAATAAATCGCGCATCACATAAATAGTTTCGTTACGATAATGTGTGTTCGAAATTCAATTCCGCGCGTATTTTTAGCTGTGCCTTTCAAACGATGTTCACTGAGTGCATATCACAATACGGCGTACGCGACGAACGAACAAAAACCCGGTTTTCAGTACTAAAAATACCCCGTATCGAATGTTTGCGAAATCTATTTTGAATTTGAACTAGTGTAGGTACAACGCACGCATTCTCTAGATAATTTATCAGCCATTCACAATTGAACATCTAGCTGGATGCAGACTGAAGCATTTGAATTTGGAATATTAAATGAACGATAATCAGATATTCATTTGCACAGATTTTATTGTTTTATTAACTGTGATAGAAGATAGATAAGCTGACAAATCATTATTTATACAAACGCCTTCTTCACGTCACGTTACTCTTTACAATGAGATAATTCAGTATTCAAAGAAATTAACTCATTGAATGTCTTTCTCGGAGATCTGTTGCCAAGTAGTTAAGGTTTTTAATGTTTTTAGGTAAGCAATGAATCTTGCGTCACTCAGTTTCCTTGTATCGGTAGGCAAATAAAACCCTATAGCCTCTATTTCGGGATCTTTCCGTGTTTCGTAAACGATAAATGAATTAAACATTGTTGGCAACGGGATGCCACGTTTTATACCCTTGAACAAGCACATAATTTTCACGTCGTTATAAATTGTTTACAATCGAGATCACAGCCTGACGTAAGTAGGTATAATGAAACGGTATTAAAGAATAATTGCCTTAGGAAAAATACTTTGCAGTCTAAATAGTTTTATAAAAGCTAAAATCGATATTTTGAAAAGCTAACGATTAAGGACTTGCAGATTTATAGCTTTAATCCTTGAGTCTGCCGAATGTAAAATATTATTTAGATTCGCAGCACCTCTTAAGATAAGGAGAGCTCTAAAAACGAAACCAAATTATTTTTTAATAACACAGACATGAAGATAGGTCTTTGATAACGAAATCGAATTTTAATCAAAGCAAGGGAGCAAGTATAAAATAAAAATTGTTGGATATGATGCGAAGGGAAATGAAATGTATGACGGGAGAGGCCGAGAAGCCGGTGTGGTTTCGAATTGAAATGTCAATCCACCTCGGAATGACGACGTCAACAGAAACCTATTGAAAAAAGTAAATAAAGTCTGTCTTTTTAATATGTTATGAAACTTAGTTGGTCATTCTTGAAGAAATATAAAAGTAAAAAATATAGCGTTAGTTTCAATAATTTTATCGTGATATATCAATCTACATATTTCCAACAATTCATAAAGACATAAATTAACAAATCTAAATAAACTTAAATGCTGTTAAAATCCACAGAAAAACAACAAGAATGAGTCGTGTAGGACGGACCAGGCGCACTCGGGTGTACGACTGCAACTACAATAAGGGAGAGAGTTATTACCGCCCTGTGTTGGATCGCTTGGATGGCAAGACTCCGGTGGCCCGTGAACCTGACCGTGAGAGGATCCGGTCGGATGTAGAAAGCCGCTTCAAGAGCGCGCTGGATGATGTTGAAAGTCAACATGATGAGCTGTTTGATTCGAGAGGAGCAAGGGTCCAACGCGCCAGGCCGTTGTCTTCGGCGCTTGAAGATGACGAGTTCTCGGAAGATGTAAGTCACTTGTATCTTTTACACCTGCAACTCAATAGTAGCTGTATGTAGGTACTGAATGGTACAGCTGTATGTACTCAGTTCGTTATTCAGCTCTATTTTCAAAACTTTAGCATAATGTTTTACTTACCTATTGGTATTCTATGCTTTTAGCAACAAATTCTATTAACACATACCCAGTATGCAGAGCGTCAATACTATTTCAAATCCAAACAGATTAGCGTTTGGTCGAATTAGTGTAAGCTGCACTCCGCAGCCGCGTGTACCCAGTTCTATCATTCAGCTCTCCAAAACTGAAACATAATGTCTTACATTTTACATTACTTTGACTACTAATCACTTTTGGCATTATAGAAACAGTCAAAGCACTAGCAGAAAATAGGCCTAAATAGCGAATGCTCCATCGACAAGAGTCACTCAAATGAGAATAAATGAATAAAACTCTTTCACGACGAATCGTTATCACACTTTTTCAATTATTTGGCGTCAATTTATAAAATTTCACCTCTCGTGAAAATTTTACTTGACTCGTCAGGCGTATCATTGGTCTGGCATCGGTTAATTAAAAAATAATAAATCTATCGTTCTTTTAGCAATTACAGCTTCAGTGAAAGGCAAGTTCGTTCCAATGTCAGAATGGATGCCTGTTACTCACTGACGGAAAAACCATTAAACAGGAATTAATGAATCGTTACTCACGTAATAAACTATATCAAAATAACATGCTATTATTTTAAAACATTGTGCACTTTTCAAAGTTTTGACGATAAACCTAATATAGAGAGATGTAGACCACGCATACAAAGTCACGAGTCAAACTTAGTTAATTAATAAAACGAGATATAAATAAATACATACAGTGTTATTTTGTATTTGCTTTGAGGCACCCTGCCAATCCCCATGCCATTAGTAAATGGAAATGAAAACTGCAGTTGGGAGTCCGAGCTTAATAAATACGTATATGAAACTTGCTAAAGCCCTTTGCACTTTATTAAAATTTCATCAACTATATAGTGACCAGCCACGATTTAGTAGGTTCCTATGCATTTGTCGACATAGGTATAGAGAAAACTATTGTGTTTTATTATTACGTATTTTAAAGTACTAACCTACCTAAATATGTATATGTGTAATTGAGATGTAAGCTTCAATTTTGTAAAGTTTCATATCATTTAAGTCGTTTTTGCGTGAAGTAGTAAGTTAAGTCACATTCCCGGCACAAACTTTGAAAATGACTTAAGAAGGATTTAGGTAATATTTAATTAAATAAGACATAACACTGCAACAAAGCTTTGACATTTATACATTTAGTAGGATTACTAATGTTTAGTTCCATTATCCATGCCAGCTGTTATAACACTATACATCAAGGCAGGCGTGAAATTTTATAACGCCAGTTCTATAAAACACGTTAAAAGGCATTTCTACATTCTATTAGTGAGTTCCCGTAGTTCCGCCGAACGGAGTTATGAAACTGGTCGGATTATTAAACCAATTAGTAAGGTGCAGCGACGCAGTACACCTCTGCAGCTTCAGTCCCAATTTGTACAGCAACGTGGCTGTCTGAAACTCTGAATACTTACCTACATGTAGAGCTATGTCAACGATATTCTATTGTTTTGTTCTATTCCGAATTTGAACAATAAGCTCGAGTTGCAACACGGTTTGGGTACAAACGTACTGTAGTTATACACATCGTTAGGTTACCTATGACTAAATAAATACCTGGCTGACTTTTTGTTGCAGGAAAGAGACACGTGTAATTTAACCCTTTTTTGAGACCTGTTATTTAAATCACTATGTTTCTCAATTCCATAATGTAAAGACTAAATCTGTCTTACTAAGACGCAAATGGCACCGTCATTCATATACGAAAATACACTGAGTAGCAAATCAAATGAAAAATATTCCGCAAATAGCGAGTTGGTCCAATATGATGCCAAATTAGACTCACATTTATAATTAGACGCGCGGTGTGTAAGCACTGCACTAGCATCATTGGTATTTATGTCACGTGACTGTATTTGTAGGTCCGCGTAGGGGGAGAACTCACTTTACTATCCCCCTTACTTTTAAACTGTGATTTTTCCCATTTATGTTTTAAGCATTCGACTAAAACGTAATTGTTGTTTGAAATTAGGCTCAGGGAGACTATTTTTATATTAATTTTAGATATCTCAATGGATAAGATTTGAAAACACGAATCTTTTATTGTACCGCTCATTATTTATAGTTTTTATTACATTTATTTGATACTGTAATTTGCTAATTTCATTTTACTTTTTAAATAAGCCGGTAGCACCTACGGTTTATAGTTATTTCAATTCTGTAATTGAAATAAGCGATAGTCTAAGCGATAAACTCAAATAACAATACTTATTCGTAGATACACCCACCCTACTCCCTCCCACTCGTGCAAGGACTGTAGCCTGCTTTAAACAAAGTGATATTACGGTATTTCATTTCTGCTGAATTCATCAGTGTAATGAAATTAGTTTCGGACTCGGCATCAGTTATTTTCTCTCTGAAACAAAAGGCCACCTTCTCTTTATTTCGCTGGCCTTTGAGCACCCTTGCATTCCATATGATGCACCAATATCTGAATCGAGTGCTACTGTCAGTATAAGAGGACTTTCAGAACCTTTGATCTTTATTGAAATTTCATGTGAAATATCGAATATTAACAATTGTGACGTTCGTCAAAGGATTCCTGGAAAAGTTCATACGAGAGTACGGACTCTGATTTCATATGAAAATTTTAATACGGAACGTCAAATTGAAAAGATGCAGTTGATGTATGAAAATATTGTTGTGTTGAATATTTTACACGATAATGAAAACTACTTATTACTTAAGTACTACTTTTATCAAACAGAAAGTCAATTTTAGTTCCCAAAAAATATTGTTATTTGCGGTCTATGTTTTCGACTACGTCAATCAAATCTATTCGACCTCAATATTCGACGACTGTCAGAGCTAAATAGAATTTTGGGTCGCCGCTGCTGCCCCTAGGCTGCACAGTTTTTACTTTTTGCTTGGCTTTTTGAACATTCAAATTGAATACAAATCATTTTCCCGTATCGCTACGTTTTGCATGATTAACGTGGATATTCGAACATTCCATCAGTATAAACAAACCCGCAGTTGCATTTAGAGTCATTAAAACATTCCGTTCTTGTAAGTGGCATTATAATTATAAAAAATCTGAAAATCACGATGCTAAAATAGTGTAAGTAAATAGCTTTACCGACCTTTTCTGGGAGTAAATCTTTTAAACATACATTATAGTAATATGATCCCAATATCGGAAACACGCAATTCATCACAGTGAACATTAAAACGTCATCACCAAAATAAAATAATCTACCAAAACATTACGAAACACTTTGCGTCATCTGTAGAAAAAGATGTCTGAAATAAAAAATTTGTCCGCGCGAGTTCATTGAAAGAAATATTTACTATTTCTTTCACACATTATGTTAATATGACGTTTATTTGCTCTATAAATTGGAGGGGCTCATATTATGTTGACAAATACTATTACGAACTAAGCAAGCTTAGAATTATATAAACAAAATATATTTACAAACATCAATTATTAAATTTACCACTACCTATACAAATACCTATCTACTCCTGTTATTGAATTACACGTCTACGTGGATGAAAGACAGCCTGCAGGACAGGCGTGTTACGTGTAGTTATAAAAACAATAGAAATCGTAAAAGCTCGACCGTCCGCCTGCAGGCATACACTTTTCAGTTTCCTGAACGATGCCAGAACGCCTATTTTTTTTTTACTGATATAGGGTTCAGAATGGTTCGTGTTTCTTGCATTTTCCGATAAGGTACGGTTCTAGCTACATTCTAGTTAAAGTACATAGTGCATGCCCTGCGGCACTTAAAGCAAACTCAATGACGGTATTCAATATATTGAATTCCTTCTCCTTTGTTATAGTAAATCAATGTTTCAGCTAGAACAAAGTGTCTTTTGTAAGTTGACTCAGTAGTGCGTAGTGTTCGTTAGTGCTCTCTCTCTGCAGTGTGTCACAGAGTAATACTTACTAAGCACTTCCTTAAACATACTACAAGTGATTTTGTCTGAATTCATGAAACAAACAAAATGTTTTAACTTTCAGCGCTCAATCTGAAATCGATATCTTATTAAGTAATTAAGTAAGTACTTAGTTTTGGGATTTCACATTTTTTGTGACAAGTAGACGCACTTAAAGACTTAGCTCTAAAATAAGACAATAAACGTAATCTAAACTCTCTCTACTCTCTTTGTTTGTATCTATTTGTGTGCATTAAACTATATCTATATAAATCACTGTTATTTCCATATAAAATATAATAATACACGCGTGAACACATTTATTGTGATAAAAAAGTACCTACTAAATATCTTTAAATATAGCTTTGGTTTATTTTAATGTACTTATAAGCAGAAGTATTGTAAATTTTAATTATAATTTGTTCAGTGGTTTTTACGTGACAGAGTAACAACTAACAAACCAACACCTAAACTTCCTCATGTCCAACAACATAAACGTTGATATTTATAACACTATTTCCAACTTATTCTTCATATTCCCTTTGAATTACTTTCTGGAGGCAAGATTAAAAGGAACCTCTTGCAGGGCTTCCGTATTGCTCGTGTTTGGTTAGAAAACTTTATTTCCTTCACTGCAATACTTAAACCAAACAAGCTTTCTTTACAAACAGGTACACAGGAATATTACATTTAGCCTTTGACATTTCCACCCTTGATTGCTAAAAGCGAAATCTTATAAATACAAACTATATACCAATTCAAGGAAAACTAGTTACTAATTCAGCTGAAGGTAAAAGTCAGTTTATTTTCTTTTTACTAGATTTCTTCTTAAATAACTTATTTTTCTCGGAATTCATTCTTTGTAGACTGTATTGAACTCGAGAAAAGTTAAAAGCACTAACGTAGGTACTAGAAAAATAGCGCGTTTTATAGACTTTTATTAGCTAGTTGCAAAAAAAGGTCTTCGGAGCTTCATTAAACATGTAGCTGACAAAAAGGACATACCTACCTCTGTGTTCTAATTACTTATTAAGTATGATTTTCGCAATTCTTTTTTCAAATGATGGGAGAAGATAGGTACCAAACTGGGTTACCTTACCTACAAGTAGCATACTCGTGAGTCTTTTCAGCGATGTCATATTAAATATAAATCTATACAAATAATATGAATTCCCGCCCGCGCAAAACAGTTGCGGTTAACGATCACGCTCCAAGTAGGGTAAATATTTTGTTAAACCAACGTAAATGTTTGCAATAACGTGGTTTCATAATATTCGAGAATAACAAATACCTACCTACCTACTTACCTGTTTTGTTTTCGAAAAGGCCTCCCATTAAATTCTTATTAATAATTTCTACGAAAACATTAATTAAAATCTGTTGAAAGTTTTTGCACACTTATAATATATTTTATCAACCCACCCTTTTTACGCCCCAATTAGTAAGTCACGAGCTTGTTCTCATTTTACAAATGACTCTTGAACTATAAATAAAATTCGTTTTGTAATAAGGACAGCTTTTACCAAAAATGAGAAGTACTCGTAGGTGGCACGATACATACCAACTTGGATAGCTAATTACAAAGATGGCGGGGACTCACGCATGTCATGTGCATTGTAATTAGTCAAGTGTGTTACAGCTCACATAAATCAGCTTTCAAGAAGTTGGAGTTGCGAATATCATAAAACAAGCCACAGCCGCGCATCGCCCGAGGGAACATTACCGTGTTCTTAACCTAATTTTGTTGTCCGCCCTGCCTTCGCCCGTTTCATAATTCGGCAGGAAAACTAAGTACTTAACGATTTCCGTAACATTGTAAAGTCAAACTATTGATGTAAGTAGTAGTGATGATTTTTAAACGTTCATTTATCAACAACATTTGAATAAAAGAAAGTGAGAATAGGTACTTATTGGAAAATGAGCCTCTAAATTAGCTTACGCACTTACAGTTACACCGCAGGTTTGTCAGAGCATTAAAATTTATAGGCCTATACCCAGCAGTGAGGAGAAACGGGCTGATTTGATTGATTGATTGACATACTGTGTTATGATACTGACTGTTTTCTATCCAAAAGCAATAATTAGTTATGAGTACTCATAACTAATTAGGTTCGAACAACAACAATGTTGAAGCAGGTATTATGCCAATTAGTACTGATAGGAATTGTTTATCCCCCACTTAACAAGATTTCGTAAAATTGAGTAGAGTGTAGTAGGTGTTAAGTACACTCCGTGAAATACTTATAATGTAATCATCACTTAAGTACTTCAGTATAATTTCATTTCGTTACGTCTTTCCCAAACGTGGGCGTTATCGCCCACGTTAAGAATTGATTATGTTAATAATTAAGAATTGTCCGAATACTATAAAGTTGAGTTTCAATAATCAGTTATAAGTACTTAGCGGTTTTTAAGTATGTTTAAAAAGGGGGGCGTTAAAAAATAATTTATTCTTAAAGTGGGCAATAGACAAAAAAAGGTTGAGAAATGTAACGGTTACATAGAAATTTCTACTTAGATTTGTACCTGTATGTAGTGGGAACGTAAAATTTATGATAATTAAAACCCTAATCATCAGTCGCAGCAGTCCATGACTACCTAGGCTTCCTTTAAAGATTTTCACTCGCCTCGATCAGATGCGACTTAAATCCACTTTTAACCCAAAGATATTCTATTATCATAAGATATTCTTTTATTGATGTCTGATAAAGATTGATAAGCGCAAAATAACCGCAAGAGTTTTGTTCTGAACAGAGCTCCATTACAATAACGTAGAATAAATTCATTAACAATATTACGTTAGTGAAGTTAGTTGCGAACTAACTAGGAGCACCAGCACTGAGTATGGTAACGCTAATGCAAGATTTAGTTCGTAGCTCCGTACTTTGAGGGTGTGGCCAAGTTTGAACTTTAACATATTAAGACTAGCTGCCTCGTGAATCTAAACTGTTGGCTTTAATATCTAGTCAACTGTGATTCTATTCTCGGCGGAGTATAGTATTGTTTTGACAACTTTTGACTTGTAGTTTAAGATTTGTAACGTGAAATTAAAGTAGACTACAGTTTATACATCTAGCCTAAGATTACGTGAAGCGTGGGACAATTTATTATCTGCTCGTAGGTATAAGAAATACTATTATTTTGTATATTTAAGGTACCAACTTCTTAAATAAATATAAGATTTGAGTTCTAACAGAGTATCCGAAATAAAGATGCGTTAAGTAATTTAGGAAAATCTCTTCCAAATAATCGTATTTGACAACACTTTTATATTAATAAGCTTTTTTACAAAATAAGCACGTGAGTGCAATAATGTAAGTAAACGAGGCCTTGACATATATTGAAGGTATTCTGCAAGAATCTCCAAACAATAGGACGTTAAATTTAACCATCAGTCCCTAGACACCGTTACCCAAATGCACAGTTCAGTCACACACCCGAAATAACCACACAACTAACAGCGACAGATGATCTCTCTGGCAATCCACGTTACATTCTTCTGTTGATCGAAATCAATGTTTGAATCTACGTACAATTGTCTTTATTGATTTATAAGTGCCTACCTTAAGAACTCCCTTTTAGTAACTTCTAATTAAAAAAAGGAAATTACCACAAAATTTAATCCTGAAGGTCAATTTTACCTTAATTACTTAAGTTAAAAATTAAAAATAGAATTATGTTGTCTAATTGTTATTATTTTTCAGATTACAGAGTCGTTGAAACGCCTGCGTGCCGGCAAGAAGACCTCGCGCTTCGCAGAGGATATCGACTTCGAGAACAGCGTCGCCAACCTGGAGAACCGCGTCAGAATCTCAGACAAAATCCTCGAGACCGTAGGCATCGGCCAGAGCGAGATCTCAGGCGCACGACGGGCTCTGCAGGAGAACGAGGAACGCACAGAGAAGCGCATCGCTCGCAGATTAAACGAAGATAACGCTTTGACTAAATGGACAGCTATAGGCAAGAGCGATGATGAAAGCGCCGCTATACAGAGGGCGAAGGCAACGAGGGCGCGTCTCAGCGACCTTGAGGATGAGATGTCCGAGCTGAGCGAGCGCAGCGCGGCCCGGGAGAAGCGAGCGGCTCGCCTGCGCGCTCTCGTCGCTGACGCTGACTCTGCCACCGCTGAAACCAACGTCACCGCCTCCAAAGTCACCATCCGCTCCGAGAGAGAAAAGAAGCAAGTCACCTTCTAAACACGACGACAAACGCTATCTCAGTCGGCACCCACTCTCTGCTCTAAAACCACGAGTTTTAGATCATCACGAGTAACGTGAAGATAGATAAGTTTGTTAGACCGCGTTCTCCTGCATTTGTCTTGTACAATGATCGAGTTGATGTCTATTTTATACTGTTGGATAGAATAAAGCGCCTATGTATTTCCCTGTTTTTATTTATTACTAAATAAAATTATAAAGTTTTACAACGTTGAGTTTTATTACAAACCTGTAGTTGTTGTTATGCCGGAGGAGCCGCGCCGCAAGTATCAAGATTCTGCGACAGCTGCTTACTGAACGTTGCAGTTACAACAAATCCATTCATGTATGTTAAGAAATTTGCCCAGTAAATGTTTAAAAATAATTATAAACAACCACTACCCTATCAAATAAGAGCCGATAAAATTACTACTAACGCCAAAAGCCTGCTACGCAAAGAGCTACGAAACGCCTACTACGTAGCAAACACCCTACTACGAAAAAGGTCTACTATGACACAACGAGCACAACAAATGCAATTTTTAATATTGAAACGTATGCCTACTCTAAAGTGTATAATGCCTTTAATTGGTACCTATTACCAGAAATATTTATCTCATTATGATTTCATTCATTCATTTGAATGCAAAATGAAACGCCATCTGTTAAAAAAGGTAATAATCTTTAACACAGTCATAATTAGCTTGTCTCAGGCGCATAATTTTACAACTAAAGACGAATAAACAAATCTTAAAGATATTCAGTACTTTAGATTAATTATCTAAATACCCCGGTAGATGGCGTTACTAGTACCTCTTAATACCTTGTCACCATGAATGAGCTCTTGTTATATTTTTAATTAATACATTTTTTAAACATAGGGGAGGGAATACTCATGTTTTATTAGACGTTCTTTTATACATTTCTTTTACCTATCAATTGACAAACTGCATGATCAGTACTAATAAGTAGGTACGTAGTCATTGTAATTAAAATATACGATAACTGTACCAAAGATATTATAAGTACTTCGTGCTTTTCAATTAAAGGGAGCTTAATTTATCCGTTCATCTGTTAAACACTTGTAACATCTACTTAACTTTATTGCAAATACCAATCAACTGAGTTGCCTACGAGTACACATTTAAAGTAACTACCTGCTTAAATAATTACAACGGATAATTAAAAACTTCTGTTTCAGAGAACGCCGAGGTTTTCGTTGAAATTAATTAATATTATCTTTATGTGAAGGCACAATGTATTGCTTTTGAACCTATGCGGCCGGTAACGGCAAGCCCGTGTTCACTTCCATGGTAAAACAAACTTGCCAGGTCGTATCAAGTGAACACGCTAATTAAATAAAATATCGAGGTAAATGCTGTAAAATGTGAAAGAATGGAGCGCGGGGAATGTGTTCGACGCTTCGGAAGCTTGTTACGTAATACGAGCGGACGTTTCCTGGTAATTATTTATCGAGGAACTGTATTGTTCTTTCAATAATTTCGAGTTTACGTTCGATGTGTCAGCTAGTGTTCAATAGAAGGGAATACAAGAAGAATATGAGTCTGATAGCCCGTTTTACCACTACAGAAAAACCTATGTCTATTTCATAAATCATGACGCTTTACGCCCGTTATTAATAACCTATCCTGATCCGTTTTTTACCAAATCGAGATTGAAAAAACAAAACACAATTGTGTTCTTGACATGTTTTTGGTACACAAGTGACAATTGTGTTTTGTTTTTTCAATCTCGATTTGGTAAAAACGGAATAATAACGGGCGTTAGACAGTGACAAGTTGGAAATATCTGTGAGTTAAATATCTGTAAGTGGTAAAACAGACCCTTATGCCCGTTTTCACCAAACTAACGCCAAACGTAAGAGGTCCCTTAACAGTGTCTTATACTGCCGTTATCAGTTGTATGGTGAAAACGGACGTTAGTTTCCAAGCTTGTGGCATCTAAGGTGTTAAACAATTAGCTCTTTACCGTGGTATCAATGGTACCCCTTAATAATGATGACGTCATCGCTGTCCTCGCCCAAGGTTGGCTCATGACTAATTAGGGCGGCCGTTTCGTAAATCAAGAGCGCATAGCTTACCGCCTATACAGGCTGTTCGATCTACCTACTCTAGTTGAAACCCGGTTTAAGCACAAACCTAGGTCCAATCCTATAAGTAAGTACTTCGTTTTTTTTAAACCATTAATCAAAATTAAAATAAGTAGTGGTAAAAAATGAATAGTTTTAATGAGCTTGCCTATGGTTATTACTAGTTTCATATTAATGAAGGTTTTTAATTTTTGTATATCTACTATCTTTTGTATCTCAAATACAAATTGAGATTACAACGTCTAATTACGAATTAATCATGAAATGCAACCGTTAGTGAGCTATGAATTTAATTATTGAAACAGAGAGACACACCCCCGCAGATTGGCATCGAGTTCAGGTCACCGAGGCGACCGAATGATTGAAGCCAAATTATTTATCAATACTTTATCGTGTAACAAAGATATATATTCCTGTTTAAAAATAAATTGATAAACAATTTTAGAGCTCCGTCTGATTTAATACGAAACCCTTATAATCACTTTAAACACTTGTTTTTAATTAATTTTCTTTATGTGGGTTTCAGGTTAACGGCTTAGGATTGTATACGGGTCAGTACCTTTTGGAGTACAGGTTTATTATTAGCATGAGATAATCAGCTTGTCGAGCTGTTTTCAACTTTACCCTAAGTGCGTTAGGTATCTTTAATAACTTAACAAGGACTTTGAGATATCAAACTTCTTTATAATCATGTATAAAAACTTATTAGGTAAGTAGGTAGTTATGCTTTCGAATTGTGCAATTACATTAATGAAACAATTAAATTCTTAAAATTCGATCGTTACTTTTTGAATTCATTTTCGTCAATCAAAGGGTAAGTATTTATTTAGTTCTTAGAACCTACTTATACAGATATTCTAATGATTTTCGTGTTTTTTTTCTTCATTGAACACGTGTGCTTAATTATGAAGTCTCAACAGCTAAATACTCGTTGTAATGAAGACTCGTTGTACTGAAGGCTGAATGGTCTCTGATCTTTGCTTGTTCTGAAAGGACGAACAAAAAAAATCTCGTTGTCATAATATGTCAGATTCGGTAATTTTAGGTTACCTATAGTAAAGGATGTTAAAAGGAATCATCAGCGCGGTATTATTATGTCTAGGTACCGTATATACGTATTATGTATTTAAAGCAAAGGTACTTATCCTACTTGGTTTAGTACCAACACATCAAACCGCTGATAAAAAAGTTGCCCAACACACGACAAATGGCAAAGCGGTGACAGCTTAAATATGCTTTCTAAATGAAGCTAAAATCTTAAAATTATTCTAGTTTATACTAAATATTATGAAACAAGTACATACAAGTGACACGCCTGCTTGTGCTAAGTCCCACGTCGCAAGCGGAATACGAGTACATCCCGTCAAGTAATTCAGCAGTTGCTACTTACTAATTTAATTTACCTTGCAGCCTGTGCCACGTCACCTATAAGAACTTTCACATTATAGAGACTAGACTCACGCTTGTATAAATAACTAATTTATTTTCTAGATAAGTTTGCGTGGAGGTGCCTCTGGGTTCTAAGGGGACTGAAAACGCGTAGTTCGGGAGTTCGGGACTTTCATAATGGATGTTAGTACGGTAACTAATTGTTTATAGGGATGTTTAGTCATAACTTATAATAAAGGCTTGGAACAAAAGTATTTGTGATAAATCAGTAACTATAACATAACTGAAGTGCCAAGGAAACAAAAGAAAATTATTTGAAAATTCACTGAAAGAACTTAAAAAAGAAGGTAGGTACTTATGTAAGTAAAGCCTTATTATATTATTGTTAGTTATTTATCTTATTTATCGAATTTTGCAAAGAAGGTTACTACTTATCTACTTATAGCTACTTTATAACTTTACGATGGTAATAGTGGTATTAAGTTTGAACTTTGTATATTTGTACGAAAAATAATTCGTTATCAGCCCATATATGTCCCGAGGGGCACGAGCATACTCTCATACAGAGAGTGATTAGGCCGTAATCCACCACGCTGGCCAAGTGCGGGCTGTCGGATTTCACATACATCTTCGAATTTCTTCTCTGGTGTATGCAGGTTTCCTCGCGATGTTTTCCTTCACCGTTAGCAAATGGTAATCGAATAAATTGATCCGTACATGAGAAATAGAGAAAAATAGTACGTAAACTTAATTGTTTTTAATACCTATTGATTGGAAAACTTGCCAAATAAGTATGTGGAAACTTTTTAGGTACCGTAAGTAAACAACCTATTTTGGGTATCATATGTTTGTAAACACATACCTACTCTATATTTTTATCCCAGTATAGCTTGAAAGCTAACCTATCTAGCTAGCTAGGTACATACAAGGCGACTTTAAATTAGTGAACGATAGAAAATATATCAGCTGTGCATACTATCAGCTGTGCATTTTTTATGGGGAGTTCAAAAATGTTTGGCGGTTTCGACCATGGTCCCATAATAAAAGTTGTTTGTTAGAGTACATGCACACCCTTTTATATCGTTTACTAATTTAAAGTCGCCTATATAAAATGAAAATTCATTTAATCCTGTAGGTTTGTTTGACAAAACTTAGGACGGCCATTTTTTAAAGTTAATGCTAGATTCGATAATTTGAAATATACCTGTCGAATGAAAGCTATATAGAATGAAAGCTAACCTATCTAGATATGCTTACATACACACTGTATTTCACGTGTACAGCGATATTCAGATAACCTCAATTTGGTTGTTCGTCGGTGTATGTCAAGAGTATTGATGAGTTTGATGTTAGAAAATTGAAACACCAGCTGCGTTTGGCGGTTGAATTTGTATTTGCTGAGCGAATCCATAGTCAACATGTGAAAGCGGAAAAACTGAGGTGTGTAAAAAATGGGAGTAGCAATAGACAACCTTATGCACTATGCACTAAAAAAATATGCATGTAAGTAAGATATAAATATAATTTTACCCACCCGGTAGGTATACCTATTAATGGGGATGATGACTACATTCGAAAATTCAAAAAATAATTACTTATTCCGCCTTTTAGGCTATTAAAAAATATTTGGAACACGTTTTTTACCTGATCAAATACATAAATAAATACAAAGATACAAAGAGTTACGGAGTGGGGGGTATTGACGTCACTCCTACGTAAAAATCGTACTAAGGCGTGACGTCATGAGCAACTTTAACCCAGCCTATCAGTATCATTTTTAGTTTAAGAGAAAAAAGAAAAAATACGTGTCGAATATTTTAAAAATATAATCTATGTGACAGACAGACAAAAAAAATTTTTTTTGTCGTCATGCCCATTATTGTCGCCGAGCAATGCTCCTTTCTTTCATCTCTCATCCATCTATTCATTGACGAAAACTTCGACGTTTGAATTACTTAAATAGAATTTATAAGTAATAATTTCTAAAGAAACGCTTATTTCTGTATTCCTATTACACATAATTTCCATTCACCACAATGAAACTTCTATACTTACGTAAATAAATCAAAGGAAAGAAGATTTCTTAACATTATTTTCGCTCGAGAGACAGTCTGGCTCATTTCCACATTTCTGAGTAATTCTTTCAATTTGTTTTGTCGTTCTAGTGTATGGAACAATTAAAACTCATTATAAAACTTTTAATTTACAACATTACAACTCTTTCATTCCTTCCTTTGATGAAGGAGATATGTAAAATTACGCGTCGTAGTTTTGTTGTCAATGAAATAATGAGTCATCTAAAATAAATAAACCTGGATGGCGACAAGTTTCAATTGAATTACAATTGATAAAAGTTCTTTTTGTTATTTTATTAACAAGTAAATGAACCACTCCTGATAAGATGAATGAAAAGGTAAAATCTGGGTTCTAATAAGAGTATCTACCTGAATAGGTATTAAAATATCTTTCAAAGACAAAATAAATAAAATTAATTTGCAAATTTAAGAAGAGGAAATAAAACTGTAAACAAAACGTTTCTCTTAGCAAACAAAAAAAAAAACATAACTTGGCACTGATTTAGAAAACTAAGAGGAATTCGATGCGATGCATGGTCAATGCATTGACAGAACATCATTGGCAGCTCTTACTAACATAGTATCGCTTGCGACAGCCAGGTGGGGTCGAAGATATATCGGGAGGCTGCAAGCGTAGCCGGGGGACGTCGCTACCAGTCGCACACGAACGACCACCCGCTTCACACGCCGCTCCAATCCCAGTTAGGTCAGTGTCACCGCGACGTGTATCTAGTGAACAACAAGTTCAAGTGTAACCCATCCAGTGCTGTTCATAAGTGGCTATAACCCAGTGATTTCTGATCGTAGAGTAACTCCTCCAAGATGTGGGATGATGTGATAGAGGAAGACGTGCCCGCCCCCGAGCCCGAGCCGGAGCCCGAGGCGCCCGCGGAGCCCGAGCCCGAACCCGAGGCCGCCGAGCCCCCGCCCCCGGAAGGCATCGTCCAAGGAACCGAACCTAAGAAACTAATATTCAAACACTGGGTTAGGTAAGGCAAATACTTAGGGACTCCAGCTCACTTACATTCTAACTTATGTCTAACTTACATTCGGTTTCGATACAAATCGATTAATAGAGCTCTATTTTCATAGGCCCAAATTCCTGCAGTATAACTACCTATACCGATACCAACACAACTACTACGACGACGTGATCGACTACCTGGACCGACGGAACAAGGGCCTGCCGACGGAGAAGCCCCGCGCGCAGACTTGGGGCGAGCGCGCGCTGCGCACCTACCTCGCTTCCTCACCCAGCATACTGGCCACGCGCGCCAGCAAAGACTCCGCCCTCCTGCGCCAGGTTTCGACGGGCGCCCGCTTCCACCGCTACCACAGCAAGTCCCTAATCTCGAGGAAGTATTCCAGACTCGGCTTTAACACCGTTTCCATCTAGCTTCGCTCTAACACCTCGCTTGTCCTGGCTTCGCGGATCCGTGCCGGTCCCGGGCGTGACCTTACTGTCCCTGTTACAGGATTACTTTGTCGTGAGCAGCCGTCGACGCCGGAGAAGGTTCGCCTGTAGAGAATCGAGCTCAGATCGGAAGCCGTCCGCATTCCTATTTTAATGTCTTATTTGGTAAGACAATAAACATTTAAGTTACCTAAGTCTATTGGTTTCATTTAAAACCCTGCTTGCGTAACTTTGGCAGTTATTTATTAAAACCTGAATTTATTACAAATTAATGACTTTAACATGCTTTAAGACACGCTTAACTTGAGAGTCATAGAATAATTAGTATTTTTATGAATAGACATTCATCTATAGTTCATAAGTTTACCCCCAATTAAAATATAATATGTGAAATATAAACACGCAAAGCGATATTATTGTAAGACAACCCGCAATGCGATCAAAGCCACTTGAAACTAATTTGAGAGACTACTAACTAGTATGCAATTAATTCTTAATTAACTGCTTACTTAAAGTACTTAAAACGAGAGCTCTTAATTAGTACCTGTTCACAGATTTAATTCTTGCAAGTAAGATAATGAAATAAGAAAAAAATCCATACTTAATCGAAATGTAAAAAGTTTTAAAATTGTAAATTTTATTTTTTACGAGATAATTAAGATAGTAGGAAATGAAGGATCTTATTATCCATCTCTGAAAGCAACTAGATAAATACAAAAATATTAAGGAAGAGAATAAAACCAATTACTATTTTGATAAGGGATGGTGGAAATTGGTATTAATTACGACTATGAATAATTATCTCATAATCGAACCAATTTATCTTCTAATAGGCACGACATTATAGATTAAACGCTATATAAATGACCCTTATTAAGTTCGTCAAAATAATCTACGAGGGAAATTTATTTACAAAGATGATTTATTCACTTGAAATGGGCCGGCTGACAATATTAACACCGTACAGTCGTGCCTCAATGAATAGATACCTTCTGATAAGTATAGTATGACGACAAATGACATTTCTCGCTGCGATACAGTCTTTAAGAGATGTACACTATAAATTATGTACGATTTAATTTAAAAACAAAATTTTATAAAAATAAAAGTGTAATTTTTAAATCCTTTTGGCACATCAAAATTGTAATTAACAAAACCGGACAAGAAAAAAAACTGCCTCATTAATAACCTTAATAACACTGCGGGAGCCATCACTCAAACAACAGCATCATAAATAAAAAGTTGTCATTTTTACACGACAAACTTTAAACGAGTGAAATAACTGTTAATCCAATACTGTGAATGTCACATGTAGATGAGGCGGTCACTCATCGCCTACAGTCCAAGATTTCAATGTCGAGATATCTAAAATAACTTATCTTTGACAGCCCAGAGAATATAATCGCTTGGGCGTCGGCCAACACTTTGGGATACCTAGCAGGTAAAGCAGGCAATCAGCCAAATTGAAGATAATTAAATGTTACAATGACCAAGGGACCGCAGACATCGATTGGACTGAGATGTACTTTCTAGAATAAAAGAGATTGCAACATAGAATTACGAACGATGATTTCTAGTTGCTACGATAATCAAGGTAATTTTGGACATTAATTACAAATTATGTTTTTAGTTAGCAGTTATCGTTTGCAAGTAACAAGACGTAGGTAATATTTGATTATACAAAAGGTAGGGCTAGTAGAAGATTTGCTGTACCTACTCGTTTTAAGAAAAACTTTTTACGAAACAATAGGTATATAATAAGTATTGTACGAGTATGTAAATATTGTACAAAACGAAAAAAATAGATTTTGCTGTAACCAGATTTTCTACATTTCCTGGGAAATATTTTAGTTAGGTACTTAATAAATTCAATTTTGTAATGCGTCTCTGTACATTTGCTGTATCTACATTACATAGATATATAAATTAGGCAAATGATCAATGATGTCTCTGCTAGTTTCCCTTCAAATTACACACGCGCCAATCCAATCTAAACTTAGAAGCAAAACTACAATAGCCATCCAAACATATTAATTAACTAGGAAGGATGTATCTATTAATTATCACATCATGTCTAAATTATTACTTCAGCTAGCCAAAGGCCAGGTGAAATGAAAAATACTAAATTGTTAGTCATTGACACGATGGACATGTGAATTAATCAATCAATCAATGACCGAATAATCTTTATTGCAATGCACCTGTAATGTTATTATTTGTTTGAGTGCTCACATAAAGTATTAAAGTGAGATATGGCTTGTGGCGCGGCGCGACCATTGCCTTTGTTTATAGGTACTGATTTTTAAACGCGGCCTGAGGCGCTGCGCGTCCGTCAACTGTCAATACTCTACTTTAGTATTCACACGAATGCAAAGCTCTTAACTTATCCCTGGAGGACTAAGCTGGAGAACTTTACTGTGTTGTATCAAATTGTACCATAGACATCTGGTTGGTAAGTACATAGACTCCAGTATCGAATTTTAAATACACTCTGGTTGTACGGTAAAAAATCGTATCTGAAAAACGACAAGTGAGAATCTGATGTTCAATTGCGTAGAATACATAAATTGATCCTTTACTAATGCGAGTACGTACGTATTTAGTAATCTAATAATTTTGACGTGATACAGTTACCTATCTAAAACCTACCTATCGTAGAAGCCAGAAATACCAATCTAACGATAACATAATTATTTTGTTCTAATTAAGTCCTTCAAATAACATTTGTTGATATTTTCGGAACCTTGGACTTTAGGTATTAACAGACTGTTTGCCCTATAAAATATTACTAATACCTATTATATTCGAAGAAGTTTGTGCCGATTGGGGTGAGGATGCATGGATGGATAGATGTTTACTTTTTTACGCTAAAACCACAGAATGGATTCTGATAAAGCTGTACGATGTTGTGGCTCACACGTCAGAGTAACACACACCGAGGCTTAGTATAGTATTTTATGATAGGCAATTTTATGTGATTTTTAAAATTTAGGCTATAAAGAAGAAAGTATAAAGTCACGCCACGCGTACAAAGTCGCGGCTGAAAGCTTGTATAGATATACATAATACAACAAAAGTGCTCTCTAACATTGTCCAGATTATGTTCTACAAAACTGAAAACACAAATGAGTTATGTCAAAACAGCGATTTATTTATTAGCATTCTTTTGCTCTGGGCCTGTGTTTTGGCTGGCTATTTGTGTCACGTGAAGACAATTGTCATGGACTCTTTCGCCAATTGGGAAGAGTTTGGTCTTCGTGACAGTTATAAATTAATGTACATAAATATTTTACAATTCTAAGCCAGCGGTGACGTCGTGGTCTATATCAGATATCTATTACAAGGAAAACGCTTCACAGATGTGACGCGGTGCCTTGACTAACAATAACATATAGAAATGTTACGTTATGGCACTGTTTTTTATAATTGGACTCATCTTTTCTTAAAATAATAAATTTTTAATAGAAACGTGTTTCCAAATTTATCAAGAGCTCCCACTAGTCGTCTGTTGGGTTCAGGTAGGTATTTGTGAAGCTGTTCTTACTTATCGGATCCGTTTTTTTGTCATCGCTCATCATTGAAACTGAAACCGTCACGACGAATAGGATTGCGATGTTAAAACGAGTTTTGAAGTTGCGAAAAAATAATTTTGTTTAGAAAGTCGTAAAAAATAACGCCTGTTTTATTTGAAAACATAAAGAAATTTAGTAGGTATGTATACGCGAATCGTAGGGCCTTGATTCTAACACTGCAAAGGTGAATACGTCTACATTTATTTTAGAGTTGAAACAATGAATTTATTTACATGTTCGCAAAATATGTTTGTTTTTAGTCAGTTCCTGATTATAATCAGAGCAACTGCCGATTACCTTCGAGATGCCACAGACGGGGAATTGTTTATTAAGAAACTTTCTGAAGGCAAAAGTAAGTGTCGGTCAAAAATAAACTACATGTATAAAAACGGTTAGTATCTAAGTTCAATTACCTACTATCACTATGTATATCATTAAAGAAAATGGTTTATTTTAGAGGTAAATTCACCAGAATATCTTATGTTCACCGCACCTTATAGACTATGCAAAGGAGAAGGATGTGGCAATAAAGATAATATAATTTTGAAATTTCCCATCTTCGTCGGATCAAGAGCAAAATCATTATTTCCAAAACTGTTTTCAAGAGATTATGAAGCAATGAAAGACAAATATAAGAACGCGCCGTTTAAACCTCGCACTACAAGACTGACAACGCAAACAAAGAGATGTATCACATTTGGTATGAACTTAAATTTGATTCATGTCGAAGATCCACCAGAAACATCAACTTGTCCGACGACGACAACGACAACTACAACGACTACGACAACTACGACAACAACGACTACAACAACTACGACAACGACTACAGAAAAACCAAAACCAATTTGTCCAAGTTTGAAAGGGTATTGCATCAAAGAAATCAAACGAAAAACTCGCCCTACTCCCTTACCACACGACAGTTATGAAAACACAAATAATACAAAAAGCAAACCAAATGAAAGTATTAAGACAGCTTCTACAAATAAAGAAAACAATAAAAGCGAGGTTGACACTCACGGAGAAAAAGAAAACAAAACTTCTCCAAATATGGATCAAAACGACGAACGTTATTCTTTCGAGACATTCAAAGACAATGATCATGCTTCACCCGAGGTTATAGAAGCAGTATTAGAAGACGGCTTAAAAGCGAAACCATTGATTAGTAAACAAACGCAACCAACCATTTCAAAAAGTACAGATAAAACAACAATATCTTATGAAGCCATGGTCGCTGTCAGCCAGCTAAGAGCTGATTTGAAAAAAGCGTACTCTACACCAAGTATAATTAGACTAGATTACGATTATCCAAAAAGAGTAAAGTCTTACACTGCTACATCAACAAATGAACCTGTTACAATGGATTATCACTACATAGAAGACTATTATAAATCTCAATACCTATGATACTTAATAAATTGCATGCTTGATCAGAATTTGTGAACATATTTCAGATACTAAAAAATAAACAAAACTTACGACATATTTTTTATTTAATTTGTTAGTGTTAGTTTTAAAAATATTATTCCAAAACCCAAAATTTGAATTCAGTTTGTAATTCACAGGTTTTAAGTTTGTTGATGACATTGGCGTTGCTGCAAGAGTGTAAGACTGACTCCAACATGCCCTGGGACCAGTGGTCATGGTCTTTGCCCCAACAACCGATAGAACGTTTCTTCAGAAGACACGACAACTTACCGGTCAAATCTCCGCATTTCGAATGTAAATGCCCGCCCTATGAAGGTACATAACAATTCTAGGTATCTTTTATTAGAAGGCTGTCTTTATATATTTTTATATGACGCAATACCAAATGCGACAAGCTTTACATAAAAAGCCAATGCTTTTTAATTATGTTCCAGTAACAATTTACTGGAGCCTCATTTGACAGGACAATGTCTGAGCACTATCAATCAATACTGTTCAATTAAAACATTAATATTTATTATTTTAGAGTGTAAAATCGATTACAAGTTTAACGAAGGAATGATCGACTTTTTACACCTGCGCGGCATTATAAAGCAAGACGAAGCAAATAAATACAAAGAAGAGATGCAAGTTATCCAGAGAGCAAATGATGTGGAGAAATTTCAGGATGCGAGACGAAGGAATCTAGCTCGACGAAATTTCCCAGCAGAGGAAAAGAACTGCTGTTGTCCACCGCGGAGCCTCATGATGCCAACCTTCATCACTGCTAAGAAATATAAAGCATTCGTTGATAGTTTCGATAAAAAGGAAGCAGGATTGACTATACGCCTGTAACATATCTGAAAGCCTATAGGAAAATAGAACTGCGTCAACCTTCCGCTGATGGGCTTAGCCTCAGCCTAGACTACTCTTAGCAATGATTTTTATAGGTATAGATATGTTATATGCGCGCACATTATGAAGACTGTAAATATACCTATTTAGGACAACTTGTAGCTAGTCTCAGTTAGTCTGAAGACATTTCGAGTATGATTTGAAGTGCAGTCATTAATGTCATTGTAATCATTGTTCGGCACAGATTTAAAACGCCAATCACTATAAAGGTAACATATCTATACCTATAAAAAATCATTGACTCTTAGTTAAATTGTAATAAAAAGTAACTATGTTTGCCATTTTATATTTGTTCCATTTCCTGAAATTGGCTGCAACGATTTAAATTCTTATCATTAATTATTAGTTGAAACCACGTTTAAACATCAAACAGAATAGCAAATAAGCTAGTAAATTCACGTGAGTGAAACCGCAGTCGAATGTTACAACCATATACATACACCATAATATTGGAAATAAAACCTTATCTCCAAATTTTTACAGCAGAATTTCACTAGCCGATTCGATTGACTGAAAAGTTTTTATTTTTTTTCTTCAGTTTGTTTTAAAAATGCGACGGTTTAACGGTACTTCTTTTGTGGTTTGGGTATTATCATTAAAATTACTAATCCATAGTAGTTACTGTCAAAGCGATGATGGCATAACGGAAACGACGGCGGTGCCAGCGTATAAAACAATTAAACCAGGTAGGTATATTGACGAGTTTATTTCAATCCAAATTATTTTAAAAGTCTACTGATAAAAAACTTTATTCCTTTTTTTCAGCAACGTCTTTTAACGTCAAGCTTTTGATAATAGCGCTAGTACATTTTAAAGAGTTAGTGTACAGGTTCTCGCGGCGAATTTTATCAGAGAAGAATTGATTATGCAGTCGTTATTGTAATTAATCAATTTATCTACAATTATAACAAAATATTCGTTACCTAGCCAAAGCACATTATTCAAAACAAATGCTTCTTTTCCTAATTTGTTTCAGGCGGATGCAATCCACCAGTAGTAGTTCTACCAGTTGTAATTAAGTTGCTAAGGTATCCCAAATTAAGAAAGAGACCCGAAGGAAGAATTCAAAATGTAGAAAATGCTATCGATTAGAAATAAACTGAAATTACAAAATATGCGTTTCATTAGTTGACTACATTAAATGTTTTAGTAACATGACGTTTAGTCGTAAAAGCTAAATATTTAGTAAGTACATATACCTAGTATCTACTGTAAATAAAGACGCCAGATTTCACTATGGATTTGAAAAAAATAAACGTCTTTCTTAAAAATAAATCCCTTTCGCCAATATGTAGGTATATCTGTGATATTAAATAAGATAAAGTTTGAGCCAGAAAGTCGAAACAATTTTATATTATCTGACTATTTTAAATAAAACGAAAATGCTTTTACTACTAAAAGAGTTTTTACGTAAATGTCATAACTTGCAGGTGTTGTATTACATGTTAAAACATTCAGTGAGTTTGTAACTTCGTAATCATTTTCACAACAAAACTGTAATTAGGTGCGAATAAAGTGTGCACGAAAGAAGTCGACAGCTCCTGTACAAATCAAAAGAAGCCATGACTTCCAACGTAAGTTTTATTTCAACAATTGTGTAGACAAGAACAAAAAAATACTTGCGTGAAGTCTATTAGGATTTCATTAAAAATATTTTTGTTTCTCATAAATTAATTACACGTCAGTATTTTAGTTTCATTTAAATGTATTTAAAATAAATTCTACTCATAGCGCCCACCTATTGGCAAGTAGTCACATTGGTGTAGGCAGAACTTCATTAATATTGAAAAGCTTTCATTAATAATTTGCTTAAATTTACGAAAACAAATTGTTGCAGATCCCGTGGTGTGTACTGGCTCTCTGGCTGTGTGGTCAGTTCACAGCAACTGATCAATCTATCACAGGCATTACCTATAGGGACAACTTCAATTTCGAGGAAAGATACAGCAAAGATTATGAATGTGATCCGATGCGCTGGTACCCTTTACATCTACCAGACAAGTGCGTTGAGAAACATGCTAAACTTATTCGCTCCCGAATAGCAGCTCAGGACCCTTATAAAGTTATCAGAGATAAAGAAAGCGCAGAGAGAAGAAAACAAGACATGAGAGGAGAGAAATATTTGTATGATGTACTAGATATGAGTAGTTTAGTTCCTGACCAAGATATGTACGAATATGAACCTGATAAATTAGTATTGCAAGAAATGGGATATTTGGCTCAAGAACCGGACGACGAAAAGGTTAAATTCCCTTCATGGTTTCCACCACATTTGCTCATGGTTGAGAAAATAAGGCAAGATGTTAGGGAACTCGCAGCTTTGCCAGTACTTGGCTATCTGCCAAATATCGGACTAGCAGCTATATACCAACAGCCTGTATCCGATGACACTAAGGATACAATAAATGACATTGCAACTAAGTACGGTACCGCTGTGAATAAGTTCTATGAAGAATTGAAAGTATACCCCATTCCTTTATTCATTGATAAGATTAAAAATTGTACGAAAACTACGACTGAAGAGCCCAAAACTAAGGATGAAAAAGATGAAAAATCTAAAGAATTAGATGAAAATTCAGAAGACCCTGACAAAAACATGCATGATGAATTATTAAACGAAAAACATTTGGTAAATGACGACATAACTTCGACTACGAAAGATCCCAACAGACAAGTAGTCAGGAAGAAGATTGAAGTAGGAAATTTGGTAGCGTATATAGAACAGAAAAAAGTTATTGGCAAAAATTATGGTAAACTTAAAAACGGCAAAGAAAGTACTGATGAAGAAGAAAACAAGTACACTGGTATCGTTATAGAAGCGGAAACTTAATGGGAATAATATAAATACAAGTTTTAAAAAATGTATAAATAATGATATTACTTACTAGTGCTTAAGTTAATTTATTAATTTATAACTTTGTTCTTATCATAACTTAATTGAATACCTTATTAAAAATAATTACAAAATACTCCATACCATGTATTGCTGATAAATATTCGAAATTTTTAAGTTCAATCTCTGTGTATTCGACGAAGAAATAAAATAGAGAATCGAACTACATACGTTTCCAAAGAGATGCTGACAAAAAGTCTATTGTGAACACAAAACAAGCTTTACATTGTCCATTGTAATGCAAACGAGTGGCAATATTTCGTTTTTCTTCGCCCTCTGACCAACTGCATTTGATTTGAACTGCATTCGCAATACAACCGCTGCGACGCGGCTCTTGTGACCGATGAAGTGTATAGTTACGAACACAACATACAAACAATGATTTTGAAAGTAAGTACCATATTGGAATAAACCATAAAAAATATGTCTAGTTATTAGTGAATAAAGAATTTGGATATCCAGTAGGACTAGCACCGTCGAGAGAAATTGTTTGTGCTTTGGTCTCAATTCATCGTTTTTTTTTTGCATAATTATAGATTGAAAGATAAATGACGAATAACGTCTTCCCGAATTTCCAGCAATCATAATGCTAGCTCAAAAGATACGTTCACACAAAAGGATATTTTTATAATAATTAAAAATAGAACGTACATTATTTGATGATAGATTAAATACTTATTTGAGTCTCCCTTGTTTACAGATTGTTTGTTTGGTAGCCGCTTTGCAACTGGCATCGTGTACGATAGCAGGGGAAACTTTCATGGATGACATTATACAAAATTTTAGACGGACTCAAGAAAAAGTGTTTAACCGAGGAGAAGACCCGTGCAACCCTTTGTACTGGTATCCCCGAGGCATCCCGGATTATTGCCACTCTAACAATGGGTCTTTGATTCCGGACAAGAAAACACCAAATCTTCCAATGCCGTTCCCCATACCAGTTCCAATATCGCCATCTTTCCAGCCCTACCCTATGCCACCACCAATGCCCTTCCCAATGATACCAAGTATGCCAAGTATACCAGCTGTGCCAAGTATTCCAGCTATGCCACCTCCAATGATTCCAGCTATGCCAGCCCCAATGGTGCCATTACCTTATGGCATACCAATAATGCCTTCAAATCCGATGCTACCAGTTCCAGCACAACCGTATCCGTATCCGCCGGTTCCTTATCCAGCACCTCCTGTTTATCCACGTCCACCGATGGGTATGATACCAGGTCTCCCAGGAATTGTCTCCCCAGATGGTGGAGTCAATATACTACCATTTACTGACGTGTACACAGAATTGGTGGAAAAAGAGAAGCAGAAAGCAATAAATAGAAAGGTCGAGAGGTATTTAGAGAAATATGAACGCAATTATAAAAGACGTAGGGGTGGGTACAGACCGAACCTTTACGAGTATTAATATTCTAAATTGTTTTTCTAAAGTTTTATTACACTATTTAAGGTAAAATTATTCGTTTTCATTTTTTGATTACTTTATTAATTATTATTTATTCTTGTTTAACCAAAAAACAAAAGAATTTGTAGACGCACGAACTGAAAAGTCAAAAGCATAGGTTTTTTTTATATTGGTAACATAAATGTTATATTTTTTGAGTTGGTTTAACACGCTCACTGCGTTATGAGGTTGAATAAGCCACATGCGTGACTTCTCGCTGGTGCGGCCGTCAAAATCATGTTCTTTCACTCAGTGCGGGTGGCGACTATTATAACATTTCCTATTAGTACGACAAAGACAAATATACAGAATTACTTCTCTCACGAAATCTAATCCAATGACGTAGTTAATAAGATATGAGGCTGAATAGGACTCAAACGCACTGAATTGAAATTAATCCATTACAGTGCGGAGTGAGGTCGAATCTGTCTCAAGAAATGTAGGACTCATAGCCGCACGGAATGAGGCGCGGGTGGCGCCGGCGCCCGCGCGTCTTAGCTTAGTGTTGTACATGTATCGACGGGAACGCACGCTGCATTGTATGCCGGTGCGCTCGCATTTTGACTTACGTAGTTGTTTGCAAATCATAAATAATGGATCGTCCATACCGTAAAAATATTTTAAAGCGAAATCACGTTTACACTTTTGCGTGTTACTTTCTGCCCACTTTTGGCTGGTTTATGCATATTGCTACAGCATGTTGTGGTTTTTGGCTTGTTATACCTATTCGTAATTTAAACTTTTTGTTAAGAGTTTATAATAGGTTGGGGAAAAAGTCTTTTCGCATATAGTATGTATGAACTTGTATTAAAATCTCTTTGGCTATACCATTTGTATCTGGCTGGTTTTGGTATCATTAAAAAGTTTTAATTTTAAAAAAGGCACTTCCAAATTCAAATTAGGAATTTGTGTGATTTTCATTTGTTATTGTTGTTGTTAAAATGAGTGAATCTAAAGAAGAAATTCGATACATTTTAAAATTTTACTATAAAAAAGGTAAAAATGCAACTCAAGCCGCGAAAAAAATTTGTGATGTTTATGGACCTAATGCAGTATCTGTGAGAGTAGCGCAAGTTTGGTTTAAGCGTTTTCAAGCCGGAAATTTTGATATCAAAGATGCATCTCGCTCTGGTCGCCCTGTTACGGACAAAATTGATGCCATTTTTGAAAAAGTGGAGCAAGATCGGCATATTAGTAGTTACGATGTAGCTGAAGAACTGGCAATTGACCACAAAATGGTTTTGACTCATTTGAATAAAGCTGGGTACACTAAAAAGCTCGATATTTGGGTGCCTCATGAGCTCACTGAAAGAAACCTAATGAACCGTGTACTCATTTGTGATTCTTTATTACGACGTAATGAAACCGAACCATTTTTGAAAAAGCTGATAACTGGTGATGAAAAGTGGATCACATACGACAAGAACGTGCGAAAAAGATCGTGGTCAAAGGCCGGTCAAGCTTCACAGACTGTGGCAAAACCCGGGTTAACTCGCAACAAGGTAATGCTGTGTGTATGGTGGGATTGGAAGGGCATCATTCATTATGAGCTGTTACCGCCAGGCAGGACCATCGATTCAGAACTGTATTGCGAACAATTGATGAGATTGAAGCAAAAAATTGAGAGAAAGCGGCCAGAATTGATCAACAGAAGGGGTGTGGTTTTTCACCATGACAACGCTAGACCTCACACATCTTTAGCCACTCAGCAAAAATTACGAGAGTTTGGCTGGGAGGTATTAATGCATCCGCCGTATAGTCCTGACCTTGCACCTTCAGATTTTCATCTGTTTCGGTCTCTGCAGAATTCCTTAGGCAGTGTCAGGTTAACATCACGAGAGGACTGCCAAAACCACTTGTCGCAGTTTTTCGATCAGAAGCCTCAAAATTTTTACAGCAATGGGATCATGTCACTACCAACAAAATGGCAAAAAGTTATGGAACAAAATGGCACCTACATACTTTAGTCAAATGTAAATAAACTATAAAAAAAAACTTTTTGAATTTTCATATAAAATACGAAGAAACTTTTTCCCCAACCTAATATTTCCGTTTACAATTCCAGATTCCTTCCATTATGAAGTCGATCTTATCTTTTGGCGAATTCGAGTTCGTTTCTGCAATGGTCATAGCTGTTGCTCAGAGAGTAAGAGTACACACACACACACACACACACACATAAATATACCTACTTACACAAACCAATAATTCATCACAAATACTCACATACACCCACGCACACATTCATACACATTTACTCTCAAAAACACACTTAGATACTTTTAAATCATATTGTTCACCACCTAACTAAAGTCTTTATTTCAAGATTTCCTAGTGGCAGATGTGCTGATCATGCACTTCAAAAAGGTGCTCAACGAAAACGCTGCGTAGGCTGCTACGACAAATTAAGGCTTACGTTAAATAGTGGTCAAGCTGCAAAAAAAAACAAAAAAAATTCTTACATATTGTGTTCAGTGTAATAAATCATACTGCTTGCCTTGTTTTAATCAAAAACATTTTCATTAAGTAATGATAAATGATTGATTTGATTTTTTCTTTAATAAATATAAATATCGAAACTGCGACTTTCTTTTAATCCCATCACTAGTCGAGACTCAAATTGTACTTTCATTCAGTGCGATGTGAGGCAGAACTGATGCCATATATATTTTTTTAATTATTTCAATATCAAAATATGATAACTTCCGGCGAAGCTATATTTATCTTGAACAACACTTCAAGATTGTAATAGTAAAGTTTCAAGCAAATATTGTCATTTTTGAGCTATATTTAAGGTGTTTTTTGGAAACAACATTTTGTGAGGCTGAAAAGGTCTCATACGCACTGAAAAGAAGTACAAACTTGTCTCGAAAAGACCTCATTCGCACTGGCTGAAAGTCTTTAAAAAATGGCTTAGCAGCTAGCGTGTTAAATAAATTTTTTGTCTGCAGATCATAAAAACGTTTTTATATTTTGTTATTTTTCATTTTTAAACGACTTCAAAAAAAGGAGGAGTTTCTCAATTCAACCGTATATATATATATTTTTTTTTTATGTATGTCCACGCAAAATTTCGTCGTTTATTAACCGATGTTGATGATTCTTTTTTTGTTGGAAAGGGGGCATCCCGAGGGTGGTCCCATGGTAAGGAAACCAGGATCTGATGATGGGATCCTGGAGAAATCGAGGGAAACTCTCGAAAAAATTGTATTTTCGACTAGTCTGTTTCTTATGTTTCTTCACACAACTTCGTCGTCCATGAACCGATTTTGATGATTCTTGTTTTGTTAGAAAGGGGGTATCCCAAGGGTGGTCCCATGATAAGGAAACCAGGACCTGATGGTGGAAACCTGGAGATATCGAGGGAAACACTCGAAAAAATTGCATCGCGACTAGTGTGTTTCTTAATATTATCTATGCAATAATAAGAATTTTAAAGCCCTAATGTTTAATGAGGGTCTGACGTTGACCTGATGATGGAGCGGAAATGCAGTCGACGGAACTCGACAACGGTTTACAGCAAGTACTTTGTGTTTGGTCTTGATTAACTTATATTATTGAGACCTTTCATCTAAATGGGTTGTGACTGTTATTAGGGGTCTGATAATGAAAATGAAGGACAGTCAAGGGAAACTAAAAAATGTGAAATAAAAAATTTTTGCCAAAAAAGAAACAACTTCAAAACGGAAACTAAAAAGTATGAAATAAATTAACTTGTAGGTACAGCAAATTTCGAGTTTATAAGTGATTAAAAGCAACATAAACAAATACATAACTATGTCTTTAACATTTTTGAAGACGGTGCCACCAGTTTCCTTGAGATGTGAAAAAGATTGATTATAAGTAGGTACCTATATTACCTATATCTAGTTATTGTTTTACTTGGCACCGTCTTCAAAAATTTTAAAGGCATAATTATGTATTTGTTTATGTTACTTTTAATCACTTATAAACTCGAAATTTGCTGTACAAGTTAATTTATTTCATACTTTTTAGTTTCCGTTTTGAAGTTGTTTCTTTTTTGGCAAAAATTTTTTACGTAACTATTCATTAAAATTGTTTTGTTGTTCTTGAATTACCGGAAAAAGTGTTTAAGCCAGAGTAGATAATAAATTGTGCTTTTATAATTATTCATTAAATGTATTTGCTTGTAATTTAAAAAAAAAGTGGCATTTTGACATGCTCAAAGACAATGAGGAAGGAATATAAGGAGTGGTCCCATTTTTTTTTCATACAAAAATGAGTTTATGACAGCGTACCAAGGTTGGCGCAAGTTTTTCATAGTTTTCTTGTTAGATGACCTGTCAAACGATAAGAAATTCCATACAAAAAGGTAGCCATTTTGCGCCAGACCAGGCACGCAGATCCAGACGGTATGGTACCTCAAAGGGCAGGCTTGAATGTGCATTTTTAACAATATTAAAGTCATCATAACTGTCAATTTATACGCTATTATGTACCTAACATAAAAGAATCGCAATTATTAAAAACGATTGAGGACTTTTTTAATACAATATAAACAGTTGATTTAATACTTCTAAGTACTTTATTAGTAGAATATTACTTGGAATAAAATAACATCAACATTGTGTTAAATAAGTACTTATTCTATGTGTTTAACAAATAATTATATCTAATAATAATAATTCATTCCTAGACTTAACTAATGGACGGATTACCTGAAGGCTTCCAATATATACACATACTTATTACCTATTTCAATAACGATACTGAAATTGATTGAAAAATAAATACTTACATAATAGAATCATGGTTGAAATAAGTAACAACTTTTAATATGGATCCCAAAAAAAAATTCGTGCGACGTTTTCGGTAGGTAGTAATTTAATGACGGCTTGATTCCGCAATCAATTTCAATTTCTGTTATTATTAATAACTACTTACCTAGTACATTATTATTAACTAGCTTTAAATGTTGATACAAATTACAAACCATGTTATTGATATAATAGTTGAGCAATACAGAAAAAAACTAAGAAACGAGATTATTTTTACGAAATTCGCTAAATATTGCTTTACTTGGGCGAGAAACAAACATCATTGTTAAGTCGATCAGTTAATCGGCCATTTTGTACCTATAGGGATACAGATACGTTTTGTTTTTGTTTTTAGTTTCTTGAGTAGATTCATATAAGGTAGATACATTATCATACAACCATGAATTATGTAAGATAAGTTCCTAATTCCTACTTACACATTAATACCTACCTATCTACGTGAATAAAACGTTATACTTACATATAACACGAGTGCCAATAAATTTTGATCATCTAAAATTCCATTTGACATATTAATTCTGTTAAAATGAAAATTCTATTGTTAGGAAAATCAATTTCCAGGTTGCATACGTCCAATTTCGTTAGGCATACGGAGCGACCGCGGCGTACGATTTATTCAGCCTTTTATTTACTATATTGGATATCGGATTGACTATCATACAAATATTGGACATCGTTTTGGATTTTAGTACCGAAAGATTAATACCTGCATGAATAGATTTTAATATAAACCTATAGATACGTATATCTTAACATATTTTCTATTTTATCTACACAAACACGTGTGTTCTAGATACTGATTTTAAACAACACTACAGCTAAGTATATTTACTCATTTTAAGTACCATATTGCCACAAGAGATAATTAATTAGATACTGTCTATTTACCTTACGATCTACAAGACTGCGCCATTTTTGTTTTGAGAATAAATGACTTTATTTGCATAAAAAATACCGATTCATTCATTCATTCAAATCGGTGGAAAAATCAGTGAAAATTGCTAGGTACGCTGTCAAAGCGAAAAGCCTGCATAGCAATCAAGTTTTCCCTTTTATTTCAAATATAACTGTTACACAAAATAGACGACAACCTGTAATGCGCGCTGTTATTAAACAAAAAAACTATTCAAAAGCTTTGTTCCTGTAATTCTTTTAAAGTCGTGATTGTTTGTGCATTCGGAATGTTTGAATACAATTCGTACAATATGCATCCAAAGTTACAGAGGCTGGCTACGCGAATCACAAATACTGAACAATTAAGGCTTTATGAGATGCGGTGGGGCCATTTCCTGCGGTTTAACATGGTTTGTTATGAGAAACCAAAACCGCTGACGGTAGAACCGCTTTGGTTAGCAAAGGCGGTTGATATTTCCCATAATAAACGTCATACCGTAGAAACAGCCCAACCGCTATTATGAAATGATATTAAGAAAGGTTATGTGTACATGTGGTGTGCATTTATTTCGCCTAGAGACTAAAATCTTCGAACGTCCGTCATTCTTCCGCTTACGACGGCCTAAGAAACTAACTATTATAGTAACTTAAATAGGTATTTTATTAACCTAATATCTTAAGTAAAACTATTGGAATGTCTAGTATGGACGGTATGCCTTAACGAGAATAAACTAATCAAATAATTTAAGTAAGTATATAAAATAGTCTAAAACTAATATAACTACGATAAAATTGTGATGTTTAGTGGAAATGTTAGCTAATAATTTACAGGAGTTCAAAACACGATTTATTTAGTCGTGCGTATATTTATAATTTTAAAAGCTTGTACGTGAATTTGTGAAAGCCTAGGTTACTTTCATATCGTCAAACTATGTTGTTCCATTTTCGACGTGCCTAAAGTAGATTATCTCATACAGTGAAGTGTAAAAGCGATAAAATAAAAACGTTTATTTTTAGAAGCAACTCGAAACATGCGTCCGGATAGAAATTTTGCAGATGTGTAAAATGTGAGGCGGTTCCCCTGTACACTCATTAGTGCAGTCATACCGATACATATGCCAAAACCTTGACTCATATCATCTCATACACATTATTACATCAACCCGCTCTTTATTTAATCAACGCTACAACAAAATATATTTGCCGGCTATTTCTCTAGGTTGGAAGTGTGTAAGCGTTTTCGTTATCCTACGATTAAATCATTGGCAGATTTATTTGTACCAATGTACAAAGTAAACAGTCAGTAGGCGTGTGTATAGGTACTTATAAAGTTTAATACTAAATTGATTCACGTTAAAATTGGTATGGTATATATAGATACGCCTTTTATTGAATCTGAGAACAAATAAATGTCTTATAATACGTTGCAGTTGCTGAATAGGTATGCTGTCTTTACACCAAAGCCGCCGGCTCTTTTGACAGCTGCCGTTCGTATGACGTCAAGCCGCCGGCCAGGCTCGGCGGCATGCCGGCGGCTTTGGTGTGTAGATACCATTAATACGGATACTATGAAAAACTTAAGGACACCTACCTAGCAACGTGTAAAATCTTACTTATATACATACAAGTGTCTAGCACTTGAATAATTGAATAAATACTCGAGTACCTTAATTAAGTACTTAAAGAAAGGCACTTGGAATGCTCTACAAAATTTAAACTTGCACACTTAAGCGTAACATTATGTAATAAATAAATCATGGTACGTGAAGAGATTCGTGAAAATATTAAAAATAAGAAAATGTACCAAATGAATCAGTTCAGATCGACATTCGCTATTACAATCACTTTGTTATTAAAAAAAATGAGTCATGTTTTTATTTTTATTTTAGAAAAGCAATTAATTTGAGAGGCAATTTAAAAGACCACTCTGTTGCGATAACAATCCAATGGTCGTCAAAACTCCACGTAGTGCGGCTCGTACTACACAAGTTATGATCAAACAGTTTGAGCACCTGTTACAACAAATCAATTGATAGTTAATAGTTGTATCAGAGAGACAACACTTTAGCAACACCGTATATTCAAATTGGCACTCAATTTAAACTTGACATGTTATTCACAACAACTAAAATTAACCGTTTCAGCGTTCAACGCACCTTTAAAATTATCTATTTGCAAACACGGCACACATTTTCGAAATACGCCGAGCATCCATTTGCACATCAAATAAATATTCAATGTTTTCATTTAAATTTAGTAAAGGTGACATTATACTCGTATTTATTGCTGTTCATTCTATATAAATACTGAGTGAGCAAACACAAAGATGAAGGAAATAGCATGGTTACATATTAAAACATGCAGAAAGCGGGTTTTCGTAAATATCAGATGTTGGTTCAAAGTGAAGCCCGTAATATAATTACAAACAGGGAGGGTAGGCGTACGATTCGCGTACGGACGTAAATTAAACGGCTCCGTAGATTTAATTAGCAAATAAGTGTTTTTTTATAAGTTTAGTGCGTTAAACCTAGTGCCATCAAAAACTAAGTGTAGTTATAAGTGTTTACAGTATTTTAATAGTAAAAGTAAGTAGCTTTAGTAGAAAAATATTCGTACATAAGATCAGCTGTGACCGTTATTTTTTTTTAAAGTGTGTTAATGCAATAAAAGGAAAAGATACTAAGTATCATTTAATTTTAATATATCTATCTTGCGTTAGACTAACCTTTACAGACGTGATTATCACCTTTTTTTGCAATAACTACATTTACAATCGCAATTATAACCTCAACTTTGCTGTAGCCGCCGCTCATTCCTTTGTTTGCTTCAAACATTTTAAACAATGTCAAGCCGCCGAGCCGCACATCTCAGTGAGCTGGAGAAACAACTCCAGCAAACACTGCTCGAACTAAAATCATCAAAGGCTATGAATGATCGGTTGCTGGAGGAAAGAGAGGATAGTGAGAATGAAATCATCGAGATAGTCGCCAGAAATAAATCGTTAAAATGTGAGATGGCGGAAATGCATCAACAACTGATGGACGTTATGCAACAAAACGAACAGCTCCAGCGGGAACTGGACAACTACACTCGCGATCACGACATTTTCGAGACCACCTTGGGCCGTGTGACGTCATTAGAAGAGGCCCTCCGTGAAGCGCGAGACGAACTAACAACCTTGACGGCTGCGAATGAAGACCTCAAGAGCCAGCAGACGCAGTCGTTATACCAGGAGCTGGTCGGTTGCAATAGCATTCCCGCTGTCTCACTCGCGGAACGAACTGAATCGACGGTCGAAGGCACAGCTGATTGTGAATGTGACACACGGTGCTTGCAGTCCGCGCATTTAGAAATTGAACAATTAAAACTATCATTAGATGAAATTACAAGTAAATATAATCATGCTAAAAATTTAATCTGTGATTACGAGTTAGATATGGACAACTTAATACAGTTAAGTAAAGACAACGAAGAAAGATTTACATCTTTCGTAGATAATCACGTTTGCGACTGTTTAAGACCAAGTTTAGGTAGTCCATCTATAACCGTATCGGCCGTGTGTACGGAGTCGAGTTCCGCACACACCGGCGAAACAATGCAAGCATCGTGTGACGTAACAGCCAGTTCATTCTCCCGAGTGAATTGCGATAATGTGTGTGAGGATGGCACTAGGGAAAATAGCGAATACTCGGCGGCGGATGCGCTGCCGTCGCGCGCGCAGCTTAATTCTAGCTGTGAGAGTGTCTGCGGTGCGTCCGCGGCGGAGCCCGGGGGAGCCGTGGGGCGCGGGGCCAGCCGCTCGTCGCGCCGCCGCCGTCGCCGCAAGCGCCTGTCGATGGCAGCGCGCGATGCTGCCGCTGCGCGGGCCCGCTCACCGACCGTTCCCGAGCGGTCGGAGGACATTGATAATAGTGATAACACCTCGGGCAGCGCGAGCGGGGCGGCGGCGGCGGCGGGGGAGCGGGGGGAACCCGTCCCGAGAACCGTCGTTTACTCTGATAGGTTAGGCTATAACTTTGGCTCATTGTTACACAATGAATTAAATCAATCAGTCCGGAATAATTGTTATCCAAATTGTAGCTTTAATGATTTGCTAAATAATATTTTTGTTGAGGAATTAGATTGCAATAGTACAGTAGTTATTTTATTTGGAGATTCTCTCAAAATTAGTCAATCTGATATAAATAGAGGACTCGAGATTATTTTAAATATTTCAAATACGACTAAGTGTAAATTCATTGTGTGTGCCTTACCGTATTGTACTAATTTTTCTCAGGCACAAAACGACCGCATTTATAAATTGAATTCGCGTTTGTACACGGCGATTAGTAGTTATAGCGACGTTATGTATTTCGATACAAATAAATTTATTTTTAATTTTTATTTAACTGCAAGTACTATGTACTTGTCACTTAGTTTTAGGCGACGATTAGCTAGTTTACTAGCTTACAATATACACTTTTTTCCGACGGCTATTAGTAATTGTACTAATATTATACCTTTACATTTTTTAGATTAGATAGCTGTCAGGACTTGGACCCCGCGTCGTCGAACGCGGCGGCGGGGGGTCCCAGCCCTGGCGGCGACCCTGAGCCCGATGGCCAGGTAATTCACAGCTCCAATAGTAACGTTTTAAATTCTTTATCCTTGCTGCACATCAATATACAATGTTTTAACACTAAAAAGGTATTGGAGCTGGAATTGTATTTAGAAAAACATAAATTGGACATTGTATGTTTAACGGAACATTGGCAGCAGGATTATCAAGTATTTGTTAATTATGATAATTACCGTATAGTTAGTTCTTTTAGCCGACGGGTTGCGATACACGGGGGCTCCTTAATAATGGTTAAAAACAGTATTAAGTGTAATGAGCGTACGGATATCGGTGGGCTGTCGGTTGAGAGACACATCGAGCTGTCCTGTGTTGAGCTGGAAAAGTACATTGTGGTTTGTGCGTATTGCCCCCCTGCTGCTTTGCTTGATACTGTAGAATCAACGCTAGAAGAAGTTCTTAGAGTATTGACTAGGAAAAGTAAAAGTATTTTAATATGTGGTGACTTTAATGTAGATATTTTGATAAATGATAGCTCCACGGTTAGATTGTTAAGTGTATTTAAGTCATTTAATTTAGAAAATGTGTTTTTGGAACCGACTAGAGTTACTGCGACATCTGCTAAGTGTATTGATAACATCTTTTGCAACTGTGAATATAATAATAAAATGATTGACAAGTCATTTTCGTCTGATCACTGGGGTCAAGTCGCGTACTTCCCTCACGCTCACCAAGTACAGAGCATCACAGTCACAAAGCGCTGTGTGACTTCTGGTCGGATTCAGAAATATATTGACGCGTTGAACGTTCAACTACCACGTCAACTACAGCATTGCAGTTTTAATAATACTAATAATTTTTATAGAACTTTTTTCAATGCTGTTGAAAAACAATATAATAATATTTTCAAATTAGTAACTAAAGAAATTAATCCAAAATTTAAATTCAGTGATTGGGCTACTTTAGGTATTAGGAAAAGTAGGGATGAATTATTTCAATTATATGCAGATAGGGCGCTAAGACCTAACGATAACAACTTTAAAGAATATGTAAAAAGATATAGTAAGATTTTTAAATCAGTATGCGTTAAAGCTAAATCACTGTTCATAAGTAAAAAAATAAAATGCGCTCAAAATACAACAAAAGCTGTATGGAGTGTTATTAACTCTGAGACCGGTCGAACTAAACTACGCGTTGATAATATAACTCTTAAATGTAATAATAAAATACTGTCAAGCAACACCGATGTGGCTAAAGAGTTCAATGCTTTTTTTATTAATATACCTTTGAAAACTACAGAGAATCTACAATCTTCACCGATTCTATCTATAAATCTTGCAAAAAAGTATATCCCAGCCTGTATTGCTGAATTTGAGTTTAGGCACATTACCCCACAAGAAATTGTTAAAACCTTCAAACAATTTAAGGTAAAAAACTCTGAAGATCTGTGGGGAATGTCTGTTAAGGTATGCGGTTCACTAATAGATGTAATGGCACCGTATTTAGCACATACATTTAACTTAGCTGTAGATAATGGTGAGTTTCCGGATTTAATGAAACTAAGTAAAGTCGTACCGTTGCACAAGTCAGGCGACCGCCAAGATCCTGGTAACTACAGACCTGTGTCAATATTGCCGGTACTGAGTAAGGTTTTTGAGAAGATTATGCTCAGTCAAATGCTTTCACATTTCAATTTTAATAACATCTTACATAGCCAGCAATTTGGTTTCACCAGGGGCCGCTCGACAACTGACGCCGGTGTTGCCTTAATAAAACATATCTTTGAGGCATTTGAGGAGCGTCAGGATGCCGTGGGGGTCTTTTGTGATTTGTCGAAGGCATTTGATTGTGTAGATCATGAAACTCTATTGCTAAAGCTACATCATTATGGTATTCGGAATAAAGGTCTTTGTTTGTTGGAATCGTATCTTAGTAACAGATTCCAATCTGTTCAAGTAAACGGTATGAAGTCACAGGGATCTTTGGTAAAGATAGGTGTTCCACAAGGATCAATATTAGGACCTTTTTTATTTCTCGTGTATATTAACGATCTACCCCACATGGTTGAAAATCTGGCGAAGATTGTATTATTTGCAGATGATACATCCTTAATTTTTAAAGTCGACAGGCGTGCCCTTAACTACGACTATGTAAATGAAGTTCTTCGGCAGGTTCATGATTGGTTTACAATCAACAACCTTGTGTTAAATGCGAAAAAAACCAAATGCATTAAATTTAGATTACCCGGCGTAGTATCGCGTAATAATAGTCAAGTTATATTAAATAATGAAAAACTAGACTTTGTGGAACAGACAGTTTTCTTAGGGATTACAATCGACCAGAAGTTACAATGGGGTCACCATATTGGATCGCTATCGGGGAGGCTAAGCTCTGCAGCGTACGCCGTCAAAAAAATTAAGGAACTGACGGACATACCTACCGCAAGACTTGTTTATTTCAGCTATTTTCACAGTCTTATGTCCTACGGCCTGCTGCTGTGGGGTCGTGCCGCCGATATAGGTTCAATATTTGTTTTACAAAAAAGAGCTATAAGATCAATCTATGGACTCCGCTGTCGTGAATCCCTAAGGCAACTGTTCAAAACAATTAATATTATGACGGTGCCATGTCAATACATTTATGCAAATATTATGTATGTCAGACAGAATATGCATCTATTTCAAACAAATAGTCAGCTGCATAACTTTAACACTAGGAATAGAAATAAATTAGTTTCAAATGGTTCTAGACTTTCCAAAATTAATAAATCATTTATGGGGCTTTGCGTGCAATACTACAATAAAATTCCCCAAGAAATTCTAGCATACTCCGAAAACAAGTTTAAGTCTTACATTAAAAAAAACTTATGTAATAAGGCTTATTATAGACTAGACGAGTATATGAATGACCACCTTGCATGGAGTGTGGGGCATACTGACCAGCTCCACAGGAATAGCTAATAAATAACAAATTTTGCAAATAAATGAATGATATAATATAAATAATAAATGTTATACTAAATTAAAATAATAAATGATATAATATAAATAATAAATGTAAAAATCTTTAGGTCTGCGGCATTTGACTAAACCTTTTACTAGGCGAAACGTGTGACATGTCATGCTTGCTTACGCCACTGCAGTGGTGGCGCTGTGTGTCGGGTCGCTTACTTCCCTAAAATATGTGGAAGGGGTTGATGGCTGGCACATGCGTTGAGACCTGTGTGAAGGTGCTGCTGTGGTGGCTGGTCATGTTATGCGGTTTTTATCAAGCTAAGCTTTTTACTTTTTAAGTGCCTATTAACATCTTTTGGTTTATTTTGGATGCTGCAGAGTTAAAAATTTATGTAAAACAAACTACTCGTACTGTGATTTTCATGTAAATTACTGTGATAACAAGTTAAGTCAACATGTAATTGTATATAAGTCTCGATTTAAAAAAAAAAAGATATATTGCACATAACGTAGGGCCCTGTGCCGAAGGTTTCTTGCCGTCTTCTTCCTCTCGGCTATACAGGTAGTGAACCGGCAGTAGTTTTAGATTAAAAAAGTGACATCAAAAAAGTGTAATGAATTTTGCCTATTTTTGAATAAAACACTTTTCATTTTCATTTTCATTTTCATTTTCATCATGGATGGTAAATAGTAATATCGCTATGCACTTTGCAAGAACTTCATTTCATTTTAAATGCTTCTTGTATGTAGTTCAATTAAAATGTTATATTATAATATACGTGTGGGTAATAGTGATTAAAATAAACTCATTGAACTGACATCGAATAAACAGATGCTAAATAGAAAATATTGTCCGTAATTGAGTTCCCATTTCAAACGAAATTCGCCTAAAGTAAGTGCAACTTATAATGTTGCTACGTAATATAAATTATAATCTTCTTAATTAACATGAATATTAATTTTATATCAACGCGAGATTATGGAGACACATTTGACAACACAAACAGTTTCAAACATTAAACATGAAATTGACATAACACTGAACAAACATTCACAAAAAAAAAACTACTTCAGCCACGCTGAACCATTTATTTTAACCCGAGTCGAACTCGATTTAACAACTATATACTAAAGATCGAAATAATACAAGGCTTCTATACTCTACGTAAACACTAAATATCTAAATCCGGGAATTCTGAACCTATACCTAATACTCAAACGGTTAACTAAACTCAAATACACGTAAAGAATGATAAAGAACTTGAATAGAAACTACATTTTTTTAAATCAGAAATACTGAAATACACAAAGGAACTCTTTATAAAGAGTAAATAGGATTAAAGAGTACATGGATCTTTGTAACAGTGTTTTCTTATTGTAAGAGAGAAGAGAAAAATACTTGAAATCAAAGATTTAGCTAGTTTACAATAAGATTGTATATAATGCGCGAACTCAAGCCCTTTGCTACATTTCTAAAACGTCGGGATTTGAAGACAGACCGAAGTAATCCTGTTTAATTAAAATCTAGAGAATTCAAACGTAAAGTAGGGCCTATGTCCAGCAGTGGGATCTTGATGGCTAACAGAAACGTTAATATCTCTTATTTTTCTAATACTCTTGAAATACTTGTGATGGCTAATTGTGATAGAGCACTAAACAGCGACTAAGAAACTTCAATATTGAGTTTTATCAGAACGTTATAAGTACTAGGTACGTATATTTAAAATACAAAAAGAAGATATCTGAATACTAAGTACTAATTGATATACTCTAATTTTATGTTTGGTTTTGCCGTTTCATTTTCGAACGTCATATTAATAAGTAATTTTCCTTATCATAAGGCTCTTATGCATAAAAAAGCTACCATTTGTGATAAAACGAACATATCCTAAATACAACTACATATAAAATTAAGTACTTGTCACAAAATTTACAAAAAATCTCCTAAATGGTAAAAGTTATAAATTTAACAATCGATAATAATATCAAAAAGTATTAAGTAGATATCTAAAACTTAATCGACATAGAATTCGAATAGGAAAGATTACGATTCCAAATCATCACAGAACTTATATTTTAACCGACTAGAACCGACGTATCTTTACAACAAACTCAACACTAGATACATTGCCTATCGTATTTACTATAATAAGTTCTGTGGTGTATTATCTAAGCTAACATTCAAAAAAGGTTCTATTGCAAAGTTCTGACGATAGCTACCCTAAAAAGGGATATAAAATTGCACTTTTATCCTAAAAACAATCTTTTTCAAGGGAATGTAGGCGTCTCGAATCCGGGTCGATCTCAAAACTTGTGGCTTGTAGCCGGTTGTTCCGGAGGTGTCACATTCATACCCATGTTATCGTAGGAAAAATCCAATGTCGTGTCTTCAGCTGGATGCCTGTTACTAAGAGCTGTACTAATTGTCTTTGGAGTCGTAGCTCCTTGACTTTTCTCCGTGTGGGACGTCCTCGTGTCGAGATCGCGGACGTTTAGTGGCTGGTTGTGCCGTTTCGGAGGCTCAGGGTTTCTAATCTCCAACTTGAGTTCGTGTTTTGGCTTCGGCATCTCAGCGTGGGGGTTGTGATGGGTTAAATCTCCAGGATATTGTTTCACACGGTTCTGTAAGCATCGATATTAAGTTAAGGGAATATAAAGAAGTAAAGTACAGAGGTATATTATATAAAAACTACGGTGAAAAGTTTTCATCATTAAAACGCCTATTTTAAAATTACGTGCGTCAAGTCACTGGAGCAATAGAAATCCTAGTTTTTCAAAAAGCAACGTCTGTTGGACACGTCAGATATCCACGTCAACTATCTCGCTGGGCCTTTGAAAGCATTTCGTAACACTCTTTCAAGATTCACGTAATTCCTAACTAAATATAATAGACGCTAAATATAAATAGGTACTTTTTTTTCGAACTTGGCGCTCACTCGTCTTTCCAGCCAGATATGTCTATACCGTCTGTACATATATTCAATTCAAACTCGGCTAATAGATTAAAAAAGAAAAAAGATAGTAGATTAAAATAAAATTCATTTTTCATTTTGTTCAGATCCACTATACAGCTTTTTTGAGCATTCAAAAGGATTAAAAAGTCAGAATATGTTTTCAATTTTAGCTATTTTTACGACCAGACAACAAAGCCAAATAAAACGGTTATCGAAATTTAATTATGATTTGGACGTCGAAGTCAATGCAGTCAAAATAACTGATGGACATTTATGAAATACACCCCGCCAATGCAAATTCTACAGCCTATTGAAATGTTTCGCTGCAAATAAATCAAAGTATTTGCTAATGAACGTTCGAATGATTTATAACGCAAATGATCAACATTGGTTTGATGTTTAGCTACTAAAATGTATTAATTAACAAAGTACGCTATTTCCAAATGAAGTGATGCGATTACACGAAGCTAGGGTATTTTGTGTATAATATTCCGTGATAACATAACACTTATAAGGAAAGTGTATATTGATGAAATCAATATTTAATGCAAATAATTTAATTGGAATATTTTGTGTTAAAGACATTCGGCGTGTTAAGAGTCGTTGTTTTTGGCTTAAATATTTTACTGTTCAATTAAAAACTTGTTTCTTTTACTATTTCGCTGTAAACTTGCATCTGTTCTGGGGCCCAAGTCTGCTTCTTTAAAATATTCAGTTGTATGTCGGCAGAGTGTCAATGTCACTTTTTGACATATTTTTTCGCAATCAGTGTAAGCAAACCATTGTTTAGCAGAATACCAAATGTGTAAAAAATGCCTTTGACACTGCGGACACACGACTGAGGCTATTTTAAATTAGCAGACTTGGACCCCTAAACCAGTAGTGCTACTAAGTACTTCCTAACATGCTTACCTTGGCAGGTTGAAACTTCTGTTTGAAGTACCGCCAGGAGAAGGTGCCTCTGCAGACGACAGCGAGGACTAAGACTAGTACGGCCAGAGCCACTCCGCTCACGATCAGCGCCGCTTGCGCATGACGCTGAACACCTTTGGAAAAGAAGTCACGTTGCTATTATACAATATAACACTATCCCGCAATAAGTTGTTTAAAACTCCGCGATAAGTAGCATCATTTAGTCGCAGAAAAGGAAGAGTTAGTTAACGTTTCTTTAAAATTGTACTGTCTTTGACTATAATAGAACCAATAAGATATTTACTGGATAATTATTTCAACAGCCTTTTCTGCTTAAAATACTCGTATGTACGTAAATGTTTTTGATCGCAAACCGCAATATGCAAAGATCGCAAAGCAAAGTATATAGGTACACGTGTGTAGGATTTCTGAGAACCTGTTAAACGCTGTTCCTGAATGATTCCAAGGAAATACAAGATGTCTTTTCTGCTACAAGATTCATAGAATTCTACAAGGGACTTTAAACTAGGGGTTTTATTTGTAGCTTTATAAAATCTCCGTCTGCGGTCATGGATCTACAACAGGGTACTTATCGTCCCACCGGACTAGCGATATGTATTCGTATTTAAATAACGGACGCCGGCGACATCGTAAGCAGACATCGTCATATCTTATAAAAACTTTCACAATATTGAAATAATAAAGCCTTTGTGATATTCCGATGAATTAATTAAAATATTGTAGAGTTTAATTGAAATATGTTCTGTGGTTTTTGTCCTCACATTCGTCCAGCACAACTGACATTTACAATATCAGTTCCTGGAATACCCGGTTTACAAGTGCACTAAAACATTATTCTGACATGTTGATTACAAACCAATTAGTCTAGACCAATGGCGGTGCCAACACAAATTACAATTTCGATTTTGTGAACGATAGATGACCGCATTTGCACCTACTCTAATGGATAAGAGCGTTTAAAATTTTACACGTTTAAAATACTTATTGTGGTTTGGTTAGGGGCTCTTGAAGTAACACAATTAAACTGGGATGTCCTCTTAGTACTCTTACGCACTAGAAGTCAAACCGCTCCCGCGGTTTCAATGACACAATAAAAAACGCCAATCCCAACGACTAATAAAGCGTAAAAAACTTTTTTATTAAGAGAGGATCATGTACGATTTTTGGACCAATATAAATAAAATATTATGTTTATATAGATATTAACTAAAACAAATATAGGAAGGTAAGTAATTAAAAAGTTACACGAGTACAAACAGTGAACCAGCACAGCAATGTATTATAACTACAAAATTCGCAGAGCAGAATTAATCTAGCAATAAAATACCTGAAATATTGATTTCGATAACTCAAAGCGCAAATAACGTTTCATATAGGAATATGCATTGACTTCAAAGGGCAATGAGGATACCAGCTGTCAAAGGCTTGGGTGCAATTCTGCGTAGGATGCGAGCTCTTTGATATACTTATCACTACAGCGGCGGCGCTCGTAGGCGATGCTAGCGATAGTTACCAGAATCGAGAGGCTTTAGTAAAGAGGCATTATCATCAAAAGGTTTTTCAATAATGAAGCACCAATTACACAAATGGACGGCTAATCCTGCTGCACTTTTGATTTCACATGACAATTTTCAACGACATCTATACTTAATCCTTTGACGTACCCAGCCTTTTTCCGAATATGTATTAAATGTGAATTAATCTTGAAAATCGTGTTCTGCATTAGATTTTAAATAAACAGCTTTAATTATACGTTAACATAAGTAACATATTAATTAAAGAGACAGTCAATCATATACTTACTTAGCATGAGATTTTCAATCTTTACATACATAAGCATGGTTATTAGCTCGTACAATCGAAGATGAAGGTGAAAATTTGCGTTTCCCTAGGTTCATAAATAAATTGCATTGCATACAGAGATATAAAAGTATTTAAGTAAATTCTGATCGTAAAAATTTGTTCCCCGATAACGAAATAAAAACGATGATACGCCAAAATATTTTGCAGTTGATATTGCTGTTAGTACAAGCTCGACAAAATAGCATAAGGGGGAGCTGGCTAACAATTTGAAGCGGGCTCGTATAGGTACATAGTTACGGAAAATGCATGTTATTCAGCGATATGTTGTTCATCGTATATCTATCACAGTTGATGTAGTGTAAACAACTAGCTCAGGGCGATTCCAATTATGAAAACTGATTTTCATTATTTAATTACTGCAAATAATGATAATATATCGCAATAGCAGAAAACATGAATAATCTGTCGCCAATAGAATGGTATAGTTACTTACTGCTAATGTCGGCTGGAGCTCCAGTGTCTTCTGACCGAAGCATGTATCTTAAGTCGAGAAGGTAACCTAAAAAAACAAAATAAATAACAAAGTTAAGTTTTTTGTTAAACAGTTTTTTGCTCAACGAAGTGTGTTCGTAAAAAAATTAAGCTGCAGACACCCATTTTATCATTTTAAGATTACAAAGTGTCCCTTTTCAAGTTATCTCGGCATTATGAACTGTGTAAACAATGAGCAGGTATCGGAGCAGGTGCATGAACTCTACGGCCATGATACACAAGACTAAATCTAGTGTCGCGAGACTGCTTCACTCACAAAGTTGAGAGCTCAGTGAAAATTTTAATTTACATTAGCCTTTGACGTAAATTCCTACAAGCTCTGAAACCTGAGGGACAGGAGAAATTAAACCCATCCAGATTTAAAGCCGTGACGGATGTAATATCACATTCCTTTCATCCTTCCGCTGCAAAATTGTTTCAAAGAGGAACTTATCAATTGCATCGCAACTGGCTATGAAAGAGTACCTACATATGGGAGGGATTACACTTGCATGGTTTGTAAACAGGGAGCCACCTGTACGGTTACACACACAAGCATACAACCTCGGTTGTGTTGTGTTGCGTCGAGGTGTGCGTGTACTGTATTCTACCTGTCGCTGTAATCAACAGACCGTAACGGCCAAGCCAGCTATTGTAGCAAGCACCCCTCGATTATCTGCTTTTGACGTTTGCCTAAAATCAATCACTATTTAGCAGAGCCTAGTCACTCAAGTCTGGTGAACGTAAAAGGACTATATAATACGAGTATAATCATCTTTTTGCGCGTAAAAAGAACCATAATTATCTACGTAAAGTACACACACGTAGTCATTTGTGCGAGAGATGGTATCTTCAATAATGGTGTAGTAGTAGATAAGTAGGTAGGTATCTACCTATTTAAATTAAATATCAAAGAAAACATAATTCATACCTAGTCATTAAGTCGACTAATAAGCAAGCATCAATTTAAGTACTTTAGAGTAGCTTGAAGTTTATGGCAGCTAATTATTCGAAGTTTCAAAGTTTATTTAGTGGGCATTGAGTTTAACACTTCCACTGCTACTATTCATCCCGTATATAGTAAGTTGAGTGTTCAAGTTTGCAAGGCACCGAGTTTACAAGTTCACAACTTGAAGTGCTTCAACTGAAACCTGCATTCTTTGTTCAAGTGCGACTGAGACGGCAAAACTCAGAAGAGTATCAAGATATACAACACGTTTCGCGGTCTCAAAACTGGTTAAGCAGGTTATTAAGAAAACAATAAGGCTGTATAACTAAAGCGATTAAGTCTATTATCGAATGACTTGGCACTCTACGTAGAGCAGCCGTGCCATTTGCTGTATTAGTCATCGCTGCAGGATTTCCATAAGATGAAAATTGTTTTGTTTGCGTCTTGATCGAACTCATAAAAAGGATCGAACTCATTGCTAACCAGTAAAATAAGAAATATTTAGGTAGGTAAGTTACTTTATGTGGGTATACTATTGTATGCTAAAGAACGAATATATACTCTTTTACCGCGTCAATATCGATAAATTTAACATCAGCTCATACAAAATTAAACAGTAAAATTCAATATGACATGGGCTAATGGCGAATGCATGCAAAACCTTTTTTGTCATTGTTTATTAATGCGAAACTGACTAAAACCGGACCGCTCCTGACTCCTGACTGATTAAACAATATGTAAATTCTGGTTTATTATTAACAGCATAAAAATTGAGTTGATATTTTTATGCTACGTGTCGTTATGTTTTTGTTATCGTCGTACGTACCTCATTTAAAAGAGTGTTGAATCTCCATTATGATTAACTGATTTAATTATCTGACTGTTATCTCAATTTGTACCTTATTTGAATAAAGTTTAAGATTTTTATCAATGATTGTTGTGATCTTTGTAAATAATTTTATTGGAAAGCAATTGTCTACTTTAAATTTGAAAATCTTTAGCTACCTTTTTACAACTTAATTACGCAAAGCAGTTCAATTCTACCAAGAACTTCACATCTTTGCGGCAATAAAAGAAATAGCAAAATGTTTGATAGCACGCAGGTTGATAAGTCATTCTCAAATCAAACTGTAACCGTAGAAAGAATATACAAGGAAGAACCTAATTACTGAGCATCAATATTTAGAATTTTGAAATTTTGAGCATCGAACATTAAATTCGAAAAATGAGGAAGGAATATAAGGAGTGGCCCCAATTTTTTTTTCATATACAAATGAGTTTATGACAGCGTGCCAATGTTGGCGCAAGTTTTTCATAGTTTTCTTGGTAAATGGACGATAAGAAATACCACACAAAAAGGTAGCCATTTTGCGCCAGATCAGGCACGCAGATCCAGATGGTATGGCACCTCCTTATATATTCTATACTCAAAGAATTCGAAGCATATAAGAATTTTAGGTTTCTATCTTGTTAATGCAACCGTTTTGACAGATGTCATGTACTACATGTAGTTTACGAGATCAATTGAGAGAGCTCTTACCTATACACTCCTTATTGCATATACCCGAATCATAATTGTGATGTGTCTTGTTACAGACGAGGCTGCATGGTGCGCATCTGTTGGTATCTGGCGAGCAGTATTCTTCAAGCTGACAGGTCAGTTGTCCACACCTGACGCCGTCCAAGGAGAACTGCGCAGACGCCACACCCGCCATAGCGAGGAGACAAGCTAGTTGAGACATGGCTCTGGAAAAAAAAGAAATTAATTATGGTTGGAAAAAAGTGTTTTACAGAGTTGTTACCGGTACCTATACTAAGACTTCATAAATACACGAAAACATAGCCCCCTTATTACAAAACGAGTTTTAAAGATATTTCTAGGAATAATGCAATTTATTGACGTTTTGTCTAGGAATAGCCGAAACTTCATTTATCTGAGTTATTTCCAGAACTATAAATAAAACTCCTTACATCATTCCAAGACATATTTCGGTTTGTTTACTGGCAGATGTGTTTTTATTTGAAACCCCTGAACAAAAAACAGTAAACAAACCGAAATATGTCTTGAAATGATGTAAGGAGTTACTATCATATAGCGTAAACCAGTTTATTGAAACTTAAAACAAAACAAGCCTGGGGCTAGCGTTAGCGATCAGGCAGGCAGCATGTATGTAGTATATAGTAGGTAAAGCCTCACATTTACCCGCGGCGATGCGGTGAGTCATCCTGGCCTTAAGCAAATGGTTACTGGATATTCCGCCTCCACCACGATATTAGCTAATACCTACGTGTATTTTCTTTCTCATACGTCCGATCGCCAATTAAAAATGTTACAAGAAGATTTTTATCAATAATTTACTCGAAAACTTGAGTAAGTAAACTATTTTTTAATTTAGGTATTTCATCGTTATACGATACGTACGATAGGTAATATAATATGAAAAACTACGATGAATGAAGTAATGCAGAGCTATTTAAATTTTGTAAATAATAAAGTACGTTTACACGTATTTCTGAAAACGTACTAAATAAACACCCAAATAGGTACCTACAGGTATACATTGAGTTTCACTTCACTACATGAGTAACGTGTCGACGAACTCGAGTTTTCGTTTTTATTTTTTCATAAACCATTACTTATGCTCCCCTGCTTTTAAATCCCGATCACTATTTACTTACACAATATTTTTTTCGGCTTAAAATACAAAATTAAAAAGAATATTGGAAATATTGAAAATATTGAAAATATGATAGCGCGAGCAACGAGTCAATATGAGCGCTGCATTTTGTTACGCTCACTGCTCAGTACCAAAGCAAAGTTAGCGTAAGTGATCAGAATGCACCTTGTTAAAGTTATTATAAGTAGGTATTTCTTAGCTACGAAGAATCGAATAGATATTTAGAAAAAAACTGTCTTTTTGTTTAGGATGGAAAAGGTAACGAGATGAACTGGACACCTTGACAAACGACTGGGCAGAGGCGGCTCAGGCAGGATAGAAAATCCTGGAGAAGAAGGAGAGAGGCCTTTGCCCAGTAGTGGGACACTAGATAAGGCTATATAAGATAAGATAAGGATAAGAAAACGTTTCTCTTTCGTAGAAAGCTTATAAAAGCTGCGCTTTCTTTTACAACTTGCATATTATATAATATAGACCAACTTCGGTAGTAATTAATGAAAATGCAATAAGTTTTAACTACAGACTCCCAAAACTGTTATGTTTTACTTTACTACTGTAGTTAATACAAGTATGCAAACGCTTGTAAACCTAAGAGGTATTTGAATTATGAAACACCGTCAAATTGACACCTACGTTCATCCGAGGCAAGTTCACTTGGCACCTGCCTCCGATACTACAATCACCTAGCGAAGTGCCAAGTTGCCATATAAGTGGATGGATGAACACTGCATGGAATATTTAATTTTAAGGTTGTCATGCTTTCACGGCGCACGGGTGAGTCATACTCAACAGTATGTTTGCGAAGGCTATACACACATTTGGGTTCAGTCAGAGACAAATTTTAAAGAAAAATATTTTTGAAAGTGAGATTTGAAACATTATATTTTCTAAGTTAAGTGAGTATTTCGGTGAAAAAGATTGATGCTAAAGATTGTTATGCTAAATATTCGATGAATGTTAAGAAATTCTTTTTAGTCTTATGGTATCTATCTACACACCAAAGCCGCCGGCTTTTTTGACAGCTGCCATTCGTATGACGTAAAGCCGCCAGCCTAGCCCGGTGGCATGTCGGCGGCTTTGGTGTGTAGATAGCATTAGTTAAGTTACTTGTCAATAAAAGAGAAAGCAAATCTAAACACTTAATTACATAATATATATAGTTTATTCACAACAAAATCTAATACAATGGGACTCAGCTAAAATGCATTAGCTATGCGAGAGGCAGTTGGCATTCGTATGAATTCCAAAAGCTTTCCCTGAATATCCAGATAAACTTGACCCTGCTCATATTCATTTGTTTAGTTGTACTATTTAAATGAATTATAATAGACAAGAGGTCTCATTAGTTTTGCCTGGAATAGACACATGTCCAAGGGTCGGCAAAATAAGTGAAAATTTTAAATACATCACCACTCCTATCACACTCTGTTTCATGAAAAAAAAAGTTAGTAAATATTGTCCCCGATTTTATGATTCAATATCTTGTCTTTGAAAACAAAAAAAGAAACGCGGCATTTAAAGAATTAGAAATTAGAATATAAAACAATTTGTACATTATTTATTTATCTTATGTTTTACTCTCATTTAGTGATTTATTTTTAAGATTAAACCAGTTTATGGGCCACGATTTTAGTTAAGAGACGACAAAATCGAAGCGACTACGAAAAACCCGTGATTATTTTTGTCTTCATTCTGCAGATATTTCAGAAACCGAGCCCTTGTTGAATGAAAATCAATACCTTGATCTCTTCACAATAATCGTCTTAAAAGATTAATGAAATATACTTTCATACAAACGTAAAGAGCAGGGGTGAGTCATGAAAGAAAAAAAAAGAAAAAAAATATTATACCTTCTTGTTTTTACAGTAGTAACTGCATCACAGCCCTTAAAACTCTTATAAAACACATGCCACTATAACACAATAAACAGTTTTCATGGAGGAAACGTGGTCTTCAACATTTCTATACGTTTTGTCGACATTTTAAAAGCAGTAAAGAATTATTCTGTATGTAGATGGTTGCTATAGCGTTGCTTAGCAACCAGTGCTGCCCTTACTCATTCTCCTTCCTCGGTAATACGAGGTACAATGTGAAGATCAAAGTCATCCGTTAAACATCGTGCCGTCTTACTCTGATCTTTATAAAGGAAAGTGTCAGCTATAGTTGTAATACAGGGTAAGCTGAATTGGACTTTTCAGTTTTTTTAAGCGTAAGGATACTTTCACTCCTACATAAGATCCCTATTACTCCTAAAATGTAGGTACCTATATTATTTTTGGAATTTTGACGTAACCTACGTGAATTAGATAGGTAAACGACCAACTTTCAAAAACTTAAAGGCGCTTAAGCGTAAGGACACTTTCACTCGTACATAAGATCCCTATTAGGTAGGTACTCCTAAAATGTAGGTCTATATTATTTTTGGAATTTTGACTTAATAAACTACCAACTTTCAAAAACTAAATAAATAGGATTACCGACGTAATAACTTAATATCCTAGCAGAGATAAACAATGCATAAATATGACATTAAAAGACCTAAGTTCCAAACTCATTAACTTAGATAAACGAGTTTAGCTCTCTGTACGAGGATAATTTTGTTAAAGCAAAGCAAAGCTACGCAGGGTTACTTTATTTCTATAATAGAATCTTTGTCAATGTAGTCCGGGGGCTCCAACACATAAACACGATACGACGCGTCGCGTCGCACAACGATGAAACGACTGACGATGATGATGATGTGGTAGAATCTTATGGTATCTACACACCAAAGCCACCGGCTTTTTTGACAGCTGTCATTCGTATGACATAAAGCCACCGGCCTAGCCCGGCAGCATGCCGGCGGCTTTGGTGTGGAGATAGCATTAATAAACACTTTAGCTTTTTATTAATAAATAAGAATAAATTAATGAATAATAAATAAGAATCTCAATAAACACCATAACATTTTATTAAGATCTACCGATATGTGTCGTAGATTTCCACAACGCAGCGTAGTCTTACGACACGACGTCGTGTCGTGTGTGTGTTTATGTGTCGGAGCTTTGGTTGGAGCCCAGTTCTAATGCACCGCGTAAGGGCTAAAACATAAATTCACGACATGACGCGACACGACACGACGCGACGCGACACGTCGTGTGTGTGTTTATGTGTCGGAGCTTTGGTTGGAGCCCAGTTCTAATGCACCGCGTAAGGGCTAAAACATAAATTCACGACATGACGCGACACGACACGACGCGACGTGACACGTCGTGTGTGTGTTTATGTGTCGGAGCTTTGGTTGGAGCCCAGTTCTAATGCACCGCGTAAGGGCCAAAACATAAATTCACGACATGACGCGACACGACACGACGCGACGCGACACGTCGTGTGTGTGTTTATGTGTCGGAGCTTTGGTTGGAGCCCAGTTCTAATGCACCGCGTAAGGGCTAAAACATAAATTCACGACATGACGCGACACGACACGACGCGACGCGACACGTCGTGTGTGTGTTTATGTGTCGGAGCTTTGGTTGGAACCCAGTTCTAATGCACCGCGTAAGGGCTAAAACATAAATTCACGACATGACGCGACACTACACGACGCGACGCGACGCGACACGACGCGACGCGACACGTCGTTGATTGCATCAAAGAGATTGCTGCGAGTTTCTAAATTCTAACGTCACGACCATAGATATCGCAGATGAAATGCCATGCGCAGCTTCCCTTCTATCAAATGTTCTGAACATGTTAAATGTATCAAACGGTTGCCAAATCCTTGAAGGCGGATATTGTGAACATGATCAATGTACGAAACGGTTGCGAAATCCTTGAAGGCGGATATTGTCTTTTTACTCATATACCTAAATTAGATCTTCTTTTACTGTACTGTCATGCCATATAATTAATATGCTCTTTGGTCATGCCTTACTGTCAAAGTTCTATAATATTATGCTCTTTGGTTCTTATAGGTAAAAGTCAGTTATGCGCGAATAATATTTATTGGTAAGTTATTATTAAATTATATAAAGTTTATAGTATTATTAAGAAATTATTAATTTTCACGCTGTGTTTGTAAAATAACAAGACAATATACGCATTATAAATCTTTTGAAGTTTATGTGTTTAAATCTAAATGAAATAATGGTGAAAAACGCTTAATTCTAGCAAAATTCCCCTTGGTCGAGGCAAGGTTAGTATTTCTAGACATGTTTTAGTACAATTTCATTTGAAATACATCTTTAATTTGAGTTTTCGTACCAATATAAAATGTATTGCAAAATTTGTACTACCATATTGCTTGCGATTAAACTATAGATATCGTATTTATAAAGTTTTGTCGATTCGATGTTTATTTAAAAAAATAATTATAGTAATGACAAATATAATATATACATTTTATTTAATTTGAAAATTGACTACGTAAATGTTTTACTTACAGGTGTAAACAATGGGTTAAATTCGTAGGAAAAGAAGATCTAGTACATATGCGCCCACAGTGAAGCTCCATTCACTGAAGCAAGCTTTTCAAGTTATTAACTACGAATACAATGAAAAGGCAGAACAACAAGGGATCGCTAAACAATAGTATCTTAAATAAATAAAGTAAATTTGTACACAATAAAATTTATTCTTTTTTGTTCTACTTATGCAATGTAAATTAAAATATAAAAACCCTGCCAAAAATATTTTTTCACTATCTATAAAAAAATTATATGCTATTGCACAACACTATATTCATATTGTTATGTTGCCAGCAATGACAAAGCAAATCGATCTTTTTCTCTCTTTCTTAATTGTACTGACATACTTCTTAGAACGTAGTGATTATAATGCTCTTTGGTCAGAATTTGTCAGGCATATTTCTCGATGCTGCCTAAGAATAGACAATCTAGACAATTAAGGTACAGTGGGCCAACAAGGCCCACCTAGTTGCAAATTGAAATAAAATCTTCAATTTATCCCAGGAAATTTTTTTCCCAAGAAAAAAAAAATTGGTTGAAATTACAGGTGGGCCGAGTACTCGGTTAATACTCGGTACTCGGCGTACTCGGCACTTTTTCACTACTCGTAATCGGCCGAATAACTCGGTTAAAATGCCGAGTACTCGGTGCAAATAAATCTACCTTGAGCACTTGGTAAATCATAGTCTAATTCCTTCATTGAGGCCTTCGCCCAGCTGAAGCAATGTAATAAGCTGCTAATATCGTAAGTATTTAGGTGAAAATTTCATAAAAAGTGCTTTTTTTAAAAAAAATGCCAATTAATGCTTGCGAATTATTGTTTTCATTACGAATAATTAGCGAGGTGCGGAGGGAGGGTCTTATTACCATTAACACCTCTCGCTCCCAAACTTATTCGCGTGCAATTCTACCTACTTCAAGTACACCGAGTAACTCGGCCGAGTACTCGGCTCGGTAAACTTTAAACCGAGTAATACTCGGTACTCGGTTACTCGGTAAAAGTGGTACTCGGCCCATCACTAGTTGAAATGCATGCTACGACTATTTAAGAATTCATATTATTATATTATTACCTCTACCTACTATTTTGAGTAAAGATATTAGTATTCAAGCCAGAATTAAATATGTAATGGCATTGATTTTAAAGTTAAATCTTTAATATATTGGGGCTTATTACACGTATTTGGTATATAAGGTACCTCTATTGCGTGTTGCAAGGCCTTGTAAAAAATATCAGGATGTAAAAATATTTTTTTCTTTGATTTAGTTTTATATTAAGATGAGTTATTGATATAGGTCGGCTCCTGCGTTCCTATTGGTCTATTTTACGAGTGCGAGGAAGTCAGTGCGGATTGGACATATTTTAATTGTTTTTTTAACTTGGGCGGCCTTGCAAAACGGCGGGCCTTATTCGCCCACTGTGCCTTAATACTAATCCTATTAATATTATAAATGTCAATGTTTGTGCCGATGGATGGATGTTTGTTACTTCATCACGTAAAAACCTCTGAACAGATTTGGATGAAACTTGACGATATTGTAGCTATGCATCAGAATAATACATAGGCTATATTATTTTTAGCTTAAGCTTTAGCTTGGGCGGCCTTGCAAAACGGTGGGCCTTAATCGCTCACTGTACCTTACTTTCATCTGCGCTGTCTGTGGTCGTGACGTTAGAATTTAGAAACTCTCGCAGCAATCTCCTTGATGCAATCCACGACGCCGTACGACGTCGTGTCGCGTCGCGTCGTGTAGTATCGCGTCGTGCCGTGAATTTATGTTTTAGCCCGAGGTTTTAGCCCTAATTCGGTGTGACATTTGATACGGAAGCTTTCAGCAGTCGAAACCACAGACTGAAAACCGCCTAGAGGCTTTAGAGGCGTTGCCATACCTATCACACCTCAAACCACAGATTACTTAATAGTTACTACTCAAACTGCGTTAACGTGGGCGGCCAGAGAGCCACATACACACAAGAGAGCCGTCAATAGCATTTGGAGAAGTAAGAACATTAATATGAGAAGATTTTGTTTAGATTTCTAATCTCTTTCTAATATATAATCTTTCTAAAATGACAAAAAAGGGCGAAACCTCAATTACTAAAGACTCAAGGAAGAAAACAAACGGGGTAAGCTAAATAAAACCTATAAAAAACAAGGACATTGGCTTAATTCGCAGATGTATTTACTTATACCTAAATCAGAAAAGTTCTGGAATTAACTTTCAGTGAACGAAAGAATGTTTTTTTTAATTAACCAGGAAACCTTAGCGGCGCAACCTGCAGTTTCTGTCACCAACAAAATGTCTACAAGATACCTACAGTGACTGGTTGCGCCACCGCCGTAGTACCTCGGCGGGATAGGTAGGTTACTTACCTATAGGTATATTTTTTAGCCGTATATCTAAAACATTATGTATTAAAACAATGTTATTTTAGTAAAGCAAAAGGTACGGCTAAACGTGATATGTTCGGAATGCAATGATCTAATGCTGGATTACCTTGAGTTGGAGGCTCTATAGCACGTAGCGGCGCGCGCGCATCTCCGTCAATTGTTTTTAAAACACCTCTTCTCTTATTAAAGTCACATAACAATGTTAAATATCGAAAACTGTTTACATTACCTAACTTTAAAAATATTTTGATTTCTTGGACGGGTGGAAACATTGTCAAACAGCGGCCTTATAAAAAAGTAGTAACTTAAATTGTTCCGTGTTTTGACTTAAGACATGAAAACAAAATGTCAAATCACAAGCCTATATACGCTAGTGTATTAAAGACGTTGATGATGACTTATGCTATCTACACACCAAAGCCGGCTTTTTTGACAGCTGCCATTCGTATGACGTAAAGCCGCCGCCAGCCTAGCCGGGCGGCATGCCGGCGGCTTTGGTGTGTAGATACCATAACACACAAGGAATAACTTCGCGTGTTATTTTTGACATATAAAGTATTTCTCGATCATTGATTAACGTTTTAAATTAAATATTTAATTAATAAGTAGGATTAAACAACGGTAATTCCACTATTGGTTGAAGGTGAGAACAGTCACGGTTGCCTATAGAAGCGTCAAGGAAAGACGAAGATGTCTCGAATAACAAACACATAATATTATTGTTTTCCAATCATTTGTATGCACAGAACCGTACGCCAACGACTCAGCTTGTCTATGTACCTAATACGTTTTGTTTTCGCTGGAACATTGCGTTATACATCGACCGACAGTATTTAAAAAGTCTATATCTATTAATAAGGTTTTTTACATAGTATTTGCGGAATAATTGCAAACCTATTCAGATGTTTCCAAAACTCAATGTTTTGTTGTTTAAATTATACATATTTATGATTCTTTGTAATATTAATCTTACGTACCTAGATACAACAATCACAAATACTGTAAATAAGTAGAATTATCGATTGTTTTTAAGAAATGCAACGGCAAGATTCAATCGTCTTTGGGATAAACGTGAATTATTCGCCATCGCTGAACACAATAGTTATAAGAAGTAGGTATATACGTTACAGTGGTTCAATCTCGGCTATTGATTGAAATTGAAATGACAAAGTATGGTTCGACAGGTGCATCGCAGTTGTAGCTTGGCGTAATATCCGGACTGTGCAAGCAAAATCTGCTGGCCGTGCACTCATATCGGTTTATCGATGCACTGGAAAAATAGGCGGTGTTTTTATCACATCATCTCGGGCAGATGGATATTGAGCTAATAAATTTCAAGTTTAAACAAATTTAACTGATAATTCACTTCGCACAGTCTCGCCTAGAGAAAATCGTATTGGTTCTCGTCTCAAAAATTATAAACAACCATTTTGTAGGTTGCGTAAACACGTCATAAGTAAGTAAAATGTTTTTAAAATCCAAGGGACGCCCTTTTCTGAAATACCTTGAGATTTTTTGCAAAACGTCCATTTGTGTTTCCGGTTCTGTGATAAGAGCGTCTCTTTAATGCTAGCAGGTAAAAATCTTAAGTAACTATGAATCATTCTAATCTTAATGATATCACACGAATGGTAAGTACTTAGTGTGTCATTGTGGTAAATAGGTAATAAGAATTTAGTTTTTCATAGATTTATCAACACCCTAATGATATCTATTAACTTTATGATGAATAATCTAGAATAAATGCGTTACCTATTTAATACAGTCAGTTAAAAAATAGTACCTACTAAACAAGCAGTTAAGTAGTTACTAAAATTTAGAGCTTACTTTTTATTAAAATTATAGCTGACAAAATAGCAAAATGTAGATATAATATAGGAAAATCTATAACGCACTTTTATGCCACTGACTCTAGAATAAGTTAAAACACTGACTCTACCTACACTAAACAAAAAACAAACAATATTATACCTTTGCGAAACAAAGAAGATATATTACATTACAATGTTTGAAAATATGGCTCTTAAATGACAATTGGGTGCTCGCATACTTATCAGCGAACAAGAGTCGATTCTCACAATATTGTCCATTAGTGACAATGTTTACTACCGTGTTAAATGGCACACGGCTTAATTACCTACGTAATGACTTTGATATGCCTGTAGATGGAGCTCAGATTAAGTACCTATATGGACTAATTTGCCGTGTGCGTACACCTGTAAATGACGGACTGTCAAGCTTGAGCAGTTTCTGCAGTGCGTAGGTATATTACCTAAGTATTCCTAGGTATATTTTGAACATTGGCATCTATTTGATATTGGAAGGTTGAACTCATTTCAATGGACGAGCTTTTTCAAACATTAAATACCTAGAGAGACTTAGGTATGTATTTATTATGTCGTGAACTGCCTTGAAAGTTAAAATCAGTATTAAATGAAATGAACTTAATGCGATTGATTACCCCTCGATGTTTTTTCATTCATAGAGGAATTAGGTATACAGCTTCTTTGACATTAAAAACTGCAGAAAAATAATTTCATATTTACAGATAGGTAGGTAGGTACAATGTTGTGGAAAAAACAGAAATATTACGTACGTTAAGGAATCTTAAGTAAGAGCTATACGTAAATCGTTAATAAAACAAGATTAATTTTCCTTTCTTGACTCTGAGCACCTTGATAACTCTTGTATAAGGTAAGCTAATGACAAGAATTAATAAAGAGACAAGTAGGTACTTCGTTACCTATGAAGTAAGTAGCTAAATTATAAAATCTTAGTACCTACCTTCTTTTTAGTAGGTAAGTACCTAGAGACATTCGGGACTTACGAATCGGCAATTATTGTTATAAAAACCTTTTTAGGATCCTTAATAGTCTATTAATAAACAAATATAGTCTACTCAATTTTTTGCGTTTAAAAATCTTTGCTTTATACTTAAAAGTAACTTTCACAATAAAAAAATATTTAACAGGTGCATTTAACACAGTTAAGTAGATCTTAAATACTACTTAACTGCAAATGACGTCACAAATCCCCGTCATTTGTTATTTTTCTTGTAATTTTGTGACTGGTAGTCATCGGATAAGAATGCCTTAATAAAAACTATAAACGATCGACGTCACGTGACGGTGATTAAGTAAGTACTTACCGTACTCTATTAATATAACACATTGTCTACCACTAGGTACATCATATTTAATTTTATTAGTCTCTCCAATTTCGCGCCAAGAAATCTTCAAATATAGAATTATTTTTCAGATAAAACGATAAAACTAAAAACAAACAAGTAAAACGGTGACGCGATAAGAAAAATGCTTCTGGCTTACCTAATGGTTTTTCCTTTACGGCGAGGACACGACAATGCACTATAACGTAGTTATTTTATCAAACAATTTACGTAATTTTTCAAAACATTCTAATAAACGAAAATAAATCACCTACCTCACAATGTTGACATTTTGAATCCGATCGAACACACCACTAGAAACTTTCTAAATTTGAAACTTGAATTTGGAAGCCTTCACAGGCTCACCGGCCAATCGCAGAGGTGAGTAACGGAATGTGACTCTGGCGCAGGTAGAGCCACGACACGATGGAGGCACTCGCCACGTCTGTGTGAGTGAATGTAGCAACAGTGTATAAACACGTTTCAAATGCGTGTCTGAGTGTAGCAGTTAAATTGTGAACACTGTAGTTAAGTTGGAATTGAGCACGTTTTGCGATCATACTTCCAATGGACGAGACACTTTGTTTATTTGAATGAGAGTTTTGTAATTTTACAATTTGTCGTAATCATAACGTAACTAGTGTTATGCGAGTAGCTAAATACATTTTTATAATAAAGTTTAGTCCATGAAGTAAAATTACATCTAGCTAAGATGTTTAGGCAGCATTTTGTAACCATCTTAGTTAAATAGGTAATAATCTAAAGGTAGCTTTTGTACTCGCACCCACCTTTATGTACCTACTTAACTAGGCCTATTTATAAATTCCAAATTAAACATTACCTACTAACATATAAATCACCTAATCATATAGTCTAAAATCTCGTCCCAAGTAAAAGTAGATTTCTTACTTGGGACAAAATCTTAAACTCTATCTTTTTTATCTTTAGATCGAATCCGTGAAATGAATCATTTAATTGACAGATTACATTATGAAATGAAATAATAATGAGATTGTGGTTTAGATATCTACCTTGTACTGATCATTAGAAGGGCGATAACTATAAGTTCATAAATGTACCTACGTGTTTACATCGATTACGAGTACCTATAGGAAAAGGGGTTAAAGCAGCCGAAGTAATAAAAACAAACAAATTCAACATTTAGCATACGTTTATCATGAGCATGACTACTTATAGCAATTTTAATAGTTTACAAAGACCATTTTAAAAGTAATACAATTCATAAACATCAAATTAATACATATTATCACATGAGTACATAAATAAAAGTAAAATCAAATAAACAAAAGCAATCAGATCCTATGAAGAATTACAAAGGTACGTTTTTGTAAGTTTTTTGTTCTCGAAGATTTTTCCGGAATATTCTTCAATCTTAATACGATTTATAGTTAATTAGAGTTAAATAAATATTTGTTTATAGCATAATACCTGTACTGACCATTAATTTAAACGACCTACCGCCGACCGGCATTTAGCAGTCTCGGCTCTTCATAAGATCTTATAACTTTACTTTTTATTGAATTGGATTTATATTTTGAATGTCATACGAAAAACGGCAACACTGATTTCAAATTCTATTGTATCAGTTATAACGTTATTTTTTAACAGTTTTTTTAAATGTTTTTTTTTTAAACTTTATTAATGCCGATAACATTTCGTAAAATTAGTTAAGAAACAACGAAATTGCTGCCTTTTAGGTTGGTTTTTGTATGATCTATTCTGATTTTTTTTTTATGTCGAAAATAATTCATGCACTACTTCTTAAATTATGTTTGAATCTGAATAAAGATACCTACTGTATAACCTAAGTAAGCTTATTAATGCTTCTATTATTCGATGAAGAATATACAAACTGAAGAAAAGAGGCTCACGCCAACGACCACTGATTAAATTTACTTCTTATTTACAATAAACTATAATAAAATTAATATTCCGCACGCAACGGTTGAGTAAACTCCGATAATCGAGAATACAGACATTCAAATATTTTCTATACCTTATTATAATTTAATAACTAGATAATAAAATCCCTCATAATCCAAAAGAAAGTTATAGTAAAATTGACAATCTTGAAATAAAAAATGTATTAAAACAAATCGATCCTTCGTTTCAATAAAATCGAAGAATCTCGTTAATTTCTGTTTTGCATTTATTTGTGTTGCAAGCGATTTTGAGTGGTTTGCGTATTTGTGTCTACAAGACTACTAAAAATACATTTAGAAACATGTTACTGATATGAGTCAGCCATGATGGAACAATCATGATATACATGCTTTAAAAGTACGTACCCTTACGGTAAAAAAAGATTAAATTAAATTAAATTGTACATATGCATATAATTAGGGTTGTCACTTAAAACTTTAAAGTTTAAAGGGTATTAATATTAAGTCAAACAAGGCTCAAACACATGCATTTATTTTCCATTTCCGCCTCCACCTATCTAAACTAAGGCGAATGCTAGCAGACACCTGTCTTCCTGATCATTTTCCAAAGAAATGAAATACTTAGGTAGGTACCAAGTACTGCGCTAAGAGTCAACGCGCGGACCGCTGAGTACCTGCTAGCTATCTATGTGTAGTAGTAACCCAGCAGTCCGACAGAAGCAGGCTTTACGATAATTTAAAATTGTTTGACCCCAATATCTAAAGTAAGCAATGTTCGTGTAAATTATGTACTTTTTTACGGAATGGAATGGAGGCGTTATTTTGTTTGAGCCATACTTCCTTTAATGCTAAAACACCGCGACATCAAATTTACCAACTACAGTGACATGCACGTTACAATTTAATAAATGCAATGAAATTTATAAAGATTTTTTTAATTAAAATTTTATAACCTTCTTCCCGTTCGATATTGAAATTAATAAAAGCTAAATTTCATTGCATTTTAACATAAATGCTTGTAAGTATTTTTTAAACATCGATTTTTACGAGAAAATGTTTAAATTTTCTCTGGACTTTCGTAATTACAACTTACACGTTTAAAATCAATAAATGTGCCAATAGATCGCCCACACAGAACTAAAATAATAATTCTGAATACGAAAAGGCAATATTCAGAATTAAAAGTTTACAACAAACAACATTCAAAATTATCTTCTATTCGCTACAACATCATTATATTAACCATTTTTGGCGGATTTCACAAACATCTTCGAATTTCTTCTTTGGCGTATGCAGATTTCCTTACGATGTTTTCCTTCACCGTTAGCAAGTGGTAATCGAATAAATTGATCCGTACATGAGAAATAAACTCAGAGGTACGTGCCCGCGCCAGGTTTCGAACCCGCGCCCTCAGAATACGAGGCCAGCGTGGTGGATTACGGCCTAATCACTCTCTGTATGAGAGTAGGCTCGTGCCCCTCGATGGGGACATATATGAGCTAACAACAACAACCATTGTTAATGTAGAATATCAAAAAATGATATAACATTACTCTGTTAAATGTTTAATTATTATATTTTAAAAGGCATAATTATAATAGGCTGTAACGTGACGAGCCTATTTTTTTAAGAATCTGTGTGGGACTATTTATTTTAACTCCACATTCGCGAGCTACCAAATCGACTTGAACACGGCTCACATATAAAAACAATACAAGACCGTTTAAAGGCTTAATAGATATGTAGTAGGTACTTGCATATAGATAAGCTTATAGATATTTGATAGTATATCTGTATTATTATTTAAAGAGTTGATTACGCAGACATTTTTTGCTTTTATTCAATGTTATTTTTTTATTGCCAAAGCTGTGTCCCGTGTTGAAGTCTATTTGATAGACCTCAGGCGGCGACGTTTTTGAGATCATCTATATCTGTTAGAAATGTAGATTTGAACCGCGGCGAAAGGCTAGACTTCACAAAAGTAACCAGTTTAATACACGTAGTTTTACACTATGTTTTAGACTTAAGTTTCACTTAGGTCTGCTGTTTTATGATTTAGAAGTGCCTGCTACACAAGGTTGTTCTTCAGGAGACGGAGGGAATGGTGCATCTTCTTCATATATCATTACCAGCTGACTGTATTCTCGTTTACGACGGACCTGTAAATTGAAACCATATTATAGTGTTTTTATTGGATTTTTGGACTGGCAGAGAAGCTAACTACAATAAAAAAACAGAGAAGCAAAAGTAGAAGGTAAATGGAAGAGAGGAAGACGTATTTCGGCTTAATAAAAGAAGATACCTAAATAGTTAAAGAGGTTACGTCGTATCAGGAACTCAATGTGAAAAACAGATCGAAATGGCATAGTATCCACGGACAAGGGCTGCCCTCTTAAAATAAAGTTGATGGTATATTTTTTTACGTAGAATAAGCAATATATCGCTTGTTCATCCGATTTCAAATTCAAATCTTAATTGCATACCTTTAATTTTATACAAATGTTTTTAGAAGTATACAGTACCATATTAAAATAGGACATGGCAGTGTAGCGCAGCTACGAAAAAAATTGTCTAATATCTAATGAGATCAAATTTAAATCTTGATATGTGTTTTCGCATTTTTATGAATTTATATAATATTATGTATCTTAATATATCTTTACCTTAGTCTTAGTTACAGGAGTGCCTTCATCACCGGAACTGCCAGAACTGGTGATTCCTTCCTCGAGAGTCAGTCGGGCTGCCACTCCTTGCAATTGGAGGTCTAAGTACAGCTGGCCCAGTTGCTCATTGACGAGTGCCGGCTGAGGAGGCAATACATTTTCATAAACAAAGTCACAAAAAACAGTTCAGTTAAATTGACAGTAGGTACTGTAAAGTATTTAAAGTTCAGTAGACAGTCCGTCTTTGAACGGCTGCCGTACACGATGCTTCAAGCAATAGAAACCCGAATGCTTGAAGCCGTGACCGCGCGATAAACTATTAGATACCTATGTACCCACCATCAGTGCGCTTTCACGTTCATCTTGTGTTATCATTTTGAAGCATGAACTGAAAATTGACTCGCAAGCGCGCTGGTGGGAACATACCTATTGTCATTCATTCGTTGCCGTACAAGTTAGGATGTAGGTATTAATCTACTCAAATTAAATACTAAATGATAAAGTACAAACCTGTTCGACATTACTCATCTTCAATCTATCAGCTTCCAAAACATCGTCAACGTTTTTGGTGAGGATTTGGTATTTGTAAATCAGCTCCGATGTTACTTGGACCTGAAATATTAAAACTGTTTTAGGATTCGTACCCTATTGCATACGTACAGAGCATTTTTGATTGTCATACTATTATCGACGACATTCTCATTAGAATAATATTCAAAATCAGTTAACACAAGAAATGAGCATCGACGACGCATCGAAGCTACTACATGCGAATGGTGTATCATTAACATCAATTACAGCGCCATCTGTACGCGTCTCTAATAAAATTTTCATCAGCGGTACAGACTAGGTACAGAGCTATTTTCCTTCGAGGTTGCTGATTTTATCGTAGTAACGTGAAAATGTACTAGGCAGCAGTGTATTTTGTATTACCGCCATCTGTATCTACCTCACAGAAATGAGTTAGATTATAGGGTTCAACCCGGCTATTAGTATTGAAAATACTCTATTACCTATCGAGGTTGCTAGCTTTTATCTTAGTTAGACGAAAAAGCACTAGGTGGCAGTGTATTTTGTATTACCGCCATCTGTATCTACCTCACAGAAATGAGTTAGATTATAGGGTTCAACCCGGCTATTAGTATTGAAAATACTCTATTACCTATCGAGGTTGCTAGCTTTTATCTTAGTTAGACGAAAAAGCACTAGGTGGCAGTGTATTTTGTATTACCGCCATCTGTATCTACCTCACAGAAATGAGTTAGATTATAGGGTTCAACCCGGCTATTAGTATTGAAAATACTCTATTACCTATCGAGGTTGCTAGCTTTTATCTTAGTTAGACGAAAAAGCACTAGGTGGCAGTGTATTTTGTATTACCGCCATCTGTATCTACCTCACAGAAATGAGTTAGATTATAGGGTTCAACCCGGCTATTAGTATTGAAAATACTCTATTACCTCTCGAGGTTGCTAGCTGTTATCTTAGTTAGACGAAAAAGCACTAGGTGGCAGTGTATTTTGTATTACCGCCATCTGTATCTACCTCACAGAAATGAGTTAGATTATAGGGTTCAATCAGGACATTGTAAATACTTTATTTCCTCTCGAGGATGCTAGCTCTTGTCGTAGTAAGACGAAAAAGTACTAGGCGGCAGTGTAACATTAAAAAATATGGTTGTGTTTCACAATTCGTCATTATAAAAACGTGCCATTAAATTAACTATTCATATACTAGTAGTTTTTAAATCTTTGACATAAAATAATGACTTTTCTTTAAAGTGTTGTGCAGAAATAAGTACCTCTTCCATCCATGGTGGGATCATTTTCCTCTTGGGAATTGTCTTTACTAATGGCGGCTCATAATAAGTGTTGTTAGTGCGGAATGTATAGTTCTGAAATTAAAAATATATGGTCAAAGTAAAATACATTTCAAATGAGATCTGTTTGTTTTTGGCTATCCAAAGACAAACTTTAGTGACAGAAAGCGGAAAACAATGGCCTATTTCTCAAATAATCTAATAAATTGGAGGCTGTCCGCGAATTCGTTCGCATTTATCGTCTTATCTGGAAAATTTGAACAATATCATTGAATAATAAATCCTGTGTGTTATTCAAATGTATACGCTACAATATTCTTAAGTTTTTTTGAAAATCTGTTCAGTGGTTTTTGCGAGAAAGAAAAAAATATTGTCATATCCATCCATCGGCAAAAAAGTTGACATAACAGCTAGCTTAGCATGGCACTCCGTGACAAGACGTTGTCATGCGTTTGTCACGCTTGCGTCTCTGTCTATAGTTTTAAATGTGATAAGGACAGCATACGTGAGATAATTGTCGCGGCATGCCGTGCTAAGCCCCCAGAAGTAAGATATTACGAGATGCTGCTATGTGTTATTTTTATGTGCAAGTTATAATATTGTAAAGTTTAATAAAATCTGTTTAGTAGTTTTTGCGTGAAAAAGTAACAAACATTCTCGACATAAAAAATTACGTTCATAACATTAGTTTCATTAAAATCTGTTTAGTGGATTTTGCGTGAAAGAGTAACAAACATCCACCCAACGGCGGATCCAGGGGAGGGGGGGTCATGGGGGTCACCCCCCCCCCCCCTGAGCGGGTTCCAGGACTCAGATGAACCACTAATTGAACATAAAATTGAACAAAATAAGGAAATGTATGTAATCCATCATTGTATACAATTCCTATGAAATGTATGTAATTCCTAAAAAGGCACGGAAATGTGTGAATTAAATTATACTTTATACATTTCCTAGGAAATCTATACATTTCCAAAATAGCAATCAGAAATGTAAAACATTTGAGATTCCTCGTGTTAAAAAAAGGTTAGGTTAGGTTTGGTTAAGTTATGTTCTTATGTTATTATTCTCATTTTATTTAACCACTTGCTTTCATTCACATCAAAGAAATCATTTATTTTCTACATTTCCTAATATGATATTAGAATTATATACAATAGGGATGACGACTACATTCAAAAATTCAAAAAATAATTAGTCCGTCTTTTAGGCTATTAAAAAATATTTGTAACACATTTTTTACGTGATCAAATACATAAATAAATACAAAGATACAGAGCATCAAAGTTACGTAAGCGTGATGTCACGAGCAACTTTAACCCAGTGTATCTTTGTAATTTTTAGTTTATGAGAAAAAAGAAAAAATACGTGACCAATATTTAAAAATAAACTATGTGATGGGCTTAAAACATTTTTTTTGTCGTCATGCCTATTCCGAGAAAACGTACACATTTCCTAGGATATCTATGCATTAAATAGATTTTCAAACAATATTTTATACATTTCCTAAACAGCATCGGAATTGTACACATTTTCTAGGATTTGTGTACAATTCCTTGATTTCATACATTTCCGGTAACATTTATACATTTATACAAGACACCACTTACAGACGCATCCGATAATTTGTGACCAAGTAACCAGTACGGGCCGAAACGTATTTCCGCGTTGTGACGCCGCAACGCAAGAATCGGCAGTGGCGGCAGAGGAGTGGCGAGCGGCGCAGTCGTGCGTGTTTAAAAAAAACAGAATAATGTCTTCTTGATAACGAAAAAGCAATCAGTTTCCTACAATCAATGACAGATACACGACTATTGGTGGATAAATTCACAATCAAAAATCGTGAGGAACTGGCTACCTACCATACCACAATGAAACGCTCTTTATTGCAACGTCACAACGCCGTAACGCAAACTTCAAGCTTCAAAAAAGCGCCGCTTGCGCACCATTGCTGCCACTGCCGATTTAAACAAACTAAAGCCCCCGGGCCAGCGGCCTTACTTGCTCGAAAATGCTTGAAAATTAGGCCGCTTTGTTCTTTTCACCGTTAGCAGTAGCGGTTTCGGCCTTAAGGCCTAGCAAGACGCATCATCGACGAACGACTAAACTTCAACTCATTCTTGTTCTAAGTTGAAAAAATAAAATTTCTTTATATGTGACCCCCTCCTGGCGCCAAAGCTGGATCCGCCCTTGCATCCATCCATCCATCGGCATAAATATTGACATTCATAACATCACTTGCATTAAAATCTGTTTAGTAGTTTTTGCGTAAAAGAGATTGAGATTGAGATGTGAGAATGTTTGTTACTTTTGATGGATATCGATACGAAAATTTACTTTTATAGTAGAAGGATTAGGTTTGGTTAATAATGACCTTATCATTATCTCCCGCTCTCCTGGCGTCGCTCTCTTCAGCACTCCCGGACTCAGTCTTGAAGAAGGATGAATAGAATGATGAATAGCTGGACTCTCCATCGGTGCGGTCCTCAAAGCTTCTCTTATCACTACGCGGCGGAGCGGTTTCTGATCTCTGTAAGTTAATAATTATGAAGTTATATTAAGTACTAGAGACTGCCCGCGACTACGTACGCAGTTATCGTCATATCTTTGAAAAAACACAAAATATCTACAAAAAATATAGCCTATGTGTTATTCCGATGTCCAAGCTAAGTTATTGTAAAATTTCATTAAAATCTGTTCAGTGGTTTTTACGTGATGAAGTATCAAACAAACATCCATCCATCCATCCATCGGCACAAACATCGACATTTATAATATGTATAGGATTTTTTAAATTAAATTAATAAATATGAGTTATATACCTACTAAGAAAGTGGAAGGAAGTGGTCTCTGCCTACCCCAATGGGAGAGAGGCGTGACGGATATGTATGTATATACCTACCAATATTATATGATATTAAGTAACTTCTTTAACTATCTAGTAGACATAGTTGGATATGGCACCCCTATTATGATGCTCAGTAGAAAAAACATAAACAAAAACACCTATAAACGACTTCGGCCTGATATGCCACCTTTCACCATCCATATTATATTAAGTATTCGCTATGTGCGAAGTACATGGTGGGGGTATAGTAAAGCGATCGCAGCGCTTGCCGTGGTAGAAATGCGCAACAATCCGGGAAAGTAAAGTCAATGTAAATAAATAAAAATGAATTGTTGTTCGTTAGTCTGATTAAAACTCGAGAACGGCTGGGCCGATTGAGCTGATTTTGGTTTTAAAATGTTTGTCGTAGTCCAGGGTAGGTCTAAACGGTGAGAAAAATTCGAATAATTGCCGGGAAAGCCCTAAAACAGACCTTTTCTTTTTCCCATACAAATGTTTTCTTACTAAAATGTAGAGTCAATTTTAACTTTATTCCTACAAAATAAACTTCATTCTAAGGCGTGACAAAGTAAAGCTCTGGTTATAAACACAATTGCATTTTACCCCAGTGACAACACGAGAATCATTGATCTGTAATAAATAAATTATAATTGTTAATTAAAATAGGTACGTTACCTATCATAAAATACTAGAGTCTGTGCGGAAAGAGAACCGTCGTGACCTTCAAGTGCATAAAGAGTCAAAAAATATTTACTATGATAAACTTTTATCATTTCCTTGAGACAGTTTGAAAATTACTTATTTAAGGTTATCAGAGTACTTACGTTTAAACTCGTTACATAGGGCGTTAATGTCACCGATGTTTGACGAATGATGTGGGCTCGTATTAAATAACTATTGCCATTCTTTCGTAACTCTTCAACATTTCTTACATGTTGTGCTAAAACTAATTTATTTCCTTTCAACAAAGTTTGAGGTTGGAACCTAATATTGTGTTTTACACTTTCAAAACCAGTTTTTATAATGACGTCCATTATTTTATGCACTGTTTTAACAAATTCCTCTCAAATTAACACTTGTCGTCTTTCTATTTATATTTTATTTACTATATTTATTAGAAAGCAATAAAATACTGATATGTTATTATTTGGCATAATCCCGGAAAGTTGCGCATGCTAGGGGGCGCTACTGTCGTGCACGTAGCGAATACCAATATAGTCAAACTGCTGCTCGTTGAAGGCAATCGATTTCTATTCTATTGAAATCCTCAAACGATACAGTAATAAATACTCCAAGGAGCTGTTTCACCCCCTAGCGGTAAAATTTATCTGACAGATATTTTATACCTGTCTCTGTCTAAAAGTCATGTTTTATGAAATAGACATAGGTTTATCTGTCAGTTAAATTTTATCTGGTACCCGTTTCACCATCTACAGAATACAGATAAATTTTAACTGTTAGATAAAGATAAACTTATGTCTATTTCATAAAACAAAACATTGGAACAAGAATGGCACATGCGTTGAGGCCTGTGTGAAGGTGCTGCTGTGGCGGCTGGTCATGTTATGCGGCTTCAACCTAGCTAAGAGCTTTACTTTTTAGCTATCTATTTACATCTTTTGGTTTGTTTGAATGCTGCAGGATCAAAGATTCATTTAGAGTCAATAATTGTTATAATGTAAACTGTAAGAATTGTAAAACTTTATTTGAAAAGAGCAACCCCAGAGTTTCTTGCTAGGTTCTTCTCTGGGGGAAACTGCGCTTTGCGAATCTAGCACTAGCTTAAAAAAGTATATTTTAATAAGTAATGTAACGGTTTCAAGAGCATTTTTTGTGCCTATGAAATAAATATATTTTTGACTTTGACTTTGACTTTGAATAGTGAAACGTTTCCTTTTAATGTGAGAACGGAAAACTTCCCAAACACGTGATAACAAGAAAACTTTTAAACAGTTGAGTCGAGATCGCAAAATAAATTCTTCTCCCCAAATGATTTTTTAATACCGTGATGGTCGCGTGTCAGCTGCCATTTTCATCATTTGAAAGGATTCTAACTTCGGGGATCACGTGCATTTAAATTAATGAGATCTCGAGATCCCACCACGGCGCGTGCCATAGAGAAAGCCTTTTGTCTATCCGCAGCCGGGGACCACTCTACTGTACCCCGATCACGTTTATTATAAATACCACCGTTAATATTCTATGTTTGCTCAAAACTGTACACCAACTTTAAATGATACTATACTCTGATTTTTAATCCGAGTCAGACAATTGACAAGGGCAACTGTCAATTATACCAAAAAGGGTGACCAGCTAAAATAGTGATGTTCAGCAATCGATAGATTTACATGTTTAGTCATGCCTAATTTTATTAGGTAGGTACCTAATAATTTTTTTTTTATAGTAAATACGCAATAGGTTTTTATTTAATAATACGATTAGAGGAATGTAATAGCATACTTATTAAAATTGCTCACTACAAAATTATTACGAAAGTTGGAAAATGTGTTAAGAGATTTAGAGAAATTAAGTAAAACATTACAAGTTCTTTTTTTATTTACAATTCCTATTGATTCCAAATCCGAATCTGAGTAGTCTGAATTCGGGAGCCAAATGCAAAACAATTTAAAAAATGGCGCCCATAGCTTTTTTTAAAAATTTTATAGCCTGGTAGTAGGACCTTTAAGCCAAAAAATAGGAGTCCATAGCGTGCGTGACAAGGGATGACTATTAGTGCGTCTATTAAAAAAAAAACAATAATTCTCCAAGTCGACAATCACAATGAGATATAACTTAATATATCAGTGTTTTTTTTAAATATTAAATTATTTTCTTACCGTAAACACCGTTCTGTTTAATTATCGTAAATTATTTTTATTTATTTGAAAGCAATTTGATATTCAATAAAGAAAAATATACAATCTCGACTTACTTAATAGTGAAAACTCGATTCACCTACATCACTATTTATTTAGGACAAAAAACTCGCAACACTAATTGTCAATTGTCTGACTCGGATTAAAAATCAGACTATAGCTGACCTCACGAAGTTTGTTCCACCTAGACAAATGAGTACCTATCTTTTTTAAATCAGCATATAAAAAGTGCCTACCCTATGTCATTCTCCTGGTTCTTAGCTAAGCAAATCGATTCAGCCGTTCTTGAGTTATAAAATGTGTAACTAACACGACATCCTTTTATATTTATAAGATTTAAATATCAAATACCTGAATCATACTGGAAGGAGAGCTCGAGAAACTGTCGCCGCTACATTGATCAATCTGCAGCGAAGTTTGTTTTGTCAATCTTCTTTCTCTCCATAATCTATGCACGTTCGCCTTCGATTTGTACGGCACACTTTGCTTGCAAGCCTGTAATAAATGTAATTATTGTATGTTTTATCGTACCGTGATGTCAGATCAGGCTTTTTCTGGTCATATTGGTTATTTGTCCTCTCCGAACAATAGAGTGAAAGACTAACCAATAGATTTTCCAGGATTTTTGAGACTGTAGCGACGGCGGGCCACGATGATTATTAGGACAAAAAAGTTTAAATCTGACGTTGATTATACAATTAAATCATATATTTAGTATCTTTAGAATCGCTGCGCTGGCAAATTCTAATGTTTTACAGCCTAAGGATTGGCCAGCCTTAGAGAGAGTGTTCATTTGCGAAGCTTATTCACTTCTACACCAAAAACCAAATCCAATTATGTCCTACGTCATCATCATTTCATTTAAGAGTACTCTTGTCGGTGGAGCATTCGCCATTTAGGCTTATCCTCTGCCAGTGCTTTGACTTATTGATAAGACATGACGTTAACTTTCTCTTTCACTTGAGTGAAGTGGGTACGTCGCGATCTTCCTCCTACCTACGTAGGAACTTAATATTTAACTGTAAAAAAATATTACCTCTACATAATGGCTGTTGGCAAGTCCAAGGGGAACAGACAACGGGTTGACTTCTGAGGTCTGTTGCATCGGCATCTGCTGCATCGGGAACGGGATCATCGAGTTCACTGGTGCAAACATAACAGGCGATCCGAACATCGGGTGACCATACATCATGCATTGCACTGGAGAATAAAGATGGATAGGTTTAGATAGTACCAAGAATAGTATAAGGGGTAGCCCCTTTACCCATTACGATACGCATCAAGAATCCTGCAAGTCTGAAAGACTAGTCACCGCGAAGTATCTCATTGAACGCAGGCTCGCACACTGCAATACCGGTATAATATATGTGACATACTTCGCAGTGACTAGTCTTCGAGACTAGCAGGATACTTGAATCGCCTGTGCGCATTGTAATGTGAGAAGGGGATACTTCACGACGAGTAAAATAATTAAGAGTAAGAGGGCATACATCTCTTGCATCGATAAAAAAATATATAGACATGCTATTGAAACAACCGTTCACTATAGAAGCATACTTTTGAGACAGTTAATGTCGAATAAATAAAAGCAAATCGATTCAGCTCTTAGACGACAAGCAATGTTGGGGTTGGCTAAATCGTAAGTAATTAAGTTTATGCGAATTTATAATTATTCAGATAGGTAATTGGTATGCGACATTGAAAAATAAGAATGAAATATATGCATTCGTTAAAACGCTATAAAATTTAATGTTTGTTCAGTAAGATAGTGCAGGTATTTATGTGTAGCCATACCGTAGCCATATAATGAAGTGCCGTCGACTGTATGAGCGAGAGAATCGAGGAAATTATATACATCGCATCGACGAGTGTAGACGCTAAGTACCTATATAAAACGCGATGGGTTGCTAACATCGTGGGCAACATAAAGCTTGCTCAGTAACGAGAATTTAGTCACAACTAATATTGGTGTATTAGCTACTAACTTGCAGTGTGAGGAAGCTGTTGAAGGCCCCGTTGGTTGGATTGTGGGTTCGAGTCCTGCTGCGAGTACGGATGCGATTGTTGGTTCTGTTGCATAGGTACATTTTGATGGGACGTGCATTGGAATGTTCCATTGGTGTTACCAAGCATGGTGTAATTCATATGGGATGCAGAAGATACCCCAAGACCATTTCCAGCAGTACAATACATTGGAAACATGCCTGAAATTCAAAAAGCTAGCTAAAGCGCGCTGTTGTTTTATGCGTTGCTCGCAGTCCTTTACGTATGAAGAAACCAGATCGCAAAAAAAAGGGCGCGCTTTAGGTATAGACTACGCGGCTCGTGTGGAGACATTTTTAAGGACAAGAAAATTACTCTTTTACAAGAAATCTATTCCGCGGTCGATTAAAGAAATTCTTAAACCTGAAGCATATTCTTTTATTTGATTCGCGCCTCTTCTAAAATTAGGTCCCTCCCTTGTCCGGCGAAAAAAACGGACGTCTAGTTCAAACTTACTAAGTTGTTAAAGAATATGAAAGTCACGACAAAAAGAACAAACAAGAGCGATTTTCATTTGTTTTTATGAGTGGAAATGTAAACAAAGACCTACCTGGCATGGCAACCATTGGATTCATAATTGGCATCGGTTGTGGTATCCCCATTCCGAAAACGTACGTGTTCATCCCAGACATCGAATTAATTGGCCATTGTGTAGCTGTGAACATTTTATTATGTCAGATAGATTATCTAGGAATTTTAAGAGCTTGTATTATGTCTAAGATGGTCTAAGTAGGCCTATTACTTTATCATTTATCTTCAATTTTTCATTTAAATGCTCCAAGATAACATTATCCAATATCGTTGTTTTCAAAGCTCTATGATCCGAGTATATTTATAATATAACTAATAAATAGGTACTTCCAGCATCTCAGAAACAATAGCATATGAGTTATGTCAGATTTAATATTGAGTCGCTGAGCTGAGATTCAAGAGGTTAATTATCGTATTTATTATCTTACAGAACAAACAAAACAAATCAAATCGATAATTTTCATTAGAACGAATTTAATATAAATAATTCGATGTACTTACTAACTGTCGTAGTAACTGAAGTTGACGGATGCGTGGTCCTCGTTGGCGATCTCTGACGTGAAGATCTTTGCCCATGGCAGTGGAGCTTGGACGGCCCGGCTTCTTCTGATGACAGCTTCACTGGTCGCTTTACGCCGTGGTTCTATAAATTAGGACATTTATTTAACCGTTGATATCCCTAGTACCTATTCTCGGCCAGTTTTCTATGTATGCATATACATAGATAAGGGTCGATATAGGTTTCCTAGGGGTCGACATATACGACATAATGTCGATAAATAATTTGGGGGGTCGACGAGGTCTAAAAATCGACCACTATCAAATTAACACAAGTTCTCATTTAAACTTCATATTACCAACTATAATGTTTATGTTGTGTTGTGTTACGTGTAGAAAGAATAATTAATATTTTGTGTAGGAAATAGCATCGTTGCTGTAATTTGTAATGTAAGTCTCAAGCGCCATCTTCAATTAGATCGACTACTGAATCCTGAGGCCATTTATCTCCAAATACATACGGCAAACCGAAGCGTAAAAGCAAACCGAATATTTCAGCAACTATTGCATTCTTTCCCCGTTTATAGACGTGTTGTAATTTCGGTTATAAATACTAGCATAGCATAACACCCGGTCGTATTTCTAAAATTACATAATCGCCACGAAGCTTAGGAAGGCAGCCGTGACTTATTTTTGTATAAAACGTGTTTTAAGAAACTGTACTAGTTGATAATGTGACGCAATGAAGAAAATGTCTTTTGAAATTAATTTTAGCCATAAACTTGTAAAGAAAGTACGTCATCGAGGCATTTTATTCCTCGAACAGATTATATAACGATTGTTTTAAATGGAAACCGAAAGTGAATTGCAGAAATAAACGTAACAATGTTAACGTGTTGAACTTTTTTAGTAATCTCGAAACTTGCTGTAGGTACGTACACGTTTTACAAACTTTCTAAACTTTAGCTCATGTTAGGGAAAAGTAAAGTTGAATCCTGACTTATTGCTTCATCAAAAAATCCCTTACATAGTTGACACAATAAGACGTAACTTAATAGGTAACTTCTTAATAGGTACGTAATGGAACGGGCTGTAAGGCAATTTAGACCTTAATGTTTTATTATTACGCTACTCAGAAGTTTGAAGCAAATACTTGCCTGAGCAGATATATCCACAGCAGAAGTAGGTTGGTACGCGGCGTTGCATCGTGCTAAGTGTTCAATCTTCTGCTGAATCGTTTGATGAGTCACTTTACCCCGCTCTCCCTTGCCCGACGATCGAGTTTCTCGACGGATTTTCATCAGCTCCTTTTCCATTTCTGCATTGTGCCTTTAGGAGAAATAAATTTATGAGAAAGCTGCAATGAAAATAGTCTTAACATACATACAAACATATCCGTCACGCCTCTTTCCTATTGGGCATTTGTGGTAGATAGAGACCACTTACTTCCACTCGCTACGATCCAAACACAAGTGTGGATGAAGCGAGAAAAGTGTGTTTGGATGTATTTAAGATGTAAAATTTGCTGGTATTTATACTTACTTATTGATAAGCGATTCGGTAAGCCGGACGGGTCTGAAGTCGATTCGCCCGGTAGAAATCCCACTCGTGCTTGGCTCTGAGTCGCACGAACTGCTTTTGTCCCATTCCACAGATGCTTGGCCAATGGGGGACATGGTCCTATTAACAAATGAATACCATTTTAATGTTTTGTGAATCAGAATTAAGCACGCATGTCGATGTTATGCTAACTACTCGTAAGGCCCAGTTGTTAATGTTGTTCATTTGTTGTTTTATTACTGTGTCTCTCATAAATGCAGTATTTACTTCAATTTTAGTCCAAATGAGTTATTCGTCATCTCACACCCAAAAACTCGCACCAACAACGCAAAGCAAAGCAAAAAAAGCAAGATGAAAACCTGGGTGCGAGTTTTTTGGGTTCGAGATGAATAACTCGTCCAAATGGTGTTTAACATATTCTATTATATACCTTAGTAAATACAATGTATACTTATTTTTATGTAAAAATATAACTTACCTTATGGGGCTTTGCGGCCTAAAAATGTTTTCCCCTGAGACCGTGTCGTAATCTTCAAAAGAGAACGGTTGTTGACTAGTGAAGTACCTAAACATAGAAAAAAAATAAGTTGGTATTCCTGCTGCAATATAGATAAATACGAGTCGGTAGTTTAGTGTTTTTTGAAGACAATGTTACTCGTACTTATTAACAAAAACTGGCCAAGTTCATCAGAGTTCAACACAGGAATTCAACCTATTTGCGGACTATTGTCTAAAGGCCAGTGCACACCTGACGGAGCGCAGCGCAGAGGTTTTATGGTTTTCATACATACATTGTAATCGCTTCGATGCACCAATGCTCATATTTTGTTGTGTTAACTGATTGAATATTCTAATGAGAACTATGTCGATAATTCTAATGAGAACTATGTCGATAATAATATGACTATCAAAAATGCTCTGCGCTGCGCCCCGCCAGATGAGCGTCAGCCCTTAACTGTTCCTACTTGAAACTGCTGAAAACTTTCATTAAGTACCTATTCCAAATTGAAATTGGAACTAATCATTAACATCCTACGTAACATAGATAGATAGATAGAAATTCTTTATTGCACACAAAGAAATACAAATACAACTTAAAACTAAAACATTGTGCGCAAAGGCGGCCTTATCACTATAAGTGATCTCATGTAACATGTTATAAAGACGTTTGTCAAAGCTTACCTTTGCAAGTTTTCCTGATAGTTCAACTGATTGTAGCTGACCAGCGACTCAGTGCTGGATTTGCTGTCATTGTAGTCGTGGTGCGGTGAGATGCCGCCCAGCATAAAAGAATCCCGTTCCTACAACAAAGAATAATTTCGATTTAGGTCGTAAAAGCATTTAAGATTTAATTCTTACTTTATCTAGCCATCAGTGTCCTACTGCTGGGCAAAGGCCTCTCTCCTTCTTCGCAACGATTCTCTATCCTGAGCCGCCTCTGCCCAGTCATTCATGAAGGTATCTTTTTCATAGTCTGCGCGAGGTCTTTTGGCGGTTGCCATTGGGTTGTTGTGATTGCCCAGAGATCATTCGGCATTCTTTTACTCCCTTTTAATTATATTTATTTATTAATTATATTAGAGTAAAATATAACTCACGAAACAGTTTTGATCATTATCTTGTATTTCTAATCGTAGATCATCTTCGGCCTTGGGATCATCTTCGGCCTTGGGATCATCTTCGGCCTTGGGTCCATCTTCAATAAAGTTTTCCATGAACATGGCCAGATCTTGACATCGTTTCGACATCTGTTGTTTACATAACTCCGCCGGCTTTGTCAGTACCTGTTTACAGAATGAATACCTCATATTGTGTTAACATCATTGCGATAGTTTGTTCGACAAGTATCTTATTAATAGGCACGACGACTTCTTAAAAAATCGCCCGTTATATTGGACACATATTATTTGCTTTATCAAATTCATAAATAAATACAAAGATACAGAGTATCAACGTCACGGAGCTCTTGACGTCATGAGGAACTTTAACCCACTGTATCATTGTAATTTTCAGTTAAAGAGCAATAAGAAAGAATTCGTGTCCAATTTCTTTATGTTCTTTTTTTCCGTTTTTCTTTTTTTTAAAATTAATACATACTTACTAGAAATAAAAATAGGTAAAAAAACTTTTTAAGTTAAACGGTTTTATGTTAAACATACATTGCAATGTTTAAGATAAATGTACTAAAAACTAAAAAATAATAAAATAGATACAGTCGTGGGAATTATAAACATATGCATAGACTAGACTAAAATAAAACCGTGGGGCACGTCAATTGTCTACAATCGTTGATTAAAATGTATTTTTTTTTTTGTAATGTTACACTATAATTAGGCAGTTGTTCAACCGACAACGATGGACGTTAAAAACAAAGCAGTGGAACGATTCTTCGCCAGCCAGCAGTGTGAATGTCCAACGATAAACTAGTTGAAACATCTCTTTTATTGACATGGATTGGAATTTCCATGAGCAAGAAAATAGTAAGTACTTAATTTCCTCACCGTCTGCGGGCCAACTGCCTAACGACGAATTAAACGATTCTTCTATCGCACATTAAGTGCCCCACGGTTTTATTTTAGTCTAGTCTATGCATATGTTTATAATTCCCACGACTGTATCTATTTTATTATTTTTTAGTTTTTAGTACATTTATCTTAAACATTGCAATGTATGTTTAACATAAAACCGTTTAACTTAAAAAGTTTTTTTACCTATTTTTATTTTCTAATTTTTAGTTTTTATTTCGCATTCTGTTTAATTCATTTAGTGCTTCATTATTGCAAGGTTTCTTGCCCGTTAGTTTATTGCAGTCCAACTCCTCTATACCTCCTCTGTTGGTTTTCCAATAAATAAATAAATACGTAGTCCCTGCAAAGATCTTACTCTACTAAGAGCCACGTAGGCTTGACCTTCTTCAAACAGTTTCGCACCTAAGTATATTTCAATTTTGCATAGTAAATTATATTCTACTTGTTGAGACCTTTCATTTGATACCCATGTTGATGGGATTGATAAAACCTAAGTTATCCGCCATTTTGTAGAGGCCGCCATCTTGGATTTTAATTTTATATAGTACATTGAATTCTACTGGTTGAGCACTTTCATTTGATACCCATATTGATGGGATTGATAAAACCTACGTTATCCGCCATTTTGTAGCGGCCGCCATCTTGGATTTCAATATTTTATAGTATATTGTATTCTGCTTGTTGAGCCCTTTCATTTGATACCCATGTTGATGGGATTGATAAAACCTAAGTTATCCGCCATTTTGTAGAGGCCGCCATCTTGGATTTTAATTTTATATAGTACATTGAATTCTACTGGTTGAGCACTTTCATTTGATACCCATATTGATGGGATTGATAAAACCTACGTTATCCGCCATTTTGTAGCGGCCGCCATCTTGGATTTCAATATTTTATAGTATATTGTATTCTGCTTGTTGAGCCCTTTCATTTGATACCCATATTGATGGGATTAATAAAACCTAAATTATCCGCCATTTTGTAGCGGCGGCCATCTTGAATTTATAATGATAATGAATAAACATAATTGTATTGTCACCAAAATCCAAAGTGTATACAAAATTTCAGATTAATCGGTTGACAGGAAGAGGGTGAAATTTGAATTACTAAATTTGACCCAAGAATAAAACAAACGGGGTGAGCTAAATATAAAATAAAAAAAAAAAAAATAAAAAAAAAAAAATAAAAAAAAAATAAAAATAAAAAAAAAATATAAAAAAAAATAAAAAAAAAAATAAAAAAAATAAAAAAAATAAAAAAAAAAAATAAAAAAAAAAAACCGTTTAAAAAACCGTTTAAAAATATACATTCGTCTCGTCTATGGCGCGGTAACGCGCGGTAATAATTACTTACCTCAGTGATTACGCGTATGATACTGTCTCTCAATGCTTGAATCTTATTCCTTTCCTCTTCAAACACCCTCCTTTTGGTTCTATCCAGCTCTTGTGGTTGGAATACATCAGGATTACTAGGACCCTGTTATTTAAAACGCAAGATATGACACTTATTTCGTCGTCTTAAAGTTTAGCTTTAAATAGCCAAAAGTAAAAGTAGAATTTTTACCTCAACTATAAAATGTTTTCCGATGATGAATTCTAACTTCTTTGACCACGGGTTTGTAAAGGACGACCATTCTGTCTCCACCTTAACATAGTGGCCGTTCTGAGTGAGCAATCTAAACGTAACAACCAAAGTTAATTAAAAATAAATACAAAACTAGTAAGGACAACAAGGTATAAATCCTAAATATAACAACACTTTATTATGGATATAAAAAGTATGAAATGATTCTAACAAAAATGTTCAAAAATGTGAGAGGTGAAAGCAAAGTTCGTCAACAAATTTAATATTCAACTTTCATCAATTTCAAATTCTAACCTGTAAGGTCTCGACCGTGGAGCAGTTCCTTCTTTGACAATAGTTTCGTACACCCTCCGAAGGAAAATCAAGTCTTCGGGATGGTATAACTGTAGGGCGTCTTTATTTGCCAGATCCTGAGGCAAGTAGCCAAGATACGGGACTGATTCAGGGTCTACATACTCCACTGTGCCGTTCGCAGAATGACGTATCACGAAAGGCAATGGCTTCAAAACTGGTTCGTACGGTACTGATGACAAATATTAATATGAAGTTTGTATCATATTACACACGAGAAAATAAGGCGCTATTCACACATTTCCGGGTCAGGGCTATCCGTGTTGTCTTTTTCTTTATAGACGCCTGACACGGAGCTGTGTGAATAAGTTCATAAAATTTGTACGTGACCGATTTTTCCCGTTCCGGCAGGGACGTGCTCCCGGATATGTGTGGATAGCGCCTAAGTCCCAAGATTGCCATTACCCACAAAATGTATAAAACTTACTTTTGAACGCAGAAAAGAATGGCGTAGCTAGCACGACTAAGTATATGACCTTTCCTTCGTCTTCAGCGTTCTTAAAAGAGAGCTTCAGTAGAAAGGGTAAAAACGTCAAAGACCGTTCTTTTACACCGAACCCAGATGACAGGCTCCTGTACTTCCTGATGCGACATACCATGGTACATACAGTATTAGTCGAAGTTGGCACTAAAAAAAAAATAACAAACAAAATTATACACTGTTTTGCACGGAAACGTCGAAAACCATGCCAAGTTGTGTCAAGTTGTGTGTAACTTTCACCTTTATGTCTATGTTACATTCAGTCAATCTGTATAAATGGGTATTCTACACAATACCAAGGCAATGTGTAGAATATATGGGAATCCAGGCAATGTGCGGAATTATGGTTTATTGAATACGTATACATAAATATAATATTATAAACAAATGAAGTGCAGTTTGTTAGTCTGGCGCAACTGCTGGACTGATTTGGCTATTTTTGTCTCGGAAGACTCGTAGTACCTAGTTCTGCGAATAATTTCATATACTGTGAACTCCCTAGCTTATTTTAATATGCTTATTATTATATGATACTTTAAATCATGGCTCTTATTATAAAAACCCTTCCCAATGTCTGACAATACTCGCATTCCTTACAGATGTTTTGGTAAACTCTTTTATGACCTACCTACCTGTAGGTACTGTGACGGCGCTGAAAGCTTACTTATGCCACTATATAATAAATCTTATGCTCTAATATAGATAAGGTTTCAAAACGTAAACCGTACTTTAACGCCCTTTTCGAGTAAACTTTACAATGATAATTAATTTGATAACATCATTAAAATCATAAGTAAATTATTGAAAAATCAAATGTCCAATACCTACTTATTTTGCAAGATAATGAGTAACAAAATGGCATCGAACATATTTGTATGGAGCCTGGTATGGTAAAATTTTCAGTATCAATTACACTACACATCCTCTATTCGAGCTAGAATGGGGAAAAAAAAGTTGGGGGCCACTGATGAAACTAGCATATCGATAGAGAAAAATATTATAAAACGATATTATTTTGGGCAAATGTCGATATGTGATATACTTTCGGAGTCCAAAATAATATCGTTTTATAATATTTTTCTCTATCGATATGTTAGTTTCATCAGTGGCCGCCTACTTTGTTTTCTCCATACTAGTTTGAATAGGGGGGGATGTGTGTGTGGTGTAATTGATACCAAAAATTTTTACTATACCAATATGTTGGATGCTCTTTTTAAATATATTCCGTGAAGTTTATATTCAAGGTGTTGCCAGTTATAGCAGCCTTCTTAATCTATTTCGAATAAATTGCACACTTAAGTTTACAAGACTACACTTTTCATACATGCACTACAGCAAAGTCACAATAAATATTCAAAGCAGGTAATTGTATTAGCAGTTTTTAAAAAATATGAAAAAATATGAGTCCGTTATAAAACAAGAACTTACCCCGAAATGGAAAGTTTTGGATGTTCGGGAAGGGAATGCTAGGTACGTTTAAATTATATTTATTTATAGGTATTTTTATAGGTATTTTTATAGGTACTGTAATAAATCAAAAACCCGTTTTTGTCTGTACAGTGTAATGTTTTTAAAATTGAGTAGGTGAAAGGACCGTAAACAAAATGTTTTAATTTGGACCATCGTTTCTCAAAACCTACTGAACGGATAAATCCAAGATGTAACTTCCTTGGAAAATGTACTTTGAAAGGATGTAAAACTCAATGGTACTGTGATTTGAATTCTATACAGATAAAAACGTAGATGAGGCCGCAGGCGACCACTTGTTTTAATATTTTTACATCTATGTTATCACTAGTGAATATTTTGTTACTTTCTTGATTACATTCGGTATTAATTAAGCAATCATAAGTTAACGACTCAATAACGGTGCTTCGATGCAATCCTAGCATTCGCTTGACTCATCCATGTGCCAATTATTTGGTACTTAACATTTTATTGTATTTCAAGAAAATTAAGTAAAAATAAAAATGTAACAAACAAAAATATAACAAATTGCGAAAGTGTTTTAACCTAGGAGCCCGGCCAACACACAAATACACGACACGTCATCAAACGCAGCCATCGCTGAAAGTACATCTTCATGTACTTCATGTACGCCTTCGCGTGAGATTAGCGCGTGCTTAAATTAAGGCAAAAAGACGACAGTCGTGTTTTTGTGGGAATCAGAAGTGGAACTTAGAGGCCGAGAGCATTAATCTCATTTACACTAAAACGGCATGCAATCCACAAACATTTATACGACGAATTGGCACAATGGATTGTATAAATCGAATTTACCTGCTTTTATCGTACCATTAACATTTTTCGGGACCGCCAAACCGCTCGTTATATGGGAGGCAAAAGTACTCCGATCCTGTAAATATTCGACATTGGCCTTGTTACCGGAAATACAACTTGAAATTTAAATTTAGAAAAGTCGAACGAAAATAATGGTAACAAACATTTACTTATTACATACGTATAACCAACAAGTGTGAAGGAAACATATTGTTTGTACTTACGCTTGGATGTACGAAGTCTATGAAGGATCGACCGATCCACATATCCTTCGGAAAGCCCAGGGTCGAGGTCAATGACACTGTCGTGTACATCACTACCCCGTCATGCATAGATATAACACATGAAAATCCGTCCTGTTGAAATAATTACTTTCAAGCACTATTTATTGATACATTCTGAGTTGGTCTACAAATGATTCCATATTTATTTAAACAGGAACCAAATTGTAGCTTAGAATGGCAATAGATAGTGTTGAATCTCAAACAACATACACCTTTACAATATCTGTAAGTACAATAGACTAAACACCCGTTATTACAAAACGAGTTTTAAATTTAGTTCTAGGACTCATTTTATGGCGTTTTTTCTATAGCCGAAACGTCATTTATCAGAGTTAGTTAAAGAACTATAAATAAAACTCGTTTTTGTAATAAGGAGGAACAGGTCAAGAGTACGTACCTACACTTTATTGATAAAACATAAATATTAGAAATTCGCTTACTGAGTAACATCTGCTGGTTATACTATTAGGGACGATAAACAATGGAGTGCTGCAAGAACGACCCTGAAATGTCAATCTAAATTATTATTTGTGTACAATTTATAGGTATTTCTTTGTAAACCTGATACAAATAAGAAAACCTAAACTAAAAGGGCTTCTTATAAGGTGTGGAGGCTTATTAAACTTCACGCGTGACTTTAAACTTGAAAGTTCAAAGGTTTACAACAAATACTGTATAAAAATAGAACAGGTACTTGAGTAGCTTAGTAATTAACGTTGGGCATAAAGTTAACGTGTCTGTGTTGATATATGTATAAACTTATAACTTTATAATGCCGTGCAAAGATGAAAGTAATTGTCAAGACGATATGTTGTTGAACATCTTTTAACTTACGTCATCCTTCGCAGTGCTTCTATCGGAGGACGATATATCCATGCTCTCTATCCCTTTCTCAGATTTAGAAGGCGACGGCGAATGAATAACTGCATAACAAAATAACAGACGGAAGATAAACATGAACTTACAAATCTAAATTATACTTCAAATGCCATCTGAAAAAAAATCACAACAACAACATAGTACGTACCTAATATTGGATAAGTAGTAAAAAGTCCGAACTATTGGATCGATACTTTACCTTGGGACAAAAGGTTGAAGTTATAGTCTAAAACAGGCCCCGTATTTCAACCCGTACCAGTAGAAGGTACCTACACAAATTATAGCGGGAATGATAAATACTGACATGGAGAATGGGTACGCCTCAGGCCCTCTGTAATGATAATAAAATTTAATTCTCTCGCCTTTTCTATTTTGACGTCTGAAATAATTGTAGCTATTTATTTCATTCTCGCATTCTTACACATATTTCTTTTGAAATATATGAAAATGTAATTAAAACATTAATGGACTAGCTATTCAATCTTTAAAATAAATCTGGATTCCAAAAATCAATACAGGAATAGTCGGTACCGGTTACCGTGACGCAAATATTTATATTAAACTTATAATATTCCATGAAATAAGGCTTAGGCAAGTCTATTCTTTTTTCACGTAGTATTAGGTACTTTTTTATTACTTTCCATATTATATTAAGTAAGTTCACTCTAAGCATGTGCAGGGGGCTTAGCATGGCATGCCGCGACAATTATCTCACGCATGCTGTCCTTATCACATTTCAAACTATAGACAGAGACGTAAGCGTGACAAACGCATGACAACGTCTTGTCACGGAGTGCAATGCTAAGCTAGCAGGTCGGTCAAAATATCGCAAATCTGGTAGAATGGGTTATCTACCCAAATGAATTCTCTTAGACGCGAAATACGAACTTCAAAGCAGAGAATAGTTTGACTCCTATAACGTTTCGCCATCTCTAGCTCTTGTTAGAGCTATTAAAAGATCTGATAGCGCTTCTACACATCACAAGTATTCTAGTACCTACCTATAGCTAATTCATTACCTGTGTACGAAAAATTACCTACAGTACAACATAAAAAAATTGAAAGTCACGTTTAATTTCTAGTTATATGTTTTCTTTTTAATTTCCGGGCAACGAGACCTGAGTATTGCGCCATGACCGGGCAACGAGACCTAAGTATTGCGACATGACTTAACTCTATCCCTTATTTCAATTTGAATTAGGAATCCAATGAAAGTCGTACTTTTTCTGAGAATAACGTTTGAAATTCACGTTTTCATCACGGGATACCTATCGTTGAACGTCTACTCCACGCCCGATAGAAACGTGACCGGGCAACGAGACCTAAGTATTGCGCCATGACCTAACTCTATCCCTTATTTCATTTTGAATTACGAATCCAATTTAAGTAGTACTTTTTCTGAGAATAACGTTTGAAATTCACGTTTTCATAACGGAATACCTATCGTTGAACGTCTACTCCACGCCCGATAGAAACGTGACCGAACATGACCGATAGAACCCGGTCATTCGGTCATTGAGTATTGTGTGAAATAAAACAGTGTGCGTGTGGACCGAGTTAGCTAGCATCAAACAAGCTTCAAAACATGCTCATCTTTTAGTAAAAGTTCTAAAACAATTGTTAAACTAAATATTTTAATTTGTAAAAAGATAGAACAAAAGATATGGCATTAAACATCGGCTCACTCAGTTGAGCAAGCTACCTATGAAAATTAGAGAAAGTATTAATTATTCATAATTATAATATTTACGTAATATACTAGGATTGAGTAAAACTTTTGCTAAGTAAAACCTGAAAATTTCAGATCGCCTGGTTACGTAATAAAGTTTTTACAAATTATTTCTTCGGCTCACTCGGTCGAAACGTTTTTTCAACCCCTATTTCTGACGAAAATACTGAAAATTGAAACTGCTACGTAATTGTAAAAGTAAGATAGTATGAGAATTTGTAAAACACAAAACAAACCACTAACGCGGCAGGTTTTTGTATAATCATTGGTTTCATCGGCTCACTCCGTTCACACGTTTTTCGTAAGTTAAAAATGTCAATATCTTAAGATTTCTAGCACTATACGTAGAAACTAAAAACTGTCTTAACTTTTAGTACCAATTTTTGACTAAATATCCACCATACTAATGTTTTATATTCTATGTCTGGTTCAAAAGATATTCAATTGTGTTTATTCTACGTACAAACTTCAGTTTAGAGAGACCACGCTGTTGACATTTCAAAGTGCTGGGCTCGCGAATGAATTCAAAGTAATTAAAATATATTTTTGCAGCAATATTTACAGTGGATAACTGTGAACCTCTCAATAAGGTAGTAAATCAGGTATCAGCTCTTACCATTTTCAGTCTCTGCCAAGTTGGCCTCGTCACACGTCTCCCGGTCAGGCTCAGGTGGCGTCTGCTCGATCTCAGTCTGGTCTTCTAGAATCTTCTCGATCTGAGCTTGCTTTTTCTTCTTAACGTCTTTTTCAAGCAGCCGTATTTCTGGCGGTTGGCCGCTGTTTTCGCTAGTGAAAATGTTGGACTTTGAATATGTTGATCAATTAGCAGAAATATGAAAAACTTTTTAATTAAGTATATCTAGAAATATTTTAACATTTTCTACTTCTTTTGTTAACTTATCAAATCATTAAAACCAAAACAGCACAGAATGTACAAAACAGTTTATTCTGATGTTAATTTTTCTCAAAAGTAAAAGTAAAATATCAATCAATACAAACTACCCACGTATGACAAACATATAAGTAGAAAGTACCTACACGTATAGTTATTACTGGATATAAAAAAGTCAAATGTGATGAAGAAATCATTAATAAGTAGGTACATAACTAGGTACGTACCTATAGGCCGATGGTTTCCCTCCATATCCACTGCTGCCACTTGAGTGGCTGCCAGAGTTGGTGGATTTGGAGCTACGGCTGAAACAAACAAGAAATATTAACAAATCAGCACACGCTAACAGGCGTCTTTTTAAAATGTTTTGTTAAATAATTAAGTTGTTTTCACAATGGTTCTCAACAAGATGAATTGATCTGCAGCTTTCTTCGTCTTATGGATATTTATCGTACGAATCAATACTATTCATGTTTTTCTCATATAACATAATATCCTGTAACTGACGCCACTAACGCACTCTTAATACTTAAGTATTAAAGGACATGTTGTAATTTTACGGATATTTCGCATTAAAAATCTTACCTTCGCCTAGAATGGCTATTGCTGCAGCTATTGGAATACGCCGAATCTGATATTTTAGCATTGTTCTCGGAATCGTCTAAGTTGTCCATTTTCAAGGGTGCTGTAACAAAAATATTGAATTAGGCAATTGCTTGTCACGATACCAACCTTGGATTCATGGTTATACAAAGTTAAATGCCAAAAATTTTGAAAACAAGAAGTCTTATTTTACGATCGCAATGCTAAAGTATTTATAAAACTTCACAAGCATTAATAAAAAATACAATTTATCTCCTAAACATACGGACCTACACTACACCAACAATACAAACTACGCTTAGCAGTTTCTTTTTAACGCTACAATAGCATTGTTCTAAAGCTAAACCAAAATTTGATAGAAGTTGCTTGCGACATCATACGCACTTATCATCATATCTTGGGAAAAAAACATAATATCCAAAAAAACAACATAGCCTATGTTTGATTCTGACATAAGCAATTGTTGCTTGCCAAATTTCATCAAAATCTATTCAGTAGTTTTTGCCAGAAAGAGTAACAAACATCCATTCATCGGCACAAACATTGTAATTTTATAATATTATGTAGTAGGAAATAGGAACACAATACTACAGTCAATTTTACTGAGAACCTAATCCTCATCGAGGAGTCGAATCGTCAGTTATCTTAATTACTTCTAATATTTAAATAAATTAAGTTAACCGACGACCAGTTAGAACAGCCGTAGAATCTAGTCATCAAGTCTTATAAGACTAAAACGTTTAAATATAATCCTGTAAAAGCAGCATAAGCGGGCGAACGAGAAACCATTAGCAATTCGCTTTGAAGCTTTTTTTTAACAATAGCGATAAGTTCATGTGCAATAATTAGTTTTGCAAAACAAAACTTCAACATACAGATATACCTAGTTTTAGTATACGAAGAACATCCAAAACAGAAATATTCTTAGTTCTACTTAGTGCTAATAAATAATTAAGGTGGTTAATACTGTCATTTGATGCTGTGTGCTACTTAGTTAATTTATAAGATAAAAAAATCTATAGTCCTCCCTCGCGTTTCTGTGCACAAAGCGTTGTATCAAGTCACGTTAAGACACGTGATACTCGTACCTCGTACCTATAGAACACGGACTTATGCAATACGCAGGACGCTAGATGAGTTAGCTTACTCATTTTCTACGGCGTAGTGCAATGTACAAGACTATTGTAACAATAGTAGCCAATTGTAGGTAGATACCAATGAAAATGAATGAAAGTGAAGTGAAATCGTTAAAAGAACTTCGTAATTTTTGGTGCTAAAACAATAATTTGTCCCTTGATGCAATTTAAGGACAATGGAAGCTGAAGAAATTCAGAAAAGTTGAAGTAGTCTCTACATATACAGCGAGGCAAAGCACTATGCGGCAAGTCGGAATACGGTTAGCCGTTTTGTACGATAGTTTTCATCCCCACTGCTGCGATGCGGTTGTGGCTAATACTGGGGTTAACCGGACGGCTGCCAGCCGCATAGTGCGAATGGGGGGCTTATACCCGCATAAAATCTTTGACCGAATTATCTTTGCCGTGTATACAAAAATGACAAGAAGATGCTCCGATGTCTCAATCACGACTAACTGGAAAGACCATATTGAACCAAATGTATGATTCATTTCAGCTCAATTTTAAAATCGTCTATCTAGCCGTCGCGTCGCCGCCGCCGGCACATTTTCATATTGCACATCTTCAAGAAGAGTCGCATTTCCGAAAAACAAATGCCAATTCTATTATTCGAATTTGACTAATTCAAATTCCGAACAGTTCTGTTTTATTTTAATACTGGCCTGAGTCAATTTTAAAACGTTCCACTTTAAAAGTAAATAATTTGTACGATTATTTGAATAACTGTAGATAGCAAAATTCTATTTAAAGAAATCATTTCTTGATTTTAAAAAGAAACAAAATTGCAATAAAAGATTTTAACAAATTTTGCTTACCACGTCTAGGCATAGAACTGACTCAAAACGAAAAGGTGATTCGAATGCGGAGCGCGAAACGTGGCAGCTGCCCACAAGTTACTACGAGAGTTCGCGCGGGACTGCCGCCGCCGCCGAGCCGTATTGCTATGAAGTTAAGGTTCATACTAAGGTTTCAGACTGGCGTCATGGCATCTACGTAAACCCTATTTCATAAACTCTATAGACTAAAAAGAAGCCCTATGAGGCACACGAATTCTTTTAATTGCATTGTGAAATTCGAAAACTTTCATTAGCGTTTAAAGTTGTTATTTCTTAGGCCTGCTTTTTAATTTCATAATTTGTTTTTCACTACGCTACCCGTGACTTCGTGCGCAATTCTCTCAAAAGTCTTGCTAAGTTTTATTGAAATCTTTTCAATAGTTTTTGTGTCAGAGTAGCAAACATCTTCACCTCTATCCATGAGCACAAACATTGATGATTAGGTGTTCATGACATTTTCGGTCATTAGTAGGATTTAGCTATTTTTTTAGATAGACTTTGTTTGGGCAGAGGCGGTCCCATAGGCAATCCTGGAAGAAGAGGAGAGAGGCCTTTGCCCAGCAGTGGGACAGCAATGGCTAGATAAGATAAGACTTTGTTTATAATTTCATATCATAAATTCTATGGCTATACAAATATATTAATAAGTGGAAATGTTTAGGTATAATTAATAAGCATAAGTGCAATTTTATTGCAGAATGGTTCATACAATGTAACACAAATACTAAAAAATACATGGTATCATATACAGGGTGGCCCGTCGATCGACGTCCAAAAGGAAAATTTGGATTTCTTGTGTCGTGGGGTATCCGATTCACCCCCATATGTTCCGCGATTTTTTACGGTTTCCGAGTTATGACGTGTTTTCTGATTTTTTGAGATTTTTCAACCAATCACCCAAAGAAGGTTCGTAGAAAAAAAAGTACAACACTTTTTCATAATTTTATTTTGCATCAGATGCTTCATGACTCCTACTTTTATGCATAAAATATTCAGCTTCGTAACTTTAATACAAGTTGGGGAAATGTAGGTAGGAAGAGGAAAAATTGTTTTGACTGAAAAATAGTCGAAATCTTCAAACTTAAATTAAGAGGTTAAAATGATGACCTCATGGATTTTAAGCTAGCTCAAAAAATGCGCCAACTTCTCAGCTTTCTTAATCATCGAAAAAAATTGGTACTTAATGGGGCACTGTTGCTAGAATCAGCCTTTACAGAGAGCAAGGTGGAAAAATTTCAGAATTGGACGTTTGAGTAATTTTTTTTTTCTTCCATATTTTATGATCACCTAAGCCTCAGTCAGTAGGTTTCAAAACAGTGTTATCTTACCGAAAAGTAGAAAAAAGGAGCCAAGATTGACACATTTGAGGGCTTAGGAGCACCTGTAAGAGATGAGTTACACCTTGAGAAAATTATGCAGAAGGGCATTTTTAATTTTTTGCGCTTTATTATTTTTTTTTTGACACGCTATTTTTGCCTGATTTTTGGTGTCAAAGTATTCAAGCCCTAAAAATTAGAAAATATAGTGTGTTTCAGAGAGATTGCTGGATTTCTATGTAAAAAACATTAATAAAGTGGACACTATACCAAAATGGTGGTCAGTTTGATGACTTTTAAAATGTGGTCGCATTCGAGTATAAATTGTAATATGACATTATTTTTGGTTTTAAGATATTTTAAATTATTTAAATTAATATGAACAAGACACAATAATAAAGTTAAGTAATATATTCCATCTAAAAATCACGTTTTACTTTCAGTTTGGTGACAAGTAGTACTACTTCTATACCAATTTTCTGTTTTTTTTTGTAGTTTAGAAAGCAGTTAATCGAAGTTATTTATTATATTATCAAATATTTGTCGTATTCAAATAATGAAATGATAATTTTTAAACAGAAAACCGAAAACAAATGAATAAATGAGTAAATTATACCAAAAAAAAAGTGTGACAGTAACCAAACTGACGACGCCTTAAAAATCCTTAAGGTAGGGACACATGATCACATAAAAATAATTTTACTTATTTACCGGTGGTTTACCGTATATTTTTTTTAGATCTAAGGGTTCCTTTCTTACTATCTTCACACACAATTCTAAATATAGCAGACCGAGTATATGTATTATCACGTAAAAAAAATATATTTGTGAAATTATTAATAAAAATGTTCAAGTAATGTAGACCAATCTTTATGAGTCAGTTTGGTGAAATTGGTAGTCCGGCCTATAGTTATGTGATGGAACGAAAGTCAGCAAACTGACGACGTCACATTTTAGTGCCGAATTGAAATAAAATCGAATTTTAACGAAATCTATTAGAATATTTCCAAATTAAAGATAAAAACGCTACATAAATAATAAATACTTCAATTAAGAGCAAAATTATATTAAGTTGAATCAGTAAAAATAAGAGAAAAGTGCTTCAATCCTGACTACAAAAAACGTGACTTCGTGTGGGCACCACCTAAATACCCTTATTTCTTCGTAAATATAACGAATTCATAGATTTTAAAAAGGCAGAACCGGTAACTAGTTGATAATGTAGCCATTTTTAAAAAACAAACCACATTTTTTAGGAATTATGTTGCCAATTTGGCCGTCACTATACGGACATGTCAGGAACCCTCAAATTTGAGGACAATTTAAAAATCTACATTATTTTAAAACCATTAGAGTTACAATTAAAATGTTTGTTTTATAAGATAGGAGACGTTTTAGACTACACTACACGTAGACATAAATTTCAATAGGGATATGGAGGAAATTTTTTGAGCAATATTGATCGTTTTGACACTAAGTAGCCGTGTGACACGTCAAAAATCACTACTTTTAAAACGAAATTTGGCCATAATTTATTAATTAAGCTAATTAAACGAGGTTTATTGATTTATAGAGAAAGAGAAATAATGTCTTAATACAATGCGTTTCATAAAAAATCAATATGTGTTCATATTAATTCACAATTCACCTTCAAACACGTGGACACGGTCAAAACCCACGGGGGGGGCACTTTTTTTGAAAATGCCCATTTACATGTTAAGGAAGGTAATGAGTGGTATTATAGTAATTAATTAGTAACATTCTACTAGGAACACATAAGAAATGCATAGTAAATAAAAATAGAATTGATATTAACAAAAGTACCTTTCTCTGCTTACCCCAATAAGAGAGACTAGAAGCAAAACTGTAAAATTTTATTTTGAGGGTATTAGTGTACATTGCAGCTCTTGCAGAAAGCTCAACTCATTTAGAACAGTTAGTTTCAGAGTTGGACAGGACTTTTCAAGAATTCGGACTAAAAATTAATACTAACAAAACCAAGACTTTAATAGCTTCCAAAACCATGCCAAAATACAGCCCTATAATGTTAAATTCAAAACCAATAGAACAGGTCACACAATTCAGATACTTAGGAAGTTTAATTACCAATGACTCCAGATGTACACCAGATATTATCACCAGAATAGCGATGGCAAAGAAGGCTTTTGATAGCAAAAAATATCTTTTCAAAGCCCATATTTCAAAAACAGTACGCAAACGCCTCATCAAAGTGTACATCTGGAGCATTGCACTGTACGGAAGTGAAACGTGGACAATGACACAACGCGACCGAGATAGATTGCAAGCCTTTGAAATGTGGTGTTGGAGGAGGATGGAACGGATTAGCTGGAAGGAAAAGAAAATAAATGAAGAGGTTCTGCAACTAGTGGGCGAGAGGAGAGGCATTTTAAAGACCATTGCTGAAAGGAGAGGAAAGATGCTGCTCAAACGGACGGCAGAGAATAGAGAAGAGTGGCGCGGACTCCACCGACAAGAGCGACGCTCTTAAATTTATGATGATGATGAGTGTACGATAGAAAAAATATATGCATGTAGGTAGGTACTTATGTTAACAAATAACTTTCGTTATGGGACCAAATTAGAAATCATTTAAATAAATTTGTTCTCCCATACACCAGCTGGTGCATTTTGTATTGGGAGTTCTATTTTGAATGATTTCTAACTTAGTCCCAAAATAAAAGTTGTTTGTTGTCATGAGTCCATACTCCATGACATATCCTTTTCTATCCCTCACTAATTTAAAATATTATAGAAATACTTATTTAAAATCATCAGTAAGTATATTATGTACCTAATTAACATTGTATTAAATAAAGGTATTATCTATTTTAAAGGAATCATAATGTATACTATAGGGTGACTTTAAATTAGTGCACGATAGAAAAGGATATGCATGTACTTGTGATAACAAACAACTTTTACTATGGAGCCAAATTCGAAATCTTGAAAAAAAAAATTGTACCCCCATACTATCAGCTGATACATTTTGTATGGGGAGTTCAAAATTTTTTTAAACGATTTCGACCTTGGTCCCATAGTAAAAGTTTTTTGTTATCACGAATACATGCATATCCTTTTCTATCGTTCACTAATTAAAAGTCATCCTGTATATTCGCAATTAAGCAGTTATTCCTTATGAAGCTTAGCAATTAGCAACTTTCTAGATATAATAATAAAGGTTTTATTCTATTCAGTCTCAATATAGTCTCAATATTTTAAAAACCGTTTATTATAATTGATAATGAAACTTTTAAAAACTGATATTATTACTGTATTTTGAACCAACAGTTTTTTAAAAACATTTTTGAGTGTAGGCTTGTTTCATTTTTGTTGTTGAAATACAATTTGGTGGGTATTTGGAGTTTTTTTTTTACAAACAAGTGTTTTTTTTTTAAATCATGCAACTCATACATTGATAGAAACTGAAGCATACAAAATGTATGGCAACTTTAATAAAGTGGCGCCCTCATATCACATTCATTATGAAGCAAGCTTAAAATATAAATAATTAATTGCTATTAGATTCTCTATCTATCATCTATCTCTATATATCTAGGCAAGTATTTAATACAAAAGAAAACCTTGAGTTTTAAAAACAAGTACCTAAATCTTAAAAACTAAAATCCTAAAACTTTAAAAAAGTAACATACAAACTAAGTAAAAGTAAGTTTGAACTGCGTACCTACGTGCGTGGAACGATTACGCCTCTTTCAACTAACACGTTGTCAAATTGAAAAAACCTAGTGTTAAGGTATAACTTAGAATACAATAAAGCAACTCACGACGACGCTAAAAAGCCGTAAAATTATAATTATATACTAAATATTACTCAACAAACTTACCTGGCAAAGATCCTTTGGAAAAGTTTCGGGCCGATTTCTTATTTAGTTCCCATGGAATCACTGTAATGTTTTTGCACTATGATCAGCATGGATGCTATAAGAGTTAATTATTTAGTAAGAAAGTCGCTAAAAATCGCGCAGAGCAAAGTTTTTTTGCTCAATGCAGTAGAAACTGTAAGTATGACAGTTTATTTAATTACGTCGCTGCCGTCGCCCGCTGACAACTTGGAACTGTCTAGGGATGTACGTAACGTTACAATAATAGTTAAATACTCGTACTAGCGATCGACAAAGACAACTACCAAAACAATCACAAGTTTTTATTTTTTTAAATAATGATTAATAATTAATGTTTAGTAAGTAAGTAGGTACCTACTATATTTTTTAAAGAATATCTACTTTCCCTTTTTTTTTTCGTCTTTTCTTCAATTAGGTACTCGATTGAAAAAGACATGTGAAAAGACATGACTGACACAGTCTTCATGTATTACAACAATGACGTCATGGTCACTTCACTAATTCCAAAATATAATAATAATGTTACGAAATCAGTATGAAATTGACGTTATGACTATACTTAAAGTCTGTCAAAAAAGAGTTCAAATTAAAAATTATCAACACAGGTGTGTCGTCCCTTTCAAATAAATTCAAGAACGAGACGACACTAGGTACTGCTACAGTGTTGCCACTAATTAATTTGTACTTCTTTTTTGCCAGACTATATTCAAATTATATTTGACGAAAGACTTGTTGACTAAATAACTAATGACTAAATAAAGTTTAAGTAAAAAAATAATAATATGAGGCCTACTAAGAAAGAACATTGAGGCCCTTACTAGAGGAAATTGACTCACGGCAAACACTGTTGAATCATACATACCCCTTTTTAAAGCCCAAAACGTCCGATATGGGAAAAAATTGAGAAAATAAAGAAAAATGTGTTTATCTCTCATCCCCCTTACCGCATTTCACGCCTATTTACCTACCTATATAATGGTCTTAGACACTGTGTGTTATTATCTTAATTGTTTACTGAACTCATATTATTGCGTATTAAAACGTGCAAAAATTTAAACATATTCATGTCATTACCTCAACATTCCAATTAGTAGGTACATTAAAAAAAAATACAGTTATAAAATTTTAAAAAATTATCAAAAAACTACTTTTTTTTTGTTTGCGATGTGGGTCAGAAAGGTCCCAATGTCATTTAAAAGAACATTACATGATTGAAAAACATCTTCAAAATCATTTATAAGAAGTAACAGGTAAATCGTTATCGTGTTCCGTCAATCCCTAGCAACCACTCACGCTCAGGTACACGTGAGTTGAAGAGTGAGTGAAACAGTACGATATGTTGTTCTCTGTTCGCGCTTTAACAACAAGCGCTCTAAACACGTGCGTTGCGTTGTATGAAAATGAATTACGCTCATTCTTTGAAATGATAGTCCTATGTAATATGTACCCAACCCACCTATCTACATTATACATATACTGGGTGTAACAGAAAGGGGGTATAAAGCCGAAACACGGTGATAATCCTCATGAAACTGAACAACTTTCCCCAAGAAACATGGGTCGTAAGTTTGTAACTCGATAAAAAAAATTCGCCTCCCCATTCGAAATATCCGATCAGCTGTTCGAGTAAGTATGGGCGATCCAAAAATTTTTTTCGAGTTACGACCCATTTTCCTTGAGGAAAGTTGTTCAGTTTCATGAGGACTATCCCTGTGTTTCGGCTTTATACCCCCTTTCTGTTACACCTGTATAACGATATTTGGAAAACAAGGAAAGATTTTTCCCATCTACGCACCTATTATTGCCCCTCTGTACCTAGGTATGTCGATATCTATAGTTTCTGACATAGGTGTAGTGCTTAGAGTATAGGTAGGCATTGATTCCTCCGAGGTGCGGTGGCAATAGGTAGGTACTAATTAGGCAACTAAAAAAAAAACTAGTCCTCCCTCAGACAGAAACTCCACCGCGTACCTATAACATGCTTATAACCAACAGAAACTTCCTCATGGAATTTAAAAAACTTTATTATTTTTTCCTTTAGGTACTTACTAGGTATCTATACTATAGATACTTGCTGAATACATAGCTATAAGTATATCCTCCCTCACATACAGCCATCAATCCATCGGCACAAACATTGACATTTACCTATAGGTAATATTTGTAGGATGATGCAGAGCGTCACTAATGGTGACTCACCCTTCATTTTATGAGCTTTCATAAAAGATTAGAATTAGATAAGTAGGTAACGTTACGTAAATCAATACGGAGTGTGAAGTAGGTCCCTAGTACCCTAGTACCTACCATGTTACCTACCTACTATGTACCTACCTAGTTTCATTTAATAAATAAGAACCTGGCAACGGGCATCGTGCGATTTTATTTTATAAGGTGTCTCACGCCACGGGTGTCTATAAATAGCATGAAACTTAAGGAAGGTAATCTATCCATGAAACTGAAAGCTTTCCTTTAACATGGACCGGCAATTTCATATACTTACGTACTTATGACAAAGAATATTCTACTCATATAAAAATACAATTATAGGTACTTACCTACCTCAAGATATGTTATATTCTCAAGATATTTCAACTATTTCTATAATACTTAGATACCTATGTAGGTATTCGTAAGGTGGGTCCAAACAGAGCGAGCAGCCTCGCGCGGCAGATGTTTGGCCACACAGGTAAGACCTCGCTATCCTATTGAGTTGGGTGGTTTTTAGGGGCCTCTTTTAATTGGCCAAACAGTTGCTGCGCGACGCTGCTCGCTCTGTGTGGACCCACGTGTACTATAATTGCACGGGAAATAAAATGTACTTTATTATTACAACATTTATTGAATACTTAAATACTATAGAATTTAGATAATTCCACAAAATAATTCCTTCAATGACAATGACCGACTGTAATTACATCATTATCAGGCCCGATTTCTATCAAAGCGGAGGGATTTCGCTACGTTTACAAGTTGTTTGCAAGCTGTAGGAGCGAGAAGAGAGGCTGTCTGTCACTAGATGATATTTATGTGTTACAAAATGCTTATTAGTACAAGTGTTGCATTAGGCGCTATCCACACATAACCGGGAACACGTCCCTGACGGGGAAAAAATCGGTCACGTACAAATTGTATGAACTTGTTCACACAGCTCCGTGTCAGGCGTTTATACAGAAACAGACAACTCTGAATACGGATAGCCCTGACCCGGAAATGTATGGATAGCGCCTAAGGGACTTTTTACGCGGCAGCGATACTCAATCGTATTTTTTTCGTATTTATTTCTTCGCTTTTCCTGAGCGACGAGATATGCAAATAATTAACTCTGAAATACGACTCCGCTTTGATATATTGCGAGGCTGGCTTCACTGACGTTAGATACCACTTACACAGCAAAGAATACTAATTTCACATTTCTGTTTCAGTTCAATTTAAACTACATTGAAGTGGGTATCGGTATTTCATCTTACACATACCTAATACCTAAACATGAATATGAATAAGTTACTAAACATTAAGATTATATTGGTTACACGGTAAATGTAGTTCTTATACAATTAATATTGTAGACGTTTTACATTAATACTAACTCTAAATGGGTAGACATAAATATTTATTATGCTAATACAACATTGGTATCTTAGACTAGTCTCACTGGGCTTAAGAAGGTGTATTACTGAGACGAACCGCATACTACAGTTGCTGTGGAGACTGCTTATGACGTCACTGATATCATTACACATTATACGTTAAAAAACACATGGCAGTGCGCGCTAGGCCTTAGCCTTAAGCTATTTATAAGACAAAAAGAGGTACAAACAAACAGTTGCCTGTCGTATGCGGTCTGTCTCGGAAATGCACTACCTATCAGTTTTAGATGTACTTAATGGTCCAAGGATATTATCAGAAAGTTTTTCAAGTGAAAATATATAAAAAAATATAAGCAGGATTTAACGACTCTTTATTAAGTCTAACACGTGATGGTAATTGCAAGAGGAAAGTGTGAATTTGATGTATGACATTTTTTTTACCTTAATTTTCTCCATTCTATGGCAGGTACCTACTGGTTTATTTCAGGGCCAGTTGGTTCCTTAATTTACTTTTTATTTTTATAGTAGGTACCTACCTAAGCACATTTCTTTGCAATTAATTTAAGCAGATATAGATACTTTAAAAGGTACAGAAAAATTCCCTATAATGGACAAATTTTGCACAAATTTAATCAATTCCAAAAAATACATTTAATTTGACACTAAGTAATTTTAGTATGTTCTAAGTTACGATCAATTTCATTAAAATCCCTGTATTTTTGATAGTAAAGACGAAATGCCGCTCTAAATCACATTGAGGAAAAACGTGATTGAGGAATGGAAAGAAGAAGCCCTTGGCGTAAGCTCTAAATTACTAAGTAAATGTTACATAAATATGTATGTATATGATATCAATTTAATTGAACCATACAACAGCTAATTTCACAACGTAGTCACATTTTAACAATGTCCACTTCAGTTTTTTTATTACCTTCTGACTGTATTTCTGTGGGAGTTGACGGAACTGATTTAAAGGAGCGCGGCAACTTGACACAGGGTAGACAGCCTGTAGGCAACAAATGACTTCTATCCAACCGCAGCGAGCAGTAGTGTAGCAATCTCTTCGCGGGGGGAACGGATGGACAGTTGCATGGTAACAGCGCCTTGAGCGGCGACCAAACGCGCTCGCACCAGTACAGGCACCCCTCCTCTCCACAAGCCGCCGCCGCGGATCTCCTTGATAGCATCGCCGCTGATTGCCGCCTTGGGCAGACCTAGGTGCTCGCAAACAGCCTCAGCCGCTTCTCCAGCGTCGATTTGAGACAAGCCGAACGTATCGCACGCCTCCGCGGCTGTAGCAGCTCTCTCCCACGAGGGCTCCCAATCGTCAGTCGCAGCACGAGTTCGAAACTGATCGGCGCAACCAATCGTAACCTCTTCCATTGGATATGTATCAGAATATCCATCCCCAGACACTGGCATTCCCGTGGTCGGGTCCACGTCACGCACTGTAAATTCTAACGCTGATTCGAATGCAGCCAGAGTGTCCAAGGGATTGGTGGGAAACTCCAATATATAAAACACGCTACCCTGTTTATCATACGGTAGCTGAGCACAAGGCACTTCGCCTATAACCGTATAATCACCGAGAGGTTCTAAATTAACCCGCACATTCTCCAACAGTTGATCACTGAGTGTGTTAAGACACTCGAATTGAAGCACCAGATGTTTCTTGAATACGTGTTTTATATAGCGCACGCGATACTCAGTCTCAGGCTCAGTTAAATCAACTGCTTCATTCGTTTTGAAAACTGGTCCCAATTTTTCAATTCCAGGAATGGCACCAAGTTGTTCACTATACTGTTCTTCAAGAGAAACAACAGGTTTGCGCACTTCTTCCACTTGTATTGCGTTTTCTTTGGTATCGTGATGCGGTTCTTCTTCGGTCGGAACTGATATCATATTGAAACTTTCATCTGGGTGTAAATTGATATGATCTCTCAGAGATTTTTCCAAAAGAACAACATTTGGAACCTGAACATTGAGTATAAAATCATTGATAAGCTGGCGATCCTCAGATTCCAATAAAGAACTATAAAAGACTGCTCTATCGCGGACTTCGTCGTCTTCGTCAAGTTGGCATCGCTTTAGAAGAACTTGAATGTTTTCAAGTAAATCGGGACAGGCAGCTCCAAAACGCGCCACAGCAGTGACGGCAGCTGCTCGCACTGGCCCTGCTTCCAGAATAACTCTGTTATAAATGTATCTAATGTACCTCGACGGTTGGCGGGTCTTGGGACCTTCGCGACCTAGGACGTTCAATATTCGAACTGCGAGTGACGTGTGTTCGCAGTCTTCAATAAACTCACAGAGATGAGCCAACCCCACTTCTTTAGCGTCAGGGTTTTCTTCAATGAGATGTATAATCACCTCAGCGATAGCAGTTTTATATTGTACGCCGCCTTCATCCCTAAGCATTCCTGACAGAAATGATGCGAATGTTTGGTACTTGCGAGGATATTTTGAGCAAAGACGCCGAATAGCAGAAACTACTACAATCTTGAATTCATCTGATATCTCTGACATGAAACTTGCCATTGGTTTCATTAGGCGATCGATTGAATTTTCAGTGCCTGTAGAAAGCAGAGTAGTAACGGCCAAAGTTGCTACCGATCTGTTTGGGTCGGAGATAAGATTTTCCAAATCAACTGTGCATGCGGAAACAACACTGGGATGTTTAGCGGTTAAATTGGCCAAGGTACGAGCGCCGGCTAGACGTAAAGTAGCCTTAGAAGAACCACAGAACACTTGAAGCACGGTGACTGCTTGTGCCAGTTCTCTTGGAGTTTTCCTTAAGCTGATGATTGCACGAGCCGCTTCGTAGACGACTATTTCAGTTTTATGACGTAGACACGACTCTATAAACTGAATGTATTGTTCTGCAAGATCCCCTGCATCTTCTTCAGCAAGTTTGGCACAGTAGCGGATGAGTAGACATAGAGCATAAGAAGACCGCATTGCAGTTTGTGTCAGCTTCGTTATGAGTTTTACCATTGACAGTTTGTCATTTTTTCGTACATTTGCAACCAGTCCCAAAGCGTGGTACACCACCATTGCGTTGTCTGAAGAAATCGCTTCCTGAAATAAGTAAAAAATATTTTTATTAACACATATTCCATACTAAAATTGTAATTACAAAATTGATATAGGAACATTATTATTATGTATGTTATCATACTGAATGTAATAATTTTGCACCTCATTCTGCATTTTGTTATTTTCGCAATGCAACATTCTATATATAACTGCCAGGTTTCAGTAAAAAAGTACTTATCATTTTAATGAGTAAGGTCTTTTATAACATTTCCAACAAGGAAAAAAAAATAACAACCAAAACTTTAGAAAATGTAGCACACAAGTAGCAAAATCAATAAAACTTAGCAATCTTCACTAGAGACCAGAATATTAAAAAATAATTATAAAAGAAGTGTTTAAAAAACAGCACAGCAAGAAAACAAGTTTGTAGAAAACACAGCAGAACAACAAGTAAGCAACAATTAAACGGGCCATTTGTAACTTCTTAAGAATTCGCTTAGCAGACTATTGGCATTAAATAGCAAAATTGATCTAAATAAGAGAATACAACTAAGTGCCTACACGTAAAACAAGGCAAAAAAGAAATAATTATGATTGTGGGCCACTGGCTGCATGTTTTATTTCCATCTGAGATTTGCAAATATTTATCACAAATTAGAACCCTATTTCATAAAAAAACTCATAAATGAATTTATGACCCTGGCGCATGATAGGATTATAATCAGTCACCTTTGACATGTTTTACTGGTAGTACATAACTTAGTATGTTTTGATCGGCTACCACATCCAGTAGATTAGTACCTAATTATCAGTTGTTTTCTCTATGTGATATAAGCCATGCTTAGTTTGTATACGTATAACAAGACACATCCAGCCATTGACATTGGTATATATGTATAGGTATATAACTATAGTATTACTAAGTAGTATTTGTGCCAATTTCTATGACAATAACATCAGCTATGTACTTATAAGTTAATACTCGCAATGCACAGTTGGCTTAGGGGCTTAATCACCTTAAATAACTCTACTGACACATTTATTCCTTAACAGCCCCTTTGACGTCCCCACTACAGGGGCACGAGCCAATTCTCATACGAGAGTGAGCACAATTGTTCAATTATGAAGAATATCTACTGTCAATACAAAAATTACTCAAAAACAAAAAGTACTAACCTGAGCTTCTCCAAGCCATCGGCGTACAAGATCAGGTACCTCTGCAGACAAGTGCAAAGCAGATACCAGCGCCGCAGAGCTCACTGCAGGATTCTTATCTACTATAGCTTGCTTCATATACCGCTCGATAGCCTGCAGCATCGTGTTATCAGTGATACTACAAAGAGCGCGGATAGCAGCACCACGGTGGACATCCTCTTTGCCAGTCATGTCTTTAGTGAGCGACGATGTCACAATTATCACATCTTGGGCCGTCGAACTTAACTCCTTTATGCACAAATACACAAGCCGGCGAAGTACCAAATCCTTCGATTGAAAGAGTTTCGTCGTCGCAAAGAAAATGTCAGTAGCTTCCTGCGTTGTCAGATTCTCACCTTGATTGAGCAGATACAAGACTTTCGTCAAGATTCCAATGCATTTTCTCGGGTTTACCGGAGTGGAATTAAAGTATCGCGTCTCCTGCAATAAGGTTGTTTTGTCCAGGTTTTGGAAAATGTTTACGCTCCCGTCTTCTTCTCCTTTCTTATCACGCTGCATCGAACGCATTTTCAGTACTTCAGGAAAGGCTAACTAAATCAAAATTATTATTCACACCTTTAGACTTAGATAATAAATCAATCAAATCAACCAATTTATCGTAATCATAAATATGTACCTACACCACGTGTATATTTATATTTTTCTGACTTTGACATTATAAGAGGGTGTTGCCAAAAAACAAAGTATACTTTCCCAAAAAACTCATGCTTATATCCATCTTCCTCGCAAATTCTTATAGTTTTCTTTTACTCTTTAGAATAAGTACAGAATTTTAAATTGTTATGTCTCCAAAAAACCTTTTTTAAGTCAATGGTAAGTATTTTTGACATCTCAAAAATCATATTTTTGAGAATTGAAGACCAGTAAATCAGGTAAAAGTATAAAAGCTGGCCACACACTTAACGTCATTAGGTCATTGGCCTTCGAAAATCAATAACATCGTCGGCATAGGAAAATTTACTATACAGCCACTTGTTAAATAAAACTATAAAAAGCGCTTGACTTACTAAGCGAACTTTACCGAAACTTTACAACTTTCGGTAAAGTTCAATGATATTATCATTGGTAAAGTTACATTCAAGGCATCTTTAAGAATAAAACAAAAGGCAGTCGTCGACAAGTTTAGCAAGTTTTCTAGGAGTCCTAGAGATATATCTAGGATCTAGGTAGGCAATAGGTAGGTAAGTAGACGTACCTAGTTTACTGATAGGTAAAGACCTGCAAGTATTAATATATACCTATGCATCTGTGTATTAATGGTCTGGATGGTATCGGATGGTCTGGACTGGATACTCTCGGGGAACAAAAAAAGTCAGAATATAATTTTTATTAATTTATTATTTTACCGATCTACAAATACATTTGTACAAGGTTAATTCAAATTTAAAACATTTCTGTGGCCTAGTTTTTGCCCTAACACTCATTATACATCTGGATTTAATAATTTAAGGTTTACCTAATAGTTATAAATAGTATAATATTTAATTATGTGGGTATAAAAAATCATATCCCTCAAAAATAAAGAATAACTCAGAAGCTCTTGTGAAAATACTCACAACATTGTGAATTTAATTTTTTATGAATAGGTAGGTACCTACCTGAGTTTAAAGTTTAAGTATGTTTATAAAACTTTTTATCGATTATGTAAGTAGAAAAATAAAGAAAAGCAGATAAGTTCGAGGATATTCAAGGATTTAAGTTTTGAAACTTCAATTAAAATTGCTTGTACCTATGTTATGTTTAATTTGTCTTGTTTTCGCGACGGGCTGTTATTAAATTATGTTATTGGCAAGAAAACTGATACACATACGTACATATATTTGGGTTAAACTCAAATATTTCTGTTACGTTACTAAAAAAGACTAAACTTTTTGAAAGTTACCATTTATAATGGGTAATATCCATTTACCTAGAACAAACTTTGTAATGTTTTACATTACTACAGCTTCTAGACATGAGTGTTTATAATAACACTTAAAATATTATAAATTAATATTTCAAGTAAAAGTTATTAAACTATCAAATAAATTAATAGTTTAATAACTTTTACCCGACTACGACAAAGTCAAGAGGAAGGGTAATGTTGTTTTTATATTGTAGGTAAACTTTAAAAAATGCTTCTACGTAAGTATGTTTTCCCATTTTACGTAGCTCTCCCATTTTTATTATAGGACTTGTCACGATAAAAATTGAAGTGGAAAACAGGTAGGTAGGTATAGATACCCAAATAAAATTTTAATTAATAAAATAAATAAAACTATCACTTTTAACGAACTGCCTCGCAGTGAAAATAATAGCTTATAAATAAAATCAATTTAATAAAGCTAACACATAAATATAACATGGCATTAATTAATTGGAAAAATTCCATTTAGTTTATAATATTACATAACGACTAGATAAATACTCTTACCAAAATTTTAAGTTAGTATCTAAGTAGATTACTTATATTTCAAAATCTTACTATGCAGTAGAAACAAAGCTTAACGCCTTCCATCAACTAGATACGTAATTAATACCCAAATTACATAGGTGGCGCTAATTTTGCGCTAATTAGATCAAATTAAACAATCACTTTAAAATAGGAAGGCCTATTAAATTGGCGCATTCTCTGCATAATAAGACCAAACACATTTTACACTTAGATCCATAATAACTATAGACACTTTTCACTAATTGTAACTAGCAAATAACTTAGTCACTTGTAGTGTAAACAGCGACGTAAAATGACTCAATAACTTTATAAATATGTACAATAATCACCCAACAATATAGAAGCCCAACTAAGTTAGATTTCTACAGCTTGTAATGTTTAATTTAACATTATGAGTTTCTCCGTCTGTTGCTTAATACTGCATTTTCGATGTGTCCGCGTTTTTCAGCGTTACTAGGCATTTTTTTATTATGAATATACAATCTAGTTATTCTTACTATAAATCAGCAATTTGGCTTAAAAATGTTTGGGAAGCGTCTTCATTGAGCACATTCGAGTTTGTGAGTAAGTAACCGGCATTGAAAATTCGCGTGGCGAGGACAATTTACCCGAGCTTTGCAAAGATAGTGAGCGAGAACGTCGTCGTCGGGGGATGTTTCAATGATGCTCGTCAAGATGGCGTGCTATCGACTGTCGTGAAAATACATCCGAAGACATTTATGTACGTATATTTATTACTTATGGTGTCCTCAAATTAACCCTTTAGTTCGATGGTCAGAATCTGTACATAAATGCTCGGTAAAGACCATGCTCGATGAAGACACTTCCATAATCAAGTAAATTGCCAATTCAACAGTAGATGTATATGCATATCGTGATCATGAAAAGCCTTGTTACACTATCTAAGCGAACTCTAGCGAGTTAGTGACAAACCCGTCATTAAAAGATAACATAAAACATTCGCTTCGCTAGTATGACAAGGCTGTAATCCGTAGCTTACATATAATTACAAGTAGATTTAAAATTTATTTTATACAACTTTCGTAGGTACTACGTAGTGAAAAATCTGTTCATATTATAGAGCTACAATCAACGCTTTTATCTGTCCATATCTATTTTATGTTAGGTCAATAATTTTGTCGTTTAGTACAACGTTTAAGCTCCGGACAGTAAAGTTCATACTTACATCCCGCATGGTTGTACCTAAGTCAATTGGATCATTGATAAAGACAATGTTATTGTTCTAATCAGATCCATGAATGTGTACATACCATGCTGTTTTTGAGTTAAGTTTTACTCAGCTACGCTACAAGTGAGTCCAATTTATTCAAAAATATTATTTTCAATGGAATGAGGTCGATATTGGTCTCCCATTTGGTCTTTCTTGTGCGGCTTTGTTTTTTTTTATGTAAATATTATAAGTTTAGTAAAATAGGTCTATCGAGTATTTAACCTTACTTTTAGATACTTCAACTTAAGAAAAATATTATATAATAGCCGTAACAATTAATTAACCTACCTACTCGGGCATTTTAATTTCATTACATTCAATTTAAGTATGATTTTAAATAACATAAGACGATAATTATCGTAGTAAGCTTAAATAAAATTTTAATAAAATTCACTTTAAATGAATAAAGATTCCATACCGCCTAAATTCTATACACAATTATAATACTAGATATATTTGGCATATTAGATAATTAAATTAAGGTTAAAAATCGTGATGCGCCGCCACTAAGTATATTAAATGTTTTTACATAGATATCTATTTCTATTCCACAGTTCGTCCACGATTCGATAAACGAGGGGGAAAGCCCTAGGCCCAGAATCACTCAATTACCACTAAGTAATTTATTAATAACTAGGTATTTCAATTCATAATCGTAATACTTAAAATGTTTAATAATGCGATTTGGCACTTTTTAATATATTTTGGTAGATAATTAATGCATTAATCACAAAAGTTGAGACCATCGTATTCATTTAAAGGAAAAAAGACCGAGAAGGTTTTTTGCATTAACTTGTGATGTTTATTATTTACCTACAAACTTAAAAAAACATTGTAACAAAACATTAAAAAAAGTTTGGCCTTGCCTTTATAACTTGTAACTACGGATATTAATGAACGAAAAACTTAATAAAAAGTAAAGGCATCTGCTAAACAATCATAAAAGTAAAAAGGAGAAGTATAATATACTTACACCTTATAAATAACATTACAATAATTACTTAACAATTTTACTCACTATTTTGTCGAATATGTCCTAGTTTTAATTCCCGAGTCAAGGTCTATCACACACATCCGGGTCGTGCTCGGGACGTGTCCGGGCCGTGGCTTGTCAGGAGGGATAAACATACGACGTCATGACAACGTGTGGTGAACGAATCTATAGAAAATGCATGGAATGATATTTTTCCCTGACACGTCCCAGACACGGCCCGGACATGGCCCGGATGTGTGTAGATAGACCATTATTTGTTAAATTTATAAATATATATAAATATATGGAAGCATTGCCAATTTTAAAGCGAACTTAGGTACTAAATGTTTTAATATTGATCAAAATACGGATAAAAAACAATATAGAAGACTGTCGGAGAGTTATCTGGAAAATGGACTAGATATTTTATTTAGCAAAAGTATTTTAATTAAAAAGTCTACTCTGAAAAGAGTATGTTTACCTACCTGCATATGGATACAAGGGCAAAACGACAGAATTTGATGTTGTCGGATAGGTAGGTTGTTTTTCAGTAGTAGATAGATAAATAATTTCGCTAAAAATAGACTAGCACATTTTGTCGTGTACTTTGTAACTTTGGTACATTTCTTTCTTTGGTACAGAGATCCTTAATTAGCTCGATATAATTATGTTATAAAATGGCTAAAACCATGGTTTTTAAGTAGAAGTTCCCGTTATTTCACATTTTAGTACTCCTAAGTAACGATTATTAAATTGCGATATAAGATTAGTACAACAACATTGAACAACATGAATGCGATTCTGGTTTATCTAAGTTTTTGTATAGTAATTCTAGACCAAACATGATTTTGTACATTCTGAATAATCGGCGAAACACGTATATTGTTATACAAGAGAAAACTCATCATCACAACTTATTTGGCCGATCGAAATACAACAAATCCCAATTCTCAATTTGGCAAGCTTATAAGTATAGCAAGTCAAATGTTTCTGGCGAAAGAGAAACATCATCAATTTCTTCTTCTGTGGAAGTAAATGCTGCTGAATTGGCGATTAGCCAGACTCTGGGCGATTGGCCATTACCGTAGGACGATCGGTCCAGCAATCAAGGACCATCGGTTGGGCTCACCGGAGGCTTCACACTTATACTGACCTCACCTTTTGGGCCCACCACGATTTTCACCTGAAAAATTAATAGCAATGTGTTTATCTTATGCTCTGGCAGTTGTCTGGATTCTATAGTTCACTCAACGTATTCCATTCCAATTATACATAAATGGACGTCTTGCCCGATACATTTTGAACATACCAGGCGCCTTTAAGTTAGTAGAATGTATTAACAAAATGATTTTAATTCAGAAAACCCTTTCTCCCGTCTAAAACCTACCTAGTCCCCCCGTCAGACGTTCATAGCGTAATACACGGGGTTTTGCGGCGGCGCTATGGGGGAGCTGGCCACTTGCACCGAGGCGGCTGACGGGGCACCTTCGGGGGCACCTCTAGCGGCCCTCGACGGGGACCCTGGCGCGGGCTGGTATAGTGGGGCTGCCACCTGAAATTCATAATAAGAAACCTGATGAAAAACGTACAAACCTACATATAATATTCGTCACGCTTCTCTTCCCTTACTCTCTTCCCCTCTCTGAAGATTAACCTCATAATAATGGGAGTTTGGATTAGTATCTGCTGGTAACGCAAAAAGTGACAGTATGAGCAAACGCTTTAGCTAAGTCAAAAGAAATTCAAAGTTTTTTATTTTACCTTCTCTGAATAGCAGATCATTTGCTTCCCGCCTCCCGGCTGCGGAGCAGGTACGGGTCTGTACCGGGCCGGAGCGGGGCACAGCGTCTGGAACAAAATAATGTTGTACCTAAGTTTTGTGAATAACACGATTAATAGATACAAAATTTTATTCGAAAAAATGTGAGACAGTGAACTCGTCTACCTGTTTTCATAACCATATAAAGTAGGTACATAGTAAATAACAATATGTAAGCATATTAGACTTAGGTATATAGGGTGACTTTTAATTAGTGAACGACAGAAGAGGATATGCATGTACTCGTGATAAGATAACAAACAACTTTGACTATAGGAGTATAGGACTAAGTCTGAAATCATTCACTAATTAAAAATCACTCTGTATGTGAGCTGTAGATTAGAAATACCTGTAGTTGAAGAGCGTGGGTGTACTGCGCGCGCTGAGGCTGCGCTGGCGCCGGTTGAGGAGTGCTGGCTCCACTCCTTGTCTGCGGCGCCGGCACGGCCTGTTGCTGGTAGTATGCGTGCATGCGGGTGTCTAAAACACATTCGCGATATAGTTGTTTAGGTATATAACCTTTTAAACTACATACCTATGTAAGAATATAAAAAATCTTTGATATCCACATAGTTCGGCGTCAAGTTTAGCCTTGCCATGTAAGCCATCTGCCGCGAACTCATTTCAAGTTATTAAAAACCTGTTCAGGTTTTTAATAAACCCGGTAGTATGGCGGTCCTTCTTTGATTTCGCCAATTAATATATGGTCAGCGAGAGAATGCTTTCCTGACAGGTGGTGATTAACTTGCTGATATAACTTTCAGGCGGCGCTCAATTTACGATAAAATATTTTTTTTTGTTTATTCGCCCAATTAACAAGTAACAAGCTATAAAATCTCCATTATTATTATGTGAAATTATAAACAAGTACATAAATTAGCACTACAAATTAATTTCAAACTTAAGAAAACAATAATTATCAAAAAAATATTCAGCGCTGCTACAAGGTTTTAGCAGTCGGTAATTTTTTTTGTGATGTGACAAAAATAACAGTCAAAATTAACGAAAAGTAACGATTAACGGTTACGTATAGTTAAAAAAAAAACACGCTTTTAGCACGCATTAAAAATTATAAAATAATAAGTACATTTCAGACATTCAAAAGAAATCGTGGAGCGTTTATAAGTATGTATAATATAATATTCTCTTTTTCGACAAAATGCTCCACGTTTTCTTTCGAAAGCCCGAAATGTAGGTATTATAATTTTTAGTGCGTGCAGTTATTTTTGAGATCTGTTTTTTTGCTAGAACTGGCCGAAAATATGTTAACTAATCTTGTTTATGTAGTGTAGAGCGTGCCAAAATATTATACATACCTACATACTCTCGAAAAACAACCCTCCTTCTGATTTGGCGCAGTCGAGTAAAAATTATAAACGAGAGTATGTAACAATGTGGTTCGCCACATTGTGATATTAATTTCTTATTGTTTTTTTTATATTAGGCATTTACTAGAATCTTTTTTAAAGTAGGTAATAAAAAATATCAGTTACGTAAGGTTACATCACTAGTCACATGTGTCAGGAACGCATTCTCTCGTTGACCCTATAATAGGGCCAGTTTTATCATTTATACTGACTTATGTCACTCTCTAAAACATGATGTTTTATGAAATAGACATACATCAGTTTATCTGTCTGCATTTTATCTGTTAGTAGTGAAACGAGCTTTAAGTTGATAACAGCAAACTTACAATCATTAGCAGTCCAATGGGCCCCGTAATCGTGTTGGTAGTGGTAATGTGCCGTGTACGGGACGTATAGTAGCTGGTGATGTGTGCGTATGGGCGGCGGCGACTCCGGTCGACGGCAGCGGTTGGACCGCACTGGGGATGTCTGCTCAGACGACGTCTGGGACCCGTATAGCTCTTGACTGCTGTCTGAACACCTGAAAGGGAATACACAGGCGTTATTAGCGATAAGCTAGGGGATAGAGGGAGGAATAAATAAAAGATTTGCTTCCGAGATTTAATGAAGCATTGATAAAATATTATTCTACTAATTTTAATTATAAGTTTTTTGTTTGCTGTCATGGTGAGGACGGAGGCCTTTGCCCAGCTTTGAGACACAAGTGGGTAGATAAGATTGGTCTGTTCTAGACTTTATCTATAAAATCTTCTAAAATAATCTCTAGTCATAAGTAGGTAAGTATATTAATTTTACAACTACAGTTTTTACAAGATATACTACAATACCTACGGTATCTTGAAACAAAACTTTCCCACCGCTAAAGATAAGTTAATCAACTACAAAAGCAAGAAACTTACCCAACATTAGCATAAAGTGAACAATTTCTATACATGGTCTCCTGTTGCCTTTGATAATGCGCATACTGTGCCATGTTATGTGTGTGCGCGTAACATACGTCGTTATGCTGCTGGGGCACTGGTGTGCCTCCACATTGCCTCCCTGATACGTAGTCTGAAGATTTTCCGGACCTAGAGAAGAAACATTGTTGAGAAGAGAATCACAGGCGGATTCTTAATAATAAATGTATAAAGCAAACATATAGCGCGAAGAGTAGATTACTTATACTTAAATACCTACTGGCAGCGAAGGCGAAATAATTATTAACAATGAATTACTTGAAACTTCTTACTAAATCATGAATAGGTTAATCTGTTAAAGTATTTATAATTGCCATAATATGAGAGTACCTAGAATTTCCGCGAAAACCACTCTGCGCAATTCGCTAGAAGTTTTTCGCAATAAAACACGAAGTTAGATATTTCAATGCAAATACTAGGAGCACAGGTAAGTAATAGAAGAGTTTACTTACCAATTAGAATTGGCACTCGCTCTGCTTTGCGGTCGAGAGTTCAAATTAGCCTCGGAATAGTATGGCCAGGAGTAGTTGGAATTGGTTCGTTGGCAAGCGTGTGCCGGGGCTTGCGAGGAAGCCACGCTGCTTGGTGAGGGTTGCAGCTCGTTCTGCATCTGCTGCAAGATTTCGTCTGATGCTGCGAGCTGCTGCTTTACTGCTATCCCACGGACCGCTGGTCGACGCTGGAACCCTGTTGATACATAAGTATTGTTTAATAATTTTTTGTTAGAGTAATTTTTTATTCTATTTACAACTTATTGTTTTATTTCTTTAAAAATGTCTACCTTAGAAAAACACTTATAACATATTTATAAATTTAACTTATTTTATGACTGTGTTGCGGTTCTTATCAAACATATCAGTCAGAACATATTTGCAATGTGAACCAATTTCCAAATAATCATCTACCTAATGTAGTACTTTTTGCAAATTCAATAAACCATATTAGCGGAAATAACTACCTAATTCAATCTAATGTGTGAGTAATCAAACGAAAAAACAACAAACCGGCCACAAATTGGTCCGATGTAGGTAAATAATTTCTAGCTTTTACCAGCCTTTTTTTATTACATTTTTTATTAAATATAAAAACATTTATTAAATTGCGAATCGAGTATTGCACGGAAACCGCAACTGTAGTAAATGGCACGCCATTTAATTATTTATTATTGAATAAATTTATCTGCAATATGCTGCAGTTTGAAAATTAAACTTTGGTCATATCTTAAAACTAATTTAATGTAAAGCGTGTTTTTGTTGTATTAATTGGACTGTTTTGAGTTATAGTTATTATTGAATATTGTATTTGTTAGATATAAATAGACAAACTATTTTTGCAATTTTTTGTACCTACTTACTTATTGTAAATACCGATAAGGAAACAAAATATCGAAGGTCTATCTCGAATGTTTGTTTTTCTGTACTTCTCGCAAACGAAGATGATTGTCAAACGTATTTAAGTACGAAATGCCGTACGATCCCAACAGACATCGATATATCTACCATTAGAGAAACTTGTATAGATTTATTTGTATGTATGTAATAGATTTACATTGTGTTATGAGCTAAAAACCGTCTTTCTTAAACACTAAAGAAATCAGCTCAAACCTTTTTTACATCCTCATAACTTCATAGCCGTAATCTTCTTGATAAACATACCATAATCATCATGTTCATCATCACTGCTGACCGGCTGCGACTCCTGACCATAGCGCTGGCGCAGTCTTTCAGTCCTGGGCGCAGCTGCCCGGGCGAAAGCCGCCAGCCCATCGTCTCCATCTCCTGCACCTAAGAGAACAGACTAATATTACAGCCGGCAGAAAAGGTAGTTAATCGTATAATATCATAATATCGTGGCATCTTCTTCAGAACTTGAAGTGATACCTTCATTACTGAAAGTCTTAATATTCAAACCTAAGTTAGATAATACCAAGGTATTTTAGAGACAGGTAATACTTAAGATAGTTACCTAAGATAGTTCCCTAAGTTACCTGTCGGTAACACGGGTTATGTTAACCCGTAAATGCACGTTAAGTTGAAAACTAACTTCTAAACAATCAAGAATTTCCCGATGCACTACAACACTCAACTAATAATGATGTTAAGACTTTAAAGTGTAAACTTTTAAGGGTTTTTCTCGCTTGTTATCACGCGCCTCGGTTACTTTGCTTCGCGTAATCCGATACACAATCTAACTTAATAATTTCTTCCTAACGATTTGCTTTACAAACTAACTTTAGTTAGCCAGACACTACGCGATTGCCTCTGAATAGCCTAGAAATAGGTCCCTAGAGAGTTGTCTTCAATGAACCTTGGGGACAACTACATAACTACCTTATATAGTGTTAATTGGAAATAAATAGGTCGCTTTGAAGCGTGTAACGTTATTTCTCTAGTGTTTGATGGTAATTTCAGCCTATAGTTATAAAAACACTGTAATAAAAATAACTTAGATAAGTTTACGAAAGACTTGCTTACCTTTGAATTCATAAATACAAGCTTTTAGCACTGAAAGAATTCCCAACGTATTAAAAAATAAAACAGAGGACAAACCTGGAGTGCCAGCCAATACGTCAGGCGCAGGAGCATCATTATGCTCTTGAAGATCGATGGTAGTAGCTGATGATGCAGTGGTCCGGTCTCCTGGAGGCAGGTAGTAGAAACCTTCGTGATGTGCTGCACTGCCGACGCACGCCGTCAGGGGCGCCAGGGTCGACAGGAACTGCCTCCGGGTTTCAGGTCGAGTCTGCAAAAAAATCGCATAAGTACTTTTAGAACCTTCTAAGATTTGTCTTATCAAATTTTCTTGATATAAGTAGGTACAAAGGAATATTAAGGATTTTCAAACAATCATCTACGTAAATTAGATATTTTGCAATTGAGTAAAGGCGCGTACTCATTAGCGAGCTGTAACCGTAAATGTTGCACGCACTATAACCGAAACACATAGGATGTGCGCTCGCAGCAGTTTAGCGAAACATTACACTAGTAACAATAGGTACTCGTACATGTATTATCACAATTGCAATGGAATAGAGGATATTCAAACACTCCACCAAATATTTGCCCATTAAGACAACAGAAGACTAACCTTCTGAGGTTCCTGATGAAGATCCCCCAAATCAGGTTGCTGCTGCCGTGAAGGTACAGGCACCGATATAGTGGACGATGAAGAGCTGGAAGACGCACTGCCAAAAGCTTTCTCGTTGTTTTTATCGCTGGTGTAAGACTTGTCACTGCTGGAAGAGAATTTATCCACGCTGGCTCCAGCTGGTGATGAACGTTGCTCTTCTGCATCATCGTCTACGTCGCAAGTTAGGAGACGGATACGCTCGGCCAGTGACGTTGTTTCTTGCTGCAACAATAAAAAGAAATCGAACTCATACCCATATTAATTTTTTTTTTTCGTATGAAGTGCTCAAACAGACGACAGAGAATAGAGCAGAGTGACTAGGACCCCACCCACAGGAGCAACGCTCTTTTTAATGATGACTTGTAGATACGTAGTTACTGTGTGTCATATCAAACGCTGACCAATACGAAACAAATATCTACGCTAAAATTATCATTCGAGTTTATCTGTTTGGTTAAAAATTTATTCTTATATACATTTTATTTATTGGATATATGAGAGCGATACTGTACGAGAGTAATTTTGCAAAACGAAGAATGCAAAGACTGTGGTAGCAGGTGTTACTAAAAACTTTCAAAAAATCCAACTAAAACAGGGGCGTTAATCTCTACACTATCAGATTCTACTCTGCTAATTACCAAGAAGACTGTATGTACGAGTAGATATACCTTTTATATTACCTTATATCATTTTTATAGCAAAAAAGTATGCAGTTGGGTCCGATCCGGGCATCAGTAATTGCATCTATATTTTTCTATGCGTTCCACTCTACCATTTTAACAAGATTTTCGATAGTTCTTTTTTGTTTGTCGTATAGCAATGCAACGTTGCGAGTGGCAATTAAAATCCTCTAAACCAATAAAAAGGCTTTTCTACACTTGCACGCTTTTAACGTTTTATTATAAAATGAAACGTTGGATTGACGTAGGTGGATATTTGAAGTAGCATAACATACGTACATATTTAAGTATCTTTTTCTTTTCAAAACTGTATTTATGCTGCAGTACAAATATTTAATTTCTAAGCATTCTAGCATTTTCTTTTGTGTATTATTAAACCGCGACATCATCTCAGCCGCTAGTCGTAAAATATTTCTTTATCGACGTATTTTATTCGACGTACCACTCAATTGCAAAAAAAGGGTCATCGTGCTGTCTATTGTATTTGTCAATGCCAGCTACAGTGTAATGAAGTGTTATCTTAAATAACCATCTCTCCAACCAGCTCATATTATTATTCTTACCACGAAATACCTTCATTACAATGAGAAAATAATCCCAAGTTATAAAACGAACACAAGCAGTACGTTTTGAACAACTTTATTCTGGTTAAGTGTAGGCTGTTGGAAATGTAGGTACGCAATAAGCAGACTTATCAAACACTGTCTAGCTCTTATCCCGTGACGCGAGTGTAAGAGCCAAAAGGGGACATACAAATCTAGGTCAGCCAGTCTCGGAGAAACTGTTTTTATATCAAATCAATAAGAAGATACATGGCAGCTACTTGTAAGTACTTACTTAGTGTTTTCACCAGACTAAAAGACAGACTTTGAAACTTTAATGTTACACTTTATAATACTTTTCTTACGATTTAAATTGACTTGCGACTCACTGATCTGAGTTTCAAAACTTTCTGTTAAAGTTTTTGATCTTTTAAATTAGATTAGAATAGAATAATTGTACAAAATAAGTACTTAAGTAGTAATAAATATCAGATAGTTTCATCGTACTTACAAAATAATGATATCTTTTAAAATGCTAGCCTTACCTTAGGCTGTTGTTTCTTCCGAGCTTCGCTTCTCAACAGGGAGCACCGTAAAGCATTCCTCTCGGCCACCCGACGCACCGCCGCGTCCTCGGTCTTCGGCCGCACTCCCGCGTCCCACGCCCTAAAAACAATGCACCATGATATTACTCCGCTACAACAATTTCCCCGGAGCTTACTAAAACTACAGCCGCCTTCAGCTGCACCGCTGCCTCAGAAATACAAACACAAATAAACTGCAAATTGCTTTTCAGTAAAATACCTCCTTTGTGTTAGCGAGAGAAATTCACGCTAATGGTTCCTATACAAATAGTTTAGTTTCCGAACGAACAGCAGTTTAGAGGTACGTAATGGATGAACACGGCAGGAGCTCGCTCGCGGCTTCGAACGACAAAACGTACGCATCAACTTTTAATTAGTGCCGAAGTGAGATATTTGCACAAGCATTTCGAACTTCCTCGTCAAAATCCAACATTATCTTTGTACCCTGACGAGCGATGTTGTAATAGCAAATTGTTCGCGGCGGGAATTTAATTTAAGTTACAAATTATTATGTTCACTGCTCGTTTTCAACGATAAAAAAACCAGAATATGAGGAAGGCCGGGTAGATAATGTGATACATTGAATGTTCCCCGAGTGAGCTACTCTTTTCTATTGGTATCGTTCGTGGTTCAGATCCATTTCTTACCTTTTTGAATAAATCATGCACGCAGTTAGGTAAGTACTTAAATATTCAATTTTTATTTGCTTTGGAAGATATGGTAAAAGCTGGATTCAGACAGGTAGAGCCTACATTCATGAATTTCTTTTAGAAACCCGGGATTTCAATTTGAACTTGAAGATGTCATACCTATTTGGATATTTATATTTCTAAATGTATTACCACCTAAAAACGAATAAAATGATCAGTGCGCATAATTACACAATGTTAAAGTTACCGACTGTATTTTACCTTTTCAAAAATACCCTATAATAAAAAAGGTGCCCCTGTAATATGCACTTGACTGTGCTCTTTTGTATTCGATGTCCATTAATCATTTGTTTTGCAAATTGTGATCCGTAAAACATTAACTAGGTAATAGAGAAAATTAACAGTATTCCGTAATTGAACCAAAATGAGGGAGGTGCTATCACTGTCATTCAATCATCGATCTAAAATCAAATTACATGAATGTTTGTGTCGAATTATCTACATTAATATTTACGTGATAATTTCAGAAAAGGGAAATTAAAAATGACGCTCCGTTGAAGTTGTAACAGATGATTATTGCTGTCGTAATATAAGAAGACGGTACGTATATTAATGGATCATTATTGGCTTGGGTAAAGCTTAATGCAGCTGGTTGTTACCACCAAAATTATAGGTAGAAAATATTTTTAAATCTTAAGGCTGAAACACACCGGATGCGTATGCGTAACGTAGACGTAAGCACTGCGTAGTTACGGTGTAACCCGATGTGACATCGGGCTACGCGTCACGTCGACGTGTACCTCTACGTTACGCAAGCGGTGTGTCATGTCTCATGCAGTTCCATACATTACAACTCAGAGAGTACGCATACGTCTACGCATACGAAACGCACACGCATCCGGTGTGTTTTGGCTGTAACAGTCCATTAAACCTATAACTGACCCTATCATAGTTAAAAATCAAAAGAACATTGCACGATTGTTTAATTGATAATTAAGTTTAACGATCTTTCCCACAACCGGAGTTAACTGCGGATGCATTATAAACATGATCTGATGGATTACCTACATAATTGAGACCGATGGGCCCTTTACCGGAGCACATTTAATACTTAATGAAGCATCCAATTTGGGATTGAATTCTAGTGGTGACTTGTGACGTACTTATACATCTAATTTATTCACCTCTACATAAGTTTTACGCTGAAACATTTCAGAGGATCAGGTTGCAAATCCCACTCATTAAAATCATTATATTATTGTGACACTGCTCAACTATATAACCCATATTTTTAAATGACGACATTATAGTCATAATTTTCATACATAGGACCTATTTAGTCGGCTTTTTCAGTTACCCTTATTAAATTAAAGCAAGGCAATGTAACATAGCTACAAAGCCAAAAGGTATCAAACCAATCATTAAAATTCGATTACAGAAAGAGTCATCAGAACCAACGCTATATTAAACCTCTAAACCCCAGAACACACGGCGAAACGCAACTACAACGAAACTGCAACCGCTAGTTACTTTTGAGTTGCATCTAAGTTTCTGCTATAGACTCCTTTAGAAAACCACACACGACGACGCAACTAGTTTGAAACGCTTCATTTCGTTTCGTCGTGTGTGGTTTTCTAAAGGAGATTTTTGGTAACTGACAGTCTCTTTACTAAAAATCAGAAGAAAACAGCAAGATGTTTATTAGATAACAACGGGGTGTATACGAGATGTTCTTTTTAGTATCAGATGCCACGTTGGAAGTAAATGTACAAGAATTTACGCTGTTCGTGGAATCCCCTAGAGTAAAATACAGCGAGTAATGTTGCCTTGCCGCTAACTGGCCATATAGGCCGTGGATATAGGCCAACTGCAGTACCAGCTAACTAAGTACCATTCAATCAATTAAGTTGCGGCGAGTAGAACATTGTTCAATGAACAGGGTGTAACAAATTGTACAGTGATAGAGAGAACATCTTTTTGTAAACGGTTTGAGAAAAAAAGACTTTTCATACACATTTTTCAATCAGCTGAGTTTGGTACGGGAACTCCGAAAATGTTTTCATACATAACTATATCTACTCACTCAGTATCAGAGTAGGCTCGTTCCCATATAGTGGGGACATTAAAATTGCTGATAAAGGATAAGAATATATCTTTCCCACCCGAGTAAAAGAGAGAGACCATTTCCCTATACTTGTTAGGTTATAGTACAAAAAAACATTTCGGTTCTTTTTCGCTCATCAGTCTTTTAAGACATGCACGGCGATTGAGCCCTTATATGTTTTCAAACTTCGATTGTCTGATTTTGGACTTCTTCAGTTTTAATTTAAGCACATTTTTTTCAAATTCGTACACGTTAAGATTGACATTGATACTCGTACGCATACGACTCCTTTACAAAGGAATTATTTAAAAGGAATAGAGGAGACGCCAAGAAGGATATAATAGGCATCAAGTGAAGGAGGAAGGTAGAGTCATGTTACAGAAGGATTCACCTACTAGACCAAAGTTCATAAGATAAATAGGCACCTACAGAGTTTCTAGTCACCCTGTAGTCTAATTGAAATTGAATGTCCACGCAAATGGTATACCTCGATCATAGTTAGCTTAGAACTTAAGCGACCTTGTCAAAGGTACTAATGTTATGACTAATAGCTTTGGAATTGGCTAATTAAGTAGCTTGAGCTTCTAAGGTTAGGGTTCGAGTAGGGTAGGCTCTAAGAACTATCTAGCCACTATTGACCCGTGTACCTATCGTTAGTTTTTACACTCCGTTACGCATAAAAGATAATTCAAAAACTCGTAAACTAAGATTTTTAGGTAGGAATTAAATTGATTTTATAATCCGTAAAAAAATAATTTTGCCGATTTTCCTAACCTTACTTACTATGTAATAGGTAGAAGTTTTTATGTAATTCTAATTGCCATTATTTAGGACTTAAAAGTCACAATAGAATAGCAGTTACTCCTATGAAGTCAGCTGAATCCTACTAATATTATAAATGTCAATGTTTATGCCGATAGATGGATGGCTGGATGTTTGTTACTATCTTTCACGCAAAAACTACTGAACAGATTTGGATGAAACTTGGCAATATTATAATATATGTATAAGAATAACACATAGTCTATATTTTTTTGCGATATAATTTTTTTCCAAGATATGATTATAAATGCGTACGAAGTCGCGGGCAACCTCTAGTATAGCTAATTAAAGTCTTACCTTAGCGTTTCTGAAGTGACGAGTTGTGGTTCAATGGCTGGCGGCGGTGGTCTTCCACTGTTGAACAGCTGCTGCACTGCTGAGTTCGTCTTCGGAGGGTTGATCGTCAGGATCAGGGGCGTCTCTAACCTGTTTTACAGGATTTTAATTAATTAACCAATGTAATATACAATGTAATGTATGTATGTTTACCCAATGTTATGTAAGGCAATAAAGATTACTTTCTATCTTTAATTACTGAAAGAATAATGTTTTGAGATAAATAGAGCTATGTAGTCTTTAAGGCCAGATATTCTAAGGGCGGCGTACCTACGCGGACTGCTTCAAGCAGGTTGAGACCCGACTTGAAGCTGCAACCGCGCGGTAATTTTATATACAGCGGTCGCGAGTGCTCGACACAGAATGAATTTAAACACCTGTCAGTAATTTCGAAATTTATAATGCAGTATAGGTAATTTGATTCAATTTACGTAGGTAGGTATATTTCTTATATTTAGTTTTTTTAGATTTCGTCAATGTTTCATCTCATTGTTTTTTACCGGTTTCCTTTTTGCCAGAAATAATTTTGAAATCATTCCTCGTGTAACAAATTAAAACATAAAACAACAAGTTCAAGATTCACGCCTTCGCACGTCCATCCATAATGTAAACAAATGTCAAAGGCGAAGTTAAATTGGACCAATTGACGAATGGACTAAGTAATTAATCCCAAAGCGCCTTGAGGTCTGAAACAGTTCAAACAAGGTATCTGTAGAGTTCAAGCGAAAGTTAAGCTCTATTTACAGTTAAAATAGAGAAGAAAGGATTGGAATTGAAGGTAAACGTGAACTATTTACTTCGTTTCAAGTTTTTGCAGCGTGTTCGCCCTGACTCGTCCTTGGCAAGTTTTAGCCAGCACTTGAAGATGCTTTATTCTCAACTGGGTTGGCAAAAGGCTATTTGACAGTGTTAAAAATAAAGTGTTAATTACTATAATCAGTATGTAATATAAGTTTATAAATGGTAATTCACTATCGAACATTGAAAAAAAAATATTAATTTATCTAAAAATCCGTAAATATAAACGAATATTTTCGAACGTTTGTCACGTGACACAAAACGATCCTGATTTGTCTGTAAACTTGCTTACGTCACTGGCCTGTAAACTTGAATGTGGAGACTTGTAAACTTGTATGGGGTGACATGTATCTAGCTATATTAGTTACAGGCAAGTGACGTCACCGACGCCATATTGTCAAATTAGCATTTTGCGCGCTAAATAAATATTGAAGTTTTAATTTAATATTTTTCAGCAAATACCTATGTACCAGAATTAAAAAATACAACTTTTACTGGGTTCCTTAAACTCTACTGAATAGTTTAAAATTGATTTAAAAACCAGTCAAATAGTCGCTAAAGTTGGAATGATCTTTCTTCATTCTCATCTTTCTTTATGTAATGCCGGCTGTATGAAGATCAAACGACGTAATCTGTATGTAATCCATGCAATGGACCTTTCAACAGGCAATATGTGTTGGCCAATTAGCTGATGAAAAAAAAGACAATTTTTTTTGTTGTACAGTAAGCGCCAAAACACACGGTGAAACGCAAATGCAACGCAACTGAAACTGCTAGTTACTTTTGAGTTGCATCGCATTTTTTGCTATAGACTTCTTTAGAAAACCACACACGACGCAACTAGTTTGAAACGTTCCGTTTCAGTTAACTAGTTAGTTCCGTTCGTTCGTTTCAAACTCGTGACTAGGGTCTAACTGACTAGGGTTTCAAACTAGGGTCTAAGTCACAGAAATACATAGCCCCCAAAAAATAAAAAATAAGAAACATCTATCATAATATACCTGACCTGACACCCCGAAAATAAAATAAATATAGCGCCACTTTCGAAAGAGTTAAGTTGGCGCTTCTTGCGGCCGAGTAAATTGGATCCTAGTAATTTAATTTACATTTTAAAAGTCGGGAGGGTCAGTTATATCTGTGGTTTACTGTACCTCTAACGATCTATGGTACAAGGGGGAAGTTGTTTAATATAATGAGTTTACTGTACGTATATACATATTTATAGGTATGCTTAAATACAATACATAGTACCTTAATTGGTCATCATACTGGGAGTAACAGAAAGGGGGTATAATGCCGAAACACAGCGATAGTCCTCATGAAACTGAACAACTTTCCCCAAGAAACATGGGTTGTAACACTTGTAACTTGAGTTATAACTTCTCACACAAAATGTGCGATCAGCTGATCGAGTAAATATGGGCGATCCAAATTTTTTTTTCGAGGTTTCCATGTTCCTTGTGGAACGTTATTTAATATCATGGGGACTATCGCTGTGTTTCGGCTTTATACCCCCTTTCCGTTACACCTTGTATAATATTAGTTATACATATGTATTATATGAACCAATCTGACGCAGAAATGATCGATTCCCAGTAACAAAGACCAGATCCAATCTCGGTGATCGCTTTTGAGATTACAATACGCATTAATTGCACTACTCGGACACAACAAAGCTTTGTCGTCTAGACAACGGAGCGAGTTGGTTACTAATATTATTAATATAGTGGAGACAATTTGACTTGGAGCTTGAACCTTCACAGAATCTTTCGCAACGCCAGTCCATCTGACCACCGCGTTTTGAACGCGATTGTGTAGTATATGCCAATGAATACTTAATTTTTTTTAAGTACAGAATTGTGGAACAAGATTTGCCCATAACCAAGGGCCCAAGTCTAATACTCAGTTGTGTGTCACCAGAGTATCAATGGCATTTTTTGACACATTTGGTTGCAATCAGTGTAAGCATGGTGTAAGCCATTGTTTTGCAGAATACCAAATATATGTCAAAAAAATGTCATTGACAATCTGCCGACACACAACTGAGGCTATTTTAAATTAGCAGTACGGTTCTTACCTATGTGAAGTGGAAGTTCCTGTGAACTCCTTCTGATTAGCTGGTTCGGGCTCAGCGGTGGGAGCAGGTTGGCTCTTGCTCTGGTCTTCCTGTTCTTTAGGCCTATCGACGAACCGCACTGAACGCGGGGTCACTGAACCGTCCTCGTCACTCGCCGTCGTCGTTGAACGCTGGTCATCGGTCTGTGTTAAAAAAAACTCAGCATACTTATATACAGAAAAATTGAAATGTAAACAAAATTATCTAGGGTATGTGCTCTACTGGCTTGTAAATAGTACCTTCAAACAAAATAGCATCCAATAAAAAAACCTTTTAAATCCCAAATCAGAAATCCAAAAAATGAATAACAAACAAATAGCTTCAAAATAAACGCAAAAGTGTTCCAATGAATGTTTGAATTCGAACAAAAATGCATTGAAAAATATTTTTAGTCGAGATAAATCGCGCTACAAAAAAGTCGTAGACAAAGTGCTACGAGTTCGTAGAGGTAATATAAGCTACGAATTTCACACACAAGCGGTAACCTAGAATGAAAATGACTGGATCCAAAAAACTGGACTATCCTCTATTTAGGGGTTGCTTCGTTAAAAAATTTCAACGAGTCTGTTTTGAATAAAGTTTACTTAGTCTTTTAAGCGAGCTGAATACAATTTTTTTACATCGCGTTTATGTCAGTCTTTAGTTTTTAGTACAGCGTTAAGCAAATAGTACCTATTTGTTTTCGACTATAGTGGTACCTGTTCGTTGTTGTCTTTTTCCCCGTCCACGGACTTCCAAAGGCGTCCTCCTTTAAGAATTCCCCCCTTCCTTTGTCGAAGGGGGGAACTCTCTGAAGACATTCGTCCATCTGTCTCGGCTACGTCACTTTCTTCACCTAAACAAAAGAAACAAGTTGTATACTCTCTGATCATTTGGGTTCTCGTGAGTGTATAATATACATTAAGGCGCGTAGTCATTGGTGAGCTGTAACTGTCTGCACTTTGACAAAAAAACATAGTGTGTCAAACATTGCTCGCGAGCCTGCGACGAATGCAACACGAGCTGCTCTCAGCGAGACGACGATTATCAGTTTTTACCGAGTATCAAAGTGTACCACGCGTACATACATTATAGTTTAGAATCTCGCTACTATATTGAAAATGAAAAATGTTTTATTGAAAAATAGGTAAAATTCACGTCATTTTTTTGATCCAAAACTACTGCCGGTTCGCTACCTGTATAGCATAGAGGAAAAAACAGCAAGAAACCTTCGGCACAGGGCCCTACGTTATGTCCAATATATCTTTTTTTTAAATTGACACACTTATACAATTACATGTAGGTACTTAACTTGTTATCACAGTAATTTACATGAATATCACAGTACTAGTTTAGTAGTTTATGCAGTAGTTTGTGTTAAATACATTTTTAACTCTGCATATCTTCGGTTACAGTTACATCTCACTAATGATTACTTTATTAAACATACCCCTTATTACAAAACGAGGTTTAAAGATAGTCCGATGTTAGTTCGTTTCTTTTGACGTTTCGGCTATGGACAATGCGTCAAACTAAACGAACTAATGTCGGACTATCTTTAAACCTCGTTTTGTTTATGTAGGTAGGTATGTCAACACGAGTTCTTTTTTCAGTAAATATTCGCAAAATATATATCTTACAATGACTTGAATACACTTAATTTTGTTGTTATTTAACCCCCTTATTACAAAACGAGATTTTCGGCTATGGTCAAATTAAAGATTTTGACCATAGCCGAAACGTTTAAAGAAACGAACTAACGTCGGACTATCTTTAAACCTCGTTTTGTAATAAGGGGTATGTTTAATAAAGTTCGGATCCCTAATGGAGAATATAGTTCATTTTTATTATGATTGTTCCTGCCGTTTACGTACACCTCTACGCACATTATTGTATTTTTACACAAGTTTCTACAGCAACTATTTTCAATAACAAAGATATAGTGGGCAATGAGTTATCTGAAGCAATTTACGTGTGTATTCGCGTGATGGGCATCAATCAATGGAGCAGTCACTTGTATTATGAGATAATGTCAAATGCAGAAGCATGCACTTCTGACTTGCCTTTTCAGTTTATTAGAAATATGAACTTTGTGGCTATAAGCACAGTGTCTAGTTTTCGGACAGTATAAGCGCCAAACACACAGTGAAACGCAAATGCAACGCAACTGAAACTGCTAGTTACTTTTGAGTTGCATCGCAGTTTCTATAGACTTCCTTAGAAAACCACACACGACGCTACTGAAACGAAACGTTTCAAACTGGTTGCGATGCAACTCAAAAGTAACTAGCAGTTTCAGTTGGTATTGTTTTGTTTTTCATAACTTAATTTGCAATAATTTCACATGTCATAATGTTCTACAGTCATAAAGTTCATATGCTATATTATTATTTATACTAACAACGATGGACATAATGGTTCAGTAGTCATAATTATCATTAGCCATAGTATTATGTTTCATATACAACAAGGGCCATAATTATAATTTTCTATATCTATTAAATACATAATCAACAGATGACATATTATAATTATGCCATCATGTGCGTATTATATGCTAGATAAGATGAATGTACTAACAACACAAAAAACGGAAGCGACAGAGGGGGTCCGGGGGCGGAGCCCCCAAGGAGGGGATTTAGGGCTCGGGGGGCGAAGCAAAAAACCAAGCAGCAGCAAAACCAATAGGACAGGTTAGGTTAGGTTATAACATGTTTTTTGCTTGCATGCTTGTCTGCTTGCTGCATGCTTGCTTGCATGCTGCATGTTTGCTTGCATGCTGCTTGTTTGCTTGCATGCTGCATGCTTGCTTGCATGCTTGATTTAATATATCTATTTCTTTGAATAGTTTTTTAATTAAAATTATTTTATTTGTATTGTATGTAATTAATGTAAAATTATTTATTATGAAGATTATGTCTTTCTATTAGTTATGAATATTAAATTGATTGCAAATACATAATTTTATTGCGTTCGTTAGTTATGGCACCTAAATCATTATGTCAAATAAAATTATGGCTAATGAAATTATAGCCAATGAAATGTTGCAAATTAAGTTATGTCAAACATTAGTAAACGGTTTCAGTTGCGTTGCATTTGCGTTTCACCGTGTGTTCTGGGTCTTACGGAATTAATAAATCAGACAGAATAAATACCGTTTTTTTTAAAAATACTAGATAGAATATAAGAATAATACGTAAAAAAATTAATGGTGATCCCACAGTCCATTGTATTTGTACGTATTGTAAGTATATTAAAGGATGATAGAATTTAATTATAATTTTATTTTGTATTTAATGTGGGGAGCACATAAAATAAAAACATTCCTAAATTGTTAACTTTACTATTATCCATTACCTAATTTAAATTTCTGAGTCTATAATCAGTAAGTAATATTCCAATAATCTAATCACGTCACGCTTAGCTTAACTAATTAGGTACATCACCTTTGAAACCGCAATATAGCACACAATGTATTTACATAATAGTGCAGATACAATCACTTTGATTACAGATCAATATTGATAACTATTTGCTGACATTTGTACTCAATACATCGAGTAGTACGTATGACAGCTACTTAGATATGTGTGAGAGGGGGAAGCTGTCGATAGTGATTAGTCTGACGGACCATAACCGCACGTGTATGTACTACACGATAAGAAAATATCTTGTCTGCGCAAGACACGACGCTGTGAACATTGTTGAGTTAGAAGCGGTGGTTTCGCGTGTAGAACAGACAAAATTCTTGTCGTGTACACGAAGAATTTGTCTTGTCTGCCGCAGACACGATAAGTTTCTTGCCGAGTACACGCGCCGTAAATTGTAATACGGCTATTGTTATTTGTATTTGAAATACCTAAATCGTTATTTGAGAATAACACTTCTTAAAACCTTCACAGATATTTACGTACTTTAAGAGATATTGAGAAGATTCTTCCTAAATATTTAATACGTAAATAAGTAGGTAAATTGAATTGATCACGCTCTTCCATTAAATATAACTAAACACAGACGAAACTTTTCACATGAGAGCGACTAATTGGTTCGGAGTCGAGGCAAGTTCCTAAAGTATTTCGTTCGTAGTTTAGATGGCTGATTTATTATTTATTCTGCGCACCCTCACATACCCATTCCTGGTCCAATTTTCATAATTGGCCTAAATGTTTAATCGTTTTAATAGTTTCTAACTCGTATCTCTCTCTGTAAGTAACTGCAGATGAATTGTGTAAAGCTTAACGTTTGAAGACGGTACTAAGTATAAGCTTGAAATAAATCTAAGATATTTAACGCCCAAATATTTCAAAATCACGGTGTAAACCTGGGACAATATTTGGTAACTGAAAAAACCGATGCGATGGCGGAATTTTTTTCCGTAGTAGGTACTCTAATTTAAAAATGTAAATTGTCAATTGTCCAATTGTTTTTGTAGCATTGTAACATAAATAAATGGTCCAACTATGTAGTTATGTATCGATATATTATTCCAGTATTTGAAAATAACATTATAAAAATTACTTACTTGTTAAAGGCGCAGGTGCTATCTCGTTTCGACTCGTCTCCACGCACATCTCTATTGGACAATCTGCAACAAACATTTTCAATTAGACGTGTGCTAGAAATAGAAAATTCTCGTACAAGAGCAAAGAGAAATTTACTCTAAAAGCTTTTATTCTACTTCATTGGTTGCAAGACCGCCTTTGTAAGATATAAGATAAAATAGCACATTACTTATAGCTTCTTTTTATAGATTTGTTAAAATACGTCTTTGAATGTTATCATGGAATTATTTTGCTTCAATTTAAACAGAAAACTTCCTAAAGTTATGAGTCCAAATTATGTAGATTCTACAAAATCTATAGCAGACTTTCGATTCGTGGTCAAATTAGAAAAGGATTTTTTCGGCTGCCTTATTATTGATTAAAGTGTGATTAAAGTCTACCTCCAGAATAGCTCTTTAAAATAAATTCGGCAAGATCACGGCGGCGGCGTCTTAATTAATTGATTTGTTGCTGATTTACATAGATTGTAGAAAAATCCAGAATACATTCAAGGTTAAGGTAATGTACGTGACTTTTAAAATTCATTATATGTATATAAATATGTAGGTAAATAGAATGACTGTGGCAATTAAATAAAATATTACCTAATCATCTCTAAAACTTGACAAGTGATTTATAAATATCGAGAGAAAAATATTAACGATTCTATATACTACACTACCTATACCCTTGTTTTAACCGCTTTTAGCGGTTAAACCCGCGTAATCTAATGATTACATAATGCCCGCAGCTTTAAAATGTACAACTTTGAATAAAATATAAGTACTTCTGCTAAGTTTGCACTCTGAAAGTGTCAGAGACAAGGGAAAAAGATTCCGTGTACTTACATTTTAAAGAAACTACACTAGCTGTTTCCATTAAGCTCCAGAGTGTAGTCAAAGGACGAGGGCGTGATTTGTTCCCGACAGCACACCTACATATGAGATAGATGCGCGACAAAGAACTTGGACGATACTGTCAAGGGAAAGTCACCTTACAAACAACTACGTACACGGACGAAATACAAACAATTTAAAATTCAATTCGTGTGACAGAAAACGGTTTCAGTCCCGTGATGGCGATGCCGTTGTCCTTGTATGTACAAACAAGAGGTAAAAACGTGGTTGACATTTACAAAAACTAACATTAGGTACGGTACTAATGTCCAAAAGTGAAGTTCACTAGGGAAGCCAAATCTACATAAGTGCATTTCAAAGACGAAAGTTACCTACTTGTCAAATATACTTTAAGAATTATTATATAGGTACTTCCTCTTTTGCAGAAAAAGTTAACGCTCAATTAATGACTTTTTTGAGGTCAGAAATTGGAAAAAGACGGCATTTGATTGTTTAACACTAGCCGCTTTTAAAACTGGCTGATAGATCAACATAAGAACACATTTTTACGTTGATAGTAGAAAGTGGTTGACCCATTATAAATAAATTATTTATTAACTTCAAACCAAGCTCCTTACTAAACTGCAAATTCGAATTCATTTGATCAAGAACCGGGTGGAAACTACGCTATCAAACATAACTGGTTCAATTCCGATCGTAGTTTGTCAAACAAATACCTATCGCTTGGCATGAACCGAAGGCCATCTTAGCTCAGTTTAAATCTCCAACCATTTCCTGTTATTAGTAAGCTGTTATAAGCTCCCAACTGCATGATTTGTCACGTCTCCAAATAATGGGCAAGGGACTTTACAAATATTTATTGAACTACTTCGTCGTAACGTAGTTCAATTTCGTTTCTGTTTTCTATGTGAATTAATAAATATTAAATTGTTATAGATAGAAAATAGAGCAATTTATTTTTGGCAACAAAAAGGACCGTAGCTAGCAAGAAAGATAGAGAAGAAGAGAAAGGAAAGAATCATTTGTAATTACAATATTATTTATTATTTACATAATGAAGAAAAAATATAAATCAACCAATTTGATATATTAATATACAATTTGAGATGAAAAGCTACATTAAATAAAGGCCTTAAAAGAGTCTGGATTCCACCTAAATAATGCGAAACTTGGAAATTACCAATCAGACTTCGTTTTAACTAAAGCGCAAAAGATCTATTTTTTATTTTTTTTAATGTAGGTACCTACAGTCTTTCCCCTTGAGTATATTTGACTGAAAAATACCTATCACACTCTTCTTAGAGTTCACTGACCTTGTATTCCTGTTATAAAAACATCTTATATATACCCTTGAATTTGCATGTATAAATATGATACGTGTGTAATCATAGTTTGGCAAAATACGTGCTTTTATGGTTTCGATCTATTTATGAGCGTGGAGCAAGCTATGTCAACATTTAAGGGTCGGGTAAAAGGACTTTAAAGATACGATGTACTAAAGATACGTTTATGGCTCCAGAGAGTCACAAAGACTGCTACTGGGCATTGACCTCAGCTATAGGCGATTGAGCGGTCGAACAACTTGGACGTTTGGAATGTCAAAGGCCCTAAACGATTGGTAGGCGGATTTGTCGTGATTTCAGAGTAGAAGTCAAACCGATTGGGCAGAATTTGTACCGCCGCCTGTGCGCAAAGGAACGTTGTCGTATAAAATTGACAAAGCCCAGAAAGTTGCTGTTTGTCCTAAATAAATCCATACATTATTTAAGATACAATTTCACCTCTCTCAGAGAAAAAAGTCGTCTGGACTCGAGTGGATCCGAAATTTTAAAACAAATGAACGTTCGACCTTACGTTGAACTCCCCCTTGCCCCCCTACAGCAGTTGTGTAGGCGCCACGATTGAACAAGTACTTTGAAAATATTATAATATCTAGGTTACCAATATTACTTTGAGCAGTGTTCTGAAATCACAGCGGGGCGTGCGTAACGACCGACCCAGTTTGTTCACTGGAAATTAAAGGACTATTCGTACATAATAAATTAAATAAACATATTATACTGTTGCCGAGTGCCTTTGAAATAAATAGCACATAAAATTTATTTTACGCGTGGGAGGTTCGGAACATTAAAGCCTATTATTACCAAATTATTACCTACACATTGCCACACTGAAACGTCAAACTGCAGAATAGCAGTTTTACCACAGTTTAATCATATTTATACCGAAAGTAAACTGACGCATATTATAACTAGTTGTACCTTCTAATAATGTAAACGAAATGTCACCAATAAATAGGCTATTAAGTTAAAAAAACGTATTTCATCGACACTGATCGTTTAACGGACGCGACGGCTGAAGGTACTATTTGCATTTTAGAGGCCTACGTTGTGACAAATAGCTTGGCATCGAAATAGCGCCTTAATCATCGTTAGTCCATGCAGCTCGATGTTGAGAAATAATTCAAGGAGATAAATGCCCAAAGTGCATGCTATCACCTCTTCTTTATTAATCACATACTTACTTATAGTCCGCGGCAGTTTTCACGCTCTACAGCCTAAACTGCTTGATGGATATTAGCTTGAGAGGTATCGTTAGATTCGTATTTACAATAAGAGTGACAGTGGGTACATCAAAGTAAAATAAATAGGCTTTTTAAACGCAGTTGGGTTTTTTAAATAAAAAAGGTTGGTTAATCCAACTTTTTTCATTGAAGACCATCACTGCAGACTGCGTAGTTTGACATAGAAAAACTGTGAAACTGGCTTCAAAGTTCGTTGCTCTTTGAAATCTAGTTTAACCTAGCAGACAGACAAGACTAGACGATGAACGACCGACGATGAAAGTAATTGCGGTAACCAATCCAATTTGGCACCCTCCTTTTCGATTTTGTGAAATTATGACAGTTTTATTCTGAATTAAGGTGACTTTTGAGTTTTATTTTATTGCAAACCCGAGGGTTTAAGGAATCCATGCGCATTTCGATATTTATAGTATAACTACTAGCGAATAATTTAGTACTGGTTTAGACTATCTACGTAAAATGCTACGTTTAACTTTCTACAAATATCTCTCCATTACACAAACTTTTAGCGACATTCCGACCAAAAATCTCGTAACTTAGTTGAATTTTGGATCAATATTTTAAATATAGCTCTTCTCGATGATACCACTTGCAAATTGCTTCATTCAAAGTTTGGATTAAATCACGTTTCAAAATAGAATCAACTGAAAATAGCGAAAACCAATAACTGCGTAGAAATAGCTGTGTTTGTTAGGTAGTTATTAAAACCTACCTTTACTAGACTATTTGAAACCTTATAAAACACCTTATCCTTTAACTTTTTTTTACATTGAGAACTTTACTTCTTGATTATGCACTTCAATTAAAATTATAAAGAGATTTCATTAATTTGGCAGATATAAGTAATGATGACTATGGTATAGGTACAACATTTACTTAAAGCGGGTATCTACTTACAAGGGACGCGTCAAGAAATGCCCGTTTGTGAACAATGAGCGATCCCTTACAGCCCACACGGCCATTCAGCCAGGCAATGGTGATCTCACTCTACATTCAAAAGGTACTGACGTCAGAGAAATCGAGCCTTGCTAAATTGGGTGTAAGTTTCCCGACCATATTCGCGTTGTTTCGCCAGTTTACTTCCTTAACCCTCTCTTACAAAATGGCCGTCAAAGTCTTATCTTTGAACACCTTTTTAACATCGTTTTTGTCTACTTTTTGACCTTGACAGTGCCATGTTTAACAGAACGTTAGATCTAATGACCGTTTCTGCAAGTAACTGTCAATTTTATAAAACAAGTTAGGCATCATAAAAAATTATAGGTCTCCACCCATTCCACAGTAGGTCGTTTATTATATTGCGAGTATGACCAACAGTACTATAGTTATAAAATCTTATTGCCCAATCAAATTATATATAAAGTTTATTTCACAAAAACAAGCAAGAAATGAATTAAATCATAAAAACAATTCTGAGTTGCGAAAAAAAAGCCAAACTCTGTAAAGAGTATTAAAGCAAATGTTTCAGCTAAATCTTTCAAACAAAACCTTTGCAATGTAAAGAACCGGATTATGTGGGATTTATACCCACTAAGATCATATCGGTCTTTGAGAAAATCTCGTAGGTAGCTCATCGGGAAATGAAGTTCTATTTTTCATATTCTAGAGCCGTGTTTCTTTAGTAAAATTTTCCAGTTTCACGAACGGATAAAATGCTTGATTTTCCTTGTACAGTAATTTTTAAATGTATCAAACGTCAAACACCGAGGTAACAATCTCAAATCCTTAGGGGATTTTCTTGACAACCATTTTCTTGAAAATAGAATTACACGTGTAAACCATTGAATAATGACAATTCAATGAATCAATTTATTACTGTCATTATAGCGCTTCGAATTCTATTGCTTTCCATTTTACATTGGTCGTCGGTTAGTGGCGCAAATTCCTCGGTAAGGTGAGGTATTGACGTGTCTGCGTTGCGGCGTATAACCGTCAATGGAAAGTAATATTTCCATATTCACCCGCAGGTTACTCCGCTAGTATAGAGCCTGGCGATTCGCCAAAACTCTCTATAAAATTATCCCTTTGTTTTCGTACCGCTACTAACAGCCTAACAGTGCCCACTTTCAACACAAAATCTTATTTGCTTCGCTCACGTTTGCTTCGTAACCTTATTTTTTACGACTGGAACACAAATTAACCTTCATTACAGATTCATGCGCTTTGTGATTACGCAAGAGCGTAATTAGTAATACCTACACTTAAGTAAAGTACTGTTTCAATGGTAGCATTTAACAGACGTCCAAAAAAGAAAGATATACAATCGTGTAATCAGACAACCAAGGTTTGACTAACCTTCACAAGCTGAATTTCCAGATTCAATTAACACCGTCGCAGTTGGTTCGCCCACTTATTATGCTAATAAGCGATAAAGTTTTGCCGTTATTGAGCCTTAATGCTGAAATAAATTCACAAAACTGATAATTAAAGTCTTTTTATAAAAAAGTGACAACAAAGTGGTGCCCGGAGGCTATAAATCACCACAAAAAACAAACGTTTCGATTTAATTTACCCAGACCTATTTTCATTCTATTTCATTTCTTTTGAAATTTCGTTTAAGTAAGTAGGTACTTTCATCTTGGAAGTATGTTTCTTTTAACTAGTTACCTAAATAATGACATGCCAATACGAGTAGTAAATAATCTTTACAATAGAGCTATGACATCTATCTAACCTACCTATATATATATATATAAAGTATACCTACCATTTTAATAGAAATCCGACACACGTAACGCAAAGAAATCATCAATTTCATATTGCCATCTTTGTACTCAGATGGTTCATTGGGTACTGCAATTTAATATCCTGCCATGTGCCATTTCTTCCAGAGAGTTCTAGACATTGTACATGACTTGAATACTATTCGCTTCATCCACTTGTTTTATTTTCGAGGATACTTACATGCCCGAGATACCTACGTAAGGGGAATCGGATCGAGGATTTCTTTGTTAATATTTTAAATTCAATTGTAGGTATTTTAATTCTACTTTCGAATTGAAAAAGATACAAAGCATCGTTAAGAGAGTTTCGCTACCTGAAAAGGATGAAGTTAGAAACGAAAAGTTCAATCACGGCATTATCGTCGTTTTCACAAATTGTAACAGACTGCAAGGCAAACTTAATCCAGCTGCCGCTTATATTGCATCGCCGCATTCCCACAAGACTCGCCAATAAATTGGCAGATATCCACCAGACGTGAGACCTAGCCGATCGGATCTATCCAACAACCATTTTAATACTACTTGCAGATTTCATACCCTAGCGTTCAATACGTCATATTACGTGCATTTGTGACGCTTCAACATTTTCAATAGGGCGATATTTTCCATGAACATCGAATAACTTTTTGAAGTAGATTCTCGTAGAACTAAATCGAAAGTCTCTGCAATTGTGGTAAACATGGGAGATGCCTTTTGTAAAACTTTCCTCATTTGAAACTGACTTGAGCACCGCGTGAACAGAGGAGAAGTGCTCACAGACACTTAAATTCGCCGCGAAGTCGCTCTTCTGGTCAAGGCTACAGCACCAAAGTCGTATCACAATCTCGAAACATAAGATCACACTAGTACCAAACTAGTACATTTAGAAACAAATTTGAATTGACGCGAGAGTACGGTAAACTTTCTAATGAGGTATGCTTTCATAGGCAGGTGGTATAAGCGAAATTTTACCAGTGCGTTGGTAAAATACCAAGCTCGAATTTGAAGACAAAGTTTGTCATAACTGCAACTTTCGCTCTCACTCATATGATAACAATTTGTATTAAAACAGCAAGCGTTTACCTTTGCTTACATGCATAATTGTACAAAGCATGAACGCTGCCGCGAACAACATTATTCTTTCTCTTAGCAAATTCACCAGTGACCCCTAAACATTTTCACTCATTTATTAATGTATTTTTGTTTGATTTTCTTTTCCTTACCTTGTATCAATAGTTTCCTTTAATTAAAACCAGTTTCCTTTACAAACACTTTTCAGATTTTTTCTTTTCATTCCTTTTTAAATATTTAACATTTTAATTAGTAGATTATTAACTAAAAACAAAACTTTCGAGTAGGTACTCTTTTTTCGTTCTACGCTATCTCAAAACAAAAGGTCGAACTACAAAAGATGGAACGAAATGGATATAACATTTAAACAGACCGTTTAAATCAAGATGAAAGACAATGAGTAAAGGAAAAAAAATGCGGAAGTAGGTATTTTTGGTAGATTTTTTCTATAGTTATTAACAGAATGTCAATAGATAAGGAGAAAGAAATTCTAAAGTCTTTTTTGCTTTGGCGGTTAAACTAATTCCGCATTTTAGCGTTTAATGTGGCAAAAGCCAACCGAGCTAAGCGGTTTTGCGGGTATGACATTGTTTCACCTGAAAATACGTGGAAGCCGTGTAAATGGTAAAAGAAAGCAACGCAAATAACGTATTCTAGTGTCGGATTGTTAATCTTAGTGTCGGATTTTTAATCTTAGTGTCGGATTATTAATCCTAGTGTCGCTAAGTTGAAAAGCACTTGTTTACGGCAGCGTCGGAATGGTTTGTTCATCGGATTACCTCACCAATGATGCTGTGATCGATAGTACCGGTTATTGACAGAACAGGTTTCTACAATTAAAAAGGTAAATACATTATTATCTTTTGTAGATAAGTATGCTCAACCTAATATGTGCTAATACAGAAGAAAACAAACATCGCTTTTGTACATTTATTATATTTTCAGTGGTCTTTCAGGTTTAAGTCACGAGTTCAATTCAATTCAATTCAATTCAATAAAGATTTATTCATAGGTAACCCAAAATTACACTTGAATGCGTCAGAAATATAAAACAAAATAAAAATAAAAACAAAATTATAACAAGTTAACAAAAGTAAAAGCAAATTCTGACTGAAGCTACGCTGACTTTGGAAGGCAGATTCCCCAGAGAAGAAGCCAGCAAGAAACTCTTGAGGTTAATAATTTGATTTCTCTTTTTCCTCTGCTTCAAACTTCAGTTATTCATCGATCACATAATATACTTTTCTTATATAGGTACCACACGTGTCTTTTTAACAAGCGGTGTGATATTAACTCATTGATTGTAGTACAGAAACGTCCAGCACATTCAAGTCTTGATGTTTTAAAATAACTTAACTCTTCTTAACATTCCTACACTTACTAGTTTATACTCGAAAATTCGTTATAACTCTAAACAAATGCCGATTTAAATTCTGAAAATAGTTTTAAGTTAAATAACTAGCGCTCCTAGCATCGAGCGAGAGCTGTACGTAAAACGAGAAACTACTTTTACTTAGTTCCTTCATCTCAAACTTTCCTTTGTGTTTATTTTGGGTCTGAAAGTTGTATGTATTCAAAAGCAAATAAATCAAAAGATCTACCAAATAAAATCTTAGTTCGAAGTTTTTACAACCCAATCGTAACAATTCCCAACCGCATTCATATAGGCATCGCATTGTGAAATTAGAAAAACGACTCTCGCTGCCACAGGTTTTAATGAAGAAAACAACAGCCCGAATAAAGAAAACCTCGACCAGATTATTAAGCTCTCTGCTTTTATACTGCCTTACCCCTTCTTTCCTTTAAAATAGACTAAGAAGAGGGGCGCGAGGGCTTAGTTAAGCTGGTGGCTTAAATTGTGAGATAGGGGAGTTGGCAAAGCGCCAGGCTCCTTGCAACAAGGCTGTGTTACGCGCAAAGGAGCTCATATTCACATACGTAGGTACTAATAATTTCAAATATGGAATTCCTAACTCTTAACTGCCACAGAGTCACGTGTTCAATGTCGTGTAAAAGTACGAGGCATATTAAAACAAATCAAATGGAACTACTAAGAAAGCACTTTAACATGTTAGTTGTTAGTTCCACTTATAGTGCTTCTATGGAAGCTCTATGGATCTCTATGGAAGCTTGTGAAATAAAACTAGTGGCAGAACACTGGCAGCCTTTGCATGCCATGTACAATAAGAAGAAGAAGTAAAAAGTGGCGGGACAACCTATACTTCGATTAATTCAAGCTGTGTACCTAATTATGTACAAATTGAAGCTCAGCGCTCAGGTGCGAGGTGGCCCTCTTAATAATTGGTGTCTAATTAATTGTATTTTCATTCCATTTTATGTAAAAATAAGAGTCAATATTGAGTGAACTTATAAATATTTAACAAAAGACTTTACGCAAATCTATCCTTTCTGTTATTCCTCCAAAATGTGACAACAGCCATCAAACAATGTGTCTTCTAAAATCTTGCTCCAAGCAAAACCAATGAAATTCATTCTTTATTAATATTTTTATGAGTAATGGCTTTCACGTCGCTAAATCTGTATGTAAAATGTGTCAACTGACGATATTAATTCGCACCACTAATTGCTTCGGGGTTAAATTATTTCTAAGTTCAGAAGCGTGTGTTACTGAGCGCAGGACGCGTGGACGTTTTGCTACCGGTTTGTATATCCTGGCACGTGTATTATACAAGAAGCAGGGGCCCAAGTCTACCAATTTAAAACAGCCTCAGTTGGGTATCGGTAGAGTGTCAATGGCAGTTTTTGACAGATTTGGTATTTGATTTTTTCGATTCGATTCGACAAGATTGCGACTAACGCCCGTTATTAATAACCTATCCTGATCCGTTTTTTACCAAATCGAGATTGAAAAAACAAAACTCAATTGTGTTCTTGACATGTTTTTGGTACACAAGTGACAATTGTGTTTTGTTTTTTCAATCTCGATTTGGTAAAAACGGATCAGGATAGGTTATTAATAACGGGCGTTAAAGTGTCAATAAATAACATTGACACTGTCAATGAAACTTTGCAGCCACACAACTGAGAATATTGTAAATCAACAGACTTGTACCCCAGTTCTCTAGTGTGTGACAAACGCCCGTTATTAATAACCTATCCTGATCCATTTTTACCAAATCGAGATTGAAAAAACAAAACACAATTGTCTCTTGTGTACCAAAAACATGTCAAGAACACAATTGTGTTTTGTTTTTTCAATCTCGATTTGGTAAAAACGGATCAGGATAGGTTATTAATAACGGGCGTTAACCCACTGTGGCATTAGAGTTAGTATCACTAGACTAGATTTGAAACGACCGAAAATCGCAGCTCAAGATACTCGTATTCCATCTCAGCATTATTCGTAGCTCGCATTTCACAACCGAAATATTTATTTTAAAATAATTTGCTTTTTAAAAATAATTTTAAAATAATTTGGCTTTGGATTAAAATACATATTGGAAATACAGAAAGCCATATATTTTAAATTAAAATATCCATCTGTATTCGATTTTATATTAAAATTAACAATACGTTAACGGTATAAACCCACGTTGGAGCATTACGTAGAATTTGAGCCTGCACTCCGCTTATTGGATAACTGGATTGGATTTCCACAACATCCCGTAAATGTGTTCTACATTTATGAGATTTGTTGATGTTTCACAGATGTTTCACGGAAACGATTTGGTGAGTTAGAACGCTTGTAGACGCACCGGACATCCATCCGGTAAAAAACGGATACCATTTATTTTTTGCCGGATGCTCCAGTGGTACAGCATTTTTATAAAGTTACTTTCACTAATCGGGTCTGGATTTGCATTAGCGCCCTTATAGAATCCGGTCATCCGATGAAAATCAGGATTCGACACGTACATCCGACACGACAAGTAGAAACGCAATGTAAAAAAAATAAGCGACTCTTTCTAATCAGCGCAATTAACGTACGTACTCTAACCACAGGAGTAAAGAAACTGCTCTAACTTTTTAAACAAAGTATAAGAAACATTACGGCCTAATCATTCTCGTAGGCTCGTACTCCCATAGTGGGGACGTTAAAGGGCTGATGATGATGATGATGATAAAAAAACATTCGATGTCAATAGAATCCAATTTGTGAGTTGTGGATGAAGAGCGACAATCGACATATCGATCTAATTTCGATGGGTAAATGGACGACGACGTAAGCCAAACGGTAGTGCTCGAAGGTACAGCCGAGCGTATCAAATTAAAACCCTTTTCATTACCTACGCTCTACGCTCTCAGTTCTAGGGAAACTTAACTGGTAAGATTACAAGCCCGATAATTCCTCTCTTTTAAAGTCACTGACTAAACCTCTTAACTGTTAACCCGACTAAATGAGAATCATTGCTAGTAGAACGAAGTAAGTATTTAGTAATCTGTGGCAGTAAGAAATTTATGACGACATCAGGCATTTGTTAAAAAAATGGGTTTTAAAGTTGAGTGGTTTCGACAGGAAATAATGAAATAGAGAGAAGAATTGACTCGAAGGTAAGTCCTTCGAGTACTTGCGTCTAAACATCAACGTTATTCTTAGAGTAAGTAAATAAAATATTAGTCCGAAAGTTATCGACTCGAGCCCGTCACTCAAATGCCTCATTTACCTGCACACTAATTCTCTGGAGGAAACTTTTACAATTGGAAAAAGTCGTTCTTGTAATTGATATAATCGACACTTTGCTGAGCATTTACAAGGCATCAATTACATCTTTTCAACGAACAATTGTTAACGTCTCTCAAATCAGAGAGCGTTTGAAAATCTGGATAGAATCATGATTTTAAGATACGAGTTGATTCTAAGAAAAATGTTAGGTATTTTTATTACGTAAGTACCTATAGCAAAAATCAGAGGTAAAGAATTGAATAAAATCGAAAATAATATTTATTCAGAGTTAATTAAAATAGAGTACATTTCATTTCAGGGTAAGTAGATAATGTTTCCAATTATTAATTGTCAATTTTGCCGGAGGCTCTTGAAACTACATTCTGCATCATCATTTTACTTGTATCAGAAAATGAATGTGTATTCGGGAAACACAACATAAAAACAGCGAATTCCAAATTTAAATTTATAAAACGATCGGGTATAATTAGGTTCGAAATTCGAATATCTGCGAGTAAAGTACGCTACAAGGTTTTTGTATGATGTGCGGCCAATTAGGTACGTAATATTATGCCATCTGTTTTTACGATAATTAATAATGATCAGTAATGACACATCCTATATTTATATATCCTTCTTTTTAAACGACTTCAAAAAAAGGAGGAGTTTCTCAATTCGACCGTATATATTTTTTTTTTTATGTATGTCCACGCAAAACTTCGTCGTTTATGAACCGATTTTGATGATTCTTTTTTTGTTGGAAAGGGGGTATCCCGAGGGTGGTCCCATGGTAAGGAAACTAGGATCTGATGATGGAATCCTGGAGAAATCGAGGGAAACTCTCGAAAAAACTGTATTTTCGACTAGTCTGTTTCTTATGTTTCTTCACACAACTTCGTCGTCCATGAACCGATTTTGATTATTCTTTTTTTGTTGAAAAGGGGGTATTCCAAGGGTGGTCCCATGGTAAGGAAACTAGGACCTGATGGTGGAAACGTGGAGATATCGAGGGAAACACTCGAAAAAATTGCATCGCGACTAGTGTGTTTCTTAATATTATGCAATAATAAGAATTTTAAAGCCCTAATATTTAATGAGGGTCTGACGTTGACCTGATGATGGAGCGGAAAGGCAGTCGAGGGAACTCGACAACGGTTTACAGCGAGTACTTTGTGTTTGGGCTTGATTAACTTATATTATTGAGACCTTTCATCTAAATGGGTTGTGACTGTTATTAGGGGTCTGATAATGAAAATGAAGGACAGTCAAGGGAAACTAAAAAATGTGAAATAAAAAATTTTTGCCGAAAAAGAAACAACTTCAAAACGGAAACTAAAAAGTATGAAATAAATTAACTTGTACAGAAAATTTCGAGTTTATAAGTGATTAAAAGAAACATAAACAATTAAATAATTATGTCTTTAAAATTTTTGAAGACGGTGCCACCTGTTTCCTTGAGATGTGAAAAAGATTGATTATAAAGTACCTATATTACCTATATCTAGTTATTGTTTTACTTGGCACCGTCTTCAAAAATTTTAAAGGCATAATTATTTAATTGTTTATGTTTCTTTTAATCACTTATAAACTCGAAATTTTCTGTACAAGTTAATTTATTTCATACTTTTTAGTTTCCGTTTTGAAGTTGTTTGTTTTTTGGCAAAAATTTTTTTAATATCAATATTTGTACCGATGGTGTGACAATGTTTGTTTTCCTTTCACGCAAAAACCCAAACAGATTATAATGAAACTCTACAATATAGCTTGCACATCAGAATAAAATATACTCCTACCTACTTACCTAAGCTTTATTATTTCAAGATATTGTGTAAGTTTTCCAAGATATGATAGTAAACGCGTACAAGAGCGCCCTTTAATATATCCATTAAAATGGAATTTAACTTTAAAATCTCTCGCTAATTGGAAATCCTGTAATTACCTACGAGTAGTATAATGTAGGTGAATTAACATTTTATAATGAATTCATCAGGGGAAGTAGTTCGCGGAATAAATTATTTGAGAGCATATTAAAATATTGAAAATGTTCAGTCCTCTGTAAAATTACAATATTTTCCGCTTTACAGTTTAATTTTAAACTTTAAAGCGGAAAATATTACCTGCCGCAACGTATAAGCAAATAGGTTAAAAAGTTATGATTGTGTATGGAATTGATAGGATTTCTCTGTTTATCTAGGTACCGATTTTCTTCTTTAACAAGTAACGGTCCCAGCAGTGTGACTCATCAGGCTCGATGTGATGATTGTAGAATTATTAGTAAGTAATAAAATAATAACATTATAAAAATTATTCCATCAGAATGTTCCGAGTTTTTTTTTACTAAACGAATTATGAAACTAGGTATGTAACTAGGTACCTATAAGTATATAGAAAAAGTGCCTCTTTATATAGTACAAGCACCTCGTATGACCTGAGATCATAAAAGAGCCAGTGGACCTACGTGGGCGGCAATAAACACATTACAGCTTGTAAAATTAGCTGGCAACGCTCAACTGGATCATAAAAATAAGGTTTTCTCTATTCTCGTTAACGTATAGTATACGCGGACGCAGGTACTTGTAAATGAAATGGTCAACATTTGTCTTGTTACATAAAGGTGAAGCAATTTTTGTAACAGATGTTAACTGAGGGAAATATAAATAGATAATTACCTATCATAAAAAATGTCACAACCAGTTCATTCGATTCTCTGATCTTCGTTTGAGCTCATAAGGTACAACGTCTATGGACTTTGTAGCTTAACAGTAAGCTAGTCTAATCTAAGTCAAATATTTCTTTCGCCGTCAATTTTCCCCTTCCCCTTTTACGTTTTTATTATAGTGGTCTAGACGTATCAGGTGACACATTATTTAATAAAAACTAGACTAAACCAGTGTTATCCTTATCAAAATTTTGGTACAACCCACTACCAAAAGATTACCCTGCCGGATAATGGGGCCAAGGCCGCCCCCGCCGCCCCCCGCAACCCTCCGTCTGTGAATTTGGGCGGATTTTACGACCGACCCGACTGACGTGTAAAAATTATACACCCTTACGACATTTTGGTTGAAACCTAAGTATGCACAGAGTACTTTAGCTTTTAGGCTAGCATTATTGTCTACAAGAGGCTTCCATCGATTTCGTACGCATTTATTTATCGTCATGTCTTTATTTTGTACAAAATTGCCAGCTTTGGCATAAGTACGATGGATACCTGTGACCAGGATATGGGGAACTGCAAATAAAACTGTACCACAATAATATGGAATATAGCTTTATTGCTGAATTGCAGAACCAAAGACAACCGAACAGTATCTTGCTCTTATACTAGCGCAGTGAAGCAAACGATTATTTATTAAGGCACAACCACAGTTTACAGACTTAATCATAAACATTACATAAATTTAAATATAATAGTTTCGAGGCTGTAGACCGATGACGGTTACGCACAATATTCGATAGAAATTGCTACAGTAACAGGTGTCTTGGAGAACAAACACAGTATCTTAAAATAGAATAGCCTGTGTGTTATTCTGATGTGCAAGCTACAATATCGTAAAATCCGTTCGGGGTAGGCAGAGACAACTTCCTTCCACTTGCTACGAAACATTTCATCCACATTTATCAGTCTCGTAATACATACCTACTCGTCGTTTGGGGAAAAATCTAAGGTTTTACCTTTCATCAGTCTCCACTAAAGAAAATGTAAAAATAAGATCGTTTTATTATCTTAGTACCTAAAGTGAAACCTTTTTTGCCAATTCATAATATCATTAAATGGGAATGATGACTAAAATAAAATTTTTAGTCCATCACATTATTTTAAAATATTCGACACGTATTTTTTCTTTTTTCTCTTAAACTAAAAATGACAAAGATACACTACTGGGTTGAAGTTGCTGGTGACGTCACACCTCAGTACGATTTTAACCTAGGAGTGACGTCAATACCCCCCACTCCGTAACTTTGATGCTCTGTATCTTTGTATTATTTATGTATTTGATCAGGTAAAAAATGTGTTTCAAATATTTTTTAATAGCTTAAAAGACGGACTAATTATTTTTTGAATTTTTGAATGTAGTCATCATCCCCATTGTTTGGATTACAATTACAGCCATTAGGAATTTTGGTTGATACTTGATCCATTAACGGTTGCCGGTCTTGGATATCGGTTGCTAAAATATCGTGTTAATATTGGGATTGACAGCGTCCCAATTTTGTTTGCTGGCAGTTAGGTCCGGCATTCATAGACGGAAATGGGCATTAATCGATTAGGAGGTATGCGATTTCGATGGCTTCTTGTAGCCATTTTTATGGAAAATTGCACTTATTTTTTTTAGTAACGCTTGTACTTTTTTGTGGTAAACATATAGTAAAATCTTACTAAAGCCTAAAACTTTAGTATCTTAAAATTTAACAAATGTTGTCATCATTCTCAATTTGTTGATTATTTGCTAAACAAAGACAAAAAGTACCAGGTTTAACCAATATCAAAACGATCACTCAAAAACTCTCCATCGTTCGCGTCCAAAAATCGAGTTAACCTCCCCTTTGCTTCTCTTCCAGTGCCGTCAATATGCACCGTGGTTTTCATCCCTGAGTGACATTTGCCAGGAAATAACCCGTATTAATAGAATTTTCCGTACACAGACAGTTTTATCCAAGCGTGGTCGTATTTAGGTATTTATATTTATTCCCCATTTGCGACCCACTTCAGTTTGGTGACCGATTTTACCCGGCTAAGGGTACTGTAGTAATTTCGGGCCGAGTAATTGTTACTCCGTCCCCCAGCCGGCAGAAAACGCTTTATTCGACCTCTTTTTTGAAATAATTACCTTTGGGTTAATCAAGTTAGTTATACCTAGATGTTTTGACTAAAAAAAAAATGTTTTTCGTGACTTATATGCTACGAGTATCTTCCTAATTTTATTAATAGATTCACAAACAACAGGCTGAAAAAGAATCTTACCTGAATAAATTAATATTCACTACAAATAATTCAATTTACTGATAACATCAAACTGACAAAAGCATCGGCAACAAAAAATAGTTGCAATTATAGCTTAACAGGTTGCAATTAGGTCGTATCGGCAGAAATCATTATTAAATACTGAAAATTGAATTTTCTGAGAGCTAGCTTGAAGCGTGAATTCTGTTAATTACAGACCTATTTCCAACTAAATTGTTTTACAGCAAATTGAAACTTCAGTAACGGAAATAAAATGTACTTAAGCTCAATTTTCTAATTATCGAGAAAATAAATCCAGGTTCTAGGTAAGTAGTTAATTTCGAGGAAAAAAATTAAGTACTCGTGTTCCCAAATTGTTTGTTGGTAACGTTCTATGTTTAGATATAATATGCGGTACAATGCGGATAATATCGCGAAAGAAGACAGTTGAAAACAAATTAGATACGAAACAAGATAAGGGTTGCCTTTCCATATTTTTAGCCAAGTAACTGTTACCCGTTCTAATCTGTAAAAAAAAACGCGTTTTAGAAAAAGATGTTTTTATCCAAAACACGGCTCTACATTAGTTTCAAATTAAAAGACATAAAAGTCACCGGCGGAGTTTCTAAAAAAACGAGGCCACGTGAAGTGTGCAACTCGATTGGCTAGCGAGATTTCCGTAAAAAAAAGGTTACCGAGTGGAAATTGAATCAGTTCTCGTTGTTTCCGATGCATGAAGTTCATTTAAACGGTTTGTAAAAACAAAGCGTCTTTTATTGACACCAATTTGTAGTAGGTAAGTACTATTTTTTATTTTTAGCAGAATACAAAATGTGTCAAACATGCCCTTGACACTCTGCCGACACACAACTCAGCCTCATTTTAAAGCCCTGGCTACTTAATGGTATCTTCCACATCTTCACACCAAAGCCGCCGGCTTTTTTGACAGCTGACATTCGTATGACGCATCATGACATAAAGCCGCCAGCCTAGCCCGGCAGCATGCCAGCGGCTTTGGTGTATAGACAGCATAAGAAGTTTTAAGCTTACATCTCAAATAGGTACCTACTTTATAATTAAAGATTTAGATTTTAAACATTCCAAAGAGAATAATTTGAAAGCCGCTTCGCAAAATTACAACAAACAATCAAATAGAGATAAACTCGAATTAATTAAGAAAACGATCAGATAGCTTGATCAAACAGACGTCAGAGAGGAGTTGAGTGGTAGGGTGTTCGTTTGGTGACTATCTACTGAAGCCTCGTTGATTGAGCCTTTAGTACTTCTTGAGAACGAGTGGAGATATCGAGAAGTCTTACTGCTTCACATATATATCCTATCTAACTCATATCATAAAAGTTTATGTGAGATTTGAGGATTTAAAAGTCATGATTTATTTAAAAAACCGGCCAAGTGCGAGTCGGACTCGCGCACCGAGGGTTCCGTACAAACCTGCAAGGTTTACAAAGTTCGTTCATTACGACAATCGAGTCATAACTATGGTATTTTTATTGCAAAATGAAATTCATAACATTACAATGGGGAAAGATGGAGGAGCATAAATTTAAGACAAAGATCTCTTTATCGTTTAAGTAATCCTTTATTTTATATTAACACATATCATTTATCTATAATATAACTGAAACACTTATACTAGCCTTGCAGCAGACTTGCGAAAGTTCTTTTATTAAAGTTATTTATTTACTAAGTTTTTTAGTCACTATTTAGAAATCTGGTTCAAAAATATTAATTAAGTATTAAATTTGAACCAGACCTGTAAATGGTGACTGAAAAAGGTGTGAATAGCCCCGCGTGCCACCCGTGCCACCAGCGTCCCATCAAACTTCGCCAGTAGAAACAATACAAGCAAGCTGTCTGATAATAACCAACAATAAGAAATATAATAATGTCATTGAATTTAATTATAAGTATAACACTTTAAGCAGTTAGGACGCATTTAGATTATACAGCTACATTCACCAAAACATCGGGATTGAATGACGATGAGTGAGGTCGTCTTTGCCGTTTGAAAAATGTTGCCCTCCCCATACATAGTATAATAACTCGCGGTCATTGCTGTAACTACAATTATGTTTACAATCACAATTTTTTTGGTGGTATAACTACTTAAAATTTTAAGCTTTTCGGAATTTTTCTGTTACCTGTGCTGTAAGCTATTGCTTCTTACCAAATTTCGAGATTCTATGTCAACGGGAAGTGGTCTTTAGGTTTTAATTCCCTTGCGTGTAGTTGCGAGTTTCAAAATATGCGGTATCAATGGTTGTACTTTTGCGTTTTGCGTTTTCGGGTTGACTTATAATTTTTTTTTTCACGGGTTAAAGGCAATTAGATCTAAGTATTTGATATGAATTTCAACTTGATAGCTCTACGCGTTCATGAGGAAAAAAGTAATAAGTTTATATTTATTAAAAAATATATATTTTGTAATGTAACAAAAAATTTAAGGTTTTCGGAATTTTTCCTTTATGTGTGGTATAAAACGTTGCTTCATGCCAAATTTCAAGATTCAAGGTCGACTGGAAGTACCCTTTAGGTTTTGATTCCCTTGCAAGTACTTGCGAGTTTCAAAATATGCAACTTAAATTGCTGTTTCTTTTGATTGCGTTGACATAGAAGTTTGATTTTGCTACAGCTTAAAGGTATTATAGACCTGAGTATTTGGTATGAATTTCAATTTAATACCTCTACGCGTTTATGAGGAAATGGGTAGTAAGTTTAAGATTATTAAAAAAAAAAATATTTTGTGATGTAACTAAAAATTTATGGTTTTCGTAATTTTTCCTTTATCTATGCTATAAGACGTTGCTTCGTACCAAATTTCAAGATTCTGAGTTCACGGGAAGCACCCTGTAGGTTTTGATTCCCTTGCAAGTGTCGAAAATTTGCGGCATAAATGGCTGTATCTTTTGATTGCGTTGGCTTAGAAGTTTGATTTTTTCACAGCTTCAAGGGACAGTAGACCTGAGTAATTGATATAAATTTCAGCTACATACCTCTACGCGTTCCTGAGAAAAAGGGTCTTGACAGACGGACAGACGGACAACAAAGTGATCCTATAAGGGTTCCGTTTTTTCCTTTTGAGGTACGGAACCCTAAAAACTACAGAAGCGATTTCAGTGAAATTTTAGAAAACAAATTATTTTCGCCATATCATAAGTAACTATCAAAGAAGCCGTTAACGTACTTTTCTTTTCAATTAATTGAATATTAATCGCTCTCTGATACAAAAACCATCAAAAAGTGGTTCTTTTTTCAAAAATCACTAAAATGGGTCTAACTCGATACTCATAAGACTTTTCTATGGGCATGTTAAGCTTATTTGATGAACCTTAAGTCCATTTACCTCCGGTGTCAGTTTGTCGACCTATTTTTGGGACAGCCAGTATTCACCTTTTCTTTTGTTCATTATGTGTTTCTTTAGGAAGGTATCAGATAAACAGCTATTATTAGCAACACTTCAATAAAATAAATCAAGATGACTAGAATCAGGATAACATTGAGACCTCACACAACAATGCAGCTACGAAAACTGCATTCAGATTATTTCCTGTAGGTTTACTTACATGGCAGCAAATAACACACGTAGAAGACATCCACAGCAATAATTACTATTTTTTATGTTAGGGCGCGTTCCCACTATGTCGTAACGACTTATTTATCGTTCGACGACTGTCGTCTCTACCTGTTCCCATTATAACTATTGTTTTGACAAAGTGTCGTCACTGCAAAAATGTCGTAGACCACAGTAAATTGTGTCGTTCTAAATGTGAACACCTCCATTTAAACATATAAGCCACGACACATAAAACTACACGATTATCTGTCGTCACGACATAGTGGGAACGCGAACTTAGACAATCGTGGAGAAGGAGGAGCGAAGCCTTTGATCTTTGCCCAGTAGTGGGATACTAACAGCTAGATTATATACAATAAGATCTAGGAACTCTTAACAAACACGAGGTTCAATCAAGTCCGTAAATTATTTCCTGAGTCGTGGGAATAACATGTTGATCTATGATCTTTGGATTTATATGCTTACGTAGGTTTTATTCTAATGAATATCGTCACACAAACCCTACCCACGCATCCAGTATAATAATAGCTTTATGAATCATAATTTATACAAGAGGGAAGACACCTAATACCTTTACTTAACTACGTTCTTGAACGCCAGTCAAACTCATTCATATTCATAACTTTATTGACGTATGTAATTTTGAATATATATGTCTTGTTTGTGTAATGTGCTGCGACAATGATCATTTTATTAATGTATTCTAAAAACTGGCAACTGCATTCGCAAACAGTTTTAAATAAAAAACGAAACAGACATCAATTCTCGCATTTGTAATAATGCGGTTAGAGGCGAAGGTAGAGTGAAAAAGGTTCAATTTACAGGAAAACGGGATACGCAAATAAAAATATCGCCGTAACAGGTTCCTTTCTCATACGTGTATCGCACGGTTCTTTAGATTTCCTCATTAAATAGTCTCCAAGAAAATACGTCTTTGAGGGAGCTTCTTGCCATCTGCGGTAAGAAAATTGCACAAAATTGAATAACCTTTTTCTTTTTGCTTCGAGTCCTTTGAAATATAAGTGCTTATAAACTTTGATAGAACGCCATAATATTTATAAAAGATCTTTCATAAAATGTGTAAACATTATGAAAAATGTTGGAAGCTTTCAGTTGCTTTTAAGGTTCTTTTAACTTGAATTTACCTGATATTGAAGTTGCTTTCTAATAACTACACAATGACATACATATACTGCCATGTTGAAGAACAATCAAGTAACATATTAAACAACAGTGCAACTCATTTTAGAACATGAGTTAGTTATTAAACGGTTTTATTTTTAAAATGCCTCCCGAATCAAAGACTTGGCGCGTCTTTGATTAGAGCCCGTAGTGATAATTGACCTACAAGTATAAATTGACTCGAAGACGCTTGTCTCTGTAACCTCGACATCAAAGTAGCAATTTCAGTATTACGTATACTAAAACAATTAAACAAAACTACTTAAGCTACAAGACTCGTCACACAAAGGCTCCTTCGAACTGCGTAATATAATTTTATACTTCGTAAATTTACATAAACTAGGAGCAATTTGATTCTTCAAACATGCCGTGATGACGTAGCTGTATTAAAGTAACGCGTATTTTATTAACGTTTATTCTATTTATGCTGAAACGTGTAGAACATTTGCGATGAAGCGATCCCGGAGGAGTGCGGGTAATTTTAAAGTTGTACAACATCAATTATACGCTCAGGAACACTATGAAATGAATTCCGCATTGTACCTCCTGTAATTATCTCGTTTTCTAACAACTCTTTGGGTAAAAAATGTTATCATACAAATTGTAATGGCGTTTTTAGACCTAGCGTTTTATACGCGCGTGTTCTGTAGTTTTCAGCATATGCGCGTACACGCGCTCTACATACGCGCTTTAAAAAACCGGACGCGCGTATATTCTCGCGTACGTGGTATTATGTTTGTATCAACATGGACTATACGAGATACGAAGTGTGTCAACGCTGCTCGTACGAGCAAAAGACGTACGTTTACGCGCAAACACGCGCTTCAACGCGTGTCTGAAAACGCTCTAAAGAAAAATACTATGGAACTACCTATAAAAGTAACTTTAGAATTATTCCCTACCATTTTTTGCTGGCAACATTTTAAAAGAATTTATCTTAAACCAGTTTAAATCACAATCTCGGTTTACTCTGGAGGTAAACTTTTTAAAACTACGTCAACAAAGCTCGGTCGATTTCTGCTTCTTTTTTATTATGTATCACAATAATTGAGTTCTAGAGAACTTTGTGCTTTTAACTACTTTTTTTTATTTGTTAGACATAGCTTAGTAACGTCGTATTTGAAACAAATTTCACATTTAGGAACCTCACTTTTGTTACAAAAAGACTGTTAAGATTTTTTCGAAAGTCGATTGACTGGAGGGACTATCAATCGACTTTCAACTCTACAAAAAAAAATCTGGTAAAAAGCCGTATCTTTTCGTACTTAATTAGCTCATAGACACCGTTACTGCGAAAAGGGCTTTGTGTGCTGTTGGTAACGTATTTTAACTCGCGAGGGCGTCAATTGGAGCGTAATTGCATCCAACCAGAATAGTACGAGCGCTGCACTGTATTTTTTTTACGTCGAATCATCGAATACCGAAGCGATCTCTTTTGTGACTGAGGATGGATACTTTAAATGAGTTCTTTTGGTGTTTGGTGTAGGTAAATATCTGTGGTATATACAAAGCGTTTACCAACTTGCCAATATTAAAGCAAGTTAAAAAATAAACTAAAACCTCTGTCTTGGTTTAATTCATAGTATAATTAAAGCTGGATTTTATTTTGATAGTTAATTTTCATCTCTAACTGAAAAACTTGAAACAGAACTATAGAAAATAGTATCTACCAGTTTTGGTCGACGAGCTCTATAATTTTAAATAAATATGAGAAAGTATTTTATACCAAACTTTATTATAAAAGCATCATTTTACTGAAAACACAAACGAAATTACATGATTAACTTTAGTTAGCGTTTACGCTATGAGTTACTAATTTATCAATGAAGTTTATTTGTCAATTGGCGCTCGTACTAACGAGTGTTTGCTATATGCAGAGGAGCAGAGTTACGTAAGTGAGCGTCGCAAACTTCAATCAAAGTAATGCAGTTACACTGCCCGGTTGCCTTGTCAACATACGTGTAACAAGCACGGTTTAACTGGAAACTTAATCACATGCTCCTGGGGCCCAAGTCAATTTAAAATAGCCTCAGTCGTCTGTCGGCAGAGTGTCATTGACATTTTATGACACATTTGGTCGCAATCAGTTTAAGCCATTGTTTAACAGATTACTAAATGTACCAAATGAGACACAACTTAGGCTATTTTTAATTACTAATTACCAGACTTAGGCCCCTGTACTAGAATTATATACCTACAATAAGGTAAGTTAAGTGAAGCAAGGTTTATAATAATATTTTTAATGTTTAATTAATTCACAACCTTTGACTTTTGAAGTGAGTTGAGAGATAAACTACTTAAGTAAAAGCAGGTCAAATTTTGTAGGAACGCGAAGGGAAATTTCAAACTTTACTTTTTAGAGTTTGAATAATGAGAAATGTTTGTTAAAAGCATAAAAGTTGTATTATGTTTATTCTCTCTGACTTATTATTGCTTACTTATTTAGATGGAAGTGTTTTTAACCTTTTAAATATAGGTACCTACTACCTACATACCTACTCGTAGGTATATTATATCTCAACTTAATAAAAGAACTTCCAGAAAGAAATACTCCGAGTATAAAATCCTAAACAACTAGCGGCCAATAAATCGTTCCTAGATTTTCCAACAGCCTTTGTGTGGTACAATAAGGCACGGGAAAAAAGAACATTTATTGGATTTCAATGGAAAAGTCCAACCAGAGCAACAATGTGTTGGAACTTTCGACAAGTGCCAATAAGCAGGCAAAGAGTAAAATCATGATTCCATTTCACAGAAAACAGTTCGAGCAGGTTCTACGAAATTTCGTAGCACTGTCGTAGCCGCGTAGTATAATACTACGGTTTTTTCACGCCGCTACTAAAAAGCTTTGTGTAGGCCACGTGTAGCCTGTGACGTCGCCACACTATCTTGCACATAAAGAAAACGTTTAAATGGATTTTATTAGATTTTTTTAAAATCTTACGTCTGCTATTTAAATGAGGGTGACATTTTCGAGTTTGATGCTGTTATGAAGATAAATTGTTATGTGGAAGTGTGAAATTAAACAAAGACGACAAAATATTCCTTTGATATAATATAATGTACTACCCTACCTACTGATAATAATTAACTTATCTACACTTGACGAAAAAGGGAATTCTTTCAATTGGTACCCGTCCTAATTTTTGGTTTTTCTCGGAACCGACCTTGTCAGTTTGTACACTCCAAAGCCTTAAAAGTCACTCACTCGATACATTTTTTTCTCAAAATAAATCGGTCGCGTGGCTTTTTACTCGATTAAAAACAATATACCTATTTGTACGGTTGCCTTATGTTATTGCAGGGTAGGTATTATAGAAAACTGTCATATTTATTTTATATAGAAAAAAAGATGTGTTAAAAAACACCTTATGAGTATATCTTTATAAAATCCGGATACAATATACATTACTCATATAATAACTCTTATGGTATCTACACACCAAAGCCGCCGGCTTTTTTGACCGCTGCCATTCATATGACGCAAAGCCGCCGGCCTAGACCGGCGCGGCGGCATGCCGGCGGCTTTGGTGTATAGACAGCATAAAACTTGGCTCGTAAATGATCTCTCCTTGAATAATTTTTACAATAAAAAATAACTCCTAATTGATCTTCAAAAACGAAAGATCCAATTTTAGAGCGATACGTTTGAACGAAAGTTAAACGTTAATTATAAAGGGCTCGAGAGAAACATTTTAATTTCGAATAAAATACTTTGTTAAAAGGTGAAACAATTAGTTTGAATATATTGTTTTCTTGATAAAATTTTGTAAAAACGTTTATACAACTTTTGAAATAAATATTGAACCTTAGCTCGTTCTTCTTTGAAAAGACCGATACACCAAATATTTATAACGCTCTAGACTAGAAAGCTATGAAACAAGCGCAGCGTCCAACAATGAATATTGGTTTACAATAGCCTCTGTAAGAACGTCGACTTAATACAACAATTTATTTACAAGTGCTAGATATTGATAGTAAAAGATTCTCGTAAGATGCGGCTATTTTTAGGAGCTAATTGTACGTTTATTATCAATAATGAAAAAATGAACTCATTATTTTGTTGAATAAAAAGCATTTCTTTTCTTCGTCGATTTTGTGAAGTTATGAAACTTTTGTCGACGTCAAACATCCTTTTGATAAAGTTTCAAAGTAAAAGATAAGTACCTAGGTACATATTTAAGTCAATCATACCCAAGTATGTGTGTGTTTACTTAAAGAACATTTCTAATTATATCATAAAATACCTACTACATGAAAACAAAATAACATTGAGCGAATTCACTCGGCGTACCCTTTTCAAGGTTAGATTGTGTCTGTTTGTGAACTGCTACAAATCTGAGAAAAACTTGTCGTATTATATAAATACTTTTCGATTTCACAAGAGATATTTCCAGTTGCTCATACAATATCAGTTTGCTGTAAAACGAACAACATTGAACGCAGTAGATTAATCCCTTTGTGCCGACTCCATTGGCTTTTACAGCTACTGAACATTGGAAAGCTGCGTTCTGAATCGTCAGATTGGAATTGTAGGCTTGGATACCCTGATAACTGTATCCTAGGGTCTATATTCGTGTTATTTTTTTGTACCTTCAAACCTACGACATTTTAGCACATTACTAACTACTTTATAAAATTTACCAGCAAACAAGGTTCCTAAAACACGAAATTTTGATACTACCCCAGGAAAAAGATTACAGGATAAAGAAATTATTTTAATACTCATAGTCTTAATTCACTCGTAATTAAAATCATCTCTTTATCAGTCATCCGTCATCCGACAAATGGGTCAAGAGGTCGGTCGTACCACGGTCGTACACGCATTTGTAGAGTGAACTCATCTTGTGAGTTCTTGTAGCAGCAAAAACAGATGATTCTTTCAACCAAATCTTCGGTATCGCCGTGCCTACCTACACACAGTTATAGAGCGAGGAAGCAAAGTCTGAATTTGCTACGCGTAATTCTAAGAGCCCCATAGCTTTACTGTGGTTATAAAAATGTACTCACCGTCAGTGGGCGTCGTCTGCTGACTAGAGTTAATGCGCGGGCGCTCCTCTCCAGCCGCGATGTGTTTGCCCGTGCGCCGCGCCACCGGACGCAGCTCGCGATCCACATCGCTACTCTCCTCCTCTTCATACCCGTAATCCATTTCTGGAACAATATTTATGTATTATCTTATGTTTTTAGAGTTTAAACACACATAGGGCAAAAAAATATATACGATCGAATTGAGAAACCTCCTCCTTTTTTTGAAGTCCGTTAAATAAAAAGGAGTTTTTTTTATATTTCATACCTAGTAATACTAAAATCTATTGCAGCGTCGAGCTGTCAATGGCCACTAGTTCGACATCGAGCGGAATGCGTTTGGAAATAAGAGTTTTTTCACAATAGCTCGAAATCGAGCCCGACGCTGGATTTGCTTTTGCCGGAATCGAATCACAGTATTACAAGAGGTTGTGAATCCTTTTAACCTTTTAATTAATGTATTTAAAAGTCTGAGAGCCGGTTTTTTGTTAACCTTTTGTTTACCTACTGAATTTAACAACAAGCCATAACATACATAGCCAAACCAAATAGATAAATAAGAAAGACAATTTTTCTTTATCTTTACAATTTTATTATCAACATGTAACATAGGTATATAAACTTTTCCTCTTTACCGAGACTTCAATTAAATTCCTCACTAGTGCAAAGTAAAGAAAACTTTATCACTTAAACGCAACCATGCGATCCTGTTTGAGCAGATGCTTGTGACAGAAGCGGGGGAAGCTGTTAACGCAAATTCAGTCATGTACGTTTTTATTCGCTCATTTATTTTCAGCGTCGTCTTTACTTCTCAAGGTCATTTATTTGTTACCTTTTTAAAAACAACTGAACATCATTGTACACATATAACTTAAAATATAATTACACAGTATTCAAAGATAGTTTTATTTATATGGAGAAAGTCGTGTAAAGTATAATGGTATCTACACACCAAAGCTGCCGGCATGTCGGCGGGCTAAGCCGGCGGCTTTACGTCGTACGAATGGCAGCAGTCAAAAAAACATAATATTTAAAAATAGACCACAGTGGCGTGCAAAGGGAGAGGCCTATTTCCAGCAGTGGACTGCAATAGGCTGATGAGGATAATATGAAATATTTGGATTACAGTAAAATTTTACGTCTACCGCGACTTTTATAAGAAAACTCACAGATTTGTACTCAAACATTAGGTACGGTATTGGTAGTTAGGCAACGATAGTATATTAAAAGCAGGTGGGCACCTTAGTCCGACCCGAGATGAATATTATTTACCAGTAGGTTATGTGAGTAGGCTCGTGCCCCTGTTATGGGGGCGTTAAAAGAGCTGATGATAATAATGTTTTGTATAAAAAGCTTACGTATACATACACTATAATTTATAACCACACAGCTTTAACCTTGTAAAATATTTCTCAGTAAAATATTTCTTTTGAAAACCAGTTCGCTTAATTAAAAGCATTCGCTGTAGAGACGGTGGCAAGTCCGTGGTAGCGAGGGTAGCGCCACTTAGAAAACGTAGTCTTTAAAACTCGCGGGAAATTTTTAAAGGGCTTCTGCAGAAGTGCTAACGTTTATAGGTTAGGTTTATTAAGGTGAGCTCAGGTTACGTGACTGGTTATTTATTTATTTAGGTAAAGCAACTAAAATTACATAACAGGTCAAAAACAAAAATAAAAAATAACAACAGTGCTTACCCAATAACAGATAAACACAGTCGAACTAAGAGTGCATGTTGACTCTTTACAAATCTTATATAACATATCGTAATAACTTTGTTATTTATTGTCGTTAAAATTCTATTAAAAACTTTTACTGATTGAGGTCTTTTTGACCAATGCAAAATGAAAACAAAGTGTGTCGTTCAGCAAGTACCTATGTATTATTCCAAGTACCGAATAAAATAAAGTACCTATATCCACATATTGTGAATAAAATCCAAAAAGATATTAACGCAATATAAGGCTAAAACAACTTTGTTGTAAACTACTTTAGTACTTTGTTGCAACGCTACATATTCCTAAATGTAGAACACAGTAGCAAAAAGCCTATTCCTAAATGTAGAACATAATTACCAACAAGTAAAGTCGTCTGACCGGCACTGAAACTTTTCTTTTCAGGAATTCATGAAATGAAAATAGCCAGCTGCGGTGCAGTAAATATCGAAGCTTGCGTCATTGCAATAAAGTCATGATTCCTATAGCAACAAGGATATTCTACTACTCTTTTGTTAGAAATACTAAAATGAGAGTTCTAGACTATTTACATTTCGCCAAAGCAATCTATTTGTTAACCTATTTTAAATATGAAACCAATTTACTTATTACCTCATTATTTTACGTATTAATTAACGAATTTGTTTAATATTGCTTTATTAAGCATTATTTTGCAAGAAATTCTGTGACATGTTTTCCTTTCTTCTCTAAGTTGTCTTCGCAGATCATAGGTTTTTTTAATTGGCCGACAGTTTAGTCGGGTTGGCTTGCTAGCAGGTACAAATCTGCACAAGTGCCAATAGAGTGCTCTCTTGCATACATCTACGTACTGATTAAGAGCCCACTAAACTTTCAGCCGACAGAAAGTCTGTGGTCTGCGAGGGTGCTCTGGCCAAATAAACATATGAAAGTACGTCTAAGCGCCCAAACACACGGTGAAACGCACCTGCAACGCAACTGAAACTGCTAGTTATTTTTGAGTTGCATTGCAGTTGAGCATCGCAACTAGTTTGAAACGTTTCGTTTCAGTTGCGTCGTGTGTGGTTTTCTAAGGAAGTCTATGGCAGAAACTGCGATGCAACTCAAAAGTAACTAGCAGTTTCAGTTGCGTTGCATTTGCGTTTCACCGTGTGTTCTGGGTTTTAAGGGATTATCAAACGAGAGAAATCGATCCCCAGTTCACACGTATCTAGAAAAATCCCTAGAATAGTTAATACAAGTAAAAGGGTATGGTCGATACAAAACACGTGTTCACGTCACATTGTTTAGTTTGCTCTAGATTTGTGCGAGTGAGACGTCACGAACATGGAATCAAAAGTTTGCTGGATGTCGGTAGGTAACTGTAAATACCGCTGTTGTTGAATAGGGCATTAAAGAAAACTCTCCATTAAGAAAAACTACTTTACTACTTTTTTTTTTACTACTTTGTGCGTAAAACCATGACTGTAATTAAATAGTTTTGTGCGCGATGGTATTTTAAAACAAATATAAAACGTCAAACTCAAAAATCGTCTAATGCGCATCTGTCAGCTAGGGTTCATTTTACGTGGCGAAGCTTCTAGTGTGTTACTATCACTAGTTTGAAAATTACGACAATGACAGGCGTTCATTTTGATTGTGACAGTGATTTTAATTAAACGCGAGAAATTCGCACACACATTCTAGCGTAGACTAAATTAAATGATTCCGGTTTATCCACGTAAAACCTTGTATTTTTAATGTTTATTTAAACGTTCCATTCTTTCACGTAAGTAAGTAAGTAAGTATTAAAACAAAGATAAGCGCCTAAATTCGCACAAAATCTTCAGAAGACACGCCTGTTCCTAACAAAAAAACTCCCACGGAAAGCTTGTTCATACCTATAACTTAATCATACTTAATACTGTAGACATTTCATTAATCCCTTCAACCGTTCACAATGGCCTGAACTTAATAACTTATGTTGTGGTAACATTTTGTTCATTTTATCCGTTTTATTTTATCGAATCATTGTACATTTACGTTAACGTACGGTGTTATAAGGGGCTTTACGCATGAGCGGTTGAATTCATTATAATATAGGTACGTTCATTAAGCAGTTGAAGCTAGGGTTGGATTATCATTTGGCAAGCATTTTGACGCGCTAGGTGTCAATCAATGGAGGTGTTTCTTTGCACTAACTTAGCATTTGAAACTGCCAGTTGTTGCAAAAAAGTTCATCCAATTTAACGCTTCATTAATCACTATTTCTGAATTCTGCCATTTTCCTCGTCAAGAAAATAAAAAGACGACACGATATAAAAACCTATTTTGCAACCAGCTGTATGACAAGTAGATAAATGTGCTCTTAGTAGGTATGTTTCACTTTCGCTCGTGGCGTAACGTGTAGGAGGCGGGGGAGGGAAGGCATCTCAATGGGCGAGGATCGATCGCTATTCGAGCCTCTGAGAGCGCCTTAAATTATACTGGACCGCGACGTAGAGGCCTACAGCTCGACAACACGTCGCCCATGTTTAACTAAACGTTGACTTAGTTTCATTTCATGCCGGTAAATATGAAATTCTAGAGCGTTTTAGCAAGTTTCTTCAAAGTTCACTCGTCACGAAATTGGCCCAAATATACGGCCCCAACTTACGTATTAATATTGAAGATTGAGAATAATGTGATCATGAATAAATCAGGATATCGTAACCTTTAAACCTAAGTAGGTACTTAAACTCTTAATTTTCAGACGTCATTCATAAAGACAGTGTCGCAAACTGCTCAACTTGGATTCAGTTTCGCGCTAACTTTAAAATCCAATAGAAACTCTTGCCGCCACTTGCCATCGTGAAAACAAAACCAATCACTTTGCAACTAACCGGAATAAACTTTACGAAACCATTAGTATGAGAGGCGGCAAATAAGCAGTATCAATTAGTGGGCAGAAAAGAAATGTGAAGTTATTTGTATGGTGAGATGTGGGTGAGATGTTGACCGAAGTTCTCCACCACGTCATGTAAGTAAATGCTCAGTAAGTTTGCCGGGAATTAAGTAGTAACTTACATTGTTTTTTTATTTAAGGCAGCTCAATTTTTTCATTTACCACTTAAGTATATTAACTTTCTAAATTGTAAAGGTAAACAAGGAAAATTGTAAAAACATTTTTAATTGGAATCCGAGGGAACCTTTTCGAGGAAACGATGTAAACGTTTGTGTAATTATTTACAAAGCTATAAATAAATATTTAAGCGGTTTTCTAACAAGTATTGCGGTGGAATTAACAAGTTTTGGACTGGATTTTAATTTCAATACAGGAGATTAATTTCTACTACTTACCGTATTTATATTTTAACTTTTCACAAAGCAATCAAGCTAACGCAATTTTACACGAAAATGTATTGTCCTAAACAATAACGTAAGTGGATAAGAACTTAGATAACCCGTATTTAGATTTCATGCTTTGAAGGGCCTGATATTCGCCAAGCGCGTTACTAACTTTGGCTCGTATGTTCTGTAGCTCTCCTCATGCACAGTACCGCTTTAGGCTATCTGACCCATTTGCAATAACATCGTATTCACATTATTAACGCGGGTAAGGCAGGGTACAAAATTAAACTTATATAAGGTGTAAATTCAAGCTCCATCATCAGATCCTCATCCGTTGCTACCATTGCATTATATTAAGAATTAAACACTGATCATAACGACTCCAAACACGATATATCTGCTGTTAATTTTTTCAAGAATGGATGGAGTGCTGGAAATTCTGACTCCATCATCAGCTCCTCATCTATTGTCACCATTGCATTATATTAAGAATTAAACACTGATCAAAATGAATCCAAACACGACATATCGGCTGTTATATTGGATCTACAACCCTACCACAGCTGACAAAAGAACTGATAACCTTGAAATGGCTGAACCGATTTGCATATTATATATCTAAGAACACTCCCAGGAAAACCAGCTTTAAATTAAAAAAAAACCGCATCCAAATCCGTTCACGCGTTTAGGAGCTACAGTGCCACAGACAGACAGACACACACACAGACAGACATCGACGTCAAGCTTATAACACCCCTCTTTTGGCGTCGGGGGTTAAACAAGCAAACAATACAAATCGCGCCACGAGCCATAGAAGATTAGTCTGCGCTTCGCGGGGCGCGGGCGGGGATGATTGACCGCGCGGTGATGGACGGCTCGACTCGCTACGCCACATAGTACCTATTCTTTTAGGAAATACGGTTCGCTTTCAAATGACGCGCGCACCGCGCACGTTCGGGAACTCGAGCGTGCATTTTGTTTTGATCGCGCTCTTTTCAAAGTCGACAATTTTTTTTGTGCAATAACTTACGGATAGTATGATTGTTGATGTTGTTAGTTAGAGTTAGTAAAAAAACATTGTTTAATCAGACACCTTATAGGTCAGAGCCAGGGCCCAGGGTGGGGCAAGTGCCCCAGCTTGCCCCAGTGTGGCTACGCCCATGATTGCCGTCACTACCGGCGGCAATCATTTTCGAAAATGTCATCAAAAATGTTTGAAAACCGACGTGAGCCGCCGCCGGTTATGGTAACTACACGGCTTTGGTGCGTAAGTAGTTAGTATAAGAGGTCTGTTTGGATCGTAGCAAGTCAAACGAAGTGGTTTCTACCTACCTTGATGGGAAAGAAGCGTGACAAATATGTGTGTAGGTATGTATTTTTCCATCGATAATGATTTTTCATGAGAACGAAGACGAGGAACAACAGCTTTAGGATACATACATTTTCGAATATTTATTTTATCTTTATAAATTAGATCATAATGTGTCTACTTAAGAACCAAGATTGATCGTTATTCATTTTTTTGTCTCTCCCCTTGTGTTCGCGACACTTTGCGTAAAGAGCCATAAACAAAGGCGGTACACTCAACTCAATTGAATGATTTCTTTTTATTTAAGTACGTGTATTAGGTACATATCTACGCGTAAGCGTACATTTTTGTGATTTGTTTCAATTTTGTTTTCATAAGAAGACATCATCATCGGTTATGTAAAGCTGAGATGGATGGATGTTTTATTCTTAATAGGTTAAATACCTATTTGTTTCATTAAAAAGCTTATTTGTTGGTCTCGGTTGCCGCAAGTTGCACGCCAAAGTTTGTAAATAGTTCATTAGACTAATTGTCTGCATCATAATTTTCATGGCAATGCTTGTATTTCATATTGTTGTTCTTTTTGGTGTGTGCTGTAATGAAGCGCGGTAGAAGAACCAAGTTCCCGCATTTTTTATTTACCTACAGTCCACTCACATTCTATACAGCATTTGATTAGGTAGGACCGCACCACAAATCCATATGCAAATACCCGAGTTATCTCAGATTTCACTTTTTAAATTAATGCAGCTACATTGTGTCATCTCTCTTTGAATCTCCTATTTACAATTCACAAATATGGCAGACCATTTATTAGTGTCAGTGGAAAGAGCATTTATTTATGTGGTTTCCTCGAAATTCGCAGTTAGCTGGCAGTCTGCAGACTAACAGGGGATTAAGCTGCTGTCACTGCATTTTTCAAGAATCCACTTACAGCACATACTGACTTTATAGTTCATATTTGCATACTCAAATCAGTACTACAAAAATAATTTAGGTAGATACCGACTATAAGACGAGTGCGTGCTGAAATTTTTGGTTTTGGAACCGAAATAAACATTACCCGTTATTATTAAACGAGTTTTAAATATAGTTTCAGGACTAATATCTTAAGGCGAAACGTCATTTATTTGAAATAATTCTAGAACATAAATATAACTCGTTTTGTAATATTATCTAGATATCTAATAGTTTATCTAGATGGGTACTATTTTTAATAGAACTTTAGGTTTAAGTTCCCTAATAAATATAAGTATGTATGTAATACGCGAAGACAAAATTACAGTTTTTATTTAAATTCTAGACCATTCATTAAAAGAAAATAAAAGTACTAAGCGTCGGCCAATGCAAAGTCTACCCTACGAGTAAATATTAACTGTGTTTTCTTCCGTCGTTTAGCAAAGCTACATTTTCCGAGCATTTTTCAGTATTCAATTTTCTCTTTAAACGATTGGTAGATATTTTATTTTTCAAGGAAATTGAATAAGCTAGTAAAATGATTAGGTTTAGCTTTAAAAATTCTGAGTTAGTTTAAAATTGCATTTAATAGAAAACAGGAACGGATATTAAAACGGCTTTGAACCAAGACGGGTAGAGAATTATTAAGAGAGACCTTATGTCCTACAGTGGGCGTCTTTCCTCCGACAACTGTCCGTGGTAATGATGTTCTACATTTACCTATTATTATGGGACCTATCTACTACACCAAGTCATTTTCAAACATTTTCGAAGACATTTTTGATAAAAATAAATGCCGCCGGCATTTAAACTATCGAATAAAATATTTAGGTACTTACAGATTTTAGTCCTAATTTTTCAAAAATCATCTTATTCGCAAGCTTTTCTAATTTCCATACAGGACGAGGTCGAAATTAAAGACTCAGAAAGGAATAGCAGGGTCGCTTAATTGCACTATAATGCATTCGTATCTCACCAGATGCCAACCCAGGAATGTGACTTCCCACGCGTCGACATGTTATGGAAATTGCCCATTTTGCCTCGACCTATTTTCCTCTGCGAGGGAGGAAATCGTGGTTTATTTCTACCACTATTGTGTTATTAAACCTATGTTATTGGAAATCAACAAGCTAGCAATTCCTCTTGTTTCAAATCAGTGTAATAACCACGGTAATAAACTACTGTTACCCGACTAAACACAATTTAATTATGTTAACGTTTACTGTCGTTGACAGGCGTTCGTTTAAAAAGTAAGGTAATAAAGATTAGTGATTTTGAACGAGTATATATATTTTATCACGTTGTTTTCGGATCGTAGCAAGTGGAGGAAACTGGTATCTGCGTACCCTGATGGGAGAGGCGTTTGTGTGTGTGTTGTTTTTGATAAACGCATTACAATTTGATACTTTAAGAACACATCCTTAAACGTGTCTGTTACTTATCGAATCATATTCTAAATAAGCATAATAATAGGTAAAAATTGTTGTTATCAGCCCAAATATGTCCCCACCGAGGGGCACGAGTAAAAAATCGGTAGTAAAAGCAAGTTATTTATAGTCATCATCCCGCGGCTGATATAAGTTAATTTAATAATTTCATTAATGATTAATTACTGTGGATACGTTCATTAATAGTAATTATTGTATGTGAGATTTAATTTAAATGTGACATTTCATGTGAATATTACCTCACTACTCTCAATCAAAACCTTGTGTTTTGCATTTTATACTCCCAAATACTTACGTTAGTAACTATTTAGTAATTTAACTGAAATTTTACTGATTATAAACTGTGTCACGAAATTTTCATAAAACGCCGAGTTGCCCAAAGATTTTTTTTTTATTCTGCATAGAAAATGACTTTAATCTTTAAGCGACATTGGTATAAGACGTTTCTACCTATAGAAAAAATTGTAGAGATTCATAGACAGAAACGTCTTCCGTGAGACTTTCGTGAGATAAATAATTATGAACTAGTATCAAAGTATTTGAGGTTGCTTAAAAATTCACTTTGAGAACAACGCTCCATAAAATGTAGAACTTTAAACCTATTTCGGGGAACAAAATTATTCCTTTGTTGTGTGCAAGCTATTCAAAGTTAGGCAAAGCACATATTTTATCAAAGTAAAAGTATAGTAATACTTTCAAGATATAAGTTTTTTGCTTTTGCTATCAGGTTCCGTAAAACGTACTTTATCAAAATCATATTTATTTTCCGCATTTTTAAACGCGTTTAAAGTAACAAACTGTACATTTCACATTTTTAATATTTCCCATGATAGTGTAAAGCAAAATACGTCGTATACCGTCGGAATAGAAATGCATAGCCATAACTCAGCTCGCAACTTGCGTCTACATAAAGAGCGCGAGGTTCTTGGAATTTCTGAATGCTCAGTGAAAGCCTCTTAGTACCTGCACTGAAAGGAAACCTGATAAGGCCAAAGACTTGTAACTGAAATCTCCACAGCGCAACGTACAAAGCAGGTATTTTTTCTATTAGTTTCCTTCATTTTTATTATATTTTTTATTAAATAAGTGTTTTATGGTTGGCTACTTTGGAAAGTGAGGTCGAAATCCTCATTTATTTATTTATAGTACCTAAGACTGTATTTTATTGGCGAACGCAATGAAAAGCTTACAATCATGGTCGATAGGCCGAAAATTTACTTGTCTCGATCAAAGGGTATTGTTGTTAGAGCGCTGACGTACCTACATGCACTTGCGGTATGAAAATAGGAAAACAGAAAACGGCTAAGCTGCGATTTCATACAAAACGTCAAAGAATAACCAGTTATACAACCACAGTGCGTAAGCGCCTTAACTCCTTCGTATTTTGTTAATCGTTTCGTATGCTCAGTATTGTTGTAGTTATGTAACATTCAGAATCTGATGAAACCTATGTACCTACCTAGTTCTACCTAGGTTTATGGTGGTTCATGTGACAAACGTAAGCAATAATGTAAGGCAGCTTCAATTGTGTCGAAGTTATGCAAAGGATCTAATCACTGGCACGAGGCAAGTGCGTCAAACGTACATATGACCGTTTCAAAATTCAATTACTAAAGGCTCTAAACGGCTGAAACCAACAGTGATTTCAGATTCTACTACAATGGGGCAGTGTCCACTCCTGCCTGTGATCCTGTCAATATACTCGTAGCATATACAGCGCATCCCCGCTTTTGTGCACTTTGCGCACAGTAATTTAGTTCTGTACGTGAATAGGTTAAAAGCTTCGAGCTTGCATGCAATTACGAGTAAACTTCATTAATAATTATCAATGAACATGAAAATAAATAGATTCGTTAATTTATTAGCCTAAGTATATATAAGGTTCTAGTTTAGTTTTTAAGAATTATGCCGCAATGCGTTGCCATTTATTAATAGTACCTATCTATTAAGGCCAAAACACACCGGGTGCGTATGCGTTGCGTATGCGTAGACGTATGCTTACCTCTGAGTTGTAATGTATGGAACTGTCACCGCTTGCGTAACGTAGACGTAGACGCAAGCGGTGACAATTCCATACTTTTTTTAGGCATTAAATAATTACTTCACTTACTAGCTAAATTCGATACTCATAAACCCAAACTAGAATTCCCTTCGCCGGCTGCCCATTGGCACACACAAAGCCAAACGTACAAAGATCCGGCCTGAGATAGACAATCAAAAACATCATTCGAATACCTATCTGCCGAGCTGAGATGGGAAAATGGATCCAGTACCGAGGCTTGTATTTACGTATAGGTATATTATGTACCTAGCTGCTATTCATCATTTTACGATAAAGAGGTGTAATTTTATTTATTTTATTTTTGTAAAGCTTAAAAGCTTTTTTCAATTCCAAATCGATACTGAAAAACATGCTCAATAAACAAGGATCAAAGATTTATGATTTACTTTTCCTACAGAGTTCCGGATCAGCTGATTGAATTTAGTAACATACGAGATGATAAAATGCCCGCATTGCCATATAGCAGCATTTCTTTGGCAATAAAGACAAATTATCAGCAACATAATTAGTCTAAAGTCAAAAATATATTTATTTCATAGGCATAAAAAATGCTTTTGAAACCGTTACATCATTATATAGGTATTTTTTTAAACCTAGCGCTAGATTCGCAAGGTGCAGTTTCCCCCAGAGAAGAACCTAGCAAGAAACTCTGCGAGGTTGCTCTAAAGGCTTGATATCATGGAAACAACACTCGATACGTCCACAAATCAATAAACGTGTTCATATAGCCCGACATCATTAGCAAGTTCAAATAAATTTATAATAAGTAGTATTGTAACATCAATTATGACCTTTATACGAACTAGCTGTTTCTGGAACTAATTAGTCTTGGACAAGTTATTTGGTGGCCCGAGGGACAACCTAATCGTAATATAAGTACTCGTTAACCTACTCGATATCTCTATGGTATGTAATTAGGTGTATTAAAGAGTTTCGTATCTAAAATGTAATTTAATATAGAGACAGAGCATAACTACTATACAACAGAAATCTTCTGGCACGACGGCGGCGCGGCGGCGGCGGTAGGTTGTATTCACGATGTATTGTTTTTAAGTAGATATTGAAATATCAATTGTTTTCCTGATTTCGATGATTGTCTAGAATTCAGTTTTAAAAAATGCTCAGATATTCAAACTTATTTTTTGTTTTAAAATATGACCCAGGATGTTTGAATTTCGAACAATGGATAAAATATCGCCTTTTTAAAAACTAAATTAAAATACTTACCTACTCACTTTAATATTAATTTCAGAAAATACTCGTAGAAGCTTACAAAAACTGCGGTGCAATACTTATTATAAAAAATAATTTAACTTCATTGCAAGGTAATATAGCCAAGTGTTTTCGTTCGCTCAGATTAAAACCTCAAGTGTTGGTATATTAACCTGTTTTAACTTCTGCTACGTAACATTATTAAAGTAGGTATACGCTCAAAATAACCTAACCTTTTATTGAAAAAAACCCGACTTCGTAACAAAACGCATTTTTAAATTTATTTTGATGTACTAACCCAGTGCCACTCTAACAGTAAATACGAAACTAAAATCCATCAAGCCGTTAATGCTGTAGAGCGTGCTAAAGAATTATACATACATACAAACATACATACATACATATATACTCGAAAAACATAACCCTCATTCTGACGCAGTTGCGTAAAAAATTGCAATTCCAACAAACCTTTCCAGCCAGGACTGCAGTCATGTTTAGCTGCAGTTCTAAAATTTCAAGATATGAACATAATTTAAAAAATTAATAATGAAAATTTCTCTTTGCCTTTACTGGAAACGGCGCTTTTTATTCTCATGGCCGTCGTTGGTTTGGTAACAAGCTAAACTTTGAAGCCTTTAAAAGAAATATTTTATATCAAAGTCGAGTTGAAACCTTACTACTTCGTTTTTAGAAAAATAAACTTAGAAGTAGGTAATTACTTTTAAAATTATGTTGTGGTGTTTCTTAATTAGGTTAAATTGACCCTTTATGTTCAATTACGGTTAAAAAACATTGTTACAGGAATTCACGTGCGTTGTTTGTTAAGTTAAGAAAAAATTGATATAAAAAATATTGACTCTTTCAAAAATTCTGCTCTCTTTTTCAAGAACGTAACGTTACACGAAAAATATGTAGGTAGTTAATTCGCAATGGGAGTTTAGACAGCTATTTTCTAATTAGAACAGAGTAAGAAAAGTTATTAAAATAAAAACCTTATAAAAAATATTACTACTGGTCTACATAAATGCATATCTGGGTAGGCAAAGACCACTTCCCCGCATGCTTCCGCCCAAAGACATCTCTTTCGCTTCATCCTTCTTTGTACAAAAAACAATACCTCAGCTAAATACGACATGAAATAGGGCTGTACACTAAAGATGGCGCATCAAAAATAAAAACCAGCCAAATGCGAGTCTAACTTAGGCATGTAGGGTTTTGTACACAGATTAGTTCCGTGCCATCTTTCTAAACGGATAAAAATAAGATTGTTGTATAAGAGCAGCCTCTTAAATAGATTATTTTTTATGATTTGTTATACCTACGTTTTTTTGTTATAGCGCTAACAAAAATATTATCGAGATAACATTTTATTTATAAAACAATACAAAAAAAAAAACATTTTTACGTAGGTACTTGTTAAAATTTTAACTTTGGCTATCACCGTTTTAGCTTTCGTTTACAGCTCGGATGCAAACTGATGGACAACAAAGTTTTTAAAATAGGGTACTATTTGTTCCCCGTTGGTCAAGGAACCCTAAAAACTATTACAGTAACAAGCAAAAAGCGCCCTTGAACATTTTCAGTCTATTGTCTCTACCCAGATAGAAAAGGGATGAAAAAGAATATTGTTTATGAAAAAATGTGGAGCACCGCAATATGAGCGCTTAACTCAACTCTCCATTGTTTCACGGAACTACCGCTTTTTAACATGTACTTGTTTTGAAGAGAATTATTGTTCATTTAAAACATCTTGAAGTTTGAGTAGTGGGAACATTTTGCTTTATACTCTTATCGTTTTTAACACGGAATTAGTTTTTATATATTTAAGAGACAATTCATCTTGTTTTTTAAATAACTGTGAAGGAAAACATCGTGAGGAAACCTGCATACACGAGAGAAGAAACTCGAAGGTGCATGTGAAATCCGTCAACCCGCACTTGGCCAGCGTGGTGGATTATGTCCTAATCACTCTCTGTATGAAAGAAGGCTCGTGCCCCTCGGTGGGGACATATATAGGCTGATGAAAATGACGATGTAAGGTCTTGTTCCAACCAAACCGACTGTAAGCCACCGAATATGAGCAGGCTTACTGTAAGCCCCAGTGTAAACGTGAACGTAAACAGCATTTTTCTTTAACACTATGCTGACAATACGCTTATAGCTACGTAGTCAATCAACGTCCGCGGAGCGTAGTGACGTACTAAATCGGCCAGCCCACCGATTGTCAGCTTCTACGCATAGCTTAATAACTACGTAATAGCGTATTATATGGAAACAAATAAGTGAATATGTAAGTAAATATAATAAACTGTGTAACGCCCGCTCACATTCGGCGGCTTACAGTCAGTTTGATCTGAACACCGCTTAAAACCTCGATTTTACCTATCAGCCAATTACTTAGGCACCGGCATTGACTGATTGATCATGGATCGGCAAATTCGGCAATGACGTTGTGAAAGCTAGTATTTAAGATGTTGACATTTATAATAGGTACAAAGTTGAGTTTTACAGTTGAGTGATTTACGGCAATTTTAAACGATCGAATTCGCAACGCTTCTCAGCAACTTATTGATTAAAATACTGATCTAGTGACCAGTCACTAGATCGTCCATTGATAGTCACTACTTATACCAGAGTTTTAATCGTCGATACTTCTTTAAGTCTACAGAATATCTATTTACTTAGCGAACAATTTATTATTCATACTTTCCCGTGATTGTCTGGTCAATTCTAGGACTTATACAGATCAATAAAGCACTCTTCTTTACTGATACAATATGAACAATTACATTAAACGTCCTGTTTCTGAATTGAGTATTTCATTGTGGTCGTCTCAAACTCTACTTCAGTATATTTTAAGCAGAGATACGTGCATTGACTTTGAAATCAGTGATTTCAGTAAAGTTTTTTTGGATACAAAATAAGAGGAAAAAATAAAGATAGTTTTAACTGTTTGAAAATTAAAAATAAAGCATTTTTCCAGTAGCAACCCTATTCTTAAATAGCACGAAGCCCTAAATACGAGACAAGGTCGAACACGCACTCAATTCATTGACACTACGTAGCCTATTTAGTTACGCGACCGCCAATTAAACAGCAACATCGAGTTAGTAGTTGTAAATACGGGACATCTATTTAATGCCGTTCGATGTACGGTTTAATTCCGATTGTATTCATGTAGATATTTTTATTTCACTTTCAAGTGTAATTAGCTAGATGCAAAAAAGTCTATACTTCATTTAACCTACAGCTTACTCAATGGTGGTCAAAAATCAAAATAAGGTGCCATGAAGTTCAATAGATAAAGAAAGATAAAAAAACTATTCTGAAACAAGTACCTTTATGTAAGTCAATAGACCTCGTATTTTAGACTCTACTAATCGTACAAAGGGCAACTGTAGGTCTAATGTTGTACGCAGGCAATCAGACGGTCGGTGTACGGTCTATGAGTCATTTGGGTCAACTAAGTAAGTACACGTCTTTGATACCATCGTATTTACAGAAATTAGGAAAAAACGGTATTCTGACAGAGTCACCTTGACTGAAATCACAGGAATTAAGAACCGAAAAAGGATCTCTTAAAAAATGCATTTCTTTGTTTCAAGACGAAGCTGCGAGGAAGAATAACTAGTTAACTAGGAATTTAATTTATAAAGAAATGCAAGCACGCCACTGCAAAGCAACAAAGGGAAACTAGGTTATTAGAAAACTAAAGCAAAATACGGCACCAACAGGTATGCGTATGGAAGTAAATAAAGCGTGGACAAAGATGTCAGGTCAAAAATAAATGGAAATAATATCACTTTGCTAACAAATAAGCACTTTATATGCCATAAAAGTACTTTCTTTGCTTTAATACTAATTCACTCTTAGCACTTTATGACCAACGTGGACTGCATACGAGTGTCCTTTATGAATATTTATAACCAAATATAGAGTTCTCTTTGCGCCCACATGGCTTCCTACGGAACATGCTTTAGCAAATACCTACGTGGATTAATGCACAGTCTGGATTAAAATCTAGCATTCTCGAAATCGAAAAGCTAATGGAAGTACGCGAAATAATACATTTTTCAGGACGTACTTTTTCAAGAAAACACAGTAACCTCTTGCTAGAGTTTTTAGGCATATAAACCCCCCAAGCCGTTTTTACCCTAAGCCGATGAGCATGTATGAGACGACTGATGACTGTGGATGAAGCGAAAGAAGTGTGTTTGGATCGTAGCAAGTGGAAGGAAGTGGTCTCTGCCTACCTCAATGGGAGAGAGGCGTGACGGATATGTAATTATGTATATTTTGGTCAAATCATTTAGGTCATCGCCACTTTTATTTTTACACGACTACGGCGAAGCCAAAAGGAAGTGTAATGTATTTGGCAGTCTATGTATGTTTGTATGTATGTATGTATGTATGTATGTTCCACCGTAACTTCTAAAATACTGAACCGATTTTAATGAATGAGGTGTCAAAAGATTCGTAATAATACGGCGGGTGACATAGGCTACATAGATTTGCAATATGTTAAATACTTTGCCCACTAGTGGGCAAAAAGTCACGATGAAAAAAATAAAAGTTTGAAAATGGTGTTGTGTGGGGTATCAAATTCAAGAGCTCAGTAAGTACATTCCAAAAATATATATATTCACTAGGTTTTGCGCACGGATTTGCTTTTAAACTAGTGGACAAGAAGTCGCGACGAAAAATTTAAAATTTTGCAAAGGAGAAATAAAGTGTGGGGTATCAAATAAAAGGGCTCCGCGAGTACATTCCAAAAAATACATATCACAAGGTTTTACGCGCGGTTTTTCTTGTAAATATGTGTTTTTTACGTCTTTTCTACCATTAATGACTTCGAAACTACTGATAAGATACCTACAGCTTGCCAAATCAGGCCTCCTTAGAACTATGTTGACTGTTTTGGCTCGTTTAAGTTAAATTACCTACAATTTTTACTACGGAACCAACTTTGATTGCATTCAAAAATTGTCGGTCCTTCAACGGGTACATTTTGCACCCAGCAAAATAATGATGTATTTCATACGGTAAAAAACAATATTCAAAGTTGTTTATAATCATGAGTTGAATTAGTGATTTTAGTTTTTAGACCGGATCTTAAAAGGGAAGTTTGAAATAAAATACTTCTTGAGCTCATACTTATACTATGAACAATAAGTAGGGGTAAAGTAATTTATGGCCAAAATAATATGAAATACTTTTTGAACTCTACTATGGACAAAGTAACCACATTGTAGGGGGGTTAGGGGGGCGCAGCCCCCCGCTTAAATAAAACACCACCTGAACTCTACTATGGACAAAGTAGCCACTATGTGGGCGGGTTTGGGGGGCGCAGCTCCTGCCAAAATTAAACACCATCTGAACTCTACTATGGACAAAGTGTGACTATGTGGGGGGGTTTTGGGGGGCGCTGCCTCCGCCAAGATAAAACACCACCTGAACTCTACTATGGACAAAGTAGGCACTATGTGGGGGGTTTGGGGGGCGCAGCTCCTGCCAAAATTAAACACCACCTGAACTCTACTAATGGACAAAGCAGTCACTATGTGGGGGGTAGGGGGGCGCAGCCCCCCGCAAAAATTAAACACCACCTGAACTCTACTATGGACAAAGTAGCCATTATGTGGGGGGGTTTGGGAGCGCAGCCCCCCACCAAAACTAAACACCACCCGAACTCTACTATGGATAAAGTAGACACCATGTGGGGGGGTTTGGGGGGCGCAGCCCCCCGCCAAAATCAAACACCACCTGAACTCTACTATGGATAAAGTAGTGATTATGTGGGGGGGGGTTGAGGGGCGCAGCCCCCCGTTAAAATAAATTAAAATACTTCTTGAACTCTATTATAGACAATGTAGTCACTATGTGGGGAGGTTTGGGGGGCGCAGCGCGCCGCTAAAATATAATAAAAGACATCTTCAATCCACACTCATACGTAAAAAGCACTATCCAAGACGACTTACGATACACAAGGAAAGCGTTGAGCAGATACCTAATTTTTATCTAGTTTTTTCAGTGTTATGCTACAAATGAGTTTGCAATATTTTAGGATTGTTATCCTATATTATCACGTTGTATTCTGTCCACCACGAAAAGAAACTGCGGTGTAGAAGACTCTGTAACACGTGAACGAAGTCGCGGATGACCGCAAGTAAAATATGTTGAGATTAAAAGACAGATTGGAAATGTGTATGGAGTTTGAGTAGTTGTCATATATGTGTTTGTATGTGTTCTATAGTAGGTAGGTAGATAGCAGTAGGATACCACTGGTTTAACTAAAAAGTGTAAAATAAAAAATAAGTTCTTAAAACTAAAACACGCCTACGGTTAACTTGCGATCTTAAAAGTAAGAAATAAGAAATTATTCTTGTCTTCTTACCTACCCAATAAGTGCACAGGCGAAGGGATTTTCAGAGGATAGCCGTGGTCGTATGCCTCCATATAATAATGGTTGCCAGCACGCAATTTATAAAACTATTACAGTATACAGTTTCCACACTTGCACACTTGCACGTAAATTAATATCAAGGCAAAGAGGCATACGACCACGGCTATCCTCTGAAAATCCCTTCGCCTGTGCACTTATTGGGTAGGTAAGAAGACAAGAATAATTTCTTATTTCTTACTTTTAAGATCGCAAGTTAACCGTAGGCGTGTTTTAGTTTTAAGAACTTATTTTTTATTGCGGGATAGAATAATTAGGAGGTGATAAATATCTGAATGTTTAGGGTAGAAACACTATAAGTATATGGGCCGGCTTAGTCCAACCGTAATATAGAACAGGTACCTATATCTACGTTTATACAGAGATTTTACGATTAGTTGAACAATTTGTTGGTCGACAGTTTATTAAACCGACTATGCGGCATGTCGGACTAGCCTGATAAAATAAATACGAATTTTCCTTTATCCGTAAAGCCATAAGGAAAGTAACAATGAGAATTATAACGTTTAAATCTGTAATCAGATACAGATTTAATGGATTTGGATACATAGTAGCTCAGATTTATTTAATTCAATAAAAACAGTGTCGTTTCATTGAAATTGATGTCTTTATAAATTCATATGTACGTATAAGTGAATTATAGGGTTTTTACCCGACTGCCAGGAAGAGTTATGTTTTAGCGCGTACATTTTATGACACTTTGATTAAATATAATATGACCTATTTAATCTCTTAATATTCGAAATAAGTGTTGTAGTCATATTTAATAATGTTGTAAGTATATTTTACAAAGAACTTAGTGACGCTGTGTCAGACTGTCAGACTCAGAACCTCAAGCAAATAACAAATGGAAATAATCGGGTACGTAACAACGTTTACATACATACGAACAGCAGACGTAAAGGAAAAACATGAACATCGCTTTTATAGTCATAAATAAAGGCCGTAACAGCGTGTTGGTTCAGTTGGAAATAAAAAAAATATGAGAACGAGGCTGTAGCTGGCCTTTACAGCATTGAATACGCGCCGATATAATGCCTATACAGCCTTTGCCAAAACAATTTTAATATCTTGCTTTTGGAATTTGTGTTTCGTGAAATAGATACTTATAGTTATGCGTACCTCGGTTTTTAAGTAAAAAATTTTAAGTAGTAAGTAGTTTTTAAGTAGAATTTTACTTTTATTTTATGCCTGGTAAAATGATTAGAAGCAAGAACACAAAGTTCGGCATTCGATAAACAAGACCTTGCATTTTGTAACGGATCGTTTAAGCAAGCATAGAACCTAGCGGCTCAGCTTGGCGCCATCGTGCAGATGAGGGGCAAGATGAAAGCAAGCGCCATCTAGAACTAGTCGCAGAACTAGTCTAGGTGTGGTCTGCATTAGCAAGCGCCGGCTTGTCGGACCGGGCTGGTTCAGGCAAGTCGAGGAGACATAGCAGACGTCTCAGGTAGGCGCCATCTTATCAGGCCAATGCGGTGTCTGATAAGGTGAGAGGGATTGCAGACATCCCGTGGCAAGCAAGCGCGGCAGTTCGCTGCCAGATAGCTTTAAGTTGTTAAAGGAGTGGTTAAGATTGGTGTGAATAAGTGATTGTGTTTATGTGATTTAATTAATACGTATAATAGAACTAGTTAAATTTAATGGCAGAATCTGTATATTTTTTAAAGAAGATGTCTAATTTATTGTATTGTCTATGGATTTGAATGTTATGTCATTATGACGTTTGGAACGAAGAGTAGGACTATTGTTGGTAAACGAAATTGTATTGTAGAAAAAGATGGAAATAAGAAGAATAAAAGGAAATAACAAGAGAATACCTTAGTTTCATTTACGCTTCTGTTACAAATCAGAAGCGGGATGAAGCACGTCCACAAAATGCTACAAGCTATCACTTGAATGCACTAAAAACAAAAGACAATCAACTGCGCTTTCCCGCCGAAATCTTCACTCATGAAAAACACATTTAAACTGGTAAATCGTATGCTGGAAGCTGTTTCTGAAGATACGCTGAAGACAAATACAGATGCCAAACATAAATCAAGACTGAATCCATATCAGGAATGAAGAAATCGTGTAATCGCTATACCTACGAGTTCCCGCCAAATTATTATCAACTTGAATTGGATTGCTGATACACAAATACACTGGAATCATCAAACCTTCTTCAATTGAAACTTGTCTCATTGAAATCGACACCAATAAGGAAGTATAAACTGTCAGAATGAGCAGAGTCTACTTTGTTGTATAAAAATTTGCTTAAGCCACATATTCTTTTCAGGTTACAATAAAAATATGCTGTAATACCACTGGGGCATTACAATAGCAACTGGGTCCAAAGGTAAACTACTCAAGGTGGTGCTGTGTTGCAGCAAGATGGCTGATTGCAGTTTCAAGCCAAGGGTCAAGAAGTAGAAATGTCTAGGACGGAGCAGTGATCAAGAATGATCAAGAATAGTCTTTCTGTGATATCAAGACTTGGATGTCTGCTTTCTTATCAGGTAGAAGTACCAATTCACAGTTTTATTTGTTAAGTTGATTGATAGCTACAAGAAGGAATCGTTTTTGTCGGTTAAGATCTGAGCGGTCGGCTAATGTGCTAGCTTAATCTAATATAGTTGCAAATTCCCTTGATTACAGACAAATAATTGCAAGGTTAGGTAAAAGTTTTTGGTGGTATGAGATCAGTTAGTATTTTAACTAATACTTATTCTAGCCTATGGAAATATTTAAACATGCAAAATGCTATTGGTAATATAACTAGTTCCATTAAAAAAAAAATATTGGATATGATTGGTTGCATAAAGCCTTAATATGCTAGCTAGTAATTATTGGAATAATTATGCAGTAGATACAACAATAACAAACGCTCGTTCTTAAAAGCTGCCTGACTGTCAAATAATGTGCTTGAGCAAGAACATAAGTTGAATTTATGTTGAGGAAAGAGTGAAATTATATTCCTTGCTTATTTGTGTAAGTGCAGTCTAGCAGTTGGAGTCTAGTTGATAAACAGATAGAAACTATAAACATTTATCATTGCATTGGTGTTCAAATAGCTTATTATGTCTACATATTAGTATCAAGAGATGTGCTTAATAATACTAGTTCAAGAACTATGTAGCTACCTACAGTAAGAGTGATAAAAGTAAGTAGGTAATTATTATACCTAGCTCCTTTTCTTGAAGGTTGACATCTAACTTAATATAAAACAAGGTTAAAGTAAATTGAGCAAGAGAGCATTAGCAAATTTATTTGGCACAATTAGATCTATGATGTTTATGAACATTAATAAAATTTGAAGGAGACATTGTGAAAATAGATTGTTAGCTTAATGTGTAAAAGACAAATCATGTTTCTGTATGTATGCAAGATATTCGAAGGAAGTACCTATTGATTGCTCTTATGAAGAAAGTTATTTATCTAATTAACTTTTTGACATTCTCATGAATACCTTATTGCAAAATTCAGCTTTGCTGTTGTAAGAGATTCCTTCCAATAATTATTAGCCAGCCTCTAACAAATAAATTGGGAGAAAATTACAAATTCGAATAGGTAATCTATGGAGAGATCAACTAGATGTATGAAATCAAGTTTTAACAAATGCATAATTCAGATGGTTAAAGTATATAGCTAACTGTTCTAATAAAATGCAGAGACATAGATTAGTTATCCTATATCTTTTAGATGGAATATGCTAGGTGCAACTTTTGACATGAAATAGAATTATTGCACAGCTTATATAGATAGATAGAAATTCTTTATTGCACACAAAGAAATACAAATAAAAACAAAAGTAAGTAGTTAACAAACACTTTTATACTAACATCTTCAAACAGTTGAAAGCTAGATATTGTTTTGGGTTGCTCAAGTGACAAGAAAAAGGAAAACTGTCAGATTAGTTTACCTACATGCTTTGTGATTTAATCTAATTAATTTGGGTCTGGCTTTTCCAGTCAGTAGGTCAAGTAGATTTAATGATTTCAATTTAGCACAGTTCCTTGTGTGTGACAATGATAAGTATTGTTATGTGTAGTACACATACTTGCTCAGAAAAATAAAAGTAAAATGAATTGTGGCGAACCATGAGTATCTTAAAGGCTGGTTATGTGATTATTTTAGTTACTATATACATACATAGTAAATGAGTTCAAATTGATGAATGAATTAAAGATTGGTATAACATCATAGGAAGCTATTAGTTGATTCTTAGCCTGAAGATGGAACTGAAATAGATAAATAGCTAATAATATATTTTTTTATATATTTTTTAAAAGGCAGACAAATTGTAGGTTCGTTTGTTCGTTGTAATCGTTTGTAAGTAAGTAAACAAGTTCAGTCATTTATACCTAATAGGTACCTATAAGTTGCGTATGTTCGTGGGCTCAAGTAGTTACCGTAAATTACATTCTTCTGAACTATGTGCGAACAGTCGCGTTAGTTGTAAATAATAGTGGTTGGAGCAAGGGACATTTTGCTAATGGAATGTTTTTAGAAATTGTCATTTTGCGAAACAGACATTATGCGAAAATAACATGATGAGACGAAAGGGTTGTGTACTTTAAGACTGCAGGTGTAAGATGTCTTCTTACCAAACACAGTTGATAAGAATGGACTGTTGTGCTGATGAATAGAATATAACGAGAATGAACGAAAATTATAAACGCTTAGTGATAGATAAGCGCTCGCAATGATTGCTTAATTTCACGAAATAATTACTGAAGATAGGGTTGCTGAGCCTGTAGGACGATATTTACAAAAGTAGTTGTTTTGAAGCTAGTGGGTTCTTTCTGTTTTAAGGTTTATACTATTGCACATGGGGTACCAAAACGCAAACAGATGTTGCATTTAATGTTGACTCTCAAAATTAGTTTTGCTGTTTAGCAATAAAAATGTAGCTATGTAGCTACATTGAAGTCCTGGTTGTAGACATGAATATTGTGGGATGGTAACATTATTCCTTACAAAGATAAAGTAAGATCTGATTTTGTAGAAATGAAAAACGAATTATCTAGGTATGCTCTTCTTGACATTGAGGAATAATAATTTACTGAGGATATTATACCAAAACAGTGCAAGTGCTGAATGGAAAGCATGTTTCACTTTTAACCGAGGGATTACTTCTTTAAAGTTGCGGTTTTAAATCTGTTTTTTGAAATAAATTATTTTATAATTAAGGCTTGTTTAGCAAAAATAATATAATTTGGAGCCGTATGTTTCGAATGGCATGTTGTTAAAACGCTAAGTAAGGGTTTATTTATTAGGTGCCTTCCTTGGTCTTGTTCACAATAAGCAGATAATAAGATAATGACATTATGTATGTATCTAGGTGATGTTGTGATGTAATGATGATGTGGTATGATAGGTATGCTGGAAATAGTGTAATAAGTTAAAGGGAATGAAATAAGAATGCACATGAATAGAATATGCAAGGGGAAATAAATTAATCATTAATTTTAAAGAAAGTGGTGCTAAATGGAACTACTGTAATTTAATTACAATGCTAACCCAGACAGAGACTTTTCTAAATCATGCAAGTTAACTGGAAAGGAGCTAATTGCTATGTATAGTATAGATCACCTGAGACTGCATTTAGCAAAAGTGTGAGATATATTATGTTGGGTAATGTTATGCCTATTAGATGCTCTGATCAAGTATTAAAAAGTGGTAGGTACTAAGTGAGGTGAGGATAGAAGTATTCTACTCTTGTCAGCATAAAGATGCAAGTCAGATGCAGTGACAACAGTTTAGATCTGAGCAGCCAGATAGAAAACTAATCGCTTTTGGCTCCCACTTGCGGGAGCAATTGTTGCAGGACGGCCGAGTGTAACGGATCGTTTAAGCAAGCATAGAACCTAGCGGCTCAGCTTGGCGCCATCGTGCAGATGAGGGGCAAGATGAAAGCAAGCGCCATCTAGAACTAGTCGCAGAACTAGTCTAGGTGTGGTCTGCATTAGCAAGCGCCGGCTTGTCGGACCGGGCTGGTTCAGGCAAGTCGAGGAGACATAGCAGACGTCTCAGGTAGGCGCCATCTTATCAGGCCAATGCGGTGTCTGATAAGGTGAGAGGGATTGCAGACATCCCGTGGCAAGCAAGCGCGGCAGTTCGCTGCCAGATAGCTTTAAGTTGTTAAAGGAGTGGTTAAGATTGGTGTGAATAAGTGATTGTGTTTATGTGATTTAATTAATACGTATAATAGAACTAGTTAAATTTAATGGCAGAATCTGTATATTTTTTAAAGAAGATGTCTAATTTATTGTATTGTCTATGGATTTGAATGTTATGTCATTATGACGTTTGGAACGAAGAGTAGGACTATTGTTGGTAAACGAAATTGTATTGTAGAAAAAGATGGAAATAAGAAGAATAAAAGGAAATAACAAGAGAATACCTTAGTTTCATTTACGCTTCTGTTACAATTTATATAATCATCTATAAGTATATCGTTAAACCCGGAAAGGAAAATTCTTTGAAAGATATTCCGAGAACATAATATACGTAGTAACATAATATACGTACATACTTACGAAACGAATGGAGCAAGATAAAAAAGACGATATTGTGTAGGTAAAACTCGATTGCCGAGCATCAAAAATTGTTGTGCTATAAAAAATAATTATCATTTTTCACGGACCCTCGAAAAACTACCAGTTGGAAAAAATCTAATAAATGATGCCAGAAATATCAATAACGATCTGGATTCCTCGATCCCAGCCAGTATTTGAGCTATATTCTCTAAATCAACGTTCATTCCTGACATTCGGTACTAAATTCCTGACTAAACCAGTGGTATGCCTCCGGCCATCGGAAAATAGCGTTAAACAGATTTCGCAGGAACCAATATCAAATCAAAGTCTAACAGCTTTAGTAGCGTTAAATTGTTGCAGTTAGTAGTGTTTGTACGCATTCGGATTTGAACAATTCTGACAACAAGTTTAGTTTTCGTTAATTGTTTCGCTTATTCCGCAAAGAACATTATCTTCCGCGAATTCATAAATACATTAAATATTCTTCAAAGATGAGAAAGCTTCTTAGAACATTACGTATGGGAGTTTCAAAGTCTGGTGAGTAGACGGAGAAGGTTGAAGGTACAGAGCTTTCTGAGAAGCAGACAGCTTAAGCGAGCTGGCAGTTTTGAGCTGTGAGACGAGACAGGGATCTAAGTTTCGTATTTAAGTTTGCAACAAAGTAGCTTCATAAAAGCTTCGTGTAGGTACATAATTAGCAATCAGTGCACTTCACTTTTTTCTAAAATGTACACAAACACTTCGTAGCCTTTAACCAAACATCTAATTACAAAGGTGATAAATCGTGATGCGTAGTCTCCTTAATAGTCTTACGTAATATTAAAATTCCTTTCAATATCCCTTATTTTAATATTAAAATCCCATAAAATAGAGAAATTATTTTGTAGACATAATGTCGAGGAGCGGTATTACAAAGTTTATCAAAGGTTATAAACGCTGCTTAAGTTAAAAAGTGTAGGTAAGATTTTATTAGCAAAGTGGTCGTTTGTTTAAGTTTGCCGCAGTCTAGACAGTGTTAGCTTTATTGGTATTTACTGGCAGAGACCGCCCTGATGCAGATAAGTTGATTTGCTCAGAATTCACCAGGAAATCAAGCTCGCTTTTTTCACCATTACGTAGTCCGGTGCATGCGAATCATGTGATGTTGATGAAGCAACAACAAAATTCCTTTCACGTTTTCGGCCGCAACACTATTTACATTCCTTTCGATCTATTTTAGGCTAGGTACGTTTTTGTGAATTTTTAATTGAATACGTGTTAGTACTTTATTTTTAACAAAACCTTCGCAGTAGCAATGTTTAAGTCAGTAATTATAGCGCTCAGTGAAAGATTTTTTAGGTGTTTTTTTATTGAAAGTCGTTATTTTTTAATTGAAGTAAGTACTTAAGTATTTCTCAGTACTTTGTTTTACAAACTAATTACCCGTTTTTCCATAAGCTATGTTAGTAGGTAGCGAAGATACTCAGAAAACGATATTAAAATGTCTTCAAAATTTACATTATCTATAAGGTTTTTCAACAAAATTGCCAAAGAAAATAAATTTGAACGTAGATCTTATGTAGAAGAGTTGTTTGTAATGAGTTTAGCAAACAAGGAGGCGAGTGGGGGGTGAACTACCCAGTCGCGATGCGCCATTCGCCCCGAGTCCTGGTCACCTTACTAGAGGTCACTGACACCGCCCAATCAGTCTGGAATTACGATCAAAATGATGAATACGAACTTTTCAACTTACTAACAACCTTTGTATTTTCTCATAGACAGACAAACTCCTTACGATTTAGTCTGGAGTAAATTGCGACAAAAATCGTTAGCGTTTAACAAAATTATGTGTCTGAGTCTGTCGTCTGAAGGTCTCGCGATAAAGTGTCAATTTAACGATCGGACTCGGTTCTCAACATTTAAATAGTGCAATTTTTCAGGGTTTATCCAACAACGGGTAAAATCGGAACCCATTATTATTACTAAGTACGACTCATTGCTCTTTATTGTCTGTCTGTCGTCATCAGGCTGTAAACTATTCAAATACATATACCTACCTATGTATTTCATGAACGATCAAAATTCGTCAATTGATCGTTGCTGTTATTTCTGTTTCCACAGAAAAATGTTACAAACGATCATCTTAGCTGTTTTTTAAACCCCGACTCCAAAAAGGGTGTTATAATTTTCTGGATTTTTTCTACCGATGATGCATTTAGCTTATTTTGTATCGTCATAAACTTACGTCAAGATTATTTATCTCAAATCGGATTAAATTGGGGGTGATAAAAAAAATCATAGGTAAGTACCTACCTGCTTTTAAACTAATTTGCTACTCTCAACCTTCAAGTAGATATTCGCCAAGTTACTTATTCGTAAGTATTAGACTGTTGCATGCATAAAGCTTATTACTTAGTGTTTCAAAGTATGTCGGTTTCCTTGCCCGTGTTTATGCCCTGACGTGTTGCAAGAGACGAGAGTGCCTAGTTTTTGATACAAAGTTACCTTATGTAATGAAAATTGAAAGTATGTAATATAATAATCTTTTATAGTCCACCGACTTTTCTTTTTAAAGTGCTATTTTGAATAAAACCTTTTTCCCTTAGTATTTAAAATGAAATATCTAATATTTACCTTTGTTAACCTAGGTACTACATCTGGTGAAGTTAATGCTTTTGGTACTTAAACATCTTATTATGTCTGGGCGAGTCTCGTTTCTATATGAAATTATATTAATTTTAGTAATTTGTATGCTTGAAATTAAGTGTTTCTTTTTAATGAAGTTTATCTTACTAATTGAAAATCCCGATAATTACCATACGGCAAACATCAATTTATTTGTCGATCATCGATTAAATATTATTTTTATTAAAGTTTCTGATTAATTTAAACAACTCAAATAAACAAATAGCGATATAAGTTTGAAATTTGTGAAAATATTTTTCTTATGGTGGTTTTTGTTTTTTAGGCGGAGGCGGTGGCGAGTTGTATTTATCATGGAAATTCGCAGTATAATTCCAAGGAGAGTTTAGAGTATAACGCCTCATTTCTTGAGCAAATTCCACGGGTTCGTAGACAATCTTCTTGAGTTCGTCGTCGTAGCGACACTCTGTGTATCCGACCAGCGGGAAATCTTTCCGCAGCGGGTGTCCAGTGAACCCGTAATCCGTGAGGAGTCGTCTCAAATCCGGGTGGTGAGTAAATATGATACCAAACATGTCGTAAATTTCCCTTTCGAACGTGCGACACACTTTCCAAAGGGAGTAAGCGGATCGCACCGGCGTCAGTTCGTCAGTATACGTCTTAACTCTAGCTCGCTCACTGAATCTAAGGCTGAGCAGACAGTAGGCCAGCTCGAACCGATACTTGCGGGACGGGACGTCTATGGCAGTGGCGCACGACAGCTGGTTGAAACAAGCGTGCTGATGATGGGCCATGAAGCTGAGCACTTTGAAGAACCCTTCTGGAGCCACGAGTATTTCCAATTCGTCCGTGTGCTGCATTTGCACCTTTTGCACATATTTGGGTAAACACGCCGCTACGTACAAGCCAAACTCGTACACTTGCTGTCTGCGTCTATTATCGTGGGTTCTCAAAGTATAGACTTTCGGGTCGGTCACGATAGGCTCCAAACGAAATGGTTGTTGATCAGGTGTAGGCTCTATAGTACAGTTTCTAATTTGACTTGCATGGAATTGTCTGCTCAAAATACTTTTTATGCCATTCTTTACACCCCTTAATATGATGTTCATTTTTGTCTAGATAGTGAAGTTCTTACCTTCACGGTTAGATAATGTAAAACTAACAAAATGTGAAATTGTAGCTAAATTCTTTTAGAAATAACAAAGAATTCTAGGAAATTTTAACAACAACTGTTACTCTAAAGTAAATGTCATATAATGTCATAATTGAATCTCCGTTTATAAAACGTCAATAAAAACAAGGAGGTTGTGTAACTTAGCTATAGAAATGATATGCAAGCATTGCAAGTAGGTTGGTTGCTTCCAATTAAACCTGTGGTGGCCCAAAAGTTAAATTGAAGTCTCTTGGCCTCGTCGTCGTCGCTTCGTTCGAGTCAAATAAAAGGTCCGAACGCAACTCAGTATTCAGAATTTGTAATAGTTTCCAATTAGTCAGCATCACCCCACCCGCCGCCGCCGCCGAGTACTTCATCTTGAATAGAAGCTATGTGTAAAATAATCTAACAGACGAGAAATATTGGCAAAGTTTAAGACCCCAGCCACCATTAAGCAGACAGGTATTAGCCACCTGAAATTAATGTTTGCCAGACAGATGGTATATCGTGATAGAGCACCTAGAGTAGAGACGCGAACTCTAAGAGTGTGTTTATAGACAAGAGGTCGTCGTCACGAAGCTGCGGGGGCAAGGTAAAAAAATCAAGAGCTCTCTTCTGGAGCACAATAGATTCTTGGCTGTTTTGAAACACGGCGCTCCTTGCGTCACTCTATTCTAATAACGATCTAAAAGCCCTCTAAACAATGTGATTCAGACTCCCCGTCTACCTACTTTAATAAGTAGTAATGCTTTCATATTCATTTGATGGGTGCTTGTTTTATGTTGATCTTAATATTATGATAATCAAAACGTTTATAAGCAAATGCAAACTTTCGCAAAGCGTCAAACAATGTAGCTCAATCGCATCGGCATGACAAAAATGTTTATTAACTTAACACCGGCTGTGTAATGTTTTAGTAGACGGCATTAAGTACTGGCTATTAATTCAATTCATTAAGAACGATAACCGTCGTATGGCTTCCTGTGCCATACCTACTGTATGAGTAGTGTACCGAGTAGCGTCTCGCAGCGGTGGATTAGGTCCGCGTACAAACACAAAGCAGATCTGCTAGTAGGAGAAGAAACATAAGACGAAGTGTGTCGGCGACGCAGCGGGTGTGATGAGACGGCTGAAGGCCGACCGGACGGCGCTCGACCTTGGCAAGGGCAGGCTGACTCACCGAGCGGCTGGTGGAGCGCGGCGTGCGCGTCGCAGTCCGCACAGATGGTGGAACGCAGCATCCGCTCGCGCTGCAGCCGCCGCAGGAGCTGCAGGTGCTGCGGCGTGAAAACCGTCCCCGAGCGCTCGCCCACCAGCACCACGTCGCCGGCCTCCCACCACGCTTGTTCCCGCAGCGTGCCGTCGCGGTTGAACAGCCCCATGTCTTTGTAACCCTCCGGAGGGCTGAGGGCACCAGGCTCCGGCTCCTGGTACCTCTCGCACGCTCCGCATCCCGAGCACTCTTCGCTGTCAGCCTCATCAGAGTACCCGCACTCATCTCGCACAACAATAATGTAATCGGCCTCGAAGAACTCATTGGCGGTCTCGTCGAAGACGACCCTATGCTTCTTAGATTTATTGGAGCCTTTTTTTAGTGATGATTTTAAGTTGTCGTGATCCTTGTTGTGTCGCGTGTCGCGAGCGGCGCGGTCGCCACGCATCGTCGCGTGGTGTCGCGGCGCGGGCAGTCGCCGGAGTGTCGGAGCGGCGCGGCGGCGGGCGCTACGCCAGTACGGCGCGGAGCGGGCGCGGCGTGGCCGGCGGCTCGGTCGCCGAGTACCTAGCGGTGAGCCGGCGCCTGCTGCGCTGCGCCTATCGATCGCGCCGCCGTCAGCCCGCCTTGCCGGTGCCCACCACCGCCGGCGTCGTCACCGCACCCTCACCGCAATAGCTCCCAAAAATAATTATTTTCTTTTTCTTTGGAATCTAATCGTTAATTTCATAATGTTACGTTTTAATGGCAGCCGAAAGCTACTGAATTTGAGAAAACACCTCCCATCAGAATAAGTATTTAAGGGTGTTAGGTAGGTATGGGTACTGAAGGTGTACCAAGCAGAAGTCCTAAATTTGTATCACAAATTAAGTAGGTAGGTACTTACATACTATGTACTATGTACTTACTTAAATAGCGTATAGCGGACAGAATAGCTATTGAGCCTGCCTTACATAAACACTATTATTGCTCGTTATTCCAAAAGTTCTTTCGCAGACATCACATTAACCAGTCATTTTAATTTTATTTTGGTGGATATGTATGTAGGTAGGTACTTTATGTTACTACGAGTATTATTGCATTCTGATTAATTAATTAGTAGGTATCTATTTAATTAATTAATGATAAAAATAGGTAGTATAAGATGCAACAGGCTAGCTGTCTCTATGCCTCTAAAAATTAAACATGGTACCTATACCTACTTAATTGATTTCAGCTCTCTTATACAATTAATTATTACACTATGAAATTAAGAAACTGAAAACCTGATTGACCCACATCGTCCCAAAAAATAATTTGTGCCAAAGCCAAACTAAATTATTCTGATTAATTTGATGCTCACCTCAGAAAGTTAGGGTTACCTACAATTACATTATCATTTGATCTTAAAATAGGCTTGTTTTTTTTTCAATACCTACATATATTTCTCATTTAAACTTAACAGATAGCGCACAAAAATACAAAATACAAAAAAGTCTTGTGGCTCAATCAACAAGATGCCAAGTCCGCAAATGGACGAAAAAAAATTGTCAACGTCAAAAAGAATAGAGATGTGCATAACTCAATAACGTATTTCACTGTGAAATACTCTGTTGTGACAAAATATTAACTATTAACAATAAAATATTAATAAAGATAAGTTAAATATTGAAACATTATTCATCAAAGACGGCCTGGTGCAGATGAACGGTGGAATGTTGATTACGGGCCTAAGCTACACAGCCCTGGGCGTGCACACATTTGGTCAAACATTCGAAGATGATTATTGTTAGAACCCATCAACACAAAAAAGTGGAACCACCGAAAAACTTGTCCTAGGACAACATAGGTAATTATTTTGTTTTATTTTTTTTATCATAAGGGGTTTCTTCATGACTCCGTTAAAGGGTTTTTTTGTGTTGTGGGTGGTTTCCCACTTTGCCTTTCATATCGCAGTTTTACAGCCGATGTTACTCACCTGTAAATGTCCGGTCAGGACGTGCCAATCAGTAATGCGTTTCTTCAGCCTCCAGCCAGTTCTAGTACCACTGCTGCCTGACACCAGGGGAAATGCTTTGGTTAATGGCGGAATTGACTCGCCATGTCACAAGATCGTCTCTGGAAGAGAGAAGAGCTAGAGCGAAGCTCTTAAATCTAATGATGATGAAGGGTTTTCTTAACACTTTATTAAAATATTTTATTAAAATAAACAATACAAACATTTAGAATTAAATAAATGTGTTAAAGGTTAAATTCGAAATGTGTGAATAAATAATTATATTAAATGTCGCAATATCGACATTGCTGTATAGTTATGAACACGTTATTGTACTTTTCTAAGCAACGTCGAAATCTCACAGAAAGCTAACATAAACACCTAACTACCTATATAATACTAATTAATAGGCAGTCCGCTACATGGAATTTATAATTCGTACGCCTTTCTAGGACATAATCTAGTCCAGATAGAAAAATAAGTTCACGTAGAGACTAAAATAAAAACGATACGTCGAACAGGTAGGTAATCTACATCATTTTACTTAAGAGTTAGACTCTTGCCGGTGGAGCATTCGCCATTAAAGCCTATCCTCAGCCCGGTACCTAATCTATAATTCGTTAAAAATAATTAATTTAGATTTTAATTACTGGGCTATTTACATTAAATTTTGTTGCAAGGTAACTCTTTTATTCATAAGTGAAAAAGAAAATAAACAACAAATTGTAACAATTTTAACTACTTTTAATAACATTTACTTTAATTTACCTCCTTTAAAAGGCTTTGAAAAGTAACTTAACGTATTTTTAGTAGCAGGTATAAGTAACAGCCTAGTCGGCACTGTTACACACAGTCACATCACTTCATTAAAATACTCCATTCTGTCTGAATGAAGTTTGTTTGTTTGACATGGCGAATTGGCGATGATCGTGTAGTTTTGTACAAAAAACTTTACTTTCTACATTAAAATATTACAATTTTACCATCACTTTTATTTTGATGAAAAAAAGTCTTATTTTTACGTAAATTTACGTCAACCATAAACAGTGGAAACTTGTTTTTGTGATAAAGAAATGTTTGACAAGATAAGGTAAGACTTAGAATTTTGTTTATGTACTATGATTCACGCAGATGGTGTTAAATTAAAAGATACTGGATGCATTTACCTCGATGCATCCTGCGAAATAACCCACGGGCATATAAATATTTTACTAAAGAACGGGCTTGAACCAGCAAGGTTAATCATTTTGCTTGTTTCGCATTCAATCGTCTCACGTTACTCATATTACTAGAAAATCGTGCGCTCACATGAATTTGCACTCAATTTGATTAATAGCTCATAATTTTATTGAAATATTTCCATAATTTGTATTTTAAATCAGTGTCTGTTAATCAATATTTAGATATCTTTTGATGGGAAAAGGTGAGGTGATTTCCTAGGACATGGGTTCATAACCTATTCATTATTACTGTTTTATGTCTTACTTACTGCCTACTTGCTACCTACATAAAGGTAAAAAAGAGCTTATTTTGTTCAGTGTTGCTCAGTATTGTGTAAGGAACTCTTGATTTGATAAAGTCATTGACACTTAGCTAAAATAATAATATTGTGCTAGTTAGAAATTGAACTTACAAGAATAGGAAGTAGAATACTAATTTGTGTAAAAATAATTCATGTAAGTATTAAAAAAAAGATAATTTAATCCTTGTAGTCTTTGAATATCTGTTTTGCTTGCATTCAGATGAAGGTATGCAAAACATTATAAGTAAAACCACATTTAAACATGAAAATTAATATATTCACTTCTTAATTTACAATAAACATCCAAACTGATGACCATTTGTATAATTAGTGTATTTCCATACATACCTATCATAATTCACTCATACACAAAGCCAAGCTCAAAGTTGTCGATCATTTTAGTTTTCAAAAACTAAGTTTGTTCTTTCCTTTCATTAGTATCTAGCCACTTGTGTCCCACTGCTGGCAAAGGCCTCTCGCCTCATCCGCTATGACTTTCTGTCTCGACCTTCCTCCGCTTAGGTACTCAAGGTGTCTAGCTCATCCCGCCACCTTTTCCGTGGTCTGCTGCGATGCCGTTTCTATTCAATTAAATAAATATTTTAAAGTCCACCAATTCTTTTCATGTATTCCATTTGCCAAAGCATCTGAGGTCAACCCTTTTTGTTTAAGAACCTGAAGCTATAGTTTTGCCCGTGGGTCCCTCGACAGAAAAGACTAATCTTTTAAACAGTGCCGTCTGCTTATTATTGAGTATGAAACTATCAACTTTAAGTTTAAGGGGGAGTTAAATTTAATAACCTATTGTGCAATTGTTTTTATAGTGTTAAAAAGAATTTAGAAGGGTTGATGATGATTATATTTAAAAAATTGCAATTTCTTTAGTCTGTCTGTTAGATTGTTCAAAAATATTGGACACATATTTTTTGCTTGATCAAATACATCAAATAGTATAGGTGCAAAGATACAGAGCATCAAATTTATGGAGTGGGGGCTTTTGACGTCACTTCTAGGTGAAAATTGTACTAGTCAGGGGGCTTAGCATGCGTGCCACGAGAATTATCTCACGTTATACTGTCCTTATCACATTTAAAACTATGGACAGAGACGTAAGCGTGACAAACCCATGACGACGTCCTGTCACGGAGCGTATGCTAAGCTAGCATATCCGATGTCCAGCAGAGCGATGGCGCTTTATCAATTCCTAAACCAAGCTTTGTAACCTGACCTAAAACAGAATGCTCCCGTGAGACTGACATAGCTACTTAAAGTGTTTGAAGCCTTGACGAAGAATAGATTTAAACAAATATAGATATATAAGTTTCTTTTGTCATCTTGCCTATTGTCGCAGGTAATGGGTGTATGTTGGTGTAAAGACAAGTCGCGAGATGTGGGCGAGGCTTATTCGCCGTCGTCGCCCACCTCGGCGGCGTCCCACCCCAACTCTTCGACCCCGAGGATGCGCACCCCGAGCCGCAGCTCCTGTGTGAAGATAGATCAGCTCATTCTGGAGGTTCTGTCCCTTATCGCGTCCTTTGTTGACAAGTGAGTATAAATATACACTTTTTTGACAACTTGTTTTAAATATGTACTGTCTTTTTACCCGACGACGGCGCCAGAAGAAGGGTTATGTTTTTACCCGACTGCGCCAGAAGATGGGTTATGTTTTTACCCAACTGTGTATGAAGGAGGGTTATGTTTTTCGAGAGTATGTAGGTATGTATGTTTAATTCTTTGGCACTCTCTACAGCTTGAACCGACTTGATGAATTTTAGCTTGGGAGATGTCGTTAGATTTGTATTTACTGTATACGCATGACACATGTACATCAAAATTTAAAAAATAGGTTTTTTTTAACGCAGTCAGGTTCTTTTTATAAGTAAATAGGTTAGTTTAGGTTAGGTTATTCAATACTTAAAGCGCGCGTTCCTATAGCTCTTAGGGGATAAGTACCTACGTAAACACATTTACAATTTCTTCTAGAAACTACCTTGTGAGTACCTAGATATCCTAAGATCTGAAATGTCAATAGGTGCTGTTTTATATTCCATTTCAAAGGAGGACACTTGTATTGTAATGCCTGTGCGAATTGTATATTTAAGGTATTGTTGCTTAATCCTGCTCTTTTATGACGTGCATGGAATACATTATTTATTTATAGATGAATAGCGTATGATAAGATCTCGGTACTCGAACGTAGGTAGATCTAGCATATTTTTACCTGCGTCATCGAAGTATTTGCGTCTGAAAGGGAACTATGTAAATCAGGGTGCATTAATAGAGTAGAAAATTCTTATAAGAGGAAAGGAAAAAGATGGTTTTCTGTCTAAAATTGTTAGGAATTGTTATCGTATTTTAGCTAGCCTTTGTTGTTTTACCGCTGGGTGTCCTTTTCTTTCCTTAACGTCTTCCTCTGAAGTACCTTCGAATGCCGCTTGTTTTTTTAACAGCTGCCATTCGTATGACGTAAAGCCGCCAGCCTAGCCCGGCGGCATGCCGGCGGCTTTGGTGTGTAGATAGCATTAGGCGGCATTAATACCGCTATTTTCGTTTTTAGAAGCTGCCCGCGAATTCTTTCGCATTTATCGTCGTATCTTGAAAACAAATCGTCATACCTCAAAATAAAATAGCCTATGTGTTATTCTGATGTATAAGCTACAATATTGCCAAATTTCATCAAGATCTATTTACGTGAATTTGCGTGAAAGAGTAACAAACATCCATCCATCGGCACAAACATTGACATTTATTATTAGTAGGATACTTTGTTTTTTTTTTATTGGATTTCGAGTAGTAAAGAGGTATCCGAAATTGGAAATCAGCTCTTAATTCCGCACGTCATAAATAACTTGCATTAAAGACTACGTACAAAGAATCGTTATTGAATTATTTATCATTTTAATAAGCACTACTAGGTGATACTTGACGTAAACACAAACAACATTATAACGACATTTCTTGGTTTTATAGCTTCACATACAGGTTTTAAATAATTACTTACTGTTAATTTATACAATCCTACTCATATTATAAATGTCAATGTTTGTGCCGGTGTAAGTGAGATTGTTAGTTACTCTTTCACGCTAAAACTACTGAACAGATTTTAATGAAACTTTACAATATTGTAGCTTGCATGAGAATAACACATAGGCTATATTATTTTATTTAAGGTATTCTGTCAATTTTCTAAGATATGACGATAAATGCGTACGAAGACGCAGGCAACCTCTAGTATATAAAGCGATTAAAACTAGTAAACATAATAGAAATTAACATTATACTTAATCATGACATTTTTAATAGCAATCCTATGCAATAGTAAAACAGTATAGCAAGTGTACAATATAACAGTTTCTTGCTAGATTCTTCTCTTGGGAAAACTGCACTTTTGCGAATCTAGTATTAACTTAAAAAAATGACCCGTCTTATGTGATATCAAACTCGTCCTACAAGATTAAATAAATTTTCATTTCATTTCAAAAAAGTTATATTAACAACACTAGGGTTATAAGATTTCTTTATTTATAGTGTTTAATTCCGTTCATGTGAAATTACTATGTAAATGCGAATTCTAGTCTAGATCAAGGTCCGTTGCATGATGCAAAATGAGAACATTCTTTAAGTTAATCAAGTCGATCGCGTGTGGGCATTTAGACAAACTAGCTGTGCGTTTTTTTTTGTTGTGTAGTATTACCTATTTTATGATAATAGAATGGGGATGATGACTACATTCAAAAATTAAAAAAATAATTAGTCCGTCTTTTAGGCTATTAAAAAATATTTGAAACACGTTTTTTACCTGATCAAATACATAAATAAATACAAAGATACAGAGCATCAAACTTACGGAGTGGGGGGTATTGGCTTCACTACAAAAAATCGTACTAAGGTGTGACGTCATGAGCAACTTTAACCCAGTGTATGTAAATAAAATGACACTGTAACCCTGTGTCATTTTTAGTTTAGAAGAAAAAAGAAAAAATACGTGTCGAATATTTTAAAATAATATTCTATGTGAAGGACTAAAAAAAATTTTTTTGGTTATATGCTCCTTATTTATCTCTATTGTGGTCTAAGGAAAATAATTTTTTTTCTTTACCGTATTTATATGAATATAATGCTATATTCTATACAATTTAAAGATATTTTTCTACTGTGCTTTTATACTCATAACTTAATAGAGTCATACACAGAATTAGGTTCATAATTGTCTTTCCTGTTCCTTATGATTAAGGATACTGGAGCAGCCATTCTCAAAATGTTTATACAGGCCAAAACTACATCAGGCACAGATTATGCGGATAATATGCATTAAGTTGAGAAATTAGCTCCCAGTGTCCTTAACTTTCGGGAACAGAAGTTTTTTGTTTTTTATGTCTGTATGACCCAATAACGTAATTTTTTAACTCTATTGCCGCCGTGTGACTTCTTTCATAACGCCATATTGTACGCTCTTTATTTGAAGCGATTCGCTATTGTTTAAAATGTGAGAACAAAATAGGTAGGTACTTCTCTGAATGTAAATTTTTGTAATACTTATCCAGAATATTTCAAAATTTTGTAATCAGAAGTTATTTTAAAAATACGTTTTTATACAATAATATGAGCAGTTGTTAGTTGTGCTCACAACATTCTATCTCACAGAGAAGTATAATAGTATTAAGTATTTTAGACAAATACTGCATCCCATGTTTCGTTCTAATATTTCTACGAGCAAGCGTAGTTATTACCAAGTTCTTATAAAAAAAAATTGACAATCATTAGAACATATGCGAGGTATAGCTTCTACTGCAATGGGAAGTCTAAAGAAGAAAATATCAAAATGTCACCATTCATCTCGCGTGCAAATAATTGCATCAATTGCCGCTTAGCGACACCAACAGACATCAACATACGAAAATCAATAACACGAGCGTGAATTTTAAAATACAGTGTCTCTTCGATCGAGGGCCCAAGTCTTCTAATTTACAATATTCAAAGTTGTGTGTCAACAGCGTGTCAATATCATTTTTTGACACATTGGGTCGCAATCATTGTAAGCCATGTTTTAGCAGAATACCAAATGTGTTAAAAATTCTATTGACACTCTGCCGACAAACAACTGTGACTTGGTATACATATCTGTCACGCCTTAGTGTAGGCAGAGACCACTTCCTCATTCGATTCCACATTTTTTAGTGACGAAGAGTCCCCGGTGTCGCTGTTGAAACTCCACGTGATAGCGGATAAGGAGGAGGGATGGCTGCAAGTTGTGACGTCTATCGTAAACGTGATACCGCTGGAGAACCCATTCGGGCCGTCCGCTATCACAATCCTGCTAGATGACTGCCCGCTGCCGTCTAAAGAGTTGGTTATTAGAGTAAGTATTTGATTATTACCCTCTATTTTTTCTTCCACAACGACCACGGAGAGTGAGACCGCGGAGGACTTACATAGATAAAATAATCTCATCGTATCAGGTGTTCAAGCAAATGGCAGAGAATAGTCAATATAGATACAGGCCAAACTGTTTCCAATAGCCAAATATTGCTGTTTAGAATTTAAAAAAATACCGTTCTTTTAGTTACCCTATACTTTCGAAAATAGCAGAGATATTTCTATTTTCTATAATACAGCCGATTTGATTTTGGTTTAGTGAATAATTTAATTGAAATATAAATAACCTGTCATCTTTTCCCGTCAGTCAGCGTAGTCGTTATTGAATAATTTTAGTTATTTGTTAATAAAGTCTATGTGACATGTGATGTGAGTTGCAACAATCACAAGTCAAGTGGCACCTCACATCTGCTAGTTGACTAGTGGCTGCACCAATTGCATCACAATGCAAAAATTTGCATCAATGCGCTCTCCGCCTTGCGAGTTGCGACCAAATTGATTGACAAAGACGTCACTTCTTATTTATAGGACTCAATCGTTCAATCTAATTCATGGACTGCAGTTCCTTTTGTATTTAAGTACCTATATAGTTACTTATACAAAAGTCTTAGCATACGTACCGTGGCAGTTATCTCGAGTAATACTGTCCTTATCTCATTTTTAACTTTAGACAAGGATGTAAGTGCGAGAAAACTCACTTCACGTATGCTGATGTGTTACTTCCATCTATCGGCAGGCGGCACTGTCATTGTAGTTTATAATATTAGTGGAGGCATCATTGCGTAGGAATTTTGGTCATGTGACGCATAGTACCTAAGCGGATTTAAGGTGTATCTATCTACACACATCCGGGCCGTGTCCGGGACGTGACCGGGCCGTGGCCGGGCCGTGGCCCGTCAGGAGGGAAAAAAAACGTCGTCATGACAACGTGTGTGAACGAATCCATAGAAAATGTATGGAATGATATTTTTTCCCTGACACGGCCCGGATTTATGTAGGCAGACCATTAACCAACTATATCCCATCCATCGATTCTAACTCCTCTATACAAAACATCTGAATATCAAAGGTCGTTGACCATTAGTAAGTATTAATTTATTCCCAGCTCAAAATCCATTTCAAAATGTACAAGATCAAAACTTATACAAATAGAAATAGAAACTGCTTTAATTTAACACATGTCACAGCTGGTTTTACGTTTGCAGATGAGTCAGTTGTTTGGACTGTCAAAGGAGAGGGCTCACACGGGCGAGTTAAACGTGCGAGTGGAGAGGAATATATGCATCGTACTGGGTTGTATTGCTGAGAAACTCGCCGGGCCTAATAGCGTCGCCGTTTTCACTGAAAACATATTGGAATATTTGATAGCTTTTCTTGTAAGTATAAATTGGGGAAGGGTTACGTAAAGGCCAAGCGAGGAGTGCCCTAAACCAACGAGCATGTATGAGGCGATTGATGAATGTGGATAGATATGTATGTATTATATTGAAATCCATTGAGTTATGTATTGCAAAATCTAGTGACAAATCACTGCTATATTGAATTGCTATGGTAATTAGTAGGTCATATCCAAAGCAGTTTTAAATATGACAGATTTCTATAATTCTTCCTCTGTCTAAATTTCTCAATTGATAGACACACTGAATTGGATATAATTTTTGGAATAATTTATTTATATGATGACGTAAATCGATCTAGAAACAAATAAAGTTTTAATAAAAATGTTTATTAGACTTTCTGATTTATGGTATAGAATTCCAAGTTTGATTGCAAAGTATGATTATGATTGATAAAAAGGCCATAATGTAGTTCTATTGGTTGTTTACAATGTAGACTTGAATGCAATTCGTTCCAATTTACAGTGGGGGCAATTTGTTGCTCTCTTGCAAACTAAATTGCTTTTTAGACGTCAAGGAGAATACAAACTTGTTAGCTTTTGATATAAACAGAGCGTGTTTGTAAGCCCTCAGGTAAACAAAAATACGAAGAAACGTAACAATCAAAAAAATCAATTAGCAAAATATAAAATGTTTTGCTAATTGATTGTGTAGGAAGATGGCTTTCTTTGTCGTTTCCCCACTCATGTTATTTTCGTCTCTTGATATTCGTCGACAAAAACGTTTATTAAAAAAAACTTGCACTGCTTTCGCAGGTTCTAATACCAATGATAGATAAATACAATTGTAATATTCTAAATATGTAACATTTTGCATATATTTTTACATATAATTTTATTTGAAAAGAGCAACCTAATAATTTCGTGCTAGATTCTTCTCGGGGGAAAACTGCTAGTTTACCAATCTAGCGTTAGCTTATGTACCTATGTCAAAATTTTCAAGCTCATTTAATTACCTATGAAATAAAGCTATTTTGACTTCGATTTTCTTTTATTTCTCAGACGAGCCGTCGAGAAGCTTGCGTGCTCCTCTTCGCTCTGATCGCTCTAGAAAAATTCGCGCACACAACTGAAAATAAGTTGACTATAAGATCGAAGTTCGACCAGCTTAATCAGAACCCGCTATTGGAGTTAGAAGACTTCGCTGACAGCTCTGACTTCCTTTGGCGGCAGGTTGGATTCTGCGCCAAGTGGGCCCTTGATAATATGTGTAAGTATTCTTATTTGATTCTTTTGTTTTTTACTTTACCTACTTTTGCAGAAAGAGCTGTTAATTATAAAATAAAATTTGTTTCGAGTTTTTTGCCAAAATAGTTCAGTTGTAGGTTTAAAGGAGCGATTGTTGTAATGACCCTTTCGGCAATCCCACTTCTCAATCCTAATAATATTTTAAATGTCAATGTTTGTGCCGATGGATGTTCGTTACTTCATCACGTAAAAACTAGTGAACAGATCTTGATGAAACTTGGCAACATTATAGGTTATACATCAGAATAACACATAGGCTATATTAATTTAGGATCTTTTTTTTTATGTTTATCACGATAATTGCCTACGAAGTCGCCGGCAGTCTATGAATATTTATAAAGTAAAAGCAGTGTACGTGTAACTTTACCCCAATATGTTACTAAGCGGGAAATTAAAAGCTTCATACTCGCATTGCAACGTCCCCAACATTCCTCTAACATTGCAACAAAGAGTTGCGTGATTATTATTACGTTTTATTAAAAAACGATAACGATTGCATGCAACGGCTCATGCTGTCTATATAGTTTATTACAATACAAATTCATTTATGTTTTTTTTTTCCTAAACTTCCTTAAAAAAAAAATTAAACATCTGTTATGCGGTACAATAAGCGCCAAAACACACGGTGAAACGCAACTGCAACGCAACTGAAGCTGCTAGTTACTTTTGAGTTGCATAGAAGTTTCTGCTATAGACTTCTTTAGAAAACCAGACACGACGCAACTGCAAGGAAACGTGTCAAACTAGTTAGTAAGTAACTCAAAAGTAACTAGCAGTTTCAGTTGCGTTGCGTTGCATTCGCGTTTCACCGTGTGTTCTGGGTCTAATTCAGTATGTTTTGTTTGGAACTTCTTCGTAAAGACTGCGTAAGAGATTCACTCTAAAGCTTCGTTCAAATGGCATTGTCCTGCACGTTTTTTTGCAGTATACGTCTTACGGCCGTTCCCAATATGCTATCTTTCTCTGGTTTTGTCCTGCTAGAGATAGAATTCAGGTAAATCATACCTATCTTAGATTTTTTCGTAACTTTCGTAACGAAAAAATCTAAGATATAATCGGTGTCAACCTACCGATCATACGACAATACAATAAAACTAGCTCTGATCGGCGCTGGTAATCAGCTTCCTACGAAAAAACACCCTTTAAAAGCACTAGAATAAAATATATATGTTTTCATTATTATTTTTTATTGCAATGATGTATAAAAGTGATGATATAGATGGCAGTATTAAAATTCTCTCAGATATCTCACATTTCTTTGTATAAGTGACTAGTAAGCAATGTTGAACGAACCGATTCTTGGAAAGTACAGCTTTGCTATATTTGCTGTTTAATACTGAACACGTTTGCTAATCTCAAACGTTTCTTATTTTATTATAGAGGCTGCCAGTGATTGCAATATCGTGGTAAATCTTACGCAGTATCTTAAAATAAAAAAACAACCTATGTGTTATTAGGATGTGCGAATTACAGTATTGTAAAGATACATTAAAATCTGTTCAGTGGTTTTACATCCTCACATCCAACTATAGGCACAAACTTTTTTTTTTGTAGCCTATTGTGTCCCAATGCTGGGCAAAGGCCTCCCCCGCATTCTTCTATGCTTCCCTATCTCCGGCAACTTCGAGCCAGTTTGCCAATTATGCGTACTGATCGTCGCGCCATCTCCTCTTAGGCCGACCTTTGCCTCTGTGGCCATCGAGCGGGAACCAGTTGGTAGATATTTTGGCCCATCGATCCGAATGCATACGGCAAACATGTCCAGCCCAGTTCCATTTAAGTTTTGCATTTATGATATTAGGATTTAGAGGTAGATGTTACAATGGGAAAAAGAACATAAGGATGAACTCAAATGTTTTAAATCCCTCAAGTAAAAATAATGAGTAACATAAAACCTCAATGACTATTCATGTGATTTGAATATTAATAGCAGTTTATTCATATTTATCACCCTTCTATTGTTTTTTAATTCGTCATCGTTTTTAGGCGTAATATTTTTAAAAAAACATAATAATATTTTTATTGTTTCATTAACTGAAATTATCGAAAACATATTTCGTCACAGATCAAATATTGGTAAACGAAATAAATATTAAAATATACTATAGAGGTTTTCATATAAGCACAGGCAAACAACAGGCTGTGTTTTATTAATTAATAATAACTTGAACAACTTTTATAAAGGCCAATTAATTATTTCTTCTTCTCTTCAAATTGTCTAGCAATCGTCAAAAGGGTCTGAAAATTTTGGATTACCTATCCGATTTTATTTTTTTAAGTTTTTAAAAATGATGACCTTTAATGAAACCCTCCAAAAATCGATTGACAATAATTTAAGTTTACATTGATGAGAAAGGAGAACTATCGATTTTTTGTAGGTTTGATTAATGGTCATCAAATTTTGCACACGCTCTGAGTTCTGATGACAATACAATAATATGGTACTTTCGAGCTGATCTGATGATGGAGCATGTTTAGTGCGAGCTAAAGCGTGTTTTAGTTTTTTAAACTACCTATTTTTTCAAAAATAAAAAGAAAAGAGTACGTAACCCAGGTTTCATACAAAAATCTTCAAACCACTTTGGAAATTTTTTCGTATTACTTATTTTTATTTTGGTTGTCTAATAAGTACAAAATTATGTATTTTCCAGTCATTGTAGAAGGCAGGAAGCTGTCATATGAAGTGGTAGACATGTCGTCAATCAACGTGATACTGAACGTGCATGATGTGAGCGAGTACCTCAAGATCTCGTGCAACGGACTCGAGGCCAGATGCGACTCCTACTCTTTCGAGAGCGTGCGGTGTACCTATCAGGTAACTTATTATAATTTATTTATTTATTTAACTATTGTAAGAAGATTACTATCTTATATTACTATCTTATCATAGAAACAGAAATAGGGAGGTTATACAAAAGGTACAGCACATTTCGTTTTTCATTACGTACGAGTATTATAATAATTTACTACTAATTACTTGGTGGATTACGGCCTAATCACTCTCTGTATGAGAGTAGGCTCGTGCCCCTCGGTGGGGACATATATGGGCTAACAACAGCAACACGACGATGAAGGTCGAATACCTCCTAACTGACACCCGGGGCCAAAATGAGTTATCTATACCACTGTACTTAGAATTCAATTTTGCATCGACTGGCAAAAACACCGAAGTGATTTTGTAATAAATAACGGCACAAATCCATACTGAGAATACCTCCTTAAACCACAATTTGCGCGTTTTAGCCTAAAATGCTGCGAATACATTCTAACTTACAATATGAATATCTCCTAAGTTACTTTCGAGCAAATTTTTCTGCCAATACTGTGCCAATACCTCCTATCTCTATCATCTGTTAGGGTTAGTTAGGAGTTATTCGTTTCACTTTGTGTCTATGTCAAACTTATTTTGATGAAGTTAAGAGGTATTACTTTATAAAAAAATTTAAAATAATTACGAAAATCTTTATCAAATAACCAAGAAAGTAGTCAGAAAGTAAGAAAGTGAGTCTGTTAAGTCTAGTCTGTGGTCTAATAACAATAAATGTGTCGCATCGGCGATCTGGCTGTCGGAGAACGGTTGCGGATTCGCTTAATCCAGATCGTTCCTTAAACTAATTTTACGTGATTTTTTGTGAAGCTTAGATATAAATAAGTTTCAATATAGTTTCAATATAGAAGTACAGAGCAAGAGACGCATTTTTTGGGTTATCTAATAAAGATTTTCGTTATTATTTCCTATTAAATTTATAAAAAAATACCTCCTAACTATATCAAAACAAGTGTGACATGGACATAAGTGACGTTAAAACTTCCTAACTAACACTTAACTCGTAAACCACTGGTCTGTACGTAAAATCAATGCTAATAACAATTTCGCAGCCCCATTTAATAACAATTTGCTATAGAACACATTTTCATAAAAAAGGTACAAAAAGAATTATAACGTTTTTTTCGCCTCCTGTAAAATTTGATTTTTTGTTACTTAGGAGGTATTCGACCTTCATCGTCGATTACAACAACTTACTTGACTAAAATGTTATACTATATAAGGGGCAACAATAAAGCTGAACATGGGTCTAAATATAAAAACATAGATACTAAATACGTCGGCTCATCGTAAAATTTTCAAAAACAGGTCCAAAGCTTTATTGCCGTAATTGAAGGTCGAAAATGACTATCTGGTGTTTTTAGATGTCCATTTTTTTACTGGAATAAAAAAGCAATGAAATCCTAAAACTTTCAATTTTTTTTTAAACCCTAGGTATTACTAAAGCATCATTGAAATTAACTCTCGGTTAAGGCTCAAAAGACGACGGCACTTAATCTTGATGTTTAATGACAAAGTACAGTTGAGTGTCAACTAAGTTTAAAGCCAATGAATGCGTGTATTTTTCAGGTGGACAAAGGGTGCTGGTACTATGAATGTATAATCATCACACCTGGCGTTATGCAGATCGGATGGGCCACTAAGAATAGCCACTTTTTGAACCATGTAAGATTTGCATTATTTTTTAATTATTTAATTAAAGTGTGATGTCGATTGCAAGTAAAGAAAACAAAAGAATCGCGGTCGAGACAATGATGCAGACCTTGAATAAAGGAGTGAAGATTTAGTTACATTTTCACGGGAATGACGAGAAGCTGAAATGAATGCCATATTAATGTGGTGTTGTTTGAATATGTTTACTAAAAATAATAACTGTTGGGCTCTCCATGCAGTGTTGTCTAGCAATGGAACATGACAGGCTAAGAACGATCAGCTAGCTTAGCATGCACTCCGTGACAAGACGTTGTCATGCGCTTGTCACGCTTACGTCTATGTCTATAGTTTTAAATGTGATAAGGACAGCATGCGTGAGATAATTGTCGCGGCACGCCGTGCTAAGCCCCATGAACTTGTTATGCACTATTCGATACGAATCCGATCCGAGATATTTAGTAAATAGATAGTTCTCGGATCCATACTTAATATCTGGGATCACTAAATACCTCAGATCAGATTCGGATGTAGTGCGTAACCGCTCTAACTAATTATATCTGTAAAAACATTAACAGGAGGGCTACGGTATCGGCGATGACTTATATTCCCTATCGTACGACGGGTGCCGTAAGTTGGTGTGGTACAGCGCTCGCCCCATTCCTGTCAAAGACGTATCGGCGTGGCAGCCGGGTGATGTCCTCGGCTGTCTTATCGATATCGACGCCAGGGAAATGGTGTTCTCGCTCAACGGGCTTCAACTTGAACCTTGTAAAGAGATCTTTGAAACTACAAGGTCAGTTGATACTTTATATTTATTGGGGTGAATAAAGCGATATTATAAAATTGCATTCTGTTTTAGTCCCTCTCTTGAAATTTTCTAAAATACAAAATTTTAATTTTTCTCTTGATCAATTTATTAACAGATTACACTCATGACTTAACAGAAAAAAAATCTACCGAATTGAAAACCACCTCCTTTGGCTTTATTATTTTTAGTTGGAAGTCGGTAAAAAATATATTATTGACTATGTCTCAAAAAAAAAAACTTTTATAATATGTGTGTATTGCGTTCTTTGAAACAATTTATATTTTATTTGGTAGACAAATATGACGTTGCTTTTGAAGGAAATGGAACTATGATATGACTTTTGTTATTGTTAGTTGCCAGTGGTGAACGCTGTTTTGTGGTAAACCTATTGCTCTTCCACGAATCAAAATACCCAACATTGAAAGCAAAAAACATGACTAATTCTCCCTTCACGTTTGAAGCCACTGCGGTAACCACGATAAGATTTAATATAACAAATCTTCCAAGCCTACAAATTAACAAGACTAAATAATCTGTGCCATTGAGAGCAAAAAACATGACTCAATTTTCCTTTACGTTTGAAGGTACGGTTTCTTCGCGGCGGCAAGTTTCATGGCGTTCCAGCAATGCCGCTTCAACTTCGGCGCGGAACCGTTCCGGTACCCTCCCGCAGACCGGCCCTTCTCCACGTTCAACGACCACGGACAACTCTCTGACGACGAAAAGAAGGTGCACTTTTAAGTAGCTGTAGGACTAGTTACCCGCAGCTGTACCATTCAAACTGGTTAATCCACTAACGTCAAAGACAATGTCTAAATATATTTATTCCACGAAAAAGGTGGCGAGATGAGCTGGACGCCTTCTTGGATGTCTGGGCAGAGGCGGCCCAGGATAGGGAATCATGGAAGAAGAGGAGAGAGGCCTTTGCCCAGCAGTGGGACAGCGATGGCTAGATAAGATAAGATAAGGGAAATATGCTCTTGAAAACATGATATCGTGTCATCTTTCAATTTTGGATAAATGAAAGTGATGAATGTTGGTTACTTTTATGTTATTTATATTCGTAAAAATTCGCGTGTAAATATTGTCACTAAAAGAAGAAGAAAGAAGTAAGGTTTCTGCTTATCCCGATGAGAAAGAGGTGACACACAGTGTTTGTACTGTTTTTGGAAATAAATGACTTATGATATAGTATAGGTATGGAAATATCTCCTGATATGATAAAAAACTAACAACACATCACAATTCGCCTTTCCAGGTGATACCACGGCGGCTGTATTTGGAGCAGCTGAGGTGTTCCAGCGTCCGCGAAGATTCCTGCACACTTTGCTTCGACGACGTACCCTCGTGTGTCTTGGAGCCTTGCGGACATAGGTAAGTGCACTCACGGATGTTCTAGGAATCGATCGATTCAACCACAAAGAATCTATCGATTTCGCAATCCTTTCAATCAATACTAGAATTGTTTTTGTAAATATTGAAGGATAATTGTTACCTATACGATTTTTTAACAATGCTAGTAGGGATAAAACTGGTTATAAACAATTAATATATAACACCCCTCTTTTGGCGTCGGGGGTTAAAAAGGATCATACGCTGCTAAAATAATTAGTGAAGAAGAGTAGAAAAAAAATAGATGCTGATTGAATATTAATACTGAAAAAATTATTACAATTAATTTGCAATATAACTCTTAAAATTAAAAGGAAAACGCTGAACGATCACAAACCCTCACTTACAGAGGCTTCTGCTCAGTTTGCACATCCCAACTCAGAGAGTGTCCGATGTGCCGAGCGATAATATTGAATGTGGTGCGCGAGGACACATGACATGAGGCCACCTCGGAGCCCAACAGCGAGGCACACAGCTCCGACTTCACGCTCGACGAGGCCTCCTCCGCCTCGCCCCCCGCCTTGCCCCTGCAAGACCCCGACGACCAAGTGTTTGATCATCGGGAGTTGATATCTTGCGTCAAGTATCACTTAGGTTAGTTAAACATCTAAAATGATTTCGTATTGACGACGTATGTAATCTCAGTTTTGAGGTTTTCACGTCGTTTGTATAGTTTCTCTGACATTACCTTCTCGTGCCACTTAAAAACTGTCTCAATATACCGACGCAACTATAATTACCATTTCATTTTCAGTTCATACAATATTTGTATTTCAATAAGCACAGTGTAATTTTCAGTAAAGAAATCATAAGACACTCTTAGCAGCAAAAAAGGTCGATTACGTTAATGCTCCATTACATCTATAGCTGTCACTGTCATCGTCAAAAAAAAACAGAATAAGACAGCACGATGTTTAATAGATCATTAACTTAATAAACCTTTTATGCAACTAAGGTGTATATCACATAGGTACTTTACTTTCAATCTATAAAACAAAAGCATATTCAAACAGAAGAAATATTTTCATACTAAAACACTCCGATAGAATTTTCATCGAGTACAAAATTGACAGGAAGTATTTACCGCATGTAAATAACATGCTATTTACTTTACTTACAGTGAATAATATAGCTTGATAACTAGCAATTTGGGTTAGACACAGAACACACGGTGAAACGCAACTGCAACGCCACTGAAACTGCTAGTTACTTTTGAGTTGCATTATTGAAGTTTCCGCTATAGACTTCTTTAGAAAACCACACACGACGCAACTGAAACGAAACGTTTCAAACTAGTTACATCGTGTGTTGTTTTCTAAAGAAGTCTTTAGCAGAAACTTCGATGCAACGCGAAAGTAACTAGCAGTTTCAGTTGCGTTGCAGTTGCGTTCCACAGTGTGTTCTGCCGCTTAGAGTACGGCTATGACCAAGATGTTAGTTCTTTGATCATTCCTTTGATAGCAATATTCTCAGATTTGTAGAATTCAAATGGTCGTATGTTTATATCCTAATTCCTACTTAGACATTTTTCTTCCAAGAAAACTTTAACATACGAAAGTGCTATAACAGCATGCTTTGTTTATTTGTAAAAATAAATTTAAAATTACGTTTAAAAACGGCGGGGATCGATTAGGTTTCTAGGGTGTATGATTGTTCTACGACTGATTAAACTAGGGCATCGCGAAAGACTTAGATGATAGATCTTTATGTTATGTTTCTTTATATATCTATCAGTATTTTTTAAAATCTTGTGTTCGTTATTCAATCTTTTATTAACCGTAATTAATATTTTATTGACCATCGATCTGTTTTCGTGACACAAAACTTGGTCAGATGGCGAATATACATCGTGATATACAATTTCACACCCTACAACCATCACAGAAGTTATAAAATTGTAGTCGCACAACAACTATAGCGACGTCGCAATGTTCTTGATGTTGCCATTTGAATTGCATGACTTCGGTGGTGGCCGTAAGGTATGAAATGCTTCACGTTTTGTTTAGCTGGTTTGAATAACGAACTACAAGACGATAATCCTGATACAAAATTATTTTCTTTTTTTATTATTGTAAGCGTTCAATAAACATGCGAAAGTATTGACAATAACTTGATGTATGAATAATTTGTTGTATCAATTAGTAAGTTTGGGACTATGATGCCGATCTGTAATTCAAAAGTATACATTCTCCCGCCGTTGCAACGCGTTGCAAGTATTTTTATAACAAAATTAGTGACGTAGCTTTGCTGTTACTATTTAAATATAGGGTGACTTTAAATTAGTATACGATAGAAAAGAATATGCATTTACTCGTGATAACAAACAACTTTTAGTATGGGGCCAAATTCGAAAACATAAAAAAAAAATTGTTCCCCCATACTATCAGCTGATGCATTTTGTATGGGGAGTTCAAATTTTTTTAAACGATTTCGACCTTGGTCCCATAGTAAAAGTTGTTTGTTATCACGAGTACATGCATATCCTTTTCTATCGTTCACTAATTAAAAGTCACCCTATATACCTACGTGTATATCAAATTACTGCTTAAATCACGTTTGCTTTAAAATGTGAGGCCTTTAATAAATCTTTAAATAATGACTTAAATATAACCATTAAAGGGATCTATTCGATATCAAATCGTAATGTTATGTAATTCCATGAATGTGTATTTAGTTATATGAACACGAATTTAATGTTAAAAAAAAACTTTAAAAGTTAAAACTGTTTGTAGGGATGTATGATTTGCTTGAGATATAAAGTCATGGAACTATTGGAAACAATGTAAATATATATAAGCGAGTGATTTGTTGAATTCCTTACTAATTAGCGTTTTAGAGGGAAATTATTATTGTTTTCTGGTAAAGTTACTGGTGACATGAAACGCGGTGTCGAGGCGAAATCTTCTCCATAACGGACATGATACCAGTGTCGATGAAAAAAAAGTTGTGTGTGATTGATTGGATGATATAATTCTTGATACGATACGACTATTTTAATATTCATAATTATAAAGAAACGTATAAAATTAAGACTGGGTTACGTAAGACCCACTACATATGGTTCGATGCAACTTTTATTATGTTTAATTGTTTTTTTTTGTGCAGTTATATTTGACGCAATCCTTATTTTCATAGACTCTTTTGTTCGAACCTTTATTATACATAGCAACTTTAGAATATCCAATCACATGATTCTTTTAGTCGCAATTAATAATATAATTAGACCCTGTTTTACCATCTATTTAAAAATTTATCTGACAGATATTTTGTACCTGTCTCTGTCGTAATGTTTTATGAAATAGACATAGGTATATCTGTCAGTTAAATTTTCTCTATAGGTAGTGACCCGGGCACTCAACGTCGTATTGTATCAAGGTATTATTAAATTAGTGATTATTATAGGCGGAAGAGAAGCCAACAAAATTATCTCGTTAAAAATATATTAGGTTTACCTTTTGAAATTGATTAAAAAGACGAAATTATTGTCACAAAGTTGAATCGATAAATCTTTAGTGTAGACTTAGCACAAACTTAGTTTTCTTAAAAATGCCTAAGTAAATGTTAATGTTTTCTTGACGCACATTCTACAGCGTCTTTGATTCTAGATGTTTCGAATTATTTCTTTAGATGTTACAAATTTCTGAATTTAAAAACAAGATTATCGCTGTTGCATGGTGCGGGTGTCAGCTACATTAAAGTTGCCGCGCTTAACAATTTTCTCTTGACATCTCAGATGTACCACTATCGAAATAAATTATATAAATTAATAACTGTAATGCATAAACAATATACAGACAAAATGTTCTAGTTTCTGAATAAAACCAAGTTGAAATACAAAATTACAGGTGTCGCCCGAACTATGTTACAGTGAAAATCATATAATAGACTCTTTACATCTAGCGGCCTTGTTATAAACATATATGTGTCTTATTATGTGTAGACCCCACAGAGCGAGCAGCCACGCAAGGCAGATGTTTGGCCGCTCAGGAAAGATCTCGCTATCCTATCGAGTTGGGTAGTTCTTTAGGGCCTCTCTTAATTGGCCGAACGGTCGCCTCGCGAGACTGCTCGCTCTGTGTGGTCCCGCCTATTGATCTGTTCTAGTATTTTACGCGTACAGATATCTGCTTTCAAAACACTGCTTTTATTAATTATTAATAGAGTATCAGTCATTCATTACGTATGAGAAATCATTTTGAAGATAAGTCTTATGTACCTTAAAGGTATATTCCGTTTATGAACATATCTTATTACATATTCAATAATATGTTGCTTTAATTGTTTGCTTTCCGTTCGTTGTAGTATCATTTCGTTTGCAATTTTTCAGATTTTATTTTACGAAATAGTTGAATAATAATCGGTTTCATTTATTAATTGTGGCAGATAGTGAATATTTTCTGATTACTGCTTTTTACATAGACCCCGACTATCTAGATGTTGATAAACAAAGCCTGTGATCGCTCTTGTCCAGTAATTTAAGATAATTATTCCATCCATATTCACTCATGTGGGTAGCTTGAAATGTAAACATTACAAACATAACATACAAAGTAATTCTATTTTTATTGTATCTAATAAAATAAAGGGCTGAGCAATCTATAAATTTTAAGATCGTTTTCCGGAAACTATAACTACGCTCACCGCTATTTTCTTACCTCTCACTGCTTTAATAAAAGTATATTGAATTCCGTACCGAAATAAGTCTTAGATTAAACTAGCAATTTGTCAAAGTATTAAAAGAAATTCACAAGGTACTTCCAAATCGTATATCAATTTAACAGGCTTAAATCGTAAAGTGACTTTGTGTTGAGGTGGGTATAGACTACAACATTTCCTCGAGCATTTCTGTGTAAAGTCCGTGCAAATGCTCGGCGTTATGTTGTAGGTAAGTAAATGCTTACAACGAGGTTACATTTTACCAACCGCGCATCGCCCGCACTCGTACAAAAAGACTCGACGAAAAGTTACGCTTTTAGGCTTGACGAAATGTTACACCAATATGCTCCTTGGTCTGCAGAAGATGTTGTACTTAACAAAGAGCCGAGCGTGCTCAACATTTTGTTCGTAGAAGGATGATACAATACAACATTTCATAAAGCTGCTCGTTGATGTCGTAGTCTATATCCACCTTTAAAATTATGAACCACTAACTGGGTACTGTTCCAAATGTTCAAATAATTTAAAATGTAGTTTGTTCAGCCGTATCTCTATGGCTTACCTACTAGATGTTGATACAAGTATAAGTAGCCAGTAAAGTAAGAAACGTTTTGTTTTTACTAAAACCTTATTAAACTCTAGTATTTAACTGCACATAACTGGATCAATCAATATTGCTGATTCAATGTAAAATCTCGTCATAACAACTTTTGGTATATTATTTTGTTATCTTAAAGTAGTATAATATACCTACATCCTATTCCAATCTGCCTCAAACGTAATATGTAATCATCAGTTACTATGTTGTTGAGACGTACGACGTACGTTAGTTTGTTGCTGGTACGTACTACTTAAAGTAGTTAGTGCCAACGGATATATAGGTAACTTCTAGAAAGCTATCTATTGCCTAAATGTTAAACTTTACAACGACTTGTTGTTACTATCCTAGTTCACTTACATTAAGGTTTCTTCACCTCATCATAAGAGCTTAATTTACCTTACATGTTTATCAATCAATTGCAGAAACGGTCATTAAAGCTAAGGCTTCATTAGACTGTCAATGTCATTATAGAAAACGGCAGGTTTAATGGATAAATTTAAAAGGCGTTTTCTGCAATTAAAAGACCGCAGCGGATAGCGTTGTTACAGTTTGGAAACATTTGTTTGTATTTTGGTCACTGACGCTACCTATTTACTTACATTTTAGCTAAACTATGTAATTGGTATTTTGACAAACCTTTGTGAGTAGACCGAAAAATCTCTGCTAGAATATACCTACCTAATGTTAAAGCATCGTCGATTAAGTAATTAGTCATCTATTTGTCGAACAATATAAAGCGTATTGCATATCGAAATGGTATTTACATTTATTGTTATTCCCAGTCACAAGATAAATAAATCTTATGATGTAATTTATTTGGTTTTTATTAATGCCATGGAATCCTGAAGCTGACTGTTGATTGGTCAGAAAAGGTCAAGACACCGGTTTATAAATTAAAATTTTGAACTTTCTTTGTTGAACCTATCGTCAAAGATCAGAAGGAAGATACCTATATTACAGGGTGTAAAAGAAAGGGGTATAATGCCGAAGCACAGCGAGTCCTCATGAAACTGAACAACTTTCCCCAAAGAACATGGGTCGTAACTCGAAAAAATTTTTTGGATCACCCATACTCACTCGATCACTGATCGGACATTTTATATGGGGGGGCGAATTTTTTTTTAGAGTTACCGCCCATGTTCTTTGGGAAAAATCTGAAACGTTTCAAACTAGTTGCGTCGTGTGTGGTTTTCTAAAGGAGTCTATAGCAGAAACTTAGATGCAACTCAAAAGTAACTAGCAGTTGCAGTTGCGTTTCCCCTGTGTTCTAGGCCTAAGTTTAACGCCTTTTTTGCGACTGGAGTAAGTTATTTATTTTAATATATTATCTACCTACTTATTACTACCAATGTTTTACTAATCCTATCTAGCCGTCAGTGTCCCAGAGCTGGGCAAAAGCCCACTCTCCTTCCTATCTTACTAATACTGTAGCCCTAATTATGTTAGATCTTTACCAGAGTTTCACTTGGACACCCGACATGCTTTCTCAGTCTGTCTTTTATAGTTTGTCAGTGAAATTATGTTAGATCTTTTCACTGACAAACTATAAAAGACAGACTGAGAAAGCATGTCGGGTGTCCAAGTGAAACTCTGGTTTTATAGAAAGCGCAAATGTTTCATTCCTGGCGTTATATCGAGAGAAGTGATTCTGTGTAACTTCCTTGTCCATTACTTACGCTAACGGAAGCAAACAAAGCTTTGATGGTTCTGTTTACAAACTAAACTATCGATAACTTTAAACAGAGTAAGAACGTGTTTAAAGAGCATCCAACCTAATTGGTATAGTAAAATGTTCGCGTGTAATAATTTTCAAAGTTCTATATCTCCGAAAGTATATCACTTTCGACATTTGTCCAAAATACTATCGTTTTTTAATATTTTTCTCTATCGATTGACGTTAGTTTCGTCGGTGGCCGCCACCTTTTTTTCTCCATACTAGCTCAAATAGGGCATGTTGAGTCGAATTGATAACGAAAATTTTACTATACCAGGCTCCATACAAATATGTTCGATGCCATTTGTGGTCAGGGGTTATGTTATAATTACAGCCAAGTACACATCAAATGAAAATACATTGTAATTGTAATCCTTCTCCTCTTACCTACTGTTTATAATGTAAAGCTTATTTATAATGTATCGAAATAATGGAGGTCGTCCTTTTAAGTTTTTGTCATGAGGATTGTTTTAGATGTCGTCGATTACTGGCAAAACCATAGACTTAAATAATTAACTATTTATGTGTAACGAGACACCTCCTATATGTAACCTTTTACCCACTTACTGGCCTATTATGTGCCTTATACACGTACCTAGCTAAATATTTACCTTCCTACTAGATATTCGTTTAATACCCCTCCGGCTTATAGCCTAGAGATATCCTTAGTTTTAATCAAAACCTTGCTACAGTTCACATTGCATCAATATTATTCCGGCCCTGACACCGCCCTCGAATATGCGCATGTTTACTTAAGTCAATTAACATAACGCAGTAAATGGCCCGTTTCGGCTCTCTTATCTAGTTTGTGTTTTTATGCGTCAGTTATTGAATTCAGTGAAGCTTTGCGGTCATTCTACCGTGAGTTTAATACTTTTTATTAGCCTATTTCGTCCCACTGCTGGGCAAAAGCCTCTCCCATGCTTTTCCAGACTCCTGCTACTTCCCACCAATCTTCCCTGAATGAGCGTAGGTCTTCACTCCATCGTTTTTTGTTTACTATACTATACTTACATGTTGTGAATACTGGATGATCCTGGCTCGGACTTAACGTGGATTATGTTTAAGTGAGCGATGAGATATGCGGGCGGCGTGTTTCGGCCGTTACTGCTAGCTCGAAGCTAGACGGCCAACTTTAATCATAGATCATAAGTGACTCCTAACTCTTATTATATTGAGAAACTTGCGCCGATGAGGATGAAACTACTTTTATTCGAAGTTACGTAAAAAACAATCAAAACTAGGTATGTACCTATTCAATACACTTTGCTACTAACGCCTTCTGTTTTCGTATAAAGCTACTGACGCAGAAGTTCTACCAACAACACCTACACATAAATCCTCAATGCTCGCTTCCGAGCACGTCCAAACTAAGGGTAAATACAGAATAAGTACATTTTGTCTGATAAAATATGCTGTTCGGGAAGTGTAGTGGAATCCTGCTGCCATTTTGCGGACGCGGCGCGGTCCGCCAGTGCTTCAAGCTTAAAGTTGTTTTATTGAGCGTGCCTATTTAGGGAGGTCTTGGGGTTTCGTACTCGCTCATAGAAAGTAGTTATGTGACAATGTAACAGGATAGCGCGTGTTAACAATTGTGTTATTGAAAAATATTTTGTAGGAATCAGCTTAAGGAACAATTCCAAAGTAGAATACGTAATTATAAATATTTCTAGGGTTATAGACCTAATAGGTAATTTTATAATGAAACCAGTTTATTTGCAGGAAAGTAAAACTCACACACACTTAGCTTCAAATAAAGAATTTAATAAAAAAACATTTGTTGTCATCTTTGTAGAAGAACGAGGTCGACCGAATTCTTGAGATCTTGTACCCTTCGACCAGCACCTGTAATTTAGAAAAAATGTTGAAATATAATCAATAAAGCCATAACTTCGTATAATCCTGAAAGAAGTGAAGTCAAAAAACAAAACGAAGACAAAAATTAACACATAAAAATGTTCAAAGCACATACAACATAGAACAAGTAAAGATAGCAAGTATTCATAAACAGAGATAAACAATAAATAGAGTGAGCAGAAGATAAAACAAAAATACGTTGAAGGTTGAAAGCGGCGGCAACAATGCACGTCAGCGGCGGCGATCCTCGGCAACAAAGGAGTCAACAAAGCTGGCTGTGATATGTAGCCAGATCCATCTCACAACCGCTTTGTCGGCTCCCCGTCGCTCGTCGGCGTCTTCCACCCACCCCCGCGCGCGCCTCGCGCCCCGGCTGGAACTTACACGCTTGCCGCTCATCAAAGCTGGCTGTGATATGGCTGGGTATCGCACACGACAACCACTTTGTGAGAGGCAAGTTTGAAAACATCGAAACACTAGTTCAGCATGCGTTGCAAAGTCGCACAGCCCAACTCGTCAAAAATGGCTGTGATATGATAGTCTATACAAAGCACAACCATTTTTACGAATGGGCCACAGACTGTCGAGAGCTGGTCGCGGTGCAGCGGTGCAGCGGTCTCCGTAAACCGACCACATCAAAGTGGCTGTGATATGAGGACGCATTGACATTTCACTGCCGCTTTGACAGGCTAGGCCCGAGAAACTTGTCCGTGAGCTGGCATCGAGTGCTTCCGGCGCCGCTTGTTGGATGTTACAAATGAGGCCATGCTCATCAAAGCTGGCTGTGATAGCTGCACATTGGTCTATAACAAACCGACTTTGATGGCAGGGCCACATTGAATTCTTCTGGAAAACACACACAAAAACGAAACAAAAACTTCGCAAATACATAACTACAGGACAAACTTAACATATAGGACACATTAAGGTTAGGATTCCATGCAATCATAAAAATAAACGTCTGATAAAAATAATTAAAAACACATAAAAGATTTTCCTGAAAACAAAACATTATCTAATCATTAAAGACAGAAATGTCTTATTCAATGAGAAGGAACCTAAAAACTTTAAAAAAGAAACAACTAAAAACAAACCTTAACTAACTTAGCTTTAATAAAACCATTCTATTTTTATTCAAAGTTCAGTAACCCGCGCGTGTCGCGAAGTAAATGTAAGATATAAACAACGAGGCATTTTATTAAATATAGTACTTGTTATCATGTTGGAGTTGCTATTGGTCATGCAACGTCAATGTAACGTTAGATGTAGTAAAATCATTCAAAATGACTCACGCCATTCATAAACGAAGTAAGTAAAGGCCGTGAATTAATGCATTCAGTGAGCGCGAAGTGTATCATGAAGTCTGAAATTATGTCGTCCGTAGTTAAGGTAATACCCACAATAAGAATGTACGAGGTCTGACGGCCGGCGCCGCCGACGCTCGCGACTCGCCAATTTAACAAGTAAACGAGCTCGCCACTAATTTCTAGGTTTTTATACGTATGCAAATAACAGGGTGTAAGAAAACCCTATGAAACACAAAGATGTAGGTACTGGCTAAACAGAACGACTTTTAGCGGTAAAATGGAGGACTTTAGTGAAATAAATAAAAGAAAGAGAAAAAACATTATTACACTTAGTAAAGCGAAACGAGAAATTATTCTGTCAGCTTAAAGAATATTTTTTATTGTAAGCAATTTTAAGATACCTGGACAGAGGCGGCTCAGGATCTGGAATCGAGGAGAAAGAGAGTGGCCAGAAATGGGACACAGACACCCAGATAAGAAAGAATGAAGCTGTTTTCCTACCAATTTCAAATTTGTTGGAATCACCAGTAGTTACTTTAGTTGTTTCGGTTTCGTCAAAGCGAAAGGTTACACTAGATAGGTACCAACTTATATTATATAAGTCAAATTGTCACGAAAATTACTAGGTATTATATTCCCACCTGTGCGACATCGTTCCCCTAGAAAACCTAGATAACCTAGAAAACTCGTGTGTTACACAACTAGATCAGAACTTCTAGAAAATATTGCAGTGCTTAATAACCGTAACAAAATAATAATGCTGATTTCAAAAGGGTTCTGTCTTTGCTTACTTCTCTCAGTCAAACGTTATTATGGTTTTAAATATAACATTTCGTTAGTTCATTGTTAAGTAGGAGTATATTATTTCTGTTTGAAATGTGTGGAAGTAGTTAATAGTATCTGACGATAATGTTAGCTTAGCAGCGGTAAAGAATAGTAAATACCAGTAACTACGTATTTCACATAAGCAGTTCATCATGCCAAATACTTTTGTGGTTATAATGTTAATAATACCTATGTTAAACAAGGCGTTAAAGGAGAACGAATATCTAAGTCAACACAGGTCCGTGAAGGTCATGAACACGCTCATGACCGCTCTTATCAGTGCGTCCGTACCTACAAGGACAAGTTTGTCCTGATAATGGAAATTGAATTTTAACTAACGAATATTATGTTACAAATCCTACGTATCAAATTTTTTAAATAGGAAAAAATAAACCCAATATTTTAAACATTTTTAAACGCAAGCGGATAAAAAATAAAAATGTTATTAAGCCGGCATCGAGTGTACGTAACGTAGCTTTCGGCGTTTTTCCGGATGAACGAAAAGTCAAATTGGAGCGGTTCAATCAAATTTATAGTGGGCCGCTCTCTGAAAATATTTGATGTTTCCAACGTATTCCAATAAAAGTTACAATCCAAACATCAATAACTGGACTGAACAAATAGTGCATGCAAATAGTAAACAAGAGATTTATGCACGATTTCATTTACGTTAATAGCTTTGAACATTTAGTTACCAAACCGATTGCGAATGGGTGTAGTTAAACTTTTAACTAGTTTTATTTGAGAATAAACGCTGTATTGACAAAACTTCGAGAAATAATGAATATCTGTAGAATAATAAGAATCCTACATAAAATAAACGTAAAATAGTTAACGTCTTATCATCATCCAATTTAAGAGTATTACTCTTGTCGGTGGAGTCTACGCCATTCCGATCTATTTCTGCCTTTCTGATACGACACAGTTTACGTATTTCAAGGAAATTTAAAAACGCGTTACAATCAAACATTTTAAATAAATAGCAGCCATTTTTTGTGCTTCGAACTTTAATTTGGGCATTATTTTTTTCTTCACATCGACAAAGATGGTAGTAAATTAACTCAATGAAATAAGAACTAGAACTGATTTAATAAGTCGGATTTTACAGCGGTTTTCGTACACAGCAGTAAAAAAATAATCTGTTATCTTATACTTATGTTAGTGCGATAAATATTACTAACGACATTGCATATTTCCACCAAACTACACGCTAATTGCGGCACCGTACGCGCTCCGAGCGTGAATGGGTGGTTAATTGCCACTAGATTGAGTGGCATCGGCTCTTATAGGATTGATTTATGCAACGGATGCGACCCCAACCGATTGAATTAACAGGGGAGGCTAATGGAACGCTACGCCCTAGAACTGCCTATAAACCACTTTAGATTAAAATTAAAACCAACTGTAGCAAAAACTGAATGGATGTACAATTATTTTTCCCGACAAATCGCAATCGCGTTACCGTTAATTGAAATTCATATCTTTAAAAAACACCTTGATCTCGATAAAGACTTTTCCGCAGACGTGAAATTCAATTTAAAGTTTTCAATGAGAGAGTTTCTCTTTTAAAAAGTTTTTAGAAGTTTTCCGTCGTAATACTTTAAGTTTTTGCGCATTATTGTTGGTTGAAAATAAAATGCGATATGGGCAAAGAGTACATTAATAAGTAGAATGATTTGAGTACTGAGCGCCCAACTTTAATGTTAGTTGTAGGTATCAAAAATACGCCGCATGTGTGAATGAATGGTAATAAAAGATACCTTTAGGGAAAAATTTAAATTATAATAGTAAATTATCAACAAAACTTTTTATAAACATGAGATTTATCAGCTTAATAAATATAATCCGTGCTATTACCCATCTAGTACATTTCGATCTATGGTTTAATACTATTAGTGCATCCAGACTGTTACCACCGGCTCGGGTATGATAAATACTGAAGCTTAGTGCAAAGCTAACCCTATTGGCTTTAATAATATCAAATAGGGGACACAAGGGGACGCTAATTTTGCGTCAGATATCGTCAGTATCGTTAAGTAAACATTGGGGCCTCTTTTAACGTAAAAAGAGTGCTTTTCGATTTTGTGAGTATTGTGTGACTAAATGAAATACTGAAACATACATATTAGCGACGCACTTGATTGCGTAGGTTTTTAATGAAAAAAAGCACTGCGCCAAAGTATATTCATTTTTAAGAAATCTACTTTAAAATTAACTACGTAGAAACTTTTCATAACTAAAAAGTGTCAACTAAAAAGTTTTTAAATTGAAAATAGTGACGGTAGATATCAGATCCGGTAGCGGGTGGCAACTTTTAATTTCCGATTCCGTCACAAGCTGGAGCGGTGACATGGATCGATACTAATGAGGTTCATTGTGGAAAATTGGGACGTAAGCGGACGTTTACCGCATGATTAGCTTCAACTCATGTTTTGAAATAAAATACTTTCAATAATACATTCACATTTATACCTACATTACGGCAAATTTGTGTGTAAGTCTTGTAATAAAACAATATCATTAATTCATATTACATAAGAGTTTGTCCTTCAATTAGAAGTCAGCAAAATGCTGAAATCGCAGTAATACAATATGGCAACAGACAACGTAAGTAATAACAGAAAATGCTGTACAAGCATGGTGATACGCAAAAATCGCTTGATGCACAGATTATGTACTAAGAGGATAGCAACAGTGAATGTTCAAAGGTCAAGTGTCGTGGTAGTATTATGAAAAGGTCGTATTGCAGAATTGAGTACGTTTGCGTTGCGTTGTAGCGCCGGCAGTGATGTTCATCGCACCGAACAAGGTCACAACCGTACACTAAACTGCACTCGTGAATGGATTTAACCGACTTAAGCACGAAACGTCGCATGCAGACTGGAAGTTAACTAACTGTTGCGTTGAGTACACCGTCGTGTTGACGTTTTACAATATCCGCTGTGGTAGAACTTACTATGTCGAGAGGCTGTCTCCGTTTAGCGTCTGCTAAGTTTAGTTCCGCGTGAAGATAATGTTTGAGAACTACTCTTCCGTTCGGAATCCCTTCATAGGTACGTCAGATTTGCGCGGTTTTATACTCCTTTGAATCACAAGTGTACGTACATCAAGATCGACTGAGAGTTTTCCGACATCATAAGATTATAGAAACGGAATCGATCAAAATTAATCGGATGTAAGAAACAGTTGAATATTCACCACTTTATGAATAAGTATCAATTACATTATTCTAATAACCTTATATCCCAGTTCGTTATTGTATTTACTATTCAGTAGAAATACAAATTCAAGCTAGTAATTGAATACCATTCCTAACGAGAACAAAGTTTTGACCCAAACATGTTCTGCACGAATATTAATTAGAGCTAGGTATGAAATTTTTAATAAAATAGAGACGCAATGCAGATATCAAAGGCAGAATTTAGTCAGATTTCCCAGTATTCCTGTACGGAAAACAGCATAATGGCTATTCATTGGGATTTGAAAAATGAAATATGAAAATGAAAAGTGTTAATTAAAAAATAGGCAAAATTCATTACACATTTTTGATGTCACTTTTTTGATCTAAAACTACTACTGCCGATTCACTACCTGTACGTATAGCCGAGAGGAAGAAAACGGCAAGAAACCTTCGGCACAGGGCCCTACGTTATGTCCAATATATCTTTTTTTTTTAATGAACATTTAGACAGCGGCGCACTCTTTGTGGGATGAATATTGCATTGCTTTAACAAATTATTTGTATATGTTTGTAACTGAACACTGTTGTAAGCTTACAACAAAGGAGAACGCTTCCAATCCGTATTATCCAATAATACTACAAGTGGGAGCGCGTGTTGCACAATTAAGTATTACATGTGAAGCTATAACACGCAGTTAAAGAAAATGTCACTATAGCTTACGCTGTATAAAACCTGTAGCTGATACAGTTACCATCAAAAATTAGAAGAAAACGACACGACGTTTAATGAATAAAGAACTCTAACGGGATTTTCTGCAACTAAACTAAAACTGAGGACATAACGGTTTCTGTTGTATGCACGTGAGAGTAATCTCCGCTTTGACGTCAAATGACGCGCCCAACCTGGGTATGATGACTTATCTGTTAGCACTTTTAATTACCCCGGTACGTCAAATCTATAGTGATTTCATCGCCACGGTACGTCAGTCATAAACTTACTATGGATTCGTCGTACCGAAGGGTTTTGTAAAACTGATAAAAGTATAAGTCTTCGTAGCCCGGCTGGAGTAATCTTAGGTACCTACCTAAGTAATTAGAACGACGTTTTTTTGTTATTTTTTTTTGTTGTCGGACAAAGTGCCCCTAATAAAAAATACGTATAAGTAAATATTAAACAGCATTTTCTTATGCGGTACAACGTGTTACAAGTACATATAGATACCAACGCATATTACGATTCTTGAAAACTACAGACTTATTGAAGTTATTTATTTTAATTTTTTTTTTTTTTTTGTGCAATAAATAATTTCTAATTTCTAATTTAATTTCTACTAGCAATAAAATAAGAAGATTAATACATACGGGGGCGTCTTTGTGAAACGTAATTTCAGTGTAGTGGGTGTAATTAGGATCTTAAATTTCTTGCTTGTATTTTATTAAGGTGGGTAAATAATTAGGCACCTAGAGACTTCACAGGAATTATTTTGATATATTTGAAAAACATGAGCGGAAAATAAGTAGCTCTTGACGCCCCAATTAAACGAACATCGAATATGTTAAGGAGAAATACTTTAAATAAGATACCATTTTGTTATATAGATATTAGAAAACATTTTAATTTCATCGAGTGAAATCTCTGCTCGCGTTTTTATCTATTGCTACGTATTCCCTGATAAAAAGTATATAACGGCAGGTATAGTGCTCTGTCTGTTAGCATTTGTTTTAAATTCAATTATCTTCCCGTCAAAGAGAAACAATTTAAATCTACAAACGGTTTAACTTTGCCGAGATTGAGATAAAAAACTGACGTTTGGATTTAATCTTTCATGTATGGAAAATCTTTCAGTGTTTAGGAAAAAGGTAACAGAACATTTACTATTAATTAACAGTTAACATGAATGCTTGCTATGCTCAATTTTTTTGACGCAGTCTATCGTAGTCATTTTGAAATTGAAAATGAATACGCACGGTTTTTAAGTCCATACTGAGTACGTACTGATTCTCTTTTTTTTTATTGAAATGCCCTCGTCTAGTAAAAGTTTTATTTAGACTTTCAGAAATTGACATGCCATGTTTACCGATATTTAATTTCTCGTGACATTTTTGGAAATTACTTAGGCGATTTAATTTATTGAACCTATAACGTGCCTAGGTAATTATTTAATCGACAATTTCAAAATATATTGTGAATTTTCTCATTTCACAGTCGAAAAACTACTTCTTTACAGTACTGTATTGATTTTTTCATATCCGAATACAGAAGTCAATCTGTTTTTGTAAATCACGCGACGGCACTAGTATCTATATGAGTAATTCCCTAAAAGTATCGCTATAACTTCTAGACAAAGAAAATCTATATAAGTAAGTAAAGGAATATTTTTAAACGTATTCATTTGAGATAAAGAAGAAAATCGCGAGAAAAGATGAATAACTTTCTAGACGCGTCCAATTAATAATGAACTCTCAGTGCGACAACCCGACACTTTTCATAAGCTTTAATTAAATTAACTTTATCGCTTCTTTAATCTGATTTCCTTTGCAACGTCGGATAGCGCGCAGCATCTTTATGATAGCCACTTATAAATGATACTCCAGAATGCAATACAAATAAATTCCACGAATTTTAGCGTCAGAGTGTTCTAGAAATTAATTTATAGTGACTTGTTATAGGGTTACATAAACTCGTTTTTACACAAATATAATTAAAGGCACAGTAAAACATAGTGTTACAAGCATTGCTTTGAAAGCAAAATACTAAATCAGCTTCAAATATGACAAATGAGAGTTAAATTTGCATAGTTCGGTTAAGGATACGGCTGCACTGACAGGCGTTTGGCGCCTAGTGCCTAGCGAGTTGTTTAGTAAAACAACCGTCCTGGAATGTACGCCATACGACGGGCCGCACTAGGCGTCAAGCGTACAGTGCGGCGATACATTCCAGGACGTTTGGTTAACTTAGCTACTCGCTAGGCACTAGGCGTCTGTCAGTCCGGCCATACCCTTATAAACGCTTGCAAAGAAATGCTTATACCACACAATCAAAATGTAGTTAGATAAGTAGTGTTGTAAACAAAGGCGCTTCCACTCGCTGTCGTTTGATGTTCTTAGTAGAGTTATGCTCGAGCCGCATGAAAGACAAGGTAGTGAGAATTTGTGATGTCCAGGACATCTCACTATCCATGTCTTTCACGAGGCAAAGAGCAATGGCCGCCGCGCCCACGGGACCTAGATCTGGTCGTCGCCAGGGGTATATACTAAAAGGCTCTTTGTTGGGCTGTAGCTAACGAGACACAATCGCGAATTAACTTTCAAGAAGTTATCGATTTAGATTTAGAGTGTTGATAGTCTAAATGCCTGTTTCACCATTAATATTTACAGATAAAATGTAACTGATAGATAAACCTATGTCCATTTCACAAAACATGACGTTTTAGACAGAGACAGGTATAAAATATGTTACATAAATGTTATGATGATAAACGGGCACTAAATATCTTTAAAAAACACCTACAATATATGTGTACGTGATTAAGCAAATCTTATCAAATTTTCGACAGCATTTTTAAGTTGATTATCGTTTTGCCAACAGTATATTACCCTGGCCACAGTTCAAAACAACACACTTTTGCAGTGTAACTCTGCATTGGAACGAAGCAACAAGGTTTAAATAATGAGAGTAAATGGAGGTAATAATAAAAATTCGCAATTAGAAACAGCAAATCGCTCGCAAGCAGAGTTACACTACAATGACAATTCAGGCATAAGTTCACAAAACACGGGATTAGTAAAACCTTAAAACAATGTTGATAAAATCCTACATTTTTCAAAAATATGTCCAAAGAAAACTTGTGTAGAGTTTAAAATAAAAAAAGCAAAATATAGTATCACGGACATTGTAGATAATAAAAATTCTGAATTATCTCTAGTAACTTTCTGTACTTACAAAAATTTACGAATTGCTCACTCAATTAATCGGTAGGTAATAAAAAGTGAAAAATAAATGGCTCTATAACCAAAAATGTTGTAATAAAAACGAAAAAAAAATCAAAGGAGCTTTTTTTGGAACTGTCTATTTTAATCGCAAAGCAAATAAACGATAAAAATGAAGAATAAATTACAATAAAGTGTAGTTTAATATTCCTTTAACAGATCACATCCTAACCAAAAAAAAAAAACAAAAAAATTTAAGAATGTACCAGATTAAATTAGAATACAATAGCTATAAAAATTGTACCAAAAAGATATTATTAAATAATAAATTTATCTATACTTTATTACAAACTGTAATACAATCAAATATGTTAAAGTAATTAACAAAAACATCCACGAATTTAATTTACGATACTTACAATCCACAACCGCAATATGAAGTGTATTTAATCAACGAAACGAAATGAAATAATTTAATTAGGTACAACATGTACGAGTGCACTATAAATGTTATTGTTTTCAAAATTGATTTTAAAATCCAATTTCTGTTACAATTTTAACTGTTAATTACAAAATATACATTTTTAAATTTAGATTACAATTTAAATTAGAAACCCGACGCGCACTGACGCTAAATCGTTGAATTTTTAAGATAATAGACTAATTTGAAAGGTAAAAAAGCTGGTAGGTTAAACTAGGGTAGCGCTTATGACGACTGCCTAAGGCCGAAGTCCAGAATGCTCTGAAGGGTTGAATCCCGCCGTGCCTCTTATATACGTGCGCGTTGGCCTGGTTTGTCAGATTGCCGCATGTGACGCGTTTGCCGCAAATGCCGTATTTGTCGCAAAAGGTGCTGAATTGAGTACACTAATAGTCAAGTAATTAAATAGAAACAAGATCCTCGGCAAATTGATATTAAATTGATATCGAGTAATTTAATATCAATTTGAACAAAATCTCAGACCTTTCGTTTACAGTTCTATAATACTACCGACAAATCTATCGCCTACTTAAATCTATCACCTACTTCTTCGTTCAAATTACAAAGAAAACATACGAAAAAACCTGCGATTACTATTAATTAAAATAGACAAAGGATTTTGCACTTTATCAATACAGTGGTAAAAAATATATATGCATTTTTAAATGTCAATCAAGTCTATTAATGAATATGAATTTAAATTAAAATGTTTGACGTGGAGATAACGAGCGTCAGACTTGGTCAGTCTAATTGTTTGATCGGAAGCGTCGAATGCATAGCAGGTATAGTAGCGAAGGCGATAAGGTATGTCCCCACCAATGCGCTTCAGTTTCCGTTTTAATTTTCAGCTTGCGTTTAATTTTTCAGTTCGTTTTGCGTTAAACACTCTGCCCTACTATTTGACACATTTAAAGGCGTGTTGTTGTAGCGTTATGGTTTTTCGGGCATGATATCAATGAAAACGCAAGATAAACGTGAAAGCGCACTGGTGGAGACATGCCTATGGACACCCGTGCGTTAGCGGCTAATGGAATATGGAGGTTACTGCCGAGTTTCTAGACTGAAATTAATTAAATGAAGAATTAAGCTGTAAATTGACTGACAGGAACACTGTGATTGCATATTGGTTAGCTGCGAACGGGAATAATCAAGGTTGGGGACGTTATGGGCGTTGCATGATAACTGAATTAATTGAAGTGCAAAATATCGATTATGACCTTGGCTATCCGTTATGCGGGATGAGTAACTTTATTATTTGTTCAAAATATCAAACATTTGTCCAAAATAATGCTAATTGAACACTAAAACTGTTTTTAGAAGGTATAAAACGAAATTTTATTAAGATTTAATTCACTAGTCGTATGCCTTCAAGATAGGCAGGTTGATTGTGGACTGAAAAACAATACCCAAGACAATTGACTTGTAATTACTCAACAAAGGTGTAAGTCCTTGTACCTACTACCTAGTGCGTCTAATTAAGTGAATAACTCTCTGAGTATTATGTGTTTGCTTAGTTCACAGCTTATTACTGGCTAGTTTTTTACTGTTGCGACGGCTTTCGATACGTTCTGTGACTATAAATGTGAAATTCTACGCAATATCAGTTAAAATACATAAGTTATAAGTTGGAATTCTAATATCTTTATAAGATTTCGTAACAGAGTGATGTTTTTTAAAATTCTGCAATTTTTTTATATTTTTAATTGCTAACATTGCGCGGGTAAACCAAACGTCAGTTATAGGAAGACAAGCAATGTTTGAAATATAGTGTAGTGGCGAAAGACTGAAAGAAATATTTAGTTACGCGTACTATTGAAAATTTTCTCACAAACAAACTGAAACAAAGAGAAACCCCTCAAAAGTAATAATAAGAAGTAAATTTCAACACAGCTCAAGTTTTACAATCATCGCGTGTTAAAGAAAACTTTTCTATTAATAAGAGTGTTTCCATTCGTACAGCTACAAGGACAGTGTTAAGAGATTGAAGTGGGTAATAGGGTTTTTACCGGCGTATAAATAAAGGTTAGCTGGCATGTAATGTGTACGATGTAACGTTCTTAGAACGTAACAAAGTTCCGTTTAATGTGGGCGTGTGTGTAACAGACGGAAGGTTGTTCTTCAGCGAAATTGATGGAGGTAGAGGAGTGGTGGGAAATGCGATCACTCTAGTACTAAAGCCTGATTTCTATTAATGGAGGAATAGAGATGCGTTTTGATGACTAAATCAGCTTTCGACATTTCTACAGAAGAAAACATTATATTTTGTTATTTTCTTCATGTTTATAAAAAGACATCTCTGCTCCGCTCCGCTTTTTACCCAAACCTAATTGCTATACCTACACCACCTATACCACCTTTCAATACAATCTGATGTTAAACCTAACGCGCATTGTGTACACTTCCCGGATTTTTCTAAAGCGACACAAAAGGTGAATAGATGAAGCCCCTCTCTTTGTCTCCATCGATGTAACTCTACATTAACCTAAATTTATAGGCAGCTCAAAAGTAGGTAAATAAGGATAGGACCTATTAAAGCAGGATCTCAACTTCTAATTGAATATCGCATTTCTTATTATTTTCCTGTCTTTAAGAAACCTGGTTTGTTTTCTATATGAAAAAAAAAACATAAAAGAAAATGTTGGTACAACTTAAAGCTTACATACACAGTTAGAATGATGAACTCGCTTTGCAACTCGCTAGCTAAAAATATCAGAAATAAAAAATTTGATGATAAGTTTATAAGAGTGATGAAACAAAAATGATGAACAGGTCTGCCATACACAACCATTTGTTCGCGACTGTAACTAATATAATTCTGATACTTCGAGTCGTTCAAAAAGTCGGAAAACTGTTTTGCAATCAAGTGAGAATTATAAAGTTTATTAACACGGATCGTCAATGAAAATGAAAGAACGCGTGATGGCTTTTGGTTTGGCGAACCGTTAAAATATCAGTGAGGTGTGAGCGGTGTGGTTTGTGAATGGCAGCCCCTGCGGCAGGTTCACTTGCTGTGAATGGAGTTAATTCCCAGACTGGGGGGGCTAGCATACCTGTAGCTACGCCTGTTGATCGGCTCGGGGCTCCTCTCTCGACCGCCAGACGACTGTTGCGCCCCAATCCCCATTAACGCAAGCTGCCAAAACGTATTGCAGATTAAATCTCTCATCGAACCCTTTTACTTTAAGCCCGTCTAAATACCCAATGCAAACTCCCAGGAATTAACTTTCTTTATGTGCAATGTTGTATATCAAAACTTTCGAAACTAACTTTTGAATTGACTCGTGAAAAGTTCCTGCAATAAAAATACAAATCGCATAGCAATAATATAAATTAATCATTCGCTAATCGCTTTAAAGAGAAATAAATAAGTAGTAATCTTAATTAATTATAATAAGTAGGTACTTAAACTAAAATAGCCTTAATTACGTGATAACTAGGATAAAAAAAATTACCTGTTCAATGCTATTTGTTGTTTGTTGTAGTGATGGTGCCCTTTGATTCATACTTCATGTTGACATCTGGAACAATGGAGAAAAAATTCTAAATCTGTTCTTGATCGATCTACTTAATACTAGACAACAGAGCGCACAGCAGGTTATAAAATATGAAAAACATAAATGTGTAACTCGCTTTAGCATTGGGTGGAATAAACTCTATCTAAGGGAATAAATATTTAAAGAACTTACCTTCCCGTCGGCGGCCGCAACTTCGACAAAATGATTTTCTATTTTTCTGATCCATTACCTGTTAACAATAAAACATTAATTTAAATAGGTAAATTATCTACATAGATAAACATAAAGAAGTATTTGGATCAATAAATAAACAATTTATGTAAATGTAACAAACATTTTCTTGAGTGCAAAATATAGCTTTTTTCGAAAGTAGATTTACTTTAATTAATTAGCTAGAGCCGTTTAATAAAAACTATACCAAGTAACACTTAAGTGTAAAATGTTATATTTAGTAAATTGCATATACGTAATAAAATGCAGAAATATGTAATAATGCATGTACTAGTTTCAAAAACAGTGTAATAGATATCCCACAAGGAACGTCCGCAAGTATTGGAAAAGCTTGTGTTGTTCAGCAATCGATCTTATAGCGCATGCGTGCTACTTCGTTTGTCACATCCATCTCTTTTGATTATATTCTCTCGCACCGGCGGCGGCGGCTGCACTACGCTGCTTTTACTTAGGGTTTCTTTTCTTATCTTACAATAAGTTGCAGAAGGGCATTAAAGTTAAGGCCTGAAACTATTGCTGTTATTTTCTTTACTAACATCATTCTGTACCATACATAATAGATATTTAACTTGTATAACCGTTCTCGCATGATTCTGCTAATCGAACAAAAGTCGTAAAAAAGTAAACAGCTCAAAGCTCAAATAATCAGCGATGAAATTAGTCTAATATTCCCTCACTAGCGTCTCTTGAGCATCGGCGTCGCGCTGAGCTGGCTCGACGGCGACGCTAGTGTAGGGGTCTCTAATTTTGTTATAGAACAGGCAAGAAACATGGTTCTTAGCTATCTAACTCTTTCCCTACTTAAAATGGATGTCCGAAGCTCATAGAACATGTTTCGATTTCATTTGCAGAACGGTAAAAACTGACAGCAAAATAACACACGTAGGAAACGTATGAAAAATAACCGTGTAAAATGAGTAGGTAGTAATTTTTCACTCGGCAGTCAGCTGAGACGCTATGCATATTTTTAGTGGAACAAACGAGGCGACACAATACTCCGCTGGCACTACCCTGACCTCGGCTAAAGCTAACGGCCCCGGTGCATTCGCCGTGGAGAGTTCAACGGCACTTGTTTTTTCGCCAAGTTACAACCGACTACGCCATTCAGCCGCTCGCCCGCACAATACATCGGATTAAGTGCGCCACGGCCGGATGGACGATGCCCGTCCTCACTCACACAAATACTACATTAAAGAAGCTCTTAACTCTTTCTTGCCAATATAACGCATAAGGAGGACGTGCATTCAATCGTCATAATGTGCTCAAAGTTCAAAGGTCTGTGTGTTCAAAGGTACTGTGTGGATATTGATCTTTATAGCGTTCTCTTATGCATGGGTTTCACCATGTGGCGTCTGCTCGTTAAGATGCCGGATACGTTAACCTCACTCGTTAAGTGTATAAGTAGATGTATTTTATTTATATACATAGCGGGCCAGCGTTTATTTTCTATACCTAATTGGTTGATAGTTATTTTTTTTAATGTGTTATTTGTTGCATTTGTTTTTTAAAGAAAAAAAAAACGTTTGACTACACCAAAAAGTTTTTGTACTTACCTATGTTTTAAATTGCAATTTAATTATAAATGAACAAGCTTAGCCGCAGGTACACGTCCTTGGGTGACTCTGTAAAAGTCTTTATGTGTTGCAAGAAGTGACTCTTCGAACTAAATAATTCACTGGTTCTATTCGTAGAAAGATTCTTTAATTACGTTCCCGTTTCAATTGTTATTTAAAGGTAAAACGTTCTTCTTTCAAATGGCTTCTCAGTATGAATTTTTAAAAAGAGAATAGGTGCAACGTCTACAAATGCACCGGCCTACTGCGATTCGAGACGTTCGGAATCTTTATTTCAAAGATCGAAATAAGGTCGCATTCTTCGCCGTTATTTTAAACTAAAATTGATATGTCTTGCATTGTTTCCAGAATATTCTAGACACGACCTAGTTATAACAGAACCCTGGAGCCCCGGTCTTATTCATGTCGAACTAAAGGTAAGTGCAATATGTGTCGAGCTACTTGGAACAAAATGGAGGTGGGTAGGTCTGGTCACAATGTAAGGTTACCTTTTGCTGTCAACTTGATGGAAAATCTATATGGCGAACGACTTTTTCAAATGTTGCTGTTTTGAACTTTTACTATTACAAATACATTACATTTTGTATTTATTTATAAGAAGTAATACCGTTATATCCGTAAGTTGTTCTTTTGAAAACAATATTGAAATTAGGCAATTAAGTATTACCATTGTATTTGAAGTAGAATAGGATAAAGACTATATTTCGCTAATGACTTTCGCACGAATACCTACAAAAAACAGTTGAACACATATCGTATCAAACAGCAGATTACAATAGTGGCTGATTAAATAAAACCGAATCGTCAGATGTTGTAAATAAGGCCGTATATTGAGCAAATAGATTATGAATGAAATACTATTTCATATGAGCTATTTAGTGTGACTTTGACATTGAAGCGGAGTGTCGACCTTTATCAAAGCCCGGTGTCGCGTCGGTCGTCGTTCGGCGTGTCGTGCCATTCACTGCACTCGACATGTTTACCCACTACTTTATTTTGGTTTGCCGTTTTATAAACTGATTATGAATGCACTTTTATCGCCCTATTTAGTATTTTGCCGCTACAAGTTCAAATCTCACTTATCCAAATGTAAACAATCGTGGAAATACAACCTTTTTAACAAAGGTATGTTTTTTCAACTAGGATGGTTCATAACGAGTAATCGAGTCAGGATGAAGTGAGAGTCTTACTATAATTACAAGTGACTGTACAAGTTAAAAAGCTGATCGATCATATGGTACACGCCTGAAAGAAAAAGAATACCTAATATAAATTAACAACATCTTTAATAACAAGCTTTCAAAAATAATATTGCTGAAATTCTGTTGATTAATCTTCAGTGATGTGTTCGTTAATATGTAAAGGCAAGTTACAGGGGAAAATTGTTGGAACCATTGAAGAAGAAAACGTGAAGCGACACATCGAGGACGCATTTCGGTGAAATGAATATTGATGTAGGTACGAGCCGTCAAATGAGTTGGATAAACAAGTGTCAATAGGTAGCCGTGAGTGGCGTCATTCGCGATAAGAGCCGCGATCCTCGATGTGACACTGGCGCCGCTTTCGGATAATGTACTCGATCGTTACTCACGTCATCACTTATCTCGGTACATTATAACACCCGTACTTCTTAATTAAATATCGTAGATTGTTTTTGCAATACGTAATGTTAATGATCTAAGCTTAAAATAACTGAATAAGGTCCTAAAAAGCGCTAGTCTTTCTATGTAAGTACTTATTTATAGTTTCCATGTGAAAATAATTCGTAAGTTACCAGCACAAACCATGCGATAAACTTGACATTTTATTTTCGTTCTTTACAGTAAAACGATGTCAATGTAAATTCTGTTGCGCCCCAATGCAAGTCTTGTTCATTTTGAATGTCTCGTTCTTGATCTCAAACCAGACGATACCCTTCTTACAGCTCATGCATGATACAAATACATGAATGAATACTGATTAAGATCGCCAGACGTCCAATATATTCATATTATACGGTCGAGGAGACACCAATAAAATACTTACCTAAAATAAGTGTTTCCTTCAATACGTTTCGTCTTTTATCAAAGAAGCAGTCAAATGGCGATGTGAAAAAATTTAGTAGGTAATAGAAATTGCAGATGGAAAAAGAACAAGAGATCAAAAATGAAACCTTAGCAAGAAGGAAAATTGAAGAAAACTTATGCAAAGCGTTTGCAATCAAAAAAGTGGTTGCGCTGTTCTGGAAAACATCAGGCTTCTTTCTTCATTAACGATATAATGAAATTCGATAACTTCCTGCGTTATGATACTTACACAAAGTTGTTTAATATCGTTAAGTGTATTACTCACCAAAGACCAGCCGTCGATTCCACTTTCCTAATGTGTCATCTTAGCTTTCGGCCTGTGCTCAGGTTACGCAAGCTGCCATTTCTGTGAACAAACAAAACAAATATTAGCGACCCTATTAATTGTAATTGCCATATTATATAGTATACCTACAATAGATAGATATAGCTACGGTCGCTTTAAAGATGAAAAACATTACCCTTCCTTTTGGCTTTGCCTTAGTCGGGTAAAAACGGAAATAGTTAGGTTCGGGTGTTGATTTAGTTTAAACAAGACGGTAATGGCTTTCGTTTGATTCCCTAAACGTTTCCCGTTTACACAAAAAGCGTGTGTCCTTGAAAGTGGGGTCGTTCGGTGGTTCGGTCGCCGACATACAAAGCAGAACATAACGCCATGTGTTTCAAAAGCGATCTTTGGTAGGCCCCCGCCGCGCCCCGCCCTCGGCACCCCACGGGATCCCTTCGGCCGCCCCGCGACTACCTGAGCGCATTAATTCCCAACCGAACCCGACTTCCCAATGCCTGCAGCCTGTTGCACATTCCAAAAAAACATCCAAGTATTTAACCACGTTCCGACTCCGACACCCCAGCTAAATGGTCAAATGGCAACGATGGCGATGCTGATTTATACTTTCATTTAAAACAAATTCCTCATTTCCTTTGAACAAGCGCTCTGCACAATATTTCATTGTTTAAGAATTTCTACAACTACCTGCTATTTGAAGAAAGTTCTTTTGAAACATTGGATTGGAACAACAGGCAATAAAATATGACTGAAACAGTACTGGTTTGTTGTTTCCAAAACAAAAGATTTGAGAATTTTTAAAAGAAATCATTAATTAATTTAATGTTTGTAAGTCAATGATGTAAGCGTCATACAAACATCAAATTGCCACTAAATTAGTAAGTAGACCGGATGCTAACGACCTCGACGCGGTCACAATACTCACAATTAACAAAATTAGTCAATTTCATTTAATTTAGCCACCTTTTAACGGCAACAGACGACGACGTACGCATAAGTAGGTTTACATATAATTAATTGAATGAGTGAATCATCATGAGTCGTACGTGGCCAAGCATTCTGTGGTATCTGATTTAAGTGAGAGTCTCAATGAACACAACGTCTCCGTTCTCATCAGTAAGAATTAAAATGAATTGATTTCGTTCCATCCTCTATGGGAACATCGTAAAATGGAAGACAAAGAAATTTTCCTTGTGTAAGAGTAAAGGATGGAATAAACGTTTAGAAGAACTTGTAGTTGATGCAGATTTATAACAATAAGATCACTTCATTCTTTAACAAATACATACTAAAGATAGAGTCTATCTTAAAACTAAAGAATGAAGCTCAGTTTGAGAAGATAAAGAGATACGGATTTATGAAGAAATTATCGGAAGTAATAAATCTAACTGTACGTCGAAGGAGAGTCAGGCGCATCCGCGGTCATGTTTAGCAATGTTAATATTAATAGCGTGCTGCGACGCTCTACTTGGTGTAACGGCACGTCGCGTGTTGCCCCACCGGCGAGCACACGCAGTTTTTTACTTTTAAAACCTCCGCCAAACGTCGCCTAATAAAGTATACAAATACGTACTACAAAATACGATACATTCTGCTACAACTGAACAGTTTTTTGTATTGTGAATTATAAGTTCTGGTGTTTAAAAAAACCGTGAAAGTTTAAAATAAGTTAATCATACACGTAATGCGATAGGAATAGGTACATTGTTTCGAGGTCGGTCGAACCAAATCTGCTGCAAATTAGAAGCTACTGAGCGTCCAGTGCTAGTGTGGCCAGTGTCGCATGCAAAGTCACATTCAAATTCGATGATAAGTTTGCAAGTCACGTAACTCGGCAGTTGAAGTTCCCAGGGAACGACCGTCTGGATGCTTTACTTGGCACGACTCGGCTCTACATAACGCTACTGTAGTGACACTGATGAAGGTCTTTGTTAAACATAATATGAACGCTATTCAATAGTTTTAAATATTCACGATTCGAGTGCTTAAGCACAAATGAAATCATTTTCATAGAGAAACTAAGTATGCGGGGTATGATAGAGCAACGAAAATTAGAGTCAGACACAATTTAATAAATTATATTTTTCTCGTATTTTTTTGTTTGTATCGACGATAATATACCTACAATATATATTGTATTTTCATGTTTCTACCAAAATGAGTTTAATTTTGAAAATATACTATGCTAGATTTCATATTTTTATGTCTAATAAAGACATGTAATAATGTAAACAAATATAATGTTACTATGTTGACTTCTTTGTTCGGAAATCGACTTTGTACCAAATACTATAATCGCGGCGTCAAAACAACAACAACATTAATCACGTAGAAAATATTTACACCACGATAAATAGAGACTAGATGATTGTTAAAATAAATAGCCTAATCGAAATCTATGAAGTTCGTATAAAACAAGTGAATTCAATAAGAAACTAAAATTGAGAAGAGAATTATTTAAAAATTGTGGCCAAGTGAAGTATCTTAAATCAAGCCAAAAAACGCACGTGAATGAAGCAAGATGCTAATGAAGCTCCTATATAAAAGGTTTAAGATTGTAAACGTTATGAAGAAGTTGAACAAAGCAACTAAAGTGACTGTAATCCAGAGCGCTGCACTTTTTAGGTGTAAATTCCAACAAACGACAGAGGAACTGATAATATGAAACCAAGGAGATGTCGATAGTCAGAAAGTTAGAATAGATAGCTATATGTTATCTGACGTGATTTCTTCGCATACCGGCGTTGCGTGATCCGAGCCGATGCAGCAGAAACGTCGCCGTCTCACTCCACTTCGCTCGCAGCCAACACTATGTCGATTCAAGAAACTAGATGCTTCATTTAGTCCCAAGAAACATTGTTGAAATTTATTATTCCGAGAATTCTCTATACTGTTACCTGAACGAGACAAGACGTCACAGTATAGACTCTAAGAATATTGGATGATGATTTTGGCTAACGACGCTAGGTATCAGTTTCATTTGGTGTAATGGTTGTTTTAAATTTTACCCCTCTCTTCTATAAAGGTACTTTCTTTAAACTCTATCTGCAATATGAATTCCTTTCGTAACTACGCAACTTCAACTGCGACGCAAATCCAAGGTACCTACAATCTTTTTATATGTATGTTTTCAAATAGATACAACGAAGTTACTTATTAATTCAGGATTTTTCCTTTAATTAACAAGAAAGCTCCTTAAAATAGAAATTTCTAATTAATTCCTCTGTGCTGCTTTTAATTAGAATAAACAAAGTCAGAGATGTTTTGAAATGTGTAGGATTTTCTGAATAAATGGAAAGAAAAAGGATTTTCTGAATAAATAAAAAAGACGAGTTGATTACACAATACAGTACTTTAAGAAGTATTTTTTTTTTAGTAAGGTTTGGTACTTTTCCATGAATCCGTTTTTATTTCAAAACATCGAAGTAATTAAAAAGCCTTGTTTTAACGTTGCTGTAGATATCCGACATAATTTTTTTGGAAGTAGCGGCAGTGGAAATTGGAAACTGCGTTGCGAGGTAAGCAATGCTTACAAATGGTTGTAATAGCACGTCTAAGGTGTACACAGCAAGGGCAGGCGATAATGGAGCGAGTGTCGGTTGCGATGGGAGCGGTGCGCGCGCAGGTGACCCCGGCCCGCACAACTTGTTGATACACCCGTCACCCGACTCCCGAGCACGAGGCTTCAATGTGTAACGCCGCCCATACCCGAGGCGAGATCGGTACCTCATGCTTTCCGCGTGTACACCCTACAATACTGCTCTCTCAACTGTGTATCCAACCTCACCGCTCAGATTAATACATTCTCAATAATGCAAACCGGGCAATTTCAAACACATTTCTGGGGTTTAATCGTTTGCCCGCCTGAAACTTTAGGATTGTCGTGTCGTGTCGATGTCGGGTTAATCATCAGGCTCTGGATACGAACGTAATACATAGATCCAGATAAAATCCAGTCAGACTAAAAACAAAGGGTTGCTCTTATGAAGTTTTGGCCACCTCTTACCTCCACCTGGGTCCTCCGCCAGTATCGAGGGTCCTGCAACCAGCAAATGGTTGAGAACTTGGGAAACTACAACTCTTTTGTGAATACTTTTTGGTTTTTCTTTGGAATATGTTCCTTTCTAGGAAGATTTCATGGTCACCAAAAAAAGTCTCGTATCGACTGACTACAAGTTTAATATGTGTGCCAATGGCAAAATTGCAATCCCACTTGACCGCAACATCACGGTCACGCAGAGGTGAAATTCTAATAGGTTTAGCAGAATTTTGCACAATCAAACTGGCAATGTTTTCCGTTAGGCTCTCACGTAGTAGAATCGTTTCTACAAGACGCGTGGCCCCCATCACGTCCCGACCACCTTGCCACGTTTGCGGCGCGACGACGCGACACACATTTAGCAATACCGTTCATAATTTGCGGAACCAGCTACCCAAATCTTTCACATTGACTGCAAATTTGATTTTGGAGCCTTAATTTGGTAAGACATTAGCTTTTTTCTGTGATCCAAAATATTCATCGATATCCTGAATCCTGCCATCTCCATTCCTTCTTCCCACGTGGTCAAAACCCTTAAGTATACCTACATATTACAATTTAACAAACTTCAAAGGTTCGAACATTCTGCATGACAATGCGTCTTAAACACGGGAACATTGAAAAAGTAAAAACTCCAAAAACTGCTTTAAAATCTCTAAAATACGCAGAATCAATATACGGTATAGTACACATATTACAGCGAGTATTGAATAGTGGGTGGGTGTTGAGAGCGTGTGCAGGTAAGAAGCGGCTTGGTCGAGAGGCCCGGTGAGGCGCGCCGGTAGCGTGGACTAGCGGGCTGGTCATTGGCACGAAGGGGTCTTCGCCCCGCGCCATCTCGTCGCAATAACTGACCTAACACTATGCACACCTTCCCTGCAGCGGAGGGTCGTGTTGCACCTGGCGACCGGCCTAAGCGACGCTGTTTTTATGTTAGCTAGGTATCTGTCGGTGGCAGTTTATTTTAATCCTACGTGCGCAGATGGCGCGAGCGCAGGGGTCGAACGCTCGCCTCCCGCCAGCTCGATTCAGCACCCTAACAAGTTGCACATAGGGTGCTCTCTGCGTTGGGCCGGTCTATACCCGACTTGTAAACAAACCCGATGAGAGCAATGGCTGCCTGCCACTCCCCGCTCTCGGCCGCGCCGCGTCTACGACGCCATTCAACCGGGAAGTTCACGCTTTATTTTTAGCACTTTATGAGAATAGCGCTACATAACGGAGTTTGGCAACCTAATTCTGCAAAACTTTATTGCCTTCTTTCCGTAGCTTACAATGATTGAGAATACCAAAAATTTGCCAGAATGGAGGGTACCAAATTTAATTTATTGTGCTTTAAAACTAGACGTAGCTAATCAACCGGATGTGCTCTAGCGCACGGATGCGCGCGGAGATAAATCGTCCGAAACAAAATTTATCAATAAAAAAATATAAACATAACCAACCAAAGGCCCATGCTCGCAAATGGCGAGGTATTCTACAGATAAGATAGCAGAGGCGATCAAATACGGGATGGATGGGTGCGACGAAACAGGGGAAGCGCTGACTGTACCGACCCGGTAGGTGTCCGTGATAAAAATCTAAAAATGCTCGCTAACGCGCGGCAAAGAATCGGCACGGCTCTGTCGGTCGACAGGAAATAAAGCGGTAGGTCGCCTATTTTTAAAACCGGTCTCATGAAAATAAAAGATCGTGTTAGTACCCCTACAACAATGTAACATGCGCGGTAAATTCAATAGGAAGGGTGTTAGAGCTTGTTTGAAGTCCAGGTGCAAAATCTAGGGTCAATAGCCGCGAAAATATGACAAGTAGAGCGGCGTGCTCACTGTTTATTAAGATAATAAAAGGCGTAGTTTTGTGTTTGAGTTCCGCATTCTCCATCTCTCATGCATAACTATCGGCATTGACATTGTCGGCAGTGGGCGCGGGGAGCTCTCTGGGGCCAAGAGCGCGTAGCCGCTTCGGAGAATTGTTGTCTTCGGCAGCGTCGACAGCGGCAGGCGGTCGGGCGGGAGTCAATGACCCGAGAGCGCGGAGGGCGCGGGAGGGTGCGCGCGCACGCAACCGCGCCCCGCCTTTATTTATTACGCTACGCGCGGCGCGCTCGGCGCCGGCAACGCGCGGCGGGGCGGAGGCCGCATTCCGGGCGGCCGGCGCCGCACGCTGCGAAAATAACGCGCATGTACCGGCTACCCAACGACGTCACCCACGAGTCACACTTTAAAATAAACTTAATAAAACTTACTGGGTTTAGGGGATAAAGCGCGAACACGTGCGCCAACCTCGTGCACTACTGTATAGTCTCTTTGCGTATAAGCACCAAAGTCACTGTCCATAATGGATGGTTTCAGCCAGTATTAATTAAAAAGATGATATTCGATAACGTCTCAATAATGTTCGATTGTAGTTAAGTCAACACAGAAGTTCACATGGCGCGCGCGAACAGCCGCAGAAGGTATTAAAACGCACGTCGGCTTCGGAAGCGATATGACGCATTAGTGAGCGCGCGGCGCGGCTCTACTGAGTGCGCAAGCAGACGGGGCGGTGGTACGGGCGCGGGGCCGAGAGAGCCCCCCGCGGCGGCTCCGTGCTGCCCTCTGCGTCGGGCTCATCGACCGCGCGCGCCCTCGCCGCCGCAGCGACGAGCCGCGGACCGCGGTGCTGAGCCATGCCACTCTCACTATGCCGCATCACGTTGCTGCAGTACCGCCATAGGACGCTACCACCATCATCCTACTTCTGCTCGACATCGTTACCATTTCCATTCATTCCTCTAATCATGGTTTTATCTCAACTATACTTACTCCTGAAAGTAACATCGAAGTTGCCAAAATCGCTAGGTAGACGAAGCTGACGATATGTTCCTTTCGTGTTAAAGTTTATTAACGGCGGCGTCTATCTTACCAGACTACGTAAGGAATATTCCTGGTATTAACGAGAATCCTGGGTCAGTTTACTGATAAGCGCGTCACGCATCTCCCATGATTCATGAGGTGTCAAAAAACGTGAGCAACTCGCCCGCCAATGATTGCCGGCGGCGGCGGCGGCGCGACGGTTCGGTAACGGAACGTCCGTAGCGGTGACGTGTCAACAGACATGCGGACACGCGAACGTTTGGGTCACATCACGACGTGCCACAATACACTTCTCTCCATTCACTGACACATCATTAAATAGCTTGCTTAGAATGCACTATACTAAGAGAAACAAGAGCTGTTGTGGGCGAGCGCTGTACTCTCAAGCCCAAGTTGGTCTAACGGTTTCTGTTGTACGTACAAACAAATCTCGACGTGGAACAAAACTAGCAAGTACGATTAAGACGTGAAATAATAAAACTAATCATTGGCTATCGAAGACTTTTCTTGAACTCTATGAGATAGGTCAAGCCTTAGACAAAAGGCACGAACAATGCCTTGATCAATATTAACCACTGACTGAAGCAAAATTACATAATTAACTTGCAAGTTTGAAAAAAACATCGGCATATAAACAACATCGCCAAACCAAATCCGCAACATTTAGGAATACTATCGTAGTTAACAAAAAACTACGATACAAGCAATTATCTCACTTTTTCGAGACATACCCGTACAATGAACTAGTTATTTTTTACAGGCCCACACTTAGGTAACTGCGTCTCGGATTAAATTCCAGCGCACGAACGTGGCATCTGTAACGGGTTATCATTTGGAGTACATTGGCATTGCACTAGTTTAGATCATCAATATGAAATCAAAAGTGCACAGATAGTTTAGTGTTGGAGATCTTTTTATGAACTTCACGGCATTAGTTACTAGACTTAGGTGTTGTGTGTGAGATGATGATGATTATTTATTTCCGAGAGCCATTGTTTCTCTATCCACTTTTGCCTCCACATTTGTTTAGATTTATCCATATCTGTTTGCAGAGATTAAGAGTTTTTATTCTTACTTATTGCTTTTTTGTTTTGGATTCATATTCTGCTCTCTTCATCATTATTGTTCTGTACTTTTGGTTTAGCGTCTGGACATCGTGAATGCTTTCCCGTTCTTCTATAAACGTCCAACCACATGAGTGTTAAGAGTGACAAGAGTGTTGCTGAGTTCATTTTATACATTTAGTCTTTAGATTTGTTTAGCATATTCGAATGTCTCTGAGCAGTCTGTTTTAGAGAGGTAGAGCCGCCTACGCAGGGCGCGCAGAAATAGCTGCGCGCGTCGGCCGTGAGTCAGCGCAGACAATGGAGCCGGGGTCCCCGCCTGCGACGGCTTTCGCTCCACCAACACGTCACCAAATCGCATTGCTTGCATGCGACAAGATATGCAACTATTCATTGTTCTAGTACAGTTCGCAGCGGCACGACAACCTTGTATACATTCCTTCCCAGTTTAAAAATCGCAAACAGATAAGTGTCCGTTTGTTATGTTAAATAGTTCAAAGTAGCCTGAGTAAAAGATGAAACGAACTTAACGAGCAACGTGGTAAGTTGGTGTTGGTATAAGTATACAACCTGTCCGAGGCTCAGTTCGTAAGACCCACTATCGACTTTGGAACTCGTAAGTACTTACAAGCGAGTCCCACAAGCCTTCAGATGCCGACGACGGAAAGAAAATTTAATAAACAAGGACCGGTCTTTTTCTCATACAACACATTTATATGGAAATGTGGAGTTGTAGTCGCCCGAAGTATGTACCTACTTAAGTTATACGCTATTAACTGGTATCAAACTGCGGCCCGCAAGACTTTTGGATATTAAAACGAACTTCAGAATCCACACTTAGGTAAGGGGGTATGTAACGGAAATAGTACTTCTTATAAACTTAAAGTGACGAATAATAAAGAAAATACGCAAGTTGAGTTGTGTTGAGATTGAAGAGTTGTGAGTGTCACAATTTGATACCTCTTTAGGTAAGTACTTAGAAGAAAAATGAGCCTAACTTTTTAAATCAAATTACGTAGTCTTCAATAATGAAAGTTGAAAACAATCGGCGTATTGAAGTTAAGGGGTCCTTTAAGCGGGCCGCGCATAAAAATGTTGAAAATACCTGAGATAATCTAAACTGGTTTAAGCGTCGTCGTCCACTCCATAAAACCATTTTTTAGAGTTCTGTAGCCACACGGCCACATGCCACACTGTACGAGTACCAACTAATGGGTACAAATGACTTCAAGAAATTACAAGTCTTCAAGTCTTGTTTAATTCGCTTTTGAATATAACACTACAATGATGTTGTGGCCGATAACCTAGTTCGCATCGTGATCGATTTTTTTGTCTACTAATAATTTAATTACTTTAAAGTAGAGCGAGGTAGGCAATACAATATTTCACAAGTTATTATTGTAGTTTTCTTGAGTTGCTAATAAATAAAATCGACATATGAAACCAGCTCTACGAATACACGATGGCTGTTTACTAGTAATTAGCTACTGGACCCTTGTAGGAATGGATTTAAAAAATAAGTTTACCTCCGACCAAGTGTTTTCAAAGTCAACTTATAAAATAGCTTAACGTACTTATTTCGAGTTCAATTACCTTTGTTTTGCGTGGTAATAGCCTCTAGGCATTCTATCCAAATACTTCAAGGACCAGAAAGAATAGTGTGTTGGATAGATACACGGTGATCAATGAATGGCTTCTTTAAACAATCACCCGTTACTCCTGAAATTCCTCGTCTCCAATGATCACGGATCGTTTTCAAGAAGGCGTTGGTAGAGTGCTGACTTCAGCCAACCTAAGTGCGGTTACTCAAATAATTCTTAACCAAAGTGCTTGACAAACACGCGTGTGGCACATACTAATGGGATGCTAATCATTACGCCGGACACATATTAATTTAAGTAGGTACGCCGCTTTGGCACGGCCCCATACAAAGGCAGTGAATCAGTAACGGTGTACATCTTGAAGAAAGGAAGCCAGCGTAGCGGACCTAGCCCCCTGGCGAAGTTTTGCATTATGTTATGATGTTCGGTCGCAATTTAATTTAAGCTTTCTCATTGGTGTACGTCGCTGTGTCGCTGTTTCGCGAACGTCTCTTATAAAATCTTGGAGGCTAAGTGGAAAGTGGATCGCATCGTGCAATATTCCAAGCATATAACTAAGTAATTCAAAATACTACTACGTATATTCTCATGGTGTGCTTAGGTAAATTGTTGACCCGGTTACATACTGAGATAAAAACGACCTAATTTCTTTGACGTAGTCGATCATTCAATAAGAATAATGATTCACGAAGCATACTAGGTTATTTAAGTGTCGCAAGAATCTAGGTTAGTATATGAAAAAGGCTTTCGAAAATTACGAAGACGTACTGGCGACCTACATTTTCCAATCATTGTGACATGATGAAAATGTGACGGATTATTTAATGAAAGTAACTAAAAGCAAACTTTATGTAGTGCTAACATTAAACCAAGTGATGGTTGCAATAAATATTGCCGGGGACAAACCATTATCTCCTTAGGCGCGGTACGTACGTAAACACAAAAACAATGACCGCAGCAAAGGCAGCAAGCAAGCGAGCCGTTCCGAATGCGGCCAAGCAGTTACGGGAATGGCCTGTAAATATTTTTGCGCTGGGCATCGCCGGACTGGTCCAACGACATTCTCGACCGCTACCACAGTACACCAACCCTTCCAACGCACACTTTTATCATATTCCTTGAAACGAGGCATTGACTTTTAAAATATTATTAAGATACCTGAATGCCGTGTGAACCTTTAGAGGATCGGTCGAGAAAAATGCGTCGGAGAAGAATAAATACGGTAGTTATTAATTAGTAAGATTGTGAATCCGATACACTATCTACATTTTACTAACTTGAAGCAATTGGAGTAGTGCAACACAGACTAATTTAAAATTCATAACTAAATTGATAGTGCACCCAGCACCAGCAATGCGAGCTATTTCGGGATTCCAGTAAGGCTATCGATCTCTAACTAAACCGGTTCCGGAATTGGAACCAAACATTCTACGTATTGTAAAACGATTTGTTTGAGCAATTCAATAAAGGGAGCCACTCTTGGGAGATAACGCAAAATTTCAACAAGTTTAAATGGGGAGGTTTCATAAAATGCCCAATTATTGTCTTATGAAACTTGGAGAACTATTGTAAGCTGGTGCCGTTTGAGAATTTACAAGTCTCCTTATTTTGATGTGAATGAATTCTGATGTAAGGATATTTTCAAAACAATGTGAACTTAAACTTTATGGAAAAGGGTAGTTTATAGACCAACTTATGAAAATGTAGAAATAGTTAGTAATGTAATAGGATTGACATGGCTACTGTACTATAGTGTAGGTACTTCATACAATGAAATGAATGTTTACATCGATGAGCGGTAATAAGCGAGAGCGAGGCTGATTGCAAGAGCGAGACAGCCAAATCAAGCGTGGGAACACTTCAACATATACAAAGTAAGATTGCATTTGAGCCTGAGGCAGTTCAAGCAACAAGTTGCAAGAAAAAAGTTGCCAGCGCAGAGCCCTGCAAAAATAACGGGCACCATATAAGTACAAACGCATCCCGATCATTATAATGAGCACATACATGTCATCAAGATCGTCGCAAACCACAAAGCTCGTTTGTTAAATTCCAATTTCATTTTCCGAAATATAATTAAAAAGAGGCTGTTTAATTTGACGACTTGATGGAAGTCGTCTCTTTATTCCAACTCGTAATTTCATGTTAATTGCACTTATTCGTATTTGCTTTTACCCATAACACAGCTCATAAAGTTTATTAAAAATGAAGTATTTAATTGAATTCAAAATGTAAATAATGTACGACTGTCATATTGCTTTTAGATATTAAAAGCTGTAGCAAATACGCACTTAGCGCCATACTTATGGTTTAATTTGGTTTGCCTTTGACGTATGCTTTCGATGAAAAACATTGCATAAAAATTGTAAATAACAAAGAAGTTGTTAAGAAGATACCTTGAAGATAGGTACCTGTATGCGGGTAAAATTTAAATCATATATGGACGGACAAGGCCTTACGTGACTTTCGCAACTTCAGCAATTGCTCATGATGGCAGAAGGCTCTCGACCCTAAGTTTCGTTTACGGGGGAAAAATACTTAAGAGGCCACTGACTCGACCTACAAAGCAGGCCTGTCTCGTCGGACACATCCCGAGTCGAGGTTTTCTTGGAAATCAAAAGAACACGAACGATGGATTTTCTTAACAATTATTTAATTTTACGCAAAAATTGAGGAATTGCTTCAGACAACTTCCACTGCGTTTCTAATTGACGATTCAATGCGGCCCGGCTACGTATGACAAATGCGATCAATAAAATTTTAATTTTACTGACCTGCCAATTTAAATGTTTATAGGGTTCCATGTCCAACGAGTTAAAAGGGAACCCTGCTGAAAATAATCCGATGTCCTTCTGTCTATCATTATGCTGGTAGCTACTCATGAAACGAAATCGCAGATCAAAATTTTCAAAGGATACGCTGTCATTATGATGTCGCTATTAAAAAATGCTCAACATCGAGTAATATAATTGAAATGAGTTTTCCAACGACCAATGTTCCTTAGTTCAGGAACACGATTCGAAGAACGTACTATATCCCTAAAAAGTTTGAACAGAACGAAACCCTGAGTGCGCGAGTACGACACGCACTTAGCCAGTTTTTATTTTAGTCAAGGCGGCTTCGTAAAAGCGTATGAAGTGGACATCATTGCAACCGATCATTGCATTGTAAAGGTTGACGACGCCGAGGCGACGGGCGACTCGATAAAAAACAGGATCGCATGTGTTTTATTAAAGAGTGCAAGCTTGAAAACGAACATGAGAAAGGCCATTCACACCGCCGGGACACTTAAGCGTTCAGACCAAGAATGTCCTCGCGAAATGTTCGTCATGCAAAAATGGGAAATACATTGTGGTATTGGAAATATATTTTATTTATATTGCCTTTCCTATATTGTGGAAAATGTTTCTTCTGAAAATGTTCGCTTGTAATCATATTAAGTAAATATTTTTCCAGTATGAATTCAGATAGACTACATCCATTTGTGATGTATTTATTTAAGTTTATTGATTAAAATCTTTGTTTGTATTTCTCCCTGCGATTTATTACATAATTATTTAGTATAAAAGTATGTGTAATGAATTAAATTATTTTTAATCTAATTAAATGACCAACACTCGATGACAATAAAGTTTTTAACAAATTGTTTGCATTTCATAGAAAGAAATGTGCAAAGACAAACGGAGATTGAGATATTGACCAAGAAATAGCTAGTTGCAAAAAGTTAACGCTTTATAATACTTATAGGTATTTAGTTGCTAAATATTGTCAACAATCAGAAGAAAGCGGCACAATAATAAACTTTTGACTGCCTCTTGTACGGAGAGAAGTTACCTAAGTAGCGCGAGTTATGAAATTCTTTTTCATTCTCTACAAAAATTTAACCAGTAATATAAAGGAACAAAATAACAAGAATATCATTAATATGTGCATAATTTTGTAAATCTTTGTTGTTTCGTAGTGAGAGGAGAGTTTGATTGTAAGTATTTGCGACTGTAGAGTTGGCTGGCATAGCGCCAACGACGCCTACAGTTACGTACCGACCGATGCTATATAAACTGAGGCTTGACAATTTTAAACAATTGCTTTAAAAATGTTTTTCTATACGAAATGCTATGCTGCATACAATTTAATACCAAAGAAGAGAGTAGGTACGTAAACAGTTCGTAATCAGATTCCAAAATTTCCAAAAAGCGGACTATCATGGACTCGAATAAATTCACTAGTTTAGTGAAGGGAATTCACTAGTTTAGTGAAGACTAACGATACATTTTACATGTTATATTGTTTATTTTCCAAAATACTACATAATTACTGGAAAACTGGTACTCTCAATATACTTATTGAGTGAACCTACTGGTTCACATTCCCGAAATTTCAACAAATACTGGGGGGTCGACTGGTACTATGTTGGTAAGTAGGTATTCGTAGATTTCATTGATGTTCAATTTACATCGTCGCCGAAATTATACTTGCTGCTGACAAGGAGACAATCATGCAATTTCACAGGACTAATGACGTAAATAAGCGGTTTCCGAAACGTGAAATACAAAATTTTATAGTCATCGTTAAAATTGTAAGTTGTTCCTACATAAAATACGATGCGTTGGAGTGCAAGGCAGTTGACCTTGCATGATGTTTACGTTGATCGTGCATCGCGCATCGGTCGCGCGCGCGTCAGGGCCGCGCATTGCACCGCGGCGCTGCGCTGAGACACAAACAACCTATATAGCCACACCTACGTAACGCATTGCTATCTACATAGTGGTTCGAGTATGCAGGACGCCGCGTCGCCGCCGCCGCCGCCGCCGCCGCCGCGCGCCGTACGGGCCGCGTCCGGTTGGCTTCGTCGCGGCTCCAACAACTAACTTGGCCGGCATTGAACCTGACGCATACCCTAATGCGGCGCGGTCCGCGGTGGCCATTTTCAAAAAGCTTTAAGGAGAATAACGGTTTTTCTTAAATTGGAAAGTACTAATATATGAATAAAAAAGAGGGACTATCAAGAATGCCTGTTGGTCGGTGCCGACTCGAAATGAGGTTGAAGTTTTTACAAACTGAAGAACAGGTTAAATGGAAATTGTAGGTCGGTGGCATCATTAAAACTGATGTGAACATAATATATGAAATTACATTCTGTTCCTTTAATTGCCATCGCGCTGCTGCTGCCGCCTTTCGGTAAATCTTTTAGCAGCCAAACCGATAAGGCACCTTTTGCTGATCTAACAACCACGTGGTGATCAAATTAGTACTTTTTGAGAGAAAATTGAGTGAAAATACAGACATTAATGTACGGTAAGATAAGGACACATTAAAGTAGGTATAAGTTAATTACGTAGAGTCATGGCATAACTAAAGCACTGATTGAGACTCGGAATAACGATGGCTTGCTAAGTAAACTACAGTGAGTTAGTAACATTTATTCTGTTTATTATACAGGCACCCATTTGAAATATTTTGTCTTATTAGATAAGTAACGAATTGAACATTGCCGTGTAGTGAAAAACATTGAGCACAACGTGACTGACATATTTCTAACGATGCCATACGACAGCTTAAATAAGCTGTTATTGTGTCCTTATTATTCGTAAATAACATATCTTCGAACTGGACAAGGGACCTAATTTTATTTCAGTATCAAATTAAAATGTTTCACGATGGCGGCATTGACGGTGAGAGATGCAGCGGATTTTTTTAATGAATTTTAGCAAATCGAAACGGTCTCGGAATTGACATGATTTTGTAATTAAGCATTTTATGAAGATATAAACACTTTTTAAAGAAAAGTTACGTTCATATTTTTATTACAACACGCCCACGCTTTAGATTAAGTCGTTTCATGTTTAAGAGGCTTGATAAAAAAAAAGATTAACAATATCCATTATTGCCCATCATTTTAAAATCAGGATAAAGAATTCAAAAAGAACGTCGAGTGGGCAATAGTTTTAGGTAGGTGTCGTCTACTATCCCACTAATATCATAATCCTGAAAGGAAGTGCCTCTATAGCGCAAAACCCACATAGTAGATTTTAATGTCATATTCATACAGAAATGATGATAAACGTAAAGTAGGAAACCTTCACTTCGTCATGAAAACTCAAAGATATTTGCGAAAAAAAAACCTATTTGTTTTGACTATGTCGCCTATATTAGGTGAAGAACACTTTAATAAATAACAAGAAGAACTTAATAAATATATGGTTTTTCAAATTAGCCAACTTCTTCGGGAGAGAATTTCTTCTTTCAAAAGATGATGTAGCGCCAGAGCTATGACGGCGAGAAGAATTAGACTCATAAAACTAGCTAAACCTGACGCGCAATTGAACTGGCGTGGAGAAGGAGCAAGGGCTTTTTACCCAGCAGAGGGTCAAATTAAGCCAGTTATTTCAGTATATGTGTATGGTCTCGACTTGAAGGATATTATAATTATGTTAAGTCAGGCGTTTTTTTCAAACCCTGAAGTTCGAATGTTTTTTGCATTGTTTGAAGATATGATAATTCACATCGGCCAGGAGCAGCCTTAAAATGGCCATTCGTGAATTCCCACGCCATGGTAAACCTCTAGGTTCGTAGAAAAAAACCGAAGGCGCTGTTTCGCTAAAATGTGAAAGAGATGACTGAGCAGTTGCGGAATGCGGCGCACTTAATTTTTGTAACGGACTTTGGGTCGAAAAGCGCGCGTCGCAGGCGAGAGGGCTATGTAGTATACGGTGAGCGTCGCGAGGAGGGGGGATTCGAGTGATCCGAGTGTAGTACGACGGCCTGTGCCTCTAGTAAAGGAATCGACCCTGGCGCGGTCATTGCTCGCCGCGGCCGCATTCCTCTCACCCTCCCCCGGCCCTCCGAGCGCCTGAGCATCAATGAACGGCGCGCGCGCAACCGCCTCCGCGCGGACGCGTCCACTACTACCGTCTCGCTCCACCGGTACTGCGCCCTATCCCTTTCTTGCTTCAACGCCATTTTATCAACTTAAACACACACTGATAGCTCTAAGCTCGTCATGTATTAAGGAAACGACTACGCCTCGTAACAAATTGAATTTGCAGTCCCCATTAACCGTTATTGTCGATTTTATCGTGGTCAAAAAGAAAGATATACCTGCTAGTCTAAGCTGTACCTACTCATACAACGCGCAACAGAATATAACGCGTGGCGTGGTGCGGGAACATTAGTACTTATAGAGTAAAACTATAAACAAAAGATTGTTTATTAAAAGTTATTTAGGACTAGGCCACATAGCACTCTTCAGTATACTTCTTCATTTTAAGCCACTCAATTAAAACCGATCATACAGTATTTAGTTTTGTGTTTGCAAAAGCACAACAACTATCACGGAACCAAGAAAACTAATTTCCAAAAATAATGTCTATTCTTGCATTTATTCATGAAACCATCAAAATTAATAAATTTCTCATAGAAAGCTCGTTGAAATATCTCCAAGAATTTTCGACACGATACAAAACAGCCCACTAACCAAAGTCATCCTTTAACGCAGACTAGCAAACGTATTAAACTAACCTAACATGGCCCATTTCAGCAAACGTGCAATAAAGTTGGCTGATAACGTAGCAAAGAAATAAAAGGGAAATTAAAGTTGCGCGGGAGTGCGGGAGCTATTGGAGGCGTCCTCTGTAGTTGCTGAACAGCTTTACGCTTCGTGGCAAAAGGCGTGCGGTCAACGCACGGTAAACTGCCGGACTTACAGGTTGGACATGGGGCATTGGAATCCGTGGGGGACAAAAAAGAAACGCGCCTGCGTCGTCCGACGTGTGCGCTTCTCGACTACTAAATAACGCCAACGGCGGGCGACCGGAGCCCGGCCAACCAAGAACACCTAACTTGGTATAACAACATAGCAAACATTCGACGCCGGCCTACCTACTTAATAAACTATATGATCACGCCGCGCCGTGAAAACATACTAAATGGATTCACTCGTATTTGAGAATCTACGCAGCCCACTACGTTTTTATTGAGTCAAAAATATATTTTCATTTATTTATGTAACGACAATGTTTAAAATGCCGACAAAGTATTTAAAAAATGCAGGACAACGGTATATTTTATTATAATTACTTATTACAACTTACACGACAGTTAATGACAGCTCTGCACACGACGGGCAAAACGAAAACATTGCAAGTTTACGAACCGAGCCAGCCGGACCCCCCAAAATGTAGGGCATATTGAGCCAATGCAATTTGGTATGTATACTTTTTATTTGTACTTGTGGCTAAGTATGTGTAAAAAAACTTAAAAGTAATATCTGTGTAGGTACTTACATCAAAAGTGGTTGATGATTGTATTGGACCTCAAAAATAATATTATTTTTCCAAGACCGTGGGTCCATTTTCACATAGGTATCAATATCAATAAGTATCAATAAGTAGAAAACTGCCGTTTCATACAATTTTATAAGGTCTTTTTACACGAAAGCAAGAAGTTGCTCTTGGCAATTTTGTTGAATGTTTTTACAGAAACAAATTCAAGGCAATCTTGAACGACGCTTTACTCGACACTTCAAATAAGTGAATAAACGCAGTAAAACATAAATAAAAGATTATTTCCAACTTCGTTGTGCGTGGTACGCATTTCACAGAAAAGAGAAAGATACATGGCGCCATTGCCCTTCTGGGAAGTCTACTCTTGCGCTGCTCATCGTTTTCTAAGAAGTTCGGTGTTTTTTACGCGCCAATTTCTTGTAGGGTCTCTGTACAATGAGATACGGAGTAAAATTTATGCGCATTTTAAGAAGTTCATCGTGAAGCTGAGGGTGTTAATGTTAAGGACATCGAGACGCAGACATGCCACAGCGTTTTATATAGGTAATTATAAAGAAGCTAATTGCTACGCTATACCTACATAGGATTTTTTATTGCAAAACTTGCATATAATAGGAGGGTTGTTGTTTATGAAGCTAATCGACAGCTTATGGTTCCGGATGAGTGTCATTGCCCGAACTCGGTCGGAAATAGATACTCCCCTAGCGGTTCCGGCGTTCAGTTCACCACGCATACGTTTAACTAATCCAACTATTCGTAGGTACCTATATCTAATTACTTGTAAAGTAAACAAATACAAACAAATATGCTAATGATATCATTACACAAATAAGTTCTGATGTGTCTTTGAATGGAACTTTGGAGAAATAGGTCTAAATATTGTTGCTTGGCAGATGGATCAATCAATGAAAGAAAGTTACTAGAATTTCCGAAAAAAGAGATATTGACGTTGGGAATGCCAAAACTCGATGAAATAGAGCGAAATCGTCAGGCAAACGTAACAAGTTAGGTTTAAGATACGTTCAAGTGCAAGACGAACAGATGATAGCGTAATCGTTTGAAGTGTTCGATCGAAACGCGGCTGTGGTTTCCGCGAGTAGGTGGGTCGCTAGATCTCTCCGCCGGCATTGCAATGCACATCCGGGGCGGTCGATACGGCCGGCGACTTGCGCGGTGCTGCGGCGCCCCGCACACCCCCGCACGCCTACAAACCCCCCCACGTCTTCGAGCCCCCTCAGCGACGACTCACATCGATTCGCGCGCTTGATATTATTAAGCGCTTGTTGCGAAATTTTATTACTTTTACTCACCTCTCGGAATAATAAAAGAATGTTGCGGTCACTCTAATTAACTTTCTATTAGTTTATTTTAAAACCCTAATTTATAAACGACAGAGTTGCTTATCTATAAAACAAGTATTTAAGATAATAACGTAATATTTATTACAGCACAATGGTTAACAAAATAAAAGGGAACATGTAGCTTTGTAAATGAATAGTTTCAGTTTATTTCAGGATAGTCGAAACGAAACAATAGCCTGTCATTTGGCGCCAATCACACTCCAATTATACTGGGCCATCAAACAATGCAACCTAAACCGTATTTATAGTGGTAATGGATGGATCACATTGTCATGAAACAGCCCGCGACATCGTACGGATTTATCGTCAAATCATGAAAAAAAATGATATCTTAACATAATATAGCCTATGTGTTATTATGTTATATAAGCTACAATACCTTGCCAAGTATCATCAAAATCTGTTCAGTAGTTCTTGCGTGAAAGAGTAAAAAACATACATCCATCGGCATAAACATTGACGTAATAGAAGTAGGATAATTATGAGTAAAAATTACGCAAACTCACCAACCATGCTTTCTTTGCAATTTGTTGTAGCTAAGTCGCATTAAGAAGGTCTTAAAAACTTTTTATAGAAACTGTTATGTTTTTTGTTAAAAGTTTTAAGTAATAAAAGGCATTCAAATTACTTTGGGAAAAAATAACTAAAGAATGAGTCTTTTGTCTCGATATTTAAGGTTGTTTCTAGACAATTGTTTTGGGAAAATAAAAAATGTTTGGTTCGTCAGCACGATGTGTCCTGTACCTGAATCTACTTGATTTCTCCCTTATGGCTATTGGCTTAGTTTAAAATAGATTTAGGGGCTGTTTTACCAATTACAGATAAAATTTATCTGGCAGATATTTTATACCGGTCTGTCTAAAACTTCATGTTTTATGAAATGGACATAAGGCTTATCTGTCAGTTTATCGATAGATGGTGAAACGGGCACTTAGCTTTAGATAAAAAAAAATCCTAGTAAACACGTTTAGCTATGGGCCAAAACATCCTCCGATTGGCTTCCCAAAAACGGGAAACGACATCGCGGCAGACCTAAGCAAGATGGCGAGACGAGCTCGATTCATTCAGCGAACAATGGGAGGTCCTGGCGCTAAAGGGTCATACAGACATAGAAAACAAAAAATGTCTCTCCCGTTCCCGAAAGTTAAGGACACTGCGGGAGCTAATTTCTCAACTTAATGCATATCCGCATAATTTGTGCCCGATGTAGTTTTGGCCTGTATAAACATTTTGAGGATTGGCTGCTCCAGTATCCTTAATCATCAAAACAAGAAAGACAATTTTGAACCTTATTCTGTGTATGACTCTAAACAGAACTGGATGGAGGCCTTTACCCAGCAGTTGGACATGACGAGCTGACTGTATCTGTCTGTATACGTTTATGCCGATCGATGCATGGATGAATGTAATTAAACGTGTTTTATTAAAAAAATTATGTATTGTAACAATAGTTAATTTTTTTAATAAAATCTCATTCGTATACATCATAGTAAGTAAAATCAAACGAAGTCGCGAACGGTCGCTAGCAAATTAATCAGGAATAACAGATGAGTAGTCGGTCTTCAATAAGGTAGGTAACTAAATTAACTATTGTACGCCGTAATAATAATAATAATAATAATAATAGTTTATTGCTTTCTTAAGTTTTAGTTACAATATGGGTAATCTTAATTCGAGATCTACCTAGTAAGTATACAACAAATACTTGTGTCAGGAGATCCCGCTCTTCTATTATGAGTTTTACATACAAAATAATAACTATTTAATTTCTTACAGTAGTTAAATATTTTGTGGGTAAGTCGCAAATATTTTATAAGTAGTAAGTTCTGTTGGGTTATTAGAATGATGTCCGTGTGTGTGTGTGTGTGTGTGAATGGGTGTAAGGTGATTAGTATTGTTGCGAAGTTATGCAGGGGCAGTGTGTGTGTAAGGTAATGAAAAGAGTGCATGTGTTGTTACTGTGTTTGTTGTGAATAGTGTGTGGTTCATGGAATAAGATTGAAGCGAGTATTTTTGTTCATATTTTAGTTAGGTACTTATCAATTGATTTTGATAAGTTCTTCTACTTCTTCGTATGTCCGAGATTTAAGCCATGTGGATATTTTTTCTTTAGTTTTATAGTTTAGAAGATTGTAGATACCTAGGTTTTTATTTATTTTATTATACATGTTTGCCGTAAGACCCATAAGTAACAATTTCGCACCTCAGTTCCCGGCTATGCCGTCTGGCATCTAAATGGCAAATTAGATCAAAATGCCAATTTAACATTTAAACTTATCAAGACAAACTCTTGAATAAGACCCAGAACACACGGGGAAACGCAAATCCAACTGCTAGCTATATTTGAGTTGCATCTAAGTTTCTGCTATGAACTCCTTTAGAAAACCACACACGATGCAACTAATCTGAAACGTTTCAAACTAGTTGCGTCGTGTGTGGTTTAAAGGAGTCGGTAGCAGAAACTTAGATGCAACTCAAAAGTAACTTGCAGTTTCAGTTAGTTTTAACTTTCCTAGTTTAAACTAAAGACGCAGCAAACCGACGTTTGAGAGAATGGATTACAGGTGTAAGAAGACAAATAAATAGGTAGTTTAAAAAACTAAAAAACACTTTAGCACGCACTAAACATGCTCAATCATCAGAACTCAGAGTGTGTGCTTTCATCCTATTCGAAAACGGGAAGTGGGTCAAATTAAGATTCCAAGATTTGTTTACATACATAGTTACAAGTGAAGAAGAAATGAAGCTGATATAAAGCGTGTAAAAAGTGTTAGATGGATAAATCAAACACGTTTTTGCCAATAAGTTTCAGCAATATAATTACCTCGTCATTTGATTGAAAAGCTACGGGCATCCGACATGCACATAGACAAAACGAAACCACGTTAAACTTTATCAATTACCAGTCCAAACTGCTTTTTGCCGAGCCCCCAATTAACTTGACACAGCACTTACATTAATTACATGGAAATAACCAAGGTACATTTCATCATTTAATAGCTTTGCCAATTACTGATAGAGAATAAACAGCGAAACAATATTGAGTAGAGTGGGGTAGTGAGTAGAGTGCATTTCACGAAAGAAGTCCCCCAGATATTTTTTGGACTAAATTTGACAGTTCTTTTTTCCCTACTTTCTGACCTTTTCCCAGGTAAAAAAACCTTCACTTATCATAATAAAAATATGTTTTTTACATAACAGAAATGTAGGTAAATAAGATGTTTTTAACAAAATGTATGTATACCAACCTACTCATGGAATGACTAGGACACTCAAAGTATGCAATAATTAGTAATATTTGATAAATTACAACTCAAATATAAATAATATAGGTAAAAATTTTTACTCATAAATGGCAGCATTGTCAATTTTGACATGATAAACAGCGCCGCGGCTAGAGGACTTCTTTCGTAGTGGTTTTTGCGTGTAAGAAGAACAAACGTCCATCTATCAATTAAATTATCCTCATACGACCCCGCCAGCGCATTTATCGTCATATCTTGTAAAAAAATCATGTTATCTCAAATTAATATAGCCTATGTGTTATTCTGATACATAAGGAACAGCATCATCATAAATTTAAGAGCGTCACTCTTCTCTATTCACTGCCGTTCGTTTGAGCACCTGATACGACACAACTTCTATTCCCTCCTTTATTTGGTCTATGTAAGTCCTTCGTGGTCTCCCTCTCTTTCGTCTTCCTTCTACTTTTCCTTCCAAGATGTTTTTTATAAAGTCGTCGTGTCGTATCAGGTGACCTAGCATCTTATATATCCTACATAAGGTACACTATTGCCAAATTTCATCAAAATGTATTTAGTAGTTTTTGCGTGAAAGTAACAAACATCCATCAGCACAAACATTGACATTTATAAAATTAGTAGGATAAACTTGTAAAGGTTCTTGTAATGTAAGGATGAGAACCACAATGTATGGTGTAATTATAATATAGGACTCACCTATATTGATGCCTTTTTAGTTTATGAAGACCTCCCATGGTTGACTGTAATTAAAATCAGATAATTTTATGAAAGAGCATCCAACCTAATCAGTATAGTAAAAATTTTCGGTATCAATTACACTACACATCCCCTATTCGAGCTAGTATGGAGAAAAAAATGTGGCGGCCACTGATGAAACTAACGTCAATCGATAGAAAAAAATATTATAAAACGATAGTATTTTGGACAAATGTCGAAAGTGATATACTTTGAGAGATATAGAACTTTGAAAATGTTCACATGTAACAATTTTCAAAGTTCTTTCATTTTCAATTGATACCGAAAATTTAACTATACCAGGCTCCATACAAATATGTACGATGCCATTTTTTGTTTTATCTTAAAATCGATATAAACCTGGCAAACCTACTAAATAAATAAAATAATAACATAACATTTAAAAAATAAGATCTATGATTCAGTTCATGCTACTTTATAATGTGATTTATGTTATTCTACAAACTGATTGTTTTTTTTGGTTTTGATATAAAAGCACATTACATAAATGATTAATTAGAATACTTAATTGTTTTTTTTTAGTTATGGTTAATTTGATTGTATCTTTTTCTAGATATAATTATGTAAATCTATCTATAACAGCCCATATATGTCCCCACCGAGGGGCACGAGCCTACTCTCATACAGAGAGTGATTAGGCCGTAATCCACCACACTGGCCAAGTGCGGGTTGGCGGATTTCACATGTACACCTTCGAATTTCTTCTCTGGTGTATGCAGGTTTCCTTATGTAAATAGTGTAAACAAATAATTAAATATATGTTTTTAGAATCAGGGATTTGGCATTAAGTAACAGATATTATATGGCCTACCCTTTACCATAGAGAAATCTCATTCCGTGTTAAATGTTATGTATACCTGAAATGTTATCCCATCCCCTTCTCAGGTTAAGATACTATTGTACTAAATTTAATCAGTCAAGTGATTTAACACTCAGTAACAAAATGACTAATGAGATAGTCAATACTTCATTTAATGTATAGCTGGGGCTTAAATTGTTTAACAATTCTGTAACTGGCTGAAAGATGATAAATTAAAATCTGAATTACAAATGATTTTAATTTAAAAGTAACCATACTTCATATAGATAAAACAAAACTTACCTAATATTTTTGGTGTGTTGGATCGTGAGATGAAGTCAGGTCATCTATGAATGGGCCCTGAAACAAAAAAGGTTTCATTTTTTAATTTTATTTTTAAAGTATGTAGGTACTTTTGTAAAATTTTTCAAATAAGCCGTTAAAACTCAAGCCGATTTCCGTTAAAATTACTTACCTACTACCTACTTATCTAAAGATTTTAAAATGCAAAAATCTGATCTTAGTTTTACTAGTAATAATGAAACTTCAAAGTACTTACGTTGCAATTATGTATCTAACATCTCGCGATGTTTTCAGCATGGTGCGATGTCGATGACCTCCAAATCGGCCGGCTTTTTAAAAATCGAACCCTGTTCACATACAGGCCTAGGTAAGAATACTACATGATACAAAGCTGCAGTTTAACAAACCATTGACGCAGGTTGGAGTTACCACCCCACACCAATAGTTCTGCGAGTTTAAATAGGTAATTAACAGCTAAAATTATTGCTTTATTCTCTAAAAAATTGTAAGAGTCCATTTCACGAAAGAAGTCCCATAGCCGCGGCGCTGTATTTCATGTCAAAATTGACAATGTTGCCATTTATGAGTACAAAATGTACCTATATTATTTATATTTAATTGGTCATATAACATTATAATACTATTTCCTGCATATTTCAAGTGTACTGGTCATTCCATAAGTAAATGGTATATATTTTGATAAAATATCTATTTACCTATATTTCTGTTATGTTATAAGTATATTTTTATTAAAATAACTAAAGAGTTTTCTACCTACTATCAGGGAAGAGGTCTGAAAATTGGGAAAATAGATCTGTCAAATTTAGTTCCAAAAATATCCGGGGGACTTCTTTCGTGAAATGCACTCTACACTTGTTCGTGTCATACCTTCGTATCATATATCGTAGAAAAGTGTATTTTAACGTTATTGTTATGGTGAAACATATTTAACTAAAGTGTATTAATTAGGAAAGAAATACAGAGCGATTTTAAGAGATATCTCCTCGGCTTTCTCCACTTCCTTCACCATTTTTTAATTTTTTAACCCTTTGGACGCCAATGACCACTTTAGTCGCAAATTGTTCGCGTGGCTGAGACGCCGCTGACCACTTAAGTCGTCTAAATTTGGCCATTTTTATAACAATAACTAAATAATAATTTCGAATATCCCATCACTAGCGGAAATGTCTATCACAGACAATTTTTACTATGCTCGGCGTCGGGCGTGTATCAACGTCAAAAATGGCTGGCGTGCAAAAGGTTAACACTGACTGACTGTTGGTTGACACGGACGGTTGACACTGTGGTTGACACTGACCAGTCAGTGTTGCCAAGAAATAGGGTGCTTTAGTGCCAGCTTTCTAACTGAAACTGAATAACCTGCAAATCCTACCAATCTACCAGTAGAGAGAGAGAGAGGTATTAAGGTCACTGCACACATATCAACTCGGAAAGGGATCGTTACCGTATAGCCTTTCGCCTCGCCGCCGTCAACCAGGCGTCAACCTAACGTATGCATGTAACCAAAGCGTAGCAGCGACTCTTGTACGTCAACTCGGCTACGGCTAGGCGACAACGCGCTTTCGACTGGCCGACCGCTGGCTGACCTGGTTGGCACCAAATCAGTTTGAATCCAAACGTTGAGTGTTGCGTGAGACGTAAGCGAGGGAACGACGAGCCGTAAGCGCAAGTTGACCACGCACCGCATCGCGGTTCGGAGCCTGTTCCGAGGCGAGGCGATTACGTTACGATTCCAATTATTGTATGGTCACCACCTGTCAGGAACTATGGTGGTGATTGACTTGCCTATATAACTTTGAGGCGGCGCTCAATTAACGATTTTTTTTTTTTGTTTATTTGCCCAATTAACAAGTAACAAGCTGTAAAAACTACATTATAATGTCAAATTATAAAGAATTACATAAATTTGCACTACAAATTATTTTTAAACTTAAGAATACAATCGTTATCAAAAAAATATACTGCGCTGCTACAAGGTTTTAGCAGGCGGTATTTTTTTTTGTGATGTGACAAAAATAACAGTCAAAATTAACGAAAAGTAATTAACGGTTATGTATATTAAAATAATAGTAAGTTTAATTTTTTTTAATAAAATAAGTTTAAAAAAACACACTTTTTGCACTAAAAATTATAAAATAATTAGGACATTTCGGACATTTGATAGAAATCGTGGAGCGTTTATAATTATGTATAATCGTTACTCTTTTTGGACAAAATGCTCAACGTTCTCTTCCGAAAGCCCGAAATGTATTATACTTTTTAGCGCGTGTAGTTATTTTCGAGATCTGTTTTTTTTTTTTGGTAGATATGTCCGAAAATATGTTATCTAATCTTGATTATGTAGTGTAGAGCGTGCCAAAATATTATACATAAAAACATGACAAACACAACCCTTCTTCTGATCTGACGCAGTTGGGTAAAAACTACAAACGAGAATAACGAACCACATTGTGATATTAATTTCTCATGTTTCTTATTCTTTTTTATAACAGGTATTTAATAGAATCTTTTTAAAAGTAAGTAAAAAAAATAGTTACGTAAAGTTCATTACTAAAATAGTCACGTCTATGCTTGCGTCTATGTAACAACCATGTGACAGGCAGAAACGCATTCTCTCCTTTACCATACAATAGTGTGCGTTGCAGTAGGGGGTTTCATACGAACAATACTGAATGGCTCCGAGGCGATACGGTGGCGATCCCTTTACGATTTGATATGTGTGCTGTGACCTTAATGGAGGCATACGACCACGAACGATTCTCCTCTAGTTTTTTTTTAATAGGTGGCTGAGTTGGCGTCACGCCACCGTCACGCTCTCGGAAGTCACGCTGCTCCTCTGATTCTGAAGCCGAGCTCTGAAGTTATCAGCATTGCCAGAATGTTACTTTTGTAACATTTTACGTTACTTTTGACCCTCACATGTTACCTCCATGTTACACGACCCAAAATGTTACTTTTATGTTACTTTTAGATTTTCGTTCCAGCAAGTAAAATATTGTGAACGCATCCTAAAAATACTTTGGCACTTCATTTGAACCAAAATACAGACTAATTTTTGCGCGAAAATCTGGTATGAACTCACGCTCTCGCGTGTATTTCTCAATCTCCCATCTCGCTTAGGTGCGTAAAGTCTGACAATGCCTTAACACAATTTTTATTTTCAGTTTTCAGCGTCAGTTTTAATTTTAAGGGGAAACAGCTAGCTAACTTATTCTTGAATAGTAAAGTGCCAAAGTATTGTCATTTTTTTCGTAATAAATTTTAACATGTTACTTTTTTCGTGAAAATAACATTTTGAGCTGTGTCATGTAGGTAACTTCTGACTATCTACCACTGGCAACACTATTGCACGAGCCGGCGTTCCCGGCGTTTATGCCCAAATCTCAATCTGTTTATTGTTGTAAGTAATGAACTTTCGGCTTGCATTCTCCAAGGCATTGTACCAGGGCTTCTTCGGTAAGGTTACTTGTATACTTCCATACCACTTGATTTCATCTCTTGAACTTTCTTCCATAGTTATTCCCAGAGCTGGAGCATATCTTTTATAATAGCTTGATAGCAGTTAGTGAAGGGTACTAACGACATACAGCTCACGTTCACAGCATCTATGCCATGAACTGCTTTGTCTGCAACCTCATTTCTTGTAATGCCACCCATGTAAATGATACAACAATATCTTTAGAGGAATATGTACACAACAAATCTCCTAACTTATATACAAAATGTGTTAGAATTAAATTGCAATTTAGGACTTGAAAGACTTAATAATAAACTTTGTGAAACAGTCAAAATAAAAAAATATTTATATACAGTGCTAATATTTTCAATATTTTCAAGTACCTTATACTTACACTGCATATTATTATGCTTCTGTAGTGAATATGCTACAGTTATTGTTTAGAAGAAAGCTCTGTACAAGTGTACAACCTTAGACTGGGGATCATAAACTGCACTCCGCACATGTGTCTCCCCTTTGCTACCATCTGTGTAAAGTCTATAATAATGTTGGTTGTCATGTAAAAACAATTGCAAATCTACTGGGTGTCCCAAAAATAGGCCTGCAAACTGACACTGGAGGTAGATGGACTTAAGGTGCATCAAGTAAGCCTAACATGCCCATAGAAAAGTCTTATGAGTATCGAGTTAGACCCGTTTTAGTGATTTTTGAAAAAAGAACCACTTTTTGATGGTTTTTGTATCAGAGAGCGATTAATATTCAATTAATTAAAAAGAAAAGTATGTTAACGGCTTCTTCGATAGTTACTTATGATATGGCGAAAACAATTCGTTGATGATTAAAGTGGAACATCGACAAATTAACTGTCAAAGTTAATTTTAATTCTCTCCCAAAAACAATAGCTCGACATTGAGCAGCTGCCACGAAAAAAATTTACTCTGAACTTAATGAACAAATGTTTTTAAAAACTGCGAATCCAGAATGGTATAACATGTATTGCAAAAACAACAAATTCGGGGTATTAGACATCGAAGACTTACCTAAGTCGGATTATTTCAAAAACTTAGAAGTTGAGTTAAGGTGGTTAAATTGACAAAATCGAGTAGTTAAGAGAAGTAATCTAGTAGGGCGTCTGTTTTTCAGCCTGACTAAGTAATAGGGAGTGATAAAGGCAAAAACTAAGTCGCTCTTTGAACCAAAATAGTCTAATGGACCAAAACAGATAGTATTTGAATGGTGCCAGATTAGACATGGGTTTGGTGGAAACATGGGGAAATCAATAAGGGGATATTAAAAAACGGTTTATTATGAACGTATCTTATTATTTTTTAGGGTTCCATTTTTATACTTTGGGTACTTACTAAGGGTCGGTCTATCCATCCGTCTGTCACCACCAGGCTCTATCTCATGAACCGGTATAGCTAGAGCGTTGCAATTTTCACAAATGATGTATTATCATTGCTGGTATTACAAAAAATACAAAAAATAGGATAATGATAATAATTAAGGATGGCTCCCATACAACAAATGTGATAATTTTGCTCGATATTAGTAATATGGCTATTAAGACACTTGAAGTAGTTACAGAATACTCTAATGAATGATACGGAACCCTTTGCGCACGAGTCCGACTCGCACCTGGCGATTTTTTTTACAAAACAGTGCTCAAATTATCTCCTCCTGAACATTATGCACAAGTGTCATCTTATGTTAGAATTATGGCCTTATCTCCTCATGGTCATCAACGAGATTTGTTCTGAATATCGGCAAACAGTATTCGAAGCTGCTCAAGAGCTCAAGCTCAAGCACGTCCCCATGTTTCCACCAAACCCATGTCTAATCTGGCACCATTCAAATACTATCTGTTTTGGTCCATTAGACTATTTTGGTTCAAAGAGCGACTTAGTTTTTGCCTTTATCACTCCCTATTACTTAGTCAGGTTGAAAAACAGACGCCCTACTAGATTACTTCTCTTAACTACTCGATTTTGTCAATTTAACCACCTTAACTCAACTTCTAAGTTTTTGAAATAATCCGACTTAGGTAAGTCTTCGATGTCTAATACCCCGAATTTGTTGTTTTTGCAATACATGTTATACCATTCTGGATTCGCAGTTTTTAAAAACATTTGTTCATTAAGTTCAGAGTAATTTTTTTTCGTGGCAGCTGCTCAAAGTCGAGCTATTGTTTTTGGGAGAAAATTAAAATTAACTTTGACAGTTAATTTGTCGATGTTCCACTTTAATCATCAACGAATTGTTTTCGCCATATCATAAGTAACTATCGAAGAAGCCGTTAACGTACTTTTCTTTTTAATTAATTGAATATTAATCGCTCTCTGATACAAAAACCATCAAAAAGTGGTTCTTTTTTCAAAAATCCCTAAAACGGGTCTAACTCGATACTCATAAGACTTTTCTATGGGCATGTTAGGCTTACTTGATGCACCTTAAGTCCATCTACCTCCAGTGTCAGTTTGCAGGCCTATTTTTGGGACACCCTGTATATATTAGTAATTTTATCTTCTTACACACTAACAGGAAATATTAGATGATGATAAGGTATAGAAAACAAGGCCAAAATTCAGTTTTGTGCACATATTTATGCGGGTTTTCATTTTCAGGAAAATCTGACACACATTTGGAAACCTTCCTTCCAATAAAGCGCTGCCTGTAGTCAGTGGAGGCTGGAATATCATTGGATGAGGTAAGACTATTCCTAAAACTATCTGATTATTAGATAAAATAATTTTTATACAGAATCTTTCAGCTATGTACAAACGTCTTAGGGGTAGGGGTGGTATGGTTGCTTCAACCTCCATTGCTCTGATAGGAGTCGAGCACATTGCCCCCAGGATTATTCTCAGAGCTTAATTCTGAATTTTAAATTTATTTACATGAGAACTATCTACATAAGTAAATATGTACACAAACTTAATTATTTTCTTTAGTAAGTATATATTAAAAATCAAACTCTTCTATGAAGGTAGGTGGCACTTGGTTCGGTCAACACATATTCTACTTACTCACACGTTAGTACTGTGCATTCTCATTCAGTTTATTCCTTTGTTCGTAAGGTTTCGCACTTGCAATAACTTGTTGTTTCTGTTACTATTAATTTATTAGGTATGTACTTACTTGATACACTATGCTCACTCTAAATCAAGGTAGTCTGTTATTGGCTTCACTCGTATCTAAGATAAGACTTTGTAAAATCTACTTCTTATGTAAGCTGTTGATTACCCAAATATAAATAAATAAAAAAAATCAAAAAAAAAAAAAAACAAAAAAAAAGCCAGACATCTTTAATCAAATTGACTTCTTACTATGGATTTATACAATATGGCAAGTATTTTGGGATCTACACTCCAGGACACTTCAGCTAAACATCTCATAATATTCAATCCCTTTAATGAATTTTGAATAATGTGTCTGATATGTAATTCAAATTTTAATTTACTGTCCAGTCCACAAGAAATGTATGGTTATTTACAATGGCTATTCATTGTTGTATTCAACATCAACAGTTGGAGTGTCTTTACTAAGAATCAAAACATTACTCTTAGTAGGATTAATTTTTAGTTCAAGATAATTAAAATAATATGAATGAAGCTGGCTCAATGTCAAATTAATATTATTAATAGTTGAATCAATATTTCTATTTCATCATCATTTAATTTAAGAGTTAGACTCTTGTCTTGTCGGTGGAGTGTTCGCCATTTAGGCCTATCCTCTGCCAGTGCTTTAACTTCTTGATACGAAATAACATTAACTTTCTCTTTTACTTGAGTGAAGTAAGTACGTACAAAACTAAATCATCAGCAAACTGCAAAATATTGACATTGTTATTACTATTTACATATTTACAAATCTCACTAGTGTACAAGTTGTACAATAATGGAGAGAGAGTTGCTCCCTGCATTGTTCCCTTGGATATTTGTGGACCATACATTACATTATTATATTTTACATATAAAATTCTATTGTTCAAAAAATCATATATCCATTTGCAAAGTAACCCAGGGATGCCCAGATTTCGTAAACCTTTTACCAATATAGCAGACTGCACATTGTCAAACGCACCTTGTAAATTCGGATTAGCGAGTTTAACCGTAGACAAAGGCGGTTTAATTTTGATGTTTCTTTAAACTGAGCTTTATGCTAAACTGGTGTCCTGCGAAACGCTAAGTTGACTTTAGGGTTAAGAAGTGCTTAAATCCAAGTTTAAACGCTTTCTGCAAGTCGCCCTTAAGGTTATGTTATTTACTTTTATGGTCTTTGATTTACTTGTTGGTTACAGACATGGATGTAGATGCGCTGGCTGGACTATTTGAAGCTCATTCAGTAAACGATACGAAACCGGATTCGAGACAATGGGTACGAGTTACTCACGTGTTGAACCCTTACAGTTTTTATGTTCGGCCCACCGCCTATGATCGCTACTTACCGATTTTGGAGCAAAAACGAAAGGCACCCCTGAAATGGATTGAGCTAGAACATTTCAAAATAGTAATTTATCATTCGAAAAAATTGAACAAATATATACGGGGTTCAATAACTTCAATGGATCCCGAGAGAAAAGTCTGTGAATTATTCGCTTGTGACTATGGCTTCCGTGAGAGTCCGAAACATTCAGATTTTAGTAAACCAACCGCAGAGTACGCTCCAAATTTAGCTATTCACTGTCGATTAGCAGATTGTCATCCTTTTGGAGGCCAATGGACAGAGAAAACCATCCAAGCTATGAAAGACTACATTGGGGATGATATACAGGTGATGCTGGTGACTGCATCTTCAGCCGAAGGACTTACTGTGAGGCTATATAACTCAAACACCAACCCTGACGATGTGGGTAAATTACTAGCTCTTACAGGATACAGCCATATGGGCTTTGATGGGAACCAGGTCAACAGACTTGTAGCCATACCCAAAGAAGAACATTACATAAAATATAAAGAACTACAAACTGATGAGTCATTGGAAGTTCAACTGTTAACTCCAGTGAAGGAAGACGGATCATTCTTTGTAGTAGAGAAGAAGACTGATTACAAAGACTATTTAGACGACAGAATTAATGTCAATTACTTCTCAAGGCATTTCCAAAAGTTTTTAGATGTTGGAGACTTGAAGTTAAACAAGCCGGTAGCCGTTTATTTAATGTCTGAAAACAGATATGAAAGAGGATATATTAAAGTTATAGTGTCGCCAGAACAAGCAATAATTCAACTCATTGATCGGGGTGAAACAGTAAGCGTGCAGATCACGCTGATAAAACCATTGTCAGAAAAACTATTTTGCAAACCTGCAAGAGCAATTTTATGTCAATTAGACGACCCACAAAGAGCAGACTACAGAATGCACAAGATACTGAGAGTAGGAAATGTATTTCAAGTCAGAATAAAAAAAGTGGGATATAAATTTGATGTGCCAAACACAGTTACTATTGTAATATGAACTAAAGTTGTTATGATATTAGGTATATTTTAAAATCAACTAATCTTTATTGCTCTCATATCAAAAAATGCCTACACTTGCAATCTCCACTACACTATGAACTTAGACATCTTTTGTTTTTTGATTTTCAGTTACTATTGTAATCTAAGCTAAAGATATTTTCATAAATAAATGTGAATATTAGAAATCAATTAATATTCATTGGTCTCATTACATTATGATCTTACACATATTTTGTTTATTTAATTTCAGATCTTTATTTGTTGATTATTTCCTATAGGAATAGGAAAAAAGCCTGTGATTTAATTGATAGGACTACTAAATGATATAATTATATTAAACCTGTGTTTACAAAAATAATTACACATTCAGACCAATTGTTTTTATACTATTAAAATTACTTACTCTGTGCTATTAAATGGTCAACGAGACAATGCGTTCCTGACACATGATAGTTAGACATGACTAGTGATGTTACCTTACGTAACTGATATTTTTTATTACCTACTTTAAAAAAGATTCTATTAGATACCTATTATGAAGAAACAATAAGCAACCTAAAGGTGCGTACAGACCATGTAACATAACATGTTATTTAACATTGTTATATAACATGTTTTACATAATGTGGACACTGAATGTTATAAAACAATGTTATTGATATGTACAACAATGTTATATGACTTTGATCGCGTGGAGGTGCGTACAGACCATGTAACATGTTATTTAACTTGTGTTTTATAACACGTCCACACTATGACCTTGTTATTCAACATTGCAACATATAAATTTTATTTTTGTTATTCTAATGTGTAATAAGCGGTGGTAGCCCAGTTGGTAGAACGCTTGCCTCGAACTCCGAGGGCGCGGGTTCGAATCCTGGTGCGGGCACGTACCTCTGAGTTTATTTCTCATGTACGGATCAATTTATTCGATTACCACTTGCTAACGGTGAAGGAAAACATCGTGAGGAAACCTGCATACACCAAAGAAGAAATTCTAAGGTGTATGTGGAATCCGCCAACCCGCACTTGGCCAGCGTGGTGGATTACGGCCTAATCACTCTCTGTATGAGAGTAGGCTCGTGCCCCTCGGTGGGGACATATATGGGCTGATAACGATAACGAATAACGAATGTGTACAGTATTATTTTATGTTGCAATGTTGAATAACAAGGTTACATAGTGTGGACGTGTTATATAACACAAGTTATATAACATGTTACATGGTCTGTACGCACCGTAAGAAATTAATATCACAATGTGGTTCGTTATTCTCGTTTTTAATTTTTACCCGACTGTGCCAAATCAGAAGAAGGGTTATGTTTTTCGAGAGTATCAACAAGATTAGATAACATATTTTCGGCCAGTTTTTTGCAAGAAAAACAGATCTCGAAAATAACTGCACGCACTAAAAATTATAATACCTACATTTCGGGCTTTCGGAAGAAAACGTTTTTTTCCAAAAAGAGTAAAGATTATACATACTTATAAACGCTCCACGATTTCTTTTGAATTTCCGAAATGTCATTACCTATTTTATAATTTTTAGTGCGTGCTAAAAGCGTGTTTTTTTTTACTATTATTTTGATGTGCATAATCGTTAATCGTTACTTTTCGTAAATTTTGACTGTTATTTTTGTCACATCACTAAACAAATGACCGGCTACTAAAACCTTGAAGCAGCGCAGTATATATATTTTTTTGATAATTATTGTTTTCTTGAGTTTAAAATTAATTTGTAGTGCAAATTTATGTCATTGTTTATAATTTGACATATTATTGTAGTTTTTATAGCTTGTTACTTGCTAATTGGGCGAATAAACAAAAAAAATATTTTATCGTAAATTGAGCGCCGCCTCAAAGTTATATATTATCGGCAAGTCAATCACAACCTGTCAGGAACGTATTCTCTCGTTGACCATTTAATATACATAATATTTATACTGGACACCCCTCTTGAGTACCTGAGCGGAGGAAGGTCGAGGCAGTAAGTTGTGACGGATGGGGAGACAGGCCTTTGCGCAGCAATGATGGCTAGATTAGATTAGATTTATACTGGTCACACACATTCCATTATCTATATATTCCATCCATGTAATTTTCGAAATTAATTATAACAAGTCTACTGGCCTTCCTCACATTGGTGCATTTGTACCAATCTGATTCCTGCCAATTTAGTCTCCATCCCATACTATTCTAATATGGTCTTGAATGGATACTTGTCATGCAATGTATGAAAGTCTTAATAACCTTATGTGTAATAAATAACTAATAAATAAGCCATATTTAGTTACTAGGTACTTGAAAATGAACTGATTTTTGTACAATAATAATTTTCTTGTGAGATTGCCAATTAATCCGATTTAATAGAAAAGAAGTCTTTAGGTACCCATTTTTAAACTCTTTCCATTTAAAGGGGTAACCCAATAATTTTCATTTCTTTTAGCTTTCAAGGCTCAAAAGTAGTGTTTCTAATCTGTGTTCAAAAGGTGCTCAAAAAAGCAAATAATAGTATTTTGTTAATATATGCAATGTATTAGATTCTAAGTAAGATGGTGAATTTGGCCGAAAGTAGATATTGATTGTTGTTCCTAAGGCTGAGGCCAAACGAGCGTAATTTTGTGAGGCGTGAGTCGCAGAATTTTGGCTCCAGGAATTCTGCTGCCTTCAGTTTCATGCAAAATGCATTTTGCGTCGTCGTGCGGCACCAACTGCATTTTTGTATTAAACCGAATGCAGAAGAATTTCTGCAGCCGAAATTCTAAAGAATTACGCTCTTTTGTGCCTCACTTCAAATATTTACTGAGTATTAATAAACAAACATATTGTTGATCACTTGGTTTTTTAATTTTCTATTAATCAATTCAAGATGCCAGTGAGGACATGCGAGGCGTTGTGAAGGCCAAGATGTAAATCTGCTACGAATTCGTAATTTCAAGATTGTTTCATGAAACAGCGCCAAGTTATTGAAAATAACACTCGCGCTTTTCCATAATACACACTTCTTTAGATTTCTTGGCTATAGGTAGGTACAGTACATAAAAAAGTCATTAAATAACTTTGAACAATTTATTTTACATCTATTCCATAACATACACACATGAAAACCATCATTTAATAAAAGTTTACATGGAATGGATAACCCAATATGAGTCCAACTAATGAAATATGTTTAAAACAATAATAATGGAAAGAGGTTGTTCAAGGCAACACCACGCGGTTGCATCTTTTGTCGTCGACCGACAGCATCGGTCGATGGTGGGATAGATTAAAAGATGTCAATTGATAGTTTCTAGGGTGCAAGCGTATGGATCTATCAATCGACCGTTTGGTCTGGTAATACTTTTTCTAATTCAGTGGGTAATACACTAGGTACTTTAAGGCCGTGGCCCCAGTAGGCAAACTGTTAGCGGCTGACTAGTTTGCGGCGTATCGATTTAGTACGCCCTTCCATATATTTGAAATGCAGTGTCCACAGTCAGCTAGTTTTCGCTCACTGTACGCAACTACGCAGTTCGCAGCGTTACGCGCGCTGACTATTTGAGACAGCGGCCGACTCCCACCAAAACCGGTGATTTCATTGATTTGAGTTTACAGCTAACTCAAATTTCAGTTCGCCACTTTGCGGCTCATTCAGTCGGCCGCTAACAGTTTTCCTACTGGGGCCACGGCCTAAAAATAATGCAATAATAATTTTCGCTATCAGTACATGACGAACTCAGATGCAACCGAGGATTAGTAGGTACCTACAATATTTCTAACAATTGCAAATACCTATTTGAAAAAAAGTTCTAAGGAAGGAAGAAAACAAAATGTGACAAAGTTTTAGCCATTCATTTGCTACCATAAACATAAAGACCATATTAAAAACATACAAAGTGCTCGTAAAACATGCCAAGTAGGTATGCTATAAAGTTAGGTATATAAAATAACTCGGCTGTATTTCACTGTATAGATATATTCGTAGTACCTAGCATATAATTAGACCGCTCCATAATATGAGAGAGACGCGGTATTAGATAACTAGTAAATATTGCCCCATAGGATTCGCCTCAAGTAAATAAGGCAGTTACCTACGCATTCACGCCTCCTGTACCTTAGGGTCCGTACTCACATATGGTGTTACTAACTATCGAGTAATACCTTATGTTAGTCAGTACAGAGCCTTACTCATACTGTAGAAACGGTCTTAGCTAAGTGCTACAAGTAATTCTTTGTTTAAAACTCCACTCAACCATTTTAGTAATCGCATTTGTAAGAACATTGCTATCCAACAATACGATATTAAATGAATGGGCACTTAGGTGCACTATAACCCTGCGGCTACACGCTAGCATTAGCGCGAACGTTCGTCACATCGCGATAATTTTTATTATAAGCTAAGTGTGCGGTCACATCTGCGTAACGTACCGTGCGGAACGTTCGATTCAATACGCTCGCTATGTGTTTCAAGTCACTTAGACACATCAGCCGAAATTACGTCGCACACATTTACTCCAGCCGCTGAACTTTCGGCGCGGTAAGTTACGCAGGCACAGTATAATAAATAGTACTACATACAGTATGGACACTCCCTGCCTCCCCCTAAAAGTGCGGCCGCCCCGCGCTCGGTTACCTCAAAGTTACCACACAGCAAGGATGACCAAAAATTAATTTACGTATACACGAAGAACATCCAAAAATACATACGGGGTCTCCTATATCTAACTCTTTATTCTATGATAGCATATCAATGAGTGTAAATGAAACAAACAAAACTAAATTATTAAATATAATTTCTGTTACCTATTTATATTTTTTTCTGATCCTTTCTGTAGTTTAAACTGATTATAATATTAATAAAAAGTTAAAATAGTTAAATTCAACTCATAATTAGGTTATTTGACGAACAAATGAAGGCAAAACAAAATGACAGCAACCCTAGCACGTCCTGTTTCACTCTCGCAAACACGGTACGCGTGTAATTACACGAGCTAAGTAAGACTGCGCGAAGCTCCGCCTTTTTTTCATACATTTTAGCGGCAGTGTCCGAGGTGTGACGCAGGTGTGCCGCGACCCTAAGACCCAGAACACGGTGAAACGCAACTGCAACGCAACTGAAACTGCTAGTTACTTTTGAGTTGCATCGCAGTTTCTGCTATAGACTTCCTTAGAAAACCACTCACGACGCAACTAGTTTGAATCGTTTCGTTTCAGTTGCAGATGTGTTTCACCGTGTGTTTTGGCGCTAAGTTAGCTACTTAAGTATTGGTGATATACTTCGCGATGCCGCGAATGTTCGCGCTAGCGTTTAGTTTGTAGCCGTAGGGTGAAGGTTAGTATTATATCTTTACTCTAGTCTTGTACAGTTGTACTTACAATATTTTTCTAGACAGTTATTTTCTACTTCACAGCTAAGATTAAGAACAATATCCGTCTATATTTTGTTTAGTTGTGCTTGATCAACCTAAACCTACACGCCTATGTTATATTTTATATAAAAATAAATAAGGTATAATATAACTGTTAATATGTTACTTTTATTACTTACATAAAATCACAAAATTTAATCAATTCGTGTGGTCTTCCCAATCAATATTTATAATAAACATTTGAGTTTTTCTTAAGATTATTTTAGACTTTGAAATTTTGCCGAGCTCTTTACGTTAATTTTATTGAAAAGAAAAGAAAGCAGTTTGATTTTTAAAATATATTAAAGAAATTATGTCCATGCTATAAATGGTTTTAAACATTATGTAGGGATAGCCTTGTGAATTAGAAGTGTCGTTACATGTAGACCAAAATTATAACATCCTTCAAAATTCACATTAACTAAAAGAGAATAAAATTAAAACGATATGATGTAGATATTGTTAACAACAAGAGAGTATAAAAATTATAATACTTATAGGCCTTTACAGAGTATCCCATATTTCAGGAAAGTATAAATCCGATTATATTCTTAATTTTTTGGCAGTTAGGTGTGAAAACTAAATAATGGACGGCATAAGGGCTCATCTCACAGGGGCACGACCGTGACGCCATCTTTTTAACCATGTTCGTGAGATAAGCCAAAATAAAAGTAAGCAAGAGGATTTGGCAGGTATTCTTAACTTAAATGCTGTATCTTCTAACTCTAACATATTACAAGGTTCTTCATGCATATAGATACAAATATAATGAGCGCGAATATGAAATAAAAACTACTGTTACGAACGCCGAGTAATTACCAAATGGCGAGGGAATCAGAAGGCCTAGCACAATACCCGTGACAAGGGCAATTTTCCAGCTTCACCAATGCCAAACTAGTCGCTTCTCAACATTAGGTACCATTTAACTATTTCATAAAATTACAATGACAATAAGTACTTCAGAATTACGAATTGAAATTTCACGAAAAACGAAAATGTTAGAAAGCGACCATTTTGGAATGTTATAACATTTGAAGAAAACACAGCAGATATTTAAAAATATTTCACGTTATGTACACATGCAACAAATAAATTAAAGAATTTAAAATAAAATCACCAATTTCAAAATAATTTAAGAAATTAAAACGTTAAAACTAGGAAAAGCCCAGCAAATTATTTCAATATACCTACTTATTATTATAATATTTGGTAACAGGAGAAACTATAAACCAATGCTTAAGTAAGCTCTGGTAACTCTTAGAATTAAAACAATAAATTATTAGGCACTACTATACAAATTATAATCGCGTGACTAATGTTTTTGAATTTTTCAAATATTTCGCGAGGACTTGGAGACAACTTTAGCCCAGCAGTGGGACAGTTTCCATCTGTTTATTGGGTAATTGTCTAACACAAGTAAGTCCGCGGAAAAACGCGCTCTGTGGACTAAAGTTAAATTGCTGTTTACTCCTTTCTTCCCCTAATAAAGGGGCGCGAGCCTACTCTATTATGACAGTGGCAATACAGCTGAATTTCACAAGTGTATGAGTTAAACTTTTGTTCATAGAGTGGAGTTTTTAACGCGGGCTCAGCCTACTTGACAATTTCCCATTTACTGGCTTCAGAAAAACAGGGTGAATCGAAAATGCGTTTATGAAATCCTATGATCGCGCATTTAATGTGTTCCTTAGCACATATTGCCTTTATAATTAGTAAAATATTAAAATTAAAACATCATCCGAGACCTGACCAACTTTTATGGAAGAACTATCTATCGAGTAAAAATATAATAAGTATATTTTTGTTTATGTACACGGCATATCTCCACTAGCTACTAAGTAAAAGCAATATTTGACATAGGATTATTAGACGTTCTGTAAAAATACAGAGTAGTCATGAACCTTAAAAAGTAGCAGTGAGTGCATTTTAACAGTAAAAATATAGATTAAAGGGCTAACTACACATTTTCGGGAACACGGCAAATATCGGTTTCATGCAAATCGTATTAACTTGTTCACACAACTCCGTGTCAGAGTCTATAGTGAAACGGAAAATTCTGGACACGTATAACCCTGAGATGTAAATGTGTAGATAGCCCCTAAAACAAGTTTTGTTCTTATGTTAGCTTAGCCATCAGAAACTTGTCAGGTATAGAGCTGACAAGCCCACTTCTGTTGAAACATAACAAGATATAACAAATAACATTTTGTAAATTGAATGTATCACTAATTTTACTATAATATGTACATGTTATTGGTGTTATAGTGTTGGTGTTATATTAGAGGGAGGTTTCAGCCACTGGTGTTCATTCCAAATCCAGTTAGAAATTCCTACAATCATTGGAACTCACTATTGTAAAAGATATGTTTGTGGATTGTATGTAAATGGTCCTTCCAAAATATTTATGCTTGCATGAATAATAACGCGAAAATGACTTATAATAGAGATCCCTTACGTTCACTTTTTGATATCCACAGGCTGTGTAACTGAAACCAATAACAAAAATGCATGAGAAATTAATCTGAAATAAGATTGAAATTACAAAATATGTAGTTTTTAAAATGATCACAATTCTATTCTTAGTTTCCAATTGCAATTGTTTTAAAAAAAAAATTTTTTTGATCATTTCAGATAAACTATGTCGCGTTCGCGTTGTACACTCTGAGTCTGTCACAAACAGCCTTTACAAAACGTCGGAAATAGCGAGAAAGCGTAACCCCGCGACACTAACTACTAGCGCGGTTTCACTCAAGGTCATCATTATCAGCCTAGCAGTCCGCTGCTGGACATAGCCCTTTTCTCGCTATCTTGCGCTAATCGTCACTCTTCCGACTCAAGGTCACTCACCAGTAACTATTGATGTTGACTTTCAACAATGAGCATTATAGACTGGTGCTGTTGCGAGTCCGTGTGTATGGTGGGTAAAGACCGCAGGCATTCCACTTGGTGGGACGCCCAGTCTTTCTTCTGGCAGTAGGTGGAGCAGTACGGGGTCCGGCGGCACAACGAACATTCCGCCGAAGCTTCCCGGTTACAATTCGCGCACTGAAAAAACTAAAAATATGTTAACAACATGACCAGGCGTCGATGGTCTCGGTTGCCAGATTTCTACTTAAATACGCCATTTGGGTTAAAATAGGACCGCATTAAATTGAGGCACTTACAGAAACAAAACGATGGGTGATGTGTTGTATTAATATTCTCTATGGAGAGATTTTACACTATCATTTATCTGGGATCATTTAAATGATCATATATTGAATCCAAGATAATTAAATATGAAAAAATGGATCTTAGTCCTATATGAGATTATCAAATAATTTCAATATTATTGACTTCATAGATCTGTGATCAAAGATATGATAGTGTAATCCCTAACTCAATGATACATTGACTGTATCAAACACATTTGTCATTTTACCTTTTTCGATTCCGTATCATCAACATTATGTAGCGACACATGTTCGCCATCTACATGAGCATCCACGCTCGCGGCCAGCAGCGCCGAGGCCCTTTCCTGCTCCAGCCGCTCCAACTGCCGCGAGTTGACCAACCTAACGTCGTCGCAGCATTGTTTCAGTTCGCCCGCGAGTCGAACCAATGTTTGGCCAATATCGTCCAACCGTTTGAGAACCCCATTCATATCTGGAAGCCCTGGAAAGTTGTTAGATGTGTTTATTGAGCTTTTAATGTAAACAGGAATTCCTGACAAGGACACCAATATGAACATATGTACATACAAGTAGGTATATACTCAGTGGAATTAACTTCATAAATCTCTTATTTAGTAATGTCATTGAGTAATGAGATCTCAAAAGGGGCCGTTCAAGTATTACGTAAGCAGATTTATTACAATTATTTACCCCCCCATCCCCCTTGTCAGCAAAAGTAAGCAAAGCTCTTACCCCCTCCCCCATGCTTACGTAAACATTTTTCAATTAATATATTGTTTTTTTAATATTATAATTAAAATTTTAAAAATAAGAATATACTCGGTTCTAAAGCGAGTGCCTAAACGTATGCATTATTTGCGGGAATCCCCGAAAATGCGTTTCGTTTTCAAGCAAAGACAATGTGAGGGTTGCCATTCGTGTAAAAAAGTAAATAACTACGTAATCATCATCTAGACTCCCCTACCCCCCATGTCATCCAAAATAAGCAAAGCAAAGACCCCCCCGCCCCCCAATAGTGCTTACGTAATACTTGAACGGCCCCAAAGGGCTTTTTTCGCAGTTGCATTTAACATACAATAATATGTTATTTAAGCATTCTTAAGCGCTAATTTCGCATTTTATTTAGTAAATAGCAAGAGCATAAATAACCCATTAAACAACTTTAGGTTTAAATTGCAAGTATTGTACAGTAAAAGGATACAGGTATAGAAAAACCTGGATAAAGACTTCCCTAAATACTTTATTTGATAAGCTATAGCAAGTTCAAAAAAGATCATCTATTTTCATAATATTTCTTACGGCATTGGAAATTGCATAAGACAGAGGTTCTCCTATGGACATTACAATCATCAAATTATGTGCCGATGTGGGGATAAATATGTTTGTTAATGTTTCACACAAAAACCATTCAATAAAATTTTGAATAGATGCATAATAAGACATACGTAATAGGAATTGCAATCCGGTCCGGCGGATCCGGTAATCCGGCGGATCCGGCGTGTTTTTGGACCGTCCGGATCCGGTGAGTCGGCTCCGGATCCGGTACCGGATCCGGTAAAGCAAAAAATACGCATAAAACAGTACTGTACGCAATGATTTCTTAAATGATGAAAATGTGACAGAAACAGCAGACGAAAATATGAATTCCGGTTCCGATTCTGATCTACAGTTACTTAATTAACGGCGATTAGGCCAACTAGTGTTGAGGCAGAAAGGGCCTTTTCTACTGCGAGTTATATTTATAATGCCATCAGAAGCAGATTAGGAGACAGTACAGTCACGAGCAATAATATTATGTGTACACTGTCACATTTTTAAACTATCGTAACTTCTGTTGTTTCAAAAATATATGTTTATCAATTTATTTAATTATACAACCAACAATCATATAATTATTGAACAACTTGACAAAAACTTCGTTTAAAACGACAGAAATTACGATACTTTGAAAATGTGACAGTGTACACATATGTGACTCGTGACTGCACAATACAATCAATATTAAAGGTATGTTTTCTAAGATCGTATTTCAGGTACAGAAATAATATTCACTTGCATTATGCATTGCAAAAAATAAATGCTCCTTGTTTTATTGTTAGGATTATGGACTGAAATTGAATTTTTGTTAACTTGAGCCTATGTAGATTATTAATAACCGTTTAATATTTATTATTACTGAAGTAACTACTTTCAGATACTTACAGCAATAGGTACCATAATATCATATAAAACAATAAGTGAGAGTCTGACTTTACTTTATTATTTAGAATAATTTTATTTAGTGCAAATAGTACCAAAAAATACAATTAATACAAAAAATATGATTAAAAGAGATTTTATTTTAATTAAAAATGTATTTGATTTATCTTTTTATGTATTATTATCAAAACTAAAAGCACTAAATACTAGGCCCTAAGTAACTTTCTAATCCGGCCGGATCCGGCCGGATTGGCGTCAATCCGGTAAAATCCGGCCGGATTGAAAATGATACCGGATTGCAATCCCTAATACGTAAGTACCTACAATAAATTGATTACTTAGTGATAAGAGGTGTTGTTATTAAAGGAGTATCGATTTGCAATTTTAAAATTTTTAATTCGCTTAGCAGTAAATGTAAGTAAGAATACTCGCTTAAAGCAGCTAGGTGTAATTGAAGACGAACTAAATAATTGAACTGATTTAAACTCGATGACTAGACTGGATAGGCACATTCTAAAATGAAAAACATGTTATGTAAATTGGCTAGGTTAACACAGTAAAAACAGCAGCATTAGCGTACTATAAGTAAAACCACAGCATCACAGAATTTTAAATCAGCATAAATAATGAGTATTGGCCTTGCATAATTACATACTATTGCATAAACAATGAGAAACAAAGATCAAAGTTCATTTAAAATATTTATCAAGCTTGGTGTACCTATATTACATTGTCTTTAAATTTTACCTTTTTTATATGCCTTTAAAATATAATCTGGCATCATTTCTTTTTTTTATGTAAGAAAAGATAAGAGATGATGTTGTTTGTTAGAACTTATAGACCTTGTTTTAAAATTAGATTTCGTTTGGTAGACAAAATGATGATGCTGTTGAATCACTCCATTTAATAGCTAAAGAAAACCAGATACATGGAAGCTAGAAAGTTATTTGCATTGAGATCAAATATTTACCTGACATGGGATCCGTATGAGATTCAGGGTTCTCTAATAAATGGTAATCAGTATTGGTATCCAGTCCCTCAGTAAGTGTCTGCCATGCTTCCTTCGAATGACTATTATTACTCGTCTGATGAATGCTATCTACATCATGTTCTTCTATCGTACTGGCTTCACGTTTCACCTTTTTCTTAGTCTCTTCCCCATCAGGGAGTCGTCTTCTTCTTTTGTAAGGTGTGAATAATCGTACTGGTCCCATTGCTGTGAAAAGATATTCATAAATGACTTATTTTTACTACATTAACAGGCCAAATTCACTATATTGTAGCTATGGGACAGTACTATGGACTTTTTAGAGGCAATCGTTAATAAAACAAATCAATTCATTGTTTCACATTAGAAGTTACCAGAACTAAGTGCCATGAAATGATTTTAACATGGGATATCTGATAAATTGAACATATTGCAACTCTAACAACTATAGCATACCTGATTGATCATCACAACATGCTCCACAGGTACAACTAGTTGCATGTGGAGTTAAAATGCCTTCATCTATCAAAGCCTGGATACTTCTGCCACCAAACCGTATAGACCTTTTCCAATCTTTACTAGATGCTCTTCCACAAAGAGCTTCAAACTCACTAGGGGTATACCACTCAACACCATACTTGATGCAGCGGCCGCGGCCACCAGACCCAAATCTCTGTTTATGTAGCTCAGCTGAAGTATTTTTACACCGAATAGGTAATATTGGCATATTAACCGTCTCAGCCCAAGACCTGTTAGTAGCAGCTGCGCGTGAGGCGGTCGGCGTCGACGTCGAACTGCTTTCCTCCAATGCCTTGCGCGGCGCCGCGGGCGACGACGGATTCTGGATCACGATATGCGTCGCCTTGATGTCCTCAGACACCGGCCCGCCAGATATAAACCCATTATCTACACATATCATTGGCTTGAAGTGCGGCAGCTGTTCTGACGTTATGACATTAAACGTCGTCCCAGTGATCAACGTACCCACTGGAAGCGATACAGGAACTGTGATAACACCATTAGAATCACTGGACAACCTGGAACTCTTGATGGTGCCCGCGGTGGCCAAGGCCGAGCTGCTTTCGCTTCTCTCCGTGTTGTGCTCGGCTCCAACCGCCAATGGATCGGCTTCGGAAACTTCGGTAATGTCCGGCATAACGACGTTGTCCGAACTTCTGTTTTCAGCCATAGCTCTTTTCCGCCCACCCCGTATAACCCCCTCGCGTTGGGACTGAATTTTGCCAGATCACATCAACGTTGTTCAAGTGAAACACAATCACAAAATAGAAAATGGACTTCGTTCAACCACAGTCCGCCATTATTATCGAAAAACGAAAACATTTTAAGAAACGCTGTGTACGGTAAACGCGAAGGTTATGGCGGCAATTTTGAAGGAGTTTTGAAAATGGATTATCATTTTGATAAACAATATTTGAAATAGACAAAAATAAACGTACCAAATCAGCTAAATACTATTTTAACTAGATTTTAACCAATCTAACTAAAGGGGTTGGTTGTGTTTATTTGGACCTTTGCTATAATAATAAAATTAACTGACTTTTAATTAAAGAGCTAGAGAAATATATGTGAAAAAAAAATATTTTACAGGAAAAACAGTAACTGATTTTCAGTTTATAAAATATGCTGAGCAACGCTGATTTATCTATTTAAATTTTGAATAATTTTAAAACATTTATAGAGGCTGAGGCTGAAATATAAAACAATATAAGCAGTTTTACCTTATTTTTGAACGCATCCATAAGTATTGATTTTTGAACGCCATCCTTACGCAATATTATCCGACCGAATAAATTGCAACATCATTCCGCCATATTTCCAAGTACAATCGCGACTTTTAAAATTATTAGCACTATAATCTGGGACTCTTTCACATTTATTTTACGACGTACACATTCGAATCTGCCAAACAAATAGGAGGGAAATATCAAAATAAAATGAGCGGCACAAAAACTTTATTTTCTTGTGTGATTCCTTAATATACTTATTCTTAAATTTCTTCTGTAATTCTGTTAAAATGTGAATCCTGTGTAGAAGTAGTATTACCGCGGTTCCCCTTTTGCTAGAAAGTGCTTGTGATTTGGCCGTATTCTCTAAGAAAATTAAATTGAAATGGAAGAACTACGCTCGAAACACAAATCCCTACAAGGTGCTGCCCATCACATCGCTTTGGAGCGTGCTTTAGAGTGCATTCATCCACAGGTAACAATTGAATAATTTTTATTAAGATCCCTAATTAAACATTGCCCTATGTCTTGAAAAAATACTTATATTCTGCCTACGCCTAGGCATTTTAGTCTGCCTATGCTTAGGCACTTCACTGTGGTCTTAATTAAGTTAGGTAGGTACTACTGTATTTAATTATAAAATTACCATAGAATAGACCATGTACATATGTAGGTTCCATATAGGTACCATAATGAAGCTCTGAAAAAGGAAATGAGTGTAACATGATAATTTTCTTTTAGAATTCAATACCAAGGGTTCTTATTTTTTTATGTTAACTGTAATTTAAATATATTTTTAAAATATATCTACTTATTTCACTACTTATAGAAAATACAGGTATTTGTTTGAAATGTATGCACCTATCTAATAATTCAACTTTCAGATTTGATGATCATGAAGAGCCGTTTGCGTTGGAGCGATTATCGTAACGATTCATATCAACCTGAAAAAGTACAATTTCTGTCTAAAGTTTGGGGAAACAGTACACATTTTATATTTTGTCTTTAATAGTTGTGTTGTAAAGATTTTTGAATTGTGATATTTTAATCATCCATAAAATCAGTGTATTATATGCCAAGCTTGGCACGAATTAACCACTAGGACTCTGAAAATTCCACAATGGTTAATTAATACATATTGTGTAATATATTTTGTTTATACTGACTAAACCAGATAATTTTCATAGCTTAATCATTACCGATTTTATCAAATTATAATTTTTTTTAAATAAACAAATATAGGATGTAATGTTTCCCCAAAACTTAGTATAATTGTGTACTTTATGTGCTACTTATGTGGATAGAACATTGTTGCTTGTATGGTCTGGAATACAGAGTTATAAACACATAAAACACAATCGTAAGGCACAAATGTAGCACTAGCACTTTAATGTGGTGTCATTATAGAAGAGTTGTGTGTGCACTGAAACTTAAGTTTAAAAATAGTGTTGGAGAATTTTATTAAGGATTACTATGTGAAAAGGAAATAAAAAGGCTTGGATAATAGAGAAATAAATAAAACCTCGCCTTAGCCAAATTGCTATTTATTCATAATATCAATTCATTGAATAGATACTTACTTGATAACTAAATAATGCCCTACAGACTGTGTTCAACTGTATCAGTCCTCTTTTTTATATTTTCATACTTTTACCTGAAAGAAACTTATACAGGATGGCCCGTCGATTGACGTCCAAAAGAAAAATTTGGATTCCTCGTGACGTGGGGTATCCGAATCATGTATGTTCCGCGATTTTTTACGGTTTCCGAGTTATGAGTTTATGACGTGATTTCTGATTTTTTGAGATTTTTCAACCAACCACCCTAAAAAGGTTCGTAGAAAAAAAAGTACAACACTTTTTCATAATTTTATTTTGGCATCAGATGCTTTATGACCCGTATTTTTATGCATAAAATATTCAGCTTCGCCACTTTAATCAAAGTTAGGGAAATGTTGGTCGAAAGAGGAAAATTGTATTGACTGAAAAATCATCGAAATCTTCAAACTTAAATTAAGAGGTTAAAATGACGACTTCATGGATTTTAAGCTAGCTTAAAAAATGTGCCAACTTCTCAGCTTTCATAATCATCGTAAAAAATTGGTACTTAATGGGTTACTTTTGCTAGAATCAGCCTTTAAAGAGAGCAAGGTGGAAAAATTTCAGAATTGGACGTTTGAGTAAATTTTTTTTTCTTTCATATTTTATGATCACCTTAAGCCTCAGTAGGTTTAAAAACAGTGTTATCTTACCGAAAAGTACAAAAAAGGAGCCAAAATTGTCACATTTGGAGGTATTTGAGCACCTGAAAGAGATGAGTTACACCTTGAGAAAATTATGCAGATATGCCTCATTTCTAAGGGGTTGCACAAGGAAATGGCCTTGAAGCGGCACGACTGTATCGTAAACAGCCTCTACGAAGTGGAATCCCTTCAGGACCCTCGCGTTGACCAGGAGTTCTGCCTTCCATTAAGGTTTGGCGTATGTCAATAAAAATACGAAGGACAGGATAAGACTCAGGTTGCAGCCCACCACGTCTATGAACTTGTTTGCGATACACTTGTGCCGCTTCAAGGCCGTTTCCTTGTGCAACCCCATAGAAATGATGCATATCTGCATAATTTTCTCAAGTTGTAACTCATCTCTTACAGGTCCTCCAAAACCCCCAAATGTGTCAATCTTGGCCCCTTTTTTGTACTTTTCAGTAAGATAACACTGTCTTTAAACCTACTGAGGCTTAAGGTGACCATAAAATATGAAAGAAAAAATATTTACTCAAACGTCCGATTCTGAAATTTTTCCACCTTGCTCTCTTTAAAGGCTGATTCTAGCAAAAGTACCCCATTAAGTACCAATTTTTTTCGATAATTGTAAAAGCTGAGAAGTTGGCGCATTTTTTAAGCTAGCTTTAAATCCATGAACTCGTCATTTTAACCTCTTAATTTAAGTTTGAAGATTTCGATGATTTTTCAGTCAATACAATTTTTCCTCTTCCGACCTACATTTCCCCAACTTTTATTAAAGTTGCGAAGCTGAATATTTTATGCATAAAAGTACGGGTCATGAAGCATCTGATGCAAAATAAAATTATGAAAAAGTGTTGTACTTTTTTTCTACGAACCTTTTTAGGGTGGTTGGTTGAAAAATCTCAAAAAATCAGAAATCACGTCATAAACTCATAACTCGGAAACCGTAAAAAATCGCGGAACATACATGGGGGTGATTCGGATACCCCACGACACGAGGAATCAAAATTTTTCTTTTGGACGTCAATCGATGGGCCACCTGTATAAAGGAAAGTACGACATGCCACACAAGTCAAGTTATTCTCCAAAACATCTTCAACCATATTAAGAGTACAGGAAACCGCACAAGTTTGTCGCACCAGCAAAAGTAAAGCTTGTTTCACAGTACCGTTTGTCCCATGTCTGTGCCGGAGCAGTCGACGCATGGTTCTCCGTACCATGTACACCCGTATCCTTCCCCTGTACGACTGCAGCATGCATTCGGATCTCAGAACAGCCCCAAAATGTTCCACCCTAAAGGGCTTAAAGCACATTTTGTAAGTATTTGTAACTAGCGGTGTTGCGTTTAGCTGAGACCGTGGTTTTTGAATGCAGTATGGGTTACGTCACTTGATACCCGTTAAGCAGCTTTTAAGCAGCTTGTTACCGTCTAACTTCTCAACTCAGTGCCGTTGTTGTTTATCACTGAGGTCTCAATTAAACGCTGCACTTGTAATACCTATGCTATGCTTGTTGTACAATGCTAGGCGAGCAGACGCCAATAAGTACACTGTCTAAGTGGGCTACATCATTTACTGCTAATGTTGATATTTCAGTAAGTATTCTAGCCAAGTCCATAGGTGATTGGCCATATTTCATTTGGATTAGGCACTCTATTCTTCATCCCATGATATCGCATTTTTTTGATTGAATCTTTATCAGCACGTCGTGACAATAAGAAAACGTTTCTAAGTATACGTACCTACTTAGTTTGCAAATTGAATTCCCTACATAGGAGAAGCCAAATACATGTTTAGTTAATGCAAGCTTGTCTTGTTTGTTATACGTATTGCGTTACAAGAGTAATCTAATTATAACAAAACTAAGTAACTACTATGTCTTTTCTATACCTATCTACGAATTGCAATAGTTTATTTCGAACGCAAATCGATTAAGCAAATTATTGCGGGTTGCTTTACGATTGGTTTTTAATTTAAAATTTAAATAGGATGGCCGCACTTACTCGACCCCGAATGACAGTCCGATCTTGGGCCGGGCGCTCTGCCTTACGCCTCGAGGCAGCCCGGTCCCAGGGCGGGTTTCTCACCTCAACGAGAAGTTTCAAGACTCCCTTACCCTCACGTCTGACACCGACGCGCTGGTTGCAAAAATCAGCGCAATGTTTCCTACCGTCAGCGAAACACATATCAAGATTCTGTTGAAAAAGTAAGTAAGGGATTGTCTACTTGCACTTTCCATGTTTGTACCTAAAGCACAGATTACTAAATAGTTACTAGGCACCTAAAGTTGGTACTTAACTTGCAAAAAAGAAAAAGAGTAATTTGCTAACCTTTGGGTAAAATCATGAACAGATTTTCAGATAAAGCACGACGATGCCACTAAAACGCGTCTACACAAATTGCTCTTTGATTTTACACGTTTGCGTTTGGAGGCGTCATTTGTCTCTACTTTTTGCTAAAACATTAATAGCTAAGCGAAATTAAAATTTGATTTTATGTACCTAACATACAAACCTCTATCTTTCCTTTTCACTGATACCAGCAGACTCTAATCCATTCCACTTTACTCTCACTTCTTTAAACAGATATTACAACCGCGAAGCAGTAGTAATAAGCGCGTTGCAAGTAGAGAAGCATCCGATCACGACACCAGGCCCGTTGACGATGTCGCCATCAGCCGCGCGACTGCAGAAGACCGCTGTCGGCGTCTACTCGGCGCTGCAGCTCGCTAAAGGAGTCTCGGGGTCGACACACTCTACCCATTACACTCCGTTGACGGGCACGCCACATGGTAAGTTGGGGAGAGAGATTACTAGAAGATCTATATCTTCTTCTGCTTAGATAATTACGAAAAGAAAATATCTGACCTTGAATCTTAGGTTCTATCCCATCCTCGTCTCCATTAATTAATATAGGGACAGACAAAGGAAACCGCCGGTGGTGGTTCGTTACACACTGACATTTATTCTCTGTAAAACCACCTACCTACACACAGTGATCGTAGAAGTATCGCAGATACACTCTTCTTCTAATACACAACAATACTTCAGGCACATTTAGTGTACTTACCTAAAGGTGCGTACAGACCATGTAACATAACATGTTATTTAACATTGTTATATAACATGTTTTACATAATGTGGACACTGAATGTTATAAAACAATGTTATTGATATGTACAACAATGTTATATAACTTTGATCGCGTACAGACCATGTAACATGTTATTTAACTTGTGTTTTATAACACGTCCACACTATGACCTTGTGATTCAACATTGCAACATTATTCTAATGTGTACAGTATTATTTTATGTTGCAATGTTGAATAACAAGGTTACATAGTGTGGACGTGTTATATAACACAAGTTATATAACATGTTACATGGTCTGTACGCACCGTAATGCTCTTGCTATGATAAATATTATTATGTTCCTTTATTCGTATTAAAACATACGTATCAAATCAGTTTTTTTTTTGTTTATCTTTGATCAGGCTCCCCAATGCTTCTCCGGCCGGCTTCTGGAGCGTCTAGTTACTACGGCACCAACAAGTCCAGTGATGGCCAACCGGCAAGGCACCAGTCTCCTAAGATGAAACTCAAGTAAGATGAAACCATATTTATGACTGTGAAAGTGCCTATTTACAAGTGAACTAGTTTCGTGCAACTATTGTTGCTGTAGTTTTTACCTACTTTCGGCTTCATGTCGCGAACGGTCGCTAGTAAGGTGATAAGATAGTGTCGTACCTATACAAGTATAAGATAAATGACTTTACATAACAAAGGTTCATAACAACAATTTCTCGCTTTAACTCACATGTTTTATAAGCAATTTTCACTTCCTAGGTATCTAAAAAGTATATTCCCAAAGGCAGAAGAGACTTTAATCCTTGACGTCCTAGCGAATAAGGACAACAACGTGCAGAAGGCGAGCGAAGAATTACTCGGAATGGGGTTCAATAAGAAAGAGACGGTGATACAGGAGAAGCCTAAGAAGGAAAAGGAGACACCACAGCCGCCTAAGAAGGTTGTTACCATTATGAAGACTTTGGAAGAAAAGAATCAGTGTAAGTAACTATTCCTAAGTACCTACTCATAATAGGTAAAGTAAGTGTCATGTTTTATAAGATCAGTCAAGATTTAACACCCGATTGAGATTACACTTGCGATATATATGGAGGCAGTAACTAGTAAGGGAGATGGGTATTTTGGTTACGTCACTTAACGCTAAGCAGGAGCATCATTTGACGTCGAACACCACTCTCGTTGGCCTCGTAGCCTGATGGACGATATCAGTCAGTTATGATCTTATTACGCTACACCTTATAGATTAAACACTTTTAACATTTCAAAAAGATATCGTAAAATCTAGCTAGTTTAAGGAAAGCCTATGCGAATTATGGAAACATATGAACTTGGTCCCATATATGGCGTGCTACCAAAATAAAAATAAGAAATATGCGGAACGTACATACAAATACATATTGTAGGTATACCAACCAGCTCGATACGTATGAGGTTTTCAAAAGTTAATTTTGTACCTCTACAATATGAATGAATTTGCATAAGTTCAGTTCAATTCAGTACACGTGTAAACGGTTTCGCATAGTGTAGTGTTTCTACTGAGTTTGCTAAGTGTAAGTACCTAAAAACTCAACTTTCTCACAGTGAAACAAATGCTGCAAAAGAAATACTGTGCTGTAGCAGAGCGAGTAATATCAATAGCGTTGGAAAGTGTGGATTACAATGAGGAGCGAGCTGAACAAATACTAGCCGCTGTTCTGCAAGAGGAAGAGGCTCCTAAGGTATTAAATATCTTTGTTTTTATAAATATTCTCTGTCTTTTTTTTTTTTTTTTGTCCATCACATAGATTATTTTAAAATATTCGACGCGTATTTTTCCTTTTTTCTCTTAAACTAAAAATGACAAAGATACACTGGGTTACGTTGCTCGTGACGTCACGCCTCAGTAAGATTTTTACCTAGGAGTGACGTCAATACCCCCCACTCCGTAATTTTGATGCTCTGTATCTTTGTATTCATTTATGTATTTGATCAGGTAAAAAAATTGTCAAATATTTGTTAATAGCCTAAAAGACGGAATAATTATTTTTTGAATTTTTGAATGTAGTCATCCCTATTGCAATTTCAATCTAAGAAGTTGAAGTTCACAAATCTAAGTAAACAAGCGTGAAACCTCATAAATACTAAATTGGTAAAATTAAAAGTTTCCTAACATTTCTATAAAAGTCTTGCTCTAGAACTTTAAAGGTTAAGTTTTTGTTACGCAAATACTTAAAATCTGAAGTTGTTATTTCTTGCAGTTACGAAAGATCACTCAGAAAGTATTGCGAAACACAGTTTTTTGTATGTGAGGCTGGCCAGTTATTTATTTTGAAAATATGATTAATTACGAGTAAAAAGAGGTACTTCCTAAATTCACAACTTCCCTAATTTTTTTTGAGAGCTCCTTAGAATTACCATGTCTCATTATTTTTTTTTGATTTTTGAATGTAGTCATCATCTCCATTCTACTGATATTATGAATGGATGTGGGTATGTTTACTACTCTGTCATGCAAAAACTACTGAACAGATTTTGATGAAACTTTACAATATTGTAGTTTGCAGATCAGAATAACAGATTGGGTATATTATTTTTAGATATTATATTAGTTTACTAATATATGAAGATAAAAGCATAACAAGAAGGAAAATTACGTAATTTTCCCCGAAACCTATTTTCATTGGTCGGCATTTATCAGACATATTATGGTTTTTATAAAAGGCATCAGTAGCTAATCTTAAGGCTGAAATACACCGGATGCGTATGCGTAGCGTTGTGTTGCGTATGTATGGAACTGTCACCGCTTGCGTAACGTAGACGTACACGTCGACGTGGCGCAAGCGGTGACAGTCCCATACATTACAACTCAGAGGTACGCATACGCATCCGGTGTGTTTTGGCCTTTAATGTATCCTAACTTAATGCTAGTATAATTTGTCACGTAGGTCGCCAAAGTGGAGTTAAAGGAAGCTAAAAGAACCTGTCCCGTGGAAACCAAGAAAGGGTAAGTTGCATGAATTGCTGTTAGTTATAAACATGTGTCATGAAGACATCAGTTTTTGGTCAAACTGAAGACAATGTGCTTTTAGAATACAGGTAAACAATTTTTCTGTAAAAGGTATCTTAATGTATTATTCATAACTTACTAAGTTATTTCATTTAATCAATTGCAAATTGCGAATAAAATTAAGTATAATAAAAATATGAAAATGAATTGCGAATTATTATAAAAGTATTTACTAACTCTTTGTAACTCCATAGAACGGCTTTGCGATATGGTTACGCGACTTAGTTTCAAAAGCTCATGTCTTCATAACTCATAGTACCTAAGTTTTTTTCATTTCAATTTGGTCGGATTAAACCAACGTTCTTACATTCGTTTTTGACAGAAAACTACTTTGAATACGAATATAATTCAAAATAATTAAAGGATATTTGTAAAATCGTTGGTCTTTGTAAAATAAATTATCTAAATAAAACACTTTATAAAAATCCTTTTATAAATAAATTCCGAATCTCTATTAAAATTTATTTAAAAACACAATCCGATCAGATTCTTAGTTGTTATTTGTTCGATAATAGTTGATGGAATATTTATTCAATCAGTACCCGAACAGTTTCGACAGTTAATGTGTAAAACAAGTTAAAAATTATATTTTCTATCAACTATCATCGATATTATAAAGGAATGCAGACACTTTACCTATCACTAAACTAGAGAAGTGACAAAGTTGATATAAAACATTGCAACTACTTACACACTATATTTCGACACTACTGTACCTACACTTTTCTTTACTAATGCAATCTTTTAATCCGAACGCTTTTTAGCTTCTCTCATTCAGGGTTCGATTGTAACGATAATGATATATTCGTGAACACTTACTACATTTTAATGACTATAGATTACATTTTTATTCTGATTACAAAACGCTGGTTAGCTTAGATATCTTAAACTATATTCGATAGAGCTCGGTTATTCTTTTTTGTTATTTTTATACGAGCATTCAAGAAATAATAATTCCTCTCCTGACTGTAATTTTCTTGATGAAAATATTGTCTTATCGTTATATTCCGAATCCTTACATCATCACATCACACCAACCTGATATATCATGAGTTTGATATTTCTGGATCGATTATTTACTCACTATGAGAATTGTTATTACAACTTCGGCATAAGTATTAGGGTTAGTATTGACTCTTTAAATATCTAAGTATATTTGATAAGTGGGCAGTCTATCGGGTAGCCATTAAAACAAAAAGTGATTATAATTATTCTAAAGTTTGCATCTGCCGAAAAAAAGATTTTTAATTCAAATGGTTTCCGGAGAAATATGTAATCGATCCAATCATACCATACTACCATCCATGCTCACATACGCGTCGTGACAAAAGACTGTCGCCCCATCGTATCATACTCTCTTTTCTCTGGATACGAAATGGAGGGAATGAGGGCTATCGCGTGTGAATTGGCCACCAGAGGCGCTAGTGTCGCCTGAGGTCCAAAAATATTCAATTTGTACAAGTTTTAGCGGATTTCGTGAAGTAACTTATAATTTCTTTAATTTACCTGTTGAAAAGTGATTTCCTTAGTGGAATATTCGAAACCCTTATTAAGCAATGAATGTGAACGTTTTGAAAGTTATTATGAAAAAAGGCCTAACGCCTCCCTTTTTTTCCGAACTGGATATGATGATAGTTTTTTAATAAAGTAGATATTGTTTATAATTAATGAATGAGGTTCATCAGTAGAATGGAGATTTTTTTTCAAAATAAAGTCGCTTTTGTTTATGGACCTCAGTCAATAGTAGCGCAGGCTAGTGAGCAAAAAAACGATAGTCCCCATTATGTGACGTCACGTCGCGTAGAGCTGAAAACACCCCACTCACTGGTTGCGTGCGATAGAGGGTTCGCGACCGAGGAGCGGGACCCGCCCGCGACCCCCGCGGTGCCAGCCACGCGCCGTCTCAAGACTTGGACCGAGCATTTGAAGTATGTCTGTCTGCATGCTTGCTGGGCCTTACCTTCCTACAAAAACTTACTAAAAACACTAAAACAGCTAACAAGAATTAGGTTGATACTTAGAATGCATTTTCGTAACAGAAGAATATATAGGTATAAAATGATTACTGTTTGATAGGTAACAATGTTGTAACAATCGGCTATTGTTGAAATAACTTAAACAAATCCTAGAGAGGAAAATATTACATCACATTGAATTTCGAAACGTACTTTGCGCCCGGATAACTCTACGAGACATTTTATTATAAGTCCATCAGTCCACAGACGTATAAACACTTTCTGTGCATCAGCCAATTTATCAATCTAGATGGGCTAAGAAGATTTATCTAGACTATGATTACTTAAGCAATAGAGCAAAACAGAAACCGAATTAATAAAATACAGTTCAAAGTTACTGTATATTTTTTGTAGTTTCTTATCCTTACGATGAAAACTTAATACTAGTTCTTTTAACTACAATAACTTTCCGAAAAGTCCACATTCTGTTATTTCAAAGTACATATTTTGATGTCGCGTTACAATAGACAAGCCAAAGAGTCATTAATTAACTATACTTAGCTAAACGTGAAAGTACACGCTTCGAATTTCCATTCCATTACCTATTAATATACGTACTTCTGAAATCAATAATGTAATGGAATTGTAAGGCCTGGCATTGTCCCATAACCTTGTTTGTCTCTGATATAGGTTAATGTGTATAATGTATGTGTAGATTGAATTTATGTGAGACTGTGTCGGTCCTGTGATGTCTTCGCATGGTGTTCTGTCCCCAGTGTTTTGTTGTGTAGTTAAAATTAGATGGAGTATGGGCAATTCGTAAATTGTGTAAAAGCAGCCTATTTATTAGATATTTAAGTAATAAACGCAAAGACAAACACCGTTATTGTAAAACGAGTTTTAAATGAAGTTCTAGGACTAATGTCATTTCTTGACGTTTTGCCGAAACGTTATTTATCTGAGTTAATTCTAGAACTACTTATATATAAGACTCGTTTTGTAATAAGGGAGGTTTTAAATATAGACGCGAAGGAAACTGTTTCATTTATGCGTTTTGCAATCCCACCGATGCTCTGTCCCATTTGAATTCTGAATGGGGCTAAAGAAGGCGACTGAAAGGTGACAGGCTCTCGTCTCGCCAAGAGACGTGATTTATCTCATCTTAGAAGCTTATTTCAAGTGCTTTAAGCACCGGTTGCACAATACTATACCATAGTAGATTTATGTGAAGTCCTTAAAAACCAAGGAATATGAGATAATTAACGAAAAAGTTCTTATTTAGTTTTGCCCATCCTCCTTTCGAGTTTAAAAGGATTGAATACTAAGTATAACTCAATTTTATAGGTATTATTAGGTATGTGAGTGCAGTAGATCAATAAGTACTCTATGGTCGTGAGCACGTCAAGATTTTTTAAATTATATTCTATAGCTATAATACATACAACACTTTATTATAGTATGAAGAAATTGTCAAGCTTGTGGTTCCTATTGTTTTTAGAGCAGATAAGCTTCTTTCACATTTACCTACATTTTGTGATCGTAGATGATGAAAACGGAGAAGTAGTTATAGTTTGAAACACCCGGTAAAAGTCAACGGGTAGTCATTTATATTCTGTACAAGATAGCTTACTCCAAGACAAGATAGCATGATCTTTTTGACAGATGTGTCTAGTGAGAGGAAACAGATAATATCTAGTACATTAAAAAAAGTTATATTTGTTTTACAACTTTATTGTTCAAGCTCTGTCTGGAAAGTCTTTGTTAGTAAAAATATTAAATGTTTGTGTATGTTTATGTATTTTAGTTAGTTTATGTATCGTTTGTATTTTAATATGGACTTATTTAATTGGATTGGTGACGTAAATAATAAGCTGATATGCAGACTAATTTTGGAAAGTTTTACCTTAAATGTTTTACTGTGAAATAGCTTTTATGACATATTCTACAAGTTACAATTCGTAAAAAATTAAGCTCATCCATGTAATATACAGCGCAGGGAATATTTTAGTTTATTATTCACGTTAGTATATAGGTAGATTAATACGTATTTATAGATTTAAGTAGTATTAATAATATATTGTCTGTGTGGTAGGATATCGGTATTATATAGTTTATTTTATATGCAGTATATAGTATTGAATCAAATAGTTCATATTTAGTTTGAGTAGTTATCATTTCATCACCATATTACAATTTATTTAGCTCTCTAAATTTAATATTTTTATTACTTTTCTAGCTAAAAATATTTTTAATATTTTAGTCACATAGTATATTCATTTAAAAGTTGTTTATAAATTCTACTCTGACATAGGTATTAGGTACACACTTGCTTGCATGTTTAAGTATTTTTTTCTTCAATATTCTTGAAGTAAAAACTTATTAGATTTCATGTTTATTATCTTAGACACAATTTGTAAAGTCAAAAATAGCTTGTTTTTTTATCTATCACAATGTTTAAATACTACTTTATTATTAAGTAGTTTTTTATTTGATAATATTTTTGGTTAATATAGAGAAACTATTAATTTTGTTTGTTACAAAAAAACTGCAATTTTTTTGTTTAATTTAGAATCTAACTTAGAACAGGTGTTTTGAACGACATTCTAAAGTTCTTGGGTTCGATCCCCACTTAACATATGTTTGCTAACGTAAACTAAATAATTTTTTAAAAACACTCGTATAGACACCTAGTATAACGATGACTAGATTACTGAACTTAGCAAAAACAAGGTAGTAAAACCAAAAAGCGAATGCTCTGGTAGCAGATAAGTATGGTTGGATTACTCTTGCAGGCCGATTTTGAAGTCAAGCGTGAGTGTGGAGTCGAAATACAAGTCGCAGTACGTCGGGAGTGCCAACGGGCCAAACCCTTCACTGCGACAAGGGCCGAAGGACAGCCTGCTTTTGTAAGCCCTATACCGAAGACATTACGATCTATTTTTATTCGTTCTCTATTTAGTCTTTACGACTTTTTGTTAAATAGTTTTATTTGTAATTTTTAATGAATGTTTGACTGATTTGTTTTGAAGATGGACGTAGTTTCGAAAGATAGGTAAACAAGCAGTAAAGGCCTGCTTCACTATCTACCTACAGACGAAAATTATCTGACAGATATTTTTACCGGTCTCTGTCTAAAACGTTATGTTTTATGAAATAGGTTTATCTGTCAGTTAAATTTTGTCAGTAGATGGGGAAACGGGGCTAATATTGTAATATTAATGTGTTTAAAATACCTGCACTATGCACGCATCAGATCCGTGCGTATTCACCGCTCTATCATTACAAACAGTTTTCAAAAATTAATCCTAACATGCACGTGAACATTACTCTTTAACTTTTTACATCCAAAGGCTAATTTTACACGGATAATGGATATCATCTATATTTTCTTATAAAATATACCCTAGACTTACTACAATAATTTTAAAATTTTCAAAGAATTAATCCGCGTAAATAAGCCTTCAACATCATATTCCTAACACATATCGATTAACTATATCATGTTTAGGCTATGCGAACAGTACTAGAAAGTCAATTAAATAATACTTCGCGCGTTTTCTCTGTAGACATCAAAATAGTATGTAACTTAAATCGCAATGAACTTAAAAATTGATCCGCTATTCCGCACACTTTGTATTTAATTAAAAATACTTCTGTTCATATTATCAGAGAGGACTACATGACATGGAATGGACCGAATCCGGACCTGCGAACCGGGCAGTCCGTCAAGCCGGAGGGCCCTGACTCCCGGGAAAAGAAGTTCTCACTCGCCAGGGGCCCTACCAACCTCGCCAAAGGACCTTCAGGCTTGGCGAAAGGGTCCTTTTATCAGAAACTTAATAAGAAATCTGCGAAAATGTGAGTATGAGTTAATACTATAATTGCTATAGAATGAGTCGAGAAAAACGCCTTCCTTGTACGAACTGTCAGTGTAGAATAATTAGACTCATAATATACACAAACACGATGCAACTGAAACAAAACGTTTCAAACTAGTTGCGTCTTGTGTGGTTTTCTAAAGAAGTCTATAGCAGAAACCTCGATGCAACTCAAAAGTAACTAGCAGTTTCAGTTGAGTTGCAGTTGCGTTTCACCGTGTGTTCTGGGCTTGAGAGTAAAATCAAGTCAAGCTTGCGCTTTCTTTTGTTTTCATTAATAATATGTAGGGTGAATATGTTATCATCTATATATATAAAAATGAAACCCGTTTTCCGTTGTCACGGCATCACGCCTGAACGGCTGGACCGATTTCGCTAATTCTTTTTTTAAAATGTTCATTGAAGTCCAAGGATGGTTCTTACGGTGAGAAAAATTCGAATAATTGCCGGGAAAGCCCTAAAACAGACCTTTTCTTTTTCCCATACAAATGTTTTCTTACTAAAATGTAGAGTCAATTTGAACTTTATTCCTACACAATAAAGTTCATTCTAAGGCGGGACGAAGTTCGCCGGGACAGCTAGTTATTAATAACAATGTTTTTTTTTCTTTCCAGCGTCGGCTAAGACGAAAAAAGCGAGTTTGTAAGAAAAATGGCGCCATCCGAAAATATTATATCGAAATTATAGTTTTTTTGCAAGGCTGTAGTTAATTGGAACTTTAAGTAGGTAGGTTTAGTTTTATATTAGCATGTAATATTTAATGATGAATTTCGTAATCCGAATCAAGGAGTTCGCATATCTAGATCACTTTAATACTTCTTTATAGTAATGAAAACTAAAGAAATTGTACTTACCTAAATATTTAGAAAATTATGATCGATTTTTTTTTAATGGTGCATCAATTCAGAGTAAAGTGTATTGCACCTTTAACGCAAAAAACCAGAGCCGCTATAAGTAATTAGTAGGTAATTAGGCCACATTAAAGACATACAATACTTTTTGCAATAAATAAATACTAAATACTAAAGTAAACAATTTTACCGCTGGGTGACGAAATCAAGGCAGGTTGTAGGTACTTACTTGCCAAGTGTGATAGAGCCCTCAAACTCAAGCCATCTTGTAAAAGAAACATTCTTGTAAAACAAACGAGTTTTATTTACAGTCCTAGAACTAACTCAGACAAATGACGTTTCGGCTAAAGACAAACCGTCAAAAAACGACATTAGTTCTAGAACTAATTTAAAATAAAACTCGTTTTGTAATAACGGGGTCAAAGTTCATAGAACTGCTCAACGCTTTCCTTTATTCTTAATAAGTTGACTGCAGAACCTGATCTTGAAGTTAATTTAACCTATCCGTGTACGTGTTAGCCGTAGTAAAAAAAATATTTGAACAGTATTTGAACTGAACAGACCGAAAGTACAAAATAATACACTGTTTAGTTAGAATACTCTTTGAATTCATGTCAATCGAATAATAGGTACCTGAACGGACAGATGGGTACGATTTAGTAAATTTCTTAAAGTTTTTTCAAATGATAAATGAAGAAATTTAGTCAATCGTACCCATGTCTTGATTATTATATATAAGAAGAAGTTAATAAGCACGAATGTAGAGATTTAGTAACGCTAGAAACAAACAATAGTTTTAATGATAGAAGTTATCCATTTTTAAGTAAATTCGGCATTTTTCTAGATCCCGATTAGAAGCTGTAGGGATGCAATATAGAACACACAACATTGCCAGGCATAAATAAAATAATGGCCTTGTTTTCATAGTCTCGAAAGTTCCTTGTAATAACGGAATAGGTATTATCCTGGTAGTTTAAACTACACGTAAATCGTGAACAAGGCTTTCCCGATTTCTTGTCCAATCTACTTCAAAATGGTGAAGCTGTCAACTTGGCGAATTATCGCAAACCCAAGCAATACCGAGCACCGGTACAAATTTAGAAAAAACGTTGAGTTTTTTTAAGTCCACATAGATAGGTCACTTTGGATACGAACTGTTTTATGTCGTGCATATTTTAAACACTGTATCTATCTATATGGACGTACTGCAATCATTTCATTATTACATTCATCGCATAATGTCTCCTTTTGCCAAATATCATCTGAAACAAGCCCGCTTTCCCAAAACGAACTTTTCGCAAAATCTCCCATTTGCTAAACCTCCCTTTCGCAAAACGTCCATTTCGCAACGCAACAGTGTTTACAATACGTACGGCTCTCGTAATTGTTCTCTTGGTTCTTCTGAAGTGACTTATTTATGAATTCAGCAGTAGGTTTAACAGGTATACTCGTAGTATAAGGTGTCATGCTCGCTAGTACCCTGTTATGACTCTTATAATTTTAACGGTTGTGCGGTCTTTTTACCCAATTTAATTCTTTAGCCCTGTTTCTATAGGTATGTAACTATATATGTATTATAGCTTTAATATTTTTATACTTTTATATACTTTTATAAGTACAAATAGTTGTAAAAAAACTGGTGATTTGTGTCGTATAAGTGTTAGTTGATAGGGAAAGAAGTTAAATGGTATTTCTATGAACTTTAATGCCGTTCTTGAAAAAAAGTTATCACTATTTTGGGGCTATTTAAAGTACATTTTAACCAAATTAGATCGATAAAGATAGGTATAGAAACACCAGTCAAGTCAAAAAAGAAACAAGAAACAGCTTGGGGTTGCCAGTAATAACAATGGAGTATTGCACGCCTTGGATCACAAAGCAAAACGGCGAGTCAGTAAATGATTCGGTGCGGTGCGTTTTCTCTATGAAAGTTTCGGAAGAGAGCAATGCCGTATTCTCAGTACATGTGAACGCCGTAAAGGAAAAGATCTATCCCAGCCAAATACATAATGTGGTCGTTGCTTGACGCAGTATCTGCTCACATGTTTTCATCATCATATTTAAGAGCGTCGCTCTTGTCGGTGGAGTCCTTGCTGCTCTATTCTCCGCAATCCGTTTGAGCATATTCATTCATTTATTTATTGGAGAACTAAGCTTACAAAAACTAACAAACTACTTAAAATAAAACACAACAGCCAATTATAGGTTCTCACCACTAAAAATATCATAGGTAAGCAAAAAGTCTGTTCTTAGCTCTAAATACTTAATTGAAGCATATGCTTTACTCTGAATTAAATAAATTCCTACACGAAAATAAAAAACAACCAGCCTATTGCAATTAGTTTAATTAATCGCGCCATTCGCGCTGAATCACTTTAAGAGGCCTATTTCACTATCTCCAGATAAAATTTATCTGACAGATATTTTAATACCTGGCTCTGTCTAAAACGTCACGTTTTATGAAGAGATATTTGATATTTGTCAGTAAAATTTTATCCGGAGGTGGTGAGACGGGCACTTAGCGAAGAATCACGTAGATGTATAGATATTTAGTAATTAAGTTATAAAATGCCAAAATTATGTTATTGAGATTTATTAATCAATACTTCGAAATAAGCTAATCTACATGCGACGTTAAAGAAGACACGCGGGGTAAGGTTAATTCGGTCTGGTGCAGAGAATAGAGAACAATAGTAGAATTAGGGCCCGGTTCGCCACTTATAGACGCTTACAAAAGCCTCTCTCCTCATCCGCCATGACTTCTGTCTCGAGCTTCTTCCGCCCGTGCCCAGCTCGTCCTAAAGAATTCCTAAAAATATTTTATACTTGTCACTGTCCAAAACGTTATGTTTTATGAAATAGTCATAGGTTTATCTGTCACACGGAGCATATCTGCCAGTTAAATTTTATCTGTAAGCGGAGAAACGTGCCCTTAGTTTAAGACGAGACCGGATTATGGCCTAGCCCCGCTTTCTGTGTGCTTCCTTCCAACTACGTCTTTTTAATCCTCGTGTTTTTTAACAAGTGAAAATATGCATTTAAATTTTTCTTCCCCCTTTTCTATTTCTCTATTTAAATTAAATGCCCTCCATTATTGGTAAACCATCGAATTTTGCTAAAAATACTGACCGATTTATTTTTTTAATGTAAGCGAAATGGGACTGGGTTTATGTAGGTATATTTGCTGTTTAGTTTAGATGCATGATTGGTCTCCGCGCTTTAGACCATTTAAAAAATCTTTGGTTTGCTGTAACTGAATCATTTTTGAAACTATTGAATTAAATTACTTACTTTTTCTGGACCTTTATACTTAGTTACAACTTAAACCTGGTCCCATTTGAGAATTTCTTAGAATATTAGCAATTAAGTATTTATTGTATTTTTACTTCGTTCTGTAGTACTTTTATGTGCAATATAATTCTAAGTCGAAAATGATTACGTTCAGATTTGTGATGTTTGGTACATTGCGTTTGGTAGGATAATTTTGATTGTGGAGATACGGGGCGTCTTATGCTTAAATAACGAGAAAATTAAATACGTGCGACCTAGAGAGTCCATTCTTCGAATCTAAGATACCTAAGATAGCGTAAAGACAAACGTAGGTCAGTAAACGCTCATTTGAATGGCACGTAAATGCACGTATGAATGTACACGTAAAAGCCTCTGATCCCACCGTGCAATCATTTACAGTATTTCAGATCGAATACACATAGCTGTATAGTTTTATGATTAATTGTATTTCTTAAAGTTCATTTTCTCGTTCGTATTGTGTTAGATACGTGTTTAGTATAATTAAATATTAGTAGATACCTACTTTTAGATAAACCGCTTTAACAGATTGGAAAGTTAAATATTCTGTAGGCAATTTTAAATTCATGTTTCACCATTCACTATTAGAAAAATGCACTACAATAATACCTTTTACAAAATCTAAGAGTTAGTATTTCAGTAATAAAGATATATAGTTTCAAAAATGCAGGTCTGTGGTACAGGTGTAGCGATTTACTTAGTCCACTGTTCAGACTTGGGTCAGACATGAATGTGATTTTGTGTGAATACACGGATTTGCCTTAGTCACTTCTCGCGGTGAAGCAATCTACTAGAATCAGTAGACGTCAAATAGCACCCTCACGTTAAACAGGAGAAGTCTCAAAAGGAGCAGCGCGTCGCGAGAAAAGCGTCCGACAAATTAAGAGAGGTCCCTTAGATCTAGCTTACCTGATACTACAGCAAGGTCCTCTCTGAGCGGTCGTAAGCGTAATGAAAGCAATGAACGCTACCTGTACATGGAAGCGATATTTTGAACAATACCAAACATAGTTTTCAATTGAAAGTGTTAGGCTAATTCAAAACGTATCAATGTTAAAGTAGTCTTGCAATTTACGTAATAGAAATAAATGTTCCTTGCATTGCCTTTCAGCATTCAGTAGCATTTTACTTTCTTAATGCAATGTCTAATTTAATTTAAAAGTAGTGTTTGAATTTAGACGTAAGGGTAGCTACAGACATTCGGATTAGCATATTTGGGGTGTATTTCGTGAATATAAAATGATTAACGTGTAAATAACCCACTCGAGTGTGTTCGTAGCTACCCCATTAAGATATCAGTTCTGATCTGAACTCAGTGATATGCAAAATGCAAAACATTGTAGGTGATCTCATTAACTCTTTAAGTATCGTTGTTTTCAAATAGAGATAGATAAATGTCGATAAATGAAGAAAAGTATTTTTTTGTAATTTAAAAGCTTAAAAGACTACCGAACTGGTTAATTCCGGTTTAAATCCGAATGGAATTGGCACCCATGGAGAATGAATGGTCATACTACTCGGGTCTCTATTTACTGAAGGAGTGCTACGCCAATTTCCAGTTTTGGTAGTTTCCGAGTGATTTCTGTCTGACAGTAAGCATTTCGTTAATAATTTATGGTATTCTATTTGAGTCCAAAACTTACCTATGTGTTCGACTAGTTGCTATGCCGTAAAGATATTTAAATTAAGTAGATTTTAGATAGAGGACTAGGGTTGTTGATTAACTTAAGCTTACAAAATGCATGAATACTTAGTACCTAAATCAACTGAAGATTAGTAATGTTTTTCTCTAAATCCGATAGATATTTCATTACGTGCAACAATAAAAGCTTGTTTTATTGCCTATAAAAGTGTTACGGAGCCAAACTTTGCAGGCATCCATCATTATACCTACCTATCCAAAATATAATAACATCTGTAAGACAGAAATCATTCTTTTAGAGGCCTTTCACAATCTAGGCGTTTTTGTACCGTATTATTATCAACAATTGGGACTCCCAATCTGGGAGTCAAAATGTAGGTAAATGTTCGCTTTCAGTCCATACATTAATTAAAGGTAGCTTTAAGCGCTCGAACGCCAAATAGTCTGTCCGATAACCTCGTTCGATCATGATTGATTTTTCCCCGATTTATTTAAATCAAGCACCTACTTTGCCTACGCGTTAATAGCAATCAGAAGTATCAGTTACCTACTTACTTAATTGATTGTTCTTTTACAAAAATCATTCGTAATCGATGGAAAAAGGTACCTGGTTGTATCATTCTAAGTTAACTCCCCCGTTGTACTAAAGGCCTTTAAATTTAACTTTCCATTACCCTTTACGCGTTAGCTTTGATTACCCTTTGTACATGTGATTCTAAGTCTCCGACATTATAGCACAAACTATTGATGTGAAAGGACTCAAAAATCATGACATATCTTCAATTTTGAGGCAGAGTTTCTGTATCTATACTCTAGCTAGTCAATTAGGATAAGATTAATAAGTAGAAACAACTTAACATTCCATATTTTTGTGAAAATTTCTTTGGAGAAATAAATATACTTATTGTTGGTTTTGTCCAAATTGGGTGTTTAAATTTTTCTCATTTATCCTATCTTGTTTTACCAATACCATGAAATAAATAAACCAGGACCTATACGCACCTACCTACTAAGAAAAAAGCCTTTTAAAGTGTATACCTACACCGCAGCTACTTTTTCTGGAGTTATAAAAAGGCCAAACCGACTCATAAGCGGCGTGAAAACCCGCGAAACGAAATCTGTTACAATAAAATCAGGCGAAAGGTTCTCAAGTCCATAAATCATCGAAGAAAAGAAGGTACCTACCTACGCGTAGACTTTTACTGAAAAATTCGAAAATGTGAAAAAAAACTGCCTAGATAATTAAATATAACATGTAAGTAAGCCCCTACTTTATAAAACGCTCAAGTTTAAAAAGTTAAAGTCCAATATGTCTAAAAGAAGAGATATTAAAATATTAATTTAAGTTTTCAGCATCATGGCTGGCAACTGTTGCAAGTGCAGCACTCAGATGTGCAGGGATCGATGCAATCCGGGCCGTGTGGGGTGATTTTGACACCCACACGATTCTCTCTTTCTATTGACTATAGAACTTTACAACCAATTCGCAGCTATGTTCCTAGTTACAATGTTTCCTACTCGAGCTTAGTCTGTCGCGCAGTCTAGCCGGAACCGTGCTCCAAGTTGGAGGAGCTAACGTTGAAAAAATGCCATATCCATATCGCGCTTGTAGAAGACGCAAAAAGTACTTATATCCCGCGATAATAGTTGGAAGAGAAAAGTGCGCAGGTTCAAAGCGCGCCGCGCCGTCTGCCTTTGTCGTCGTCGTAGAGCCTATCCAATCACGTTATTGTGTTAAAACGTTAGTAGGTACGTAAACTAGAAAGTAATCGATATGATTCACACCTCCCCGCGCACCGAGCTGTCTGGCGCGGCGGCGTCGCCCTCCTGAAGCCCGCCATCGCTCCCCGGCTGCAGCTAAGGTAAATCGATACTGCAATGACGCTAAATACGCATGTGCGAAACTTACATCATTATTTACCATTGGTAGTCTACATCCCCGGCTCGTGTTGCTATGCCAACGCATCCAGTCCTATACCTACATGACCTATGCCTAGGTACTTATAGCTGTGCCTAGGTCTCGGTCACCCCTCGATATTTGCCTCGGAGGTTGATTATTCCGTTCTTTGTGACACGCAGACTATTGTATTTTGTAGGAATCAGTTACTTGCTGTGACTGTTTCGGTATCTACCTAAACTGTTTTAGTGCACTTAGTGTTAATATTGATTTTATATCTAAATTAAGGTGTTCCAATAAAATTGGTACAATAAAATAAAACGAACTTTTTAAAAATAAATTATCAGGCTATATTTTTAGTGCTCAAGCGAAGTCTCAAACTTAGCTAATGTTAATCTGATTACTAATCATAATCACATTATGAATGAGTATTCGGTACCATCATAAATTAGTGAATTTATCGAAAAAACTATTCATACTAATATTAAAATCACCAAAAATATACATACAAAATATATTCAGCGTCAATATGAATAATGTGTGAGAATCTTACCGACGAAGCCATCATTGTAACCGCTAGAAAATTCAAATTCATAACATTCAGCACTCTTGCGCATAATTTCGTATTAGTTCGACTGCTGTTCGTCAAAAATATAAATATAGGGATTTCTTTCCACCAGTTCTATGTCTTTTTCTAATTGCTTGAGTTCTTGTTCCAATTTTGTCTTCTTTATGATTTTGGGTATCGTATCCGTTAACATGGGAAGCTGTAGGAACGCTTTCTGCATTATCTGCCAGTTGTGTTTCAGGTTCTGTGAAAGATAACAAATATTTTATTCCTACTACCTATAGAAAGTAGGCCTGGCCTGTCTTTAAAAATACGTCACACAATACGTTAGCCAAGTCGACAACATCGGCTATTTTTTTAATCTTCTTTTTAATACTACTAGGACTTTAACTGGAAGGGTCCAGTTCAGACACTCACATCAAGTAGTTTCTGACGTTCCTGCTCGCTGATCATTTTGCAGAGACTTTCTCTATTCTCTTCGGCAATGCGGATCCTCTCGCGCTCTTTAAAAATCCGCCTATTTCTCTTTACGAGGTAGGCGGGCATCCGGCCAAAGTCAGGTCGAAGGCAAAACTCTGGGACTTCTCCGGAACCCTTGATCCTCTTTATATGGCCGTCGCGAGTGTCCACGAGCCTAAAGACAAGATAAGATTGAGGTCCTGCTACTCTACAGGATGTGTATTAAACCTATGCTCATGCGGATATGCGAATCGCATAGAAACACCCGCTTCTCCTCGTGGTTTTATGATTGTAAGTACTATTGGGTGAGATAAATACTTACCTTGGTTGTGGAGGTTTTGCTTTAGTTTTAATGGCCTTTATGATGTTTACAACTTTAAAATTTTTCTTCGGTTTCTCCGGACCTTTCCCGGGGGGAGGCCGTTTGGGCACGGGTGGTAGATTCCCGGTAACGTAACATTTGTGATCTGATGTCTTGATTGGCTGCCCTATTCCTTCTCCTTTCTTCAGGAACTTGTCGGGAGACTTCAAAGGAACTTCCGCGTAGCCAAACGTTCGGCGTGTTTGGGGTTTTTTGGTGGTTTTCAGCTGCTTTTCCAATTTTGATTCGTATCTGTTGATTTATCAAAAGATTTTTAGGAATCGCATCGATGTCTGCACCGCCTACACTATTGTTGAGTTCTTGCAGCTATCATTTCAATATAAGGACATCAGAATGTCTTATGACAGGACAGGTTCACTTTGCCCTACCGGCCTACTAGTTTGCCATCAATAAAACTTAGCTCAACCTACGTAGGTACGTTATAGTTGTAGTTAATAGGTACGTACCTGGTAGGTACATACATACTTAATACTATGCTAGCTAGCTCTTGAAGGGGTAAGATATAAGTGCAGGCATTTCAGAATGCAAAATTGTAGGATACGTGCATAGTTTTCGAGGAATAGTCTTCCCTCGCTAAGTCTCACCTTGGTGTCTTGGGAGGTTCCGGTGGCGGTTTATCCAGTATCGTATAAATTACTTCATTGTGATGTAATATCTTAATTAACGACATTATTATCTAATAAATAATTCTTGTTTACGCAAAATGTCCGATTGAATAAACAACTGTTCAAAAATAAATAGTTAATGTTACCGCGGAAACGTAGCGGAAACGGAAGAAACTTAGAAAATAGATTATATAGACAATGTAGGACGGACGCAAGGAGAATGATTGAATCAAAAATGTTGGAAGTTATTGGCAAGAAGGTGGTAAGAAACGCATCTCCTTGGTGACCCTTATCAACAACTTGTTGACTTTTCGTTTCTGGGCAACTGATAACTCGTGGTGGTTGGCCTTATCAAAGCTTGTGCGCTAGCGGTTTGCCGGGTCTGCTGTGAATATTTATTTATCAGAATCTTTGAGGTTTCATCCTGTTTGAACAACAAAGAAGAACGTTTTTGTAGTCGCAATCATCAATTTTTCAGCTACTTAACTTTCCCAAATTCATTCAAAAAATAATCCGATCAATACGAGATTAATGTGCGCAAAGGAATGAGTTTTACCACCTCGTTATATTTTTTGACCTGGCTACATCGTCCTATGGAAATGTCAAAGTGTCAAGTCAAAAATTATCAAAACAAAGATGTCACCTATGCGGCGCTCGAGCGCTCATTATTTTTAGAAAATATCAATAATATAGTCTTTTTTGGTTTTAGATAAGTTTCATGTAATCGCGTGGAAAATAAGTGAAAATGTTGATAAGAAGATATCGTGGTAGCTTTTTACGTTCTTCGTATCTTTTGGCGCTGTGCGTGAGTCGAGGGTGTAGGCAGATATCCAGTAAATTGGATGCCTTGGATCAGCATGAAAGGTTGGAGCAGTGCTTGTCGGCACTGCCTCCGAAGGCAAAGGTGGTGATATGCGGCGGCGGTGTAATGGGAGCTGCAGTTGCGTACCATTTGGCGAAGCGCGGTTGGGGAGACAAGACTGTTCTCATAGAGAAAGAAAGGTACATTATCGATTTTTTTTCTGTGCTTTCGCAAAATTTGTGAATACAACTTGTTGTAAATAAAATGATCTAAAGATCATATAAGAAAAGTGTAATAATAAGAACTTATTTATGTAATAAAAAAAAAACTTTACATTGACAATAGAACAACAAAAATTAAAAACAATATTACAAAAATGTTGCTTTTTTATTATAATCCAAATTTCCTATTTTCATTCGTTAAATCACACCCTGGGACAATGCACATGCTACTTGTGTTTCCACATTTAATTATTATTTTTACATAATGCAAGAGCATAAATTTATTTTGCTTGATGATTTAAAAGGCTAATAATGGAAATTGCTGATCCTTAGATAGGTAGCTCTTTATAGTAACTTGAATTTCCCCCATAGGATTGGCGATGGGAGCCGTTGGCATGCATCGGGCCTGGTTGGTGCGTTCAAGCCTTCATTGGCTCAGATTCGGCTAGCACAGTCTTCTATCAAGCTGCTGCAGGAGTTAGAGGCAAAAGGGAGGAAGACGGGATGGAAGCAATGCGGTTCTCTGCTTCTAGCTCGCACAAGAGATCGTATGACTGTCTACAGAAGAATGAAGAGTCAATCTGTGTATGTACTTTGCTAATATTTTCGTTGTTTTTCACTACACTTTATTACCTTCCATGCGCTGAGGGATTTTTAAATAACGTCATATTACAATTTTCAATTAATGTTGATACAATGACTTTAATGCTACATAAATCTTTCAATTCATTATTGTTTGCTTTTTATTACCCTTTGGCATTTCAGTGTATTGCAGAAGAATAAGATAGTCCTAATAGCGCGGCTAGCTATCAAGATCTTGAGTTGATATCTTTTATGCCTTGTATTGTTTCTTTGTTTATTATTTTTCTCACATGACCGGCTAACACATAAAAAATCTATCAGTTTTGGTTTGGGCTTCATTCAAAAACAAAAACTTAGGCAACTTTGGCTTAACACTAGCATCAGTAATGTCAAAATTCTATTTTAAGTATTTGTTGTTATAGCAGCAATGGTAATACATCATTTGTGAAAAAAATTATGCCCTAGCTATTACGTACAGCCGAGCCTTAGTAATAGGGCCCCGTTTTCACCCTTGATTATGGAAAACTTAAAAACAACAATCTAACATCTCTGAGGCTAAGTTCAGCTTAAAGTTTATGAATGTCACTATCAGTAGTACCTATCTTTTAAGTTCCACTATCACTTGTTTGACCATTCAAATTTTACCCAGACAGTTCCTGGGGTATAGAATGCGAGTTGGTGACACAGAATCAGTGTCAGGAGATCTGGCCAATGCTGAATGTGGAGGATGTGTTAGGAGGCCTTTGGATCCCGGGTGACGGGGTTGGCGATCCACATCTGGTCTGCATGTCTTCCATCAGAGAAGCTGTTGAAAATGGTAAGTTTTAGTTTCAGTACTATGGTATTATGTTCTATTTTTATCTATTTTTTGTCGAGGCGTTAACAGCCAGCCTCATTGGAGCATTGAATATGTAATTTCAAAAGCCTTTTGTGATTAAAACCTCAAACTTTAGTTCATTATTGACACAAAGATTAACAAAAATGATTATTGTAATTTTTTTATATCGCTGCAAGAATACGCTGGATTCATAAATCGCCGTAGTACACCAATGCTATTAAGACTGTTAGTTAAAATTGCTTACTTCCATTCTTGTCTCGTTCATCTCAATTTCATACAATTTCCTACTGGTGTTTTATACCGTAAATTGTACTATGACCACACTATGACCCACTGTTTATTTATTGTTTATGCGAAACAGTTACTTACATAGCAATTTTAAACAACTTAAATATTTCACTCTTGAACCTACAGTTTCCACTAATAGTTTTCATTATATTTAAAAGTTTGTACCTTGTATAAACCTTGTATTTTCATTGTGTAAAGTGCTGAATATAACTACCGTCGGAATAATTATGCTACAGAGTTTCTAAAGGGCACTTATGTTTTCCCCATGCTTTTCATATTGAGATGCATCAATCAAAGTATAACTAGATGCGGAGCATTTCGATATATTTTCCTTTATTTTGTATGTATACATCATGGCTCAAGGTTTAGTTGTTGCTTAGCAATGTAATGAATATTTTAACTTTTTGATATTTCTTAATTTCATTAGCCAAAATATGAATGTTCAGAACAATCTTTTTTCTCTGTTTCTGTTCACGATCTCCACACAATAAAGTGCATATCAGAACAATGTTTTCTTTGATTACTCTTTGATTTCATAATAATTGAAACTTGAGTTTTTATGAAGATGCAGGTAAAAATATTGCATTGAGCTTGTTTATCAATTGTGTTATCTGTTGAAGATACGAAGTGTCAAAACAGCTTAGATTTATTCAGTCATTACTTTAATTTAGATCTATAAATAGTCTGTGCGATCCCATACAGGCTTGCAGAATTAAAATCAATACAGGTCCCTATTTAGACGTCTCCCCGCCGTGCAATACATGTGAGATCGTCGATGCAACACTCATTAAAATGAATGACAAGTATATAGCAATGCAAGGGGTGAATTCTGTTTTTAATTCAGGCGGCGTAACGCACGGTAGTCGCGGATTAACCACTACTAGGGTTAAACTGGAAACCCTAACCGACTAGTTCATTGCCGAGATTTTTTTGTGATAAATTTATCAAAAGCTACGATGAAAGTGGGACTCTCTTATATCAAAATTATAATTTTACAGAAAATATTGAAAGGAAGCACTAAACTAAAACTGCACCTATTTATCAAAGCGATTGCCGTTTTAAGTGTGTTTTAAGAAAGTGTAAAAACTCCCGCACCAACTTTACACGCAGCTTTATTTAAAAGAATTTTAAAAGACGTGTAGTCTTATAATGTAATACTTCAACTTATAATTGTTTTGCTAGGCGTTGGTGTCATGGAAAACTGTTCAGTGACGGCCGTGCTATCGAAAAATGGTAAAGTTGCCGGAGTTGAGACGACGCAAGGTGCCATAGAGTGTGAATACTTCGTTAATTGCGCTGGATTCTGGGCTAGACAGGTAAAATTTATATCATAAAGAACACAATACGATTTATAAGAAAATTTTCGGGCTCTTGTTGAGGCTTAAAACCTTGTAGTCTTTTGTTTTCTACCAACATACCTAGGGCGTCTTCTTTTGCAATACTACGGCCGCATTAGTATCCCCAGGTTTGAAATTGGTGTTGTGCATTTAGTTTGGATGGACTCTGACAAAAAGAGTTTGTAAAGTTGGTATTATAATGAACAGGAATATACTTTAGGTATTAGTCAAGATATGGATCGGCAGACGCAATGACTCCGTTTTAAAAGCTCCAATTAATTAGTTAGAATTTTCTCATGATCGATTTAGAATATTCTATATTACAGACGTTATGATATTCACAGGTAGGCCAACTAGCTAAGCCACAAGTCAAGGTGCCCTTGCTGCCCTGCGAACACTACTACTTACACACGAAACCAATTGAAAATTTAAATCCTATGACGCCAGGTAATATTTTACAATATTCTAATGTAAAATTATAGCGTTGCTAAGTTGCTTTTTAATTTCATGAATTTATAATTGCCGTTACTTATTTTCGTGTTCTTTTTTCAAAGTGAAACGTTTATATATTACATAGTTAAAAATACATCGGGTTTTATATTCAATAGATTACACCTTAGACGTCGTTTTGTAAAAGACGTGTTTTTCAGTGGTGCGCGATCCGGACGGTTACATATACTTCCGCGAGAGAGATGGGTGTCTTTTGATGGGAGGGTTTGAGCCTGAAGCTAAACCTGTTTATGAGGAAGAAAGTGAGTATAATTGGGTTTTCAACTTTAGAATACCATTGAATGTTTTTGAAGATAGTTTATGATAGAGCTTAAACTACAAAACATCCCAGTCGTTTTTTGTCAAGAGACGATGCAACATGTTAACTTTAAATATTGCTGGGGAGGATTATTATTAGAGGTGGGCCGAGTACTCGGTTTATACTCGGTACTCGACACTTTTTTCACTACTCGAAATCGGCCGAATAACTCGGTTAAAATGCCGAGTACTCGGTGCAAATAAATCTACCTTGCGTATTGGATCTGCTTGTTAGATCATAGTCTAGTTCCTTCTAATGATACATATTTAGTACTTTGCCCGCAGGAGCAATGTTATAAGCTGCTATTATCATAATTTTTGAGAAGAAAATTTCATAAACAGTGCTTTGTCTATATTTTTTTCCTACTTGATGCGCGTTTATTAGTTTTATTCGAATAATAAATTCGCGGGATGCGGAGGAAGTGTCAAACACCATTAACACCACTCGCTCCCAAACTTGTTCGAGTACAATAGGCATGTCGAAAGATTTTGAAATCCTATTCCAAAATGCAGATACACATTTACTGTTTACAACAAAAACTTTATTTCGGTATTTAACTAATGTTTTAAGAAGATTAAAGCCATTTTTATAATTATTTTTAAATACTGCGTGAAAACAGCTCTCCGTGTCATGGCGTCGCGTGTGACGTCACACTTTTGTAAACGTCAAATGTGTTCCCGCCCGGCTAGACAACAAAGTAAACAAACGTTTCGTATTTCTTGTGATAAAAATGAATTCTAAAGTTTATAAGTGGTGTGCAGTACCTCTGTGCAAAAATACATCAATAAAGACACCCAACAAGGTGTTTGTTCATGTCCCATACATAAAAAAAATAAGAGATAAATGGTTACAGCTTGCACGGCGAAACCCGAACGAAGTAAAATTAAATTCGTCACTTTATTTCTGTGAAGATCACTTTGATGTGAGTATGTTATCATGTATTGATAGATTTTTAACTTCATGTTTGACGTGAAATAGATGAAATGACAATAATAACAAATAACAATAATAACAAAAAAAATACAAGGCGGTTTTCACGTTTCTAAATTCGGAGGAGCAAAATTCTTTATTGGTTGCCAGGAACTCGCCCAACATTAGCAAATCGATCCTGGGCAAATTGGAACTGTTTGCCCTGATAAACCCTGGTTCCATTATAATAAATTTGTAGTTATTCACAAAAATAAACAAAAAGTCAATCCTAGCGTACAATCAGTCAAAACAACACAGTGATGTTTGTTTACATGAGTATGACGTCATGCGCTGTGATTGGCGTTTCAGTCAAAATGGCCGATTGCAGTATTTTACTCTTTTATTTTATAGAAAATCTTGTTAATCTCAATTTTTTAAATAAAACTAAAATAGTTTTTTGAATCCTTTAAATGTGTATTTTCCCCTGAAATCATTAAATCTTCGATTATTTCATAGTGTCGTCACGCCTATTCTACCTACTTCAAGTTAACCGAGTAACTCGGCCGAGTACTCGGCTCGGTAAACTTTAAACCGAGTAATACTCGGTACTCGGTTACTCGGTAAAACTGGTACTCGGCCCACCACTAATTATTATGTTAGATTGCGTATAATGTGTTCTTCGAGGAGTGTTGTAATGCTGAAATTCTGAAAATTTTTGATTTGCTATTGCGAATTAGTTTTTTAAAACGAATTTTGTAACTGACTAGCTAGTTGACGTTTTTTGTTAATATTCTGCTAACATTTTAAACACAATCTATTCAATTTACGCTGTGCGTTGACAGATAAGATTATTACGATAGTTTACAAGTTAATGCTGAACAAATTATTTCTCATTAGGATTTCTTTATTTAAAATTACGTATTTTTTTCTTCAAAGTCGAGGGCTCGTCGCAGCGCTGCGTGACCGAAGACTGGGACCATTTCCACGTTTTACTGCAACAATTGCTACATCGAGTACCATCGTTGTCCCAGGCGACACTGCACAAACTCTGTAATGGCCTTGAAGCGTTCTCACCTGATTGCAAATGGATAGTTGGGGAGGCGCCTGAGGTAATTATAATAAGTTTCCGTTTTCCCACCTACAGATAAAGCTAAACTGCCAGATAAACCTATGTCTATTTCATAAAACATGACGTTTTAGACAGAGACAGGTATAAAACATCTGTCAGATAAATTTTATCAGTGGATGGTGAAACTGGCCCTAATACAGGTGCTCAGTCTTCTTGGTTCTTGCAGTATTGGAGCGGTACGGCAGATCGTGTTTTGTTTACGTCGCTTGACGAGGAGCACCTCTCATATAACATTTGACGTCACGCAACCTTCCGTGCACGATTTTTTGCACGATTCTCGTAATCGTAATGCAATAGCCTTTTGTGAATTTAATTGTCATGTGTATTTTCTTGTTATTTAAAGTGTACTAGGTGTAATTAGCTGTTAGTTAACTGCTTAGCGATATTAAGAAAGTGTAAAGTTTTAAGGAACCGAAGACTTCAATGAAGAAACTACAGACCGAGAGCGTTTCCACATTGCCTGGTCCGCTACCGTTATCGGACCCGATACCCTGTATCCCGGGGCTTGAAATATGCGAAATGCTTGCTGTACACAAGGATTTCGCATGTTACACGCCCTCGGGTACAGGTATCAGATCCTGTGGCGTTAGCGGACCCTGCAATGTGGAAACACCCTTTGTTTGACAAACATCGTTTTGAAGAACATCTTGCGGACAGCCAAGAAGAAACTAAGAGCGTCTCGGAGCGTTCGATGTCATGAATGTAGCCATATAGTGCTGCTAAATTCGTGTCATCGAACGTTTTGTGAAGCTCCCTGCCAGCGGTGGGCCCAACGTTTCCTGCGATACAAGTACCGATTTGGCAAACGCAATCTGATGCTAAATTTGACAAGTTTATAATTCACGCTCTTTCTTTTAGGAAGGGTATTTGTCAAGTCACATTTAGCGTCAACTTGTGCTTGACAGGATCGAATTGCAACTCGGCGACTCGTTGAAGATATTTACTGTTTTTTTCTGTGTTAATTGTAATATGTGGTTTAATCTAAAGAATATAAACATATTACTTTACCTTTTTTGTAAAATAAATGCAGCGGAATGATATCGAGTTATAGTACTTAAAATCTTACATGATTAGAATGACACATGCCAATCCTCGTCGAATAGTGATGGGATGAAAATGTTAAATCGTGGTGTAAGCGAAATTTTGCTTGTAAAAAGGTCTTATTACTAGAAATATTTTAAAAATAACTAGTAATTACCAAATAGCCTAATTAAGTACGTAATTAATTCTCCATTTCGCGCTCGGTTAAATATTCGCAGGTACTAAAAAACCAACTGGTAGTGACACCGTGCATAATTTTTTTAAAATTCATGAATCTACTATAAAAGCTCCTAAAACCTACCAAAACTACTAAACGCAAAAAAAATACTTATAATTACTATTTTCATAGACCTTATGATAATGAAAAAATATCGACTTAAATAACTCGATTGGTCACATCCTTAATTTTTTTTCATGATGATATAACCTTCTTAGAACGCAAAAATATTTAATCTCATTTTATTGAATAAGTATTATGTGTGTTATTTAATATTAAGTTTTATGTATCTTTACGTTTTATGTCGAAAACATTAATTTTTTTGTATGTATAAATACATTTCATAATTTTAAAATGGTTTTAGTTGTAAAAATGATTATGACTTTTGCTGATGCAAATTACGACACTTAAGGGCCGCTAGTATAAAGTTACTTCGCTACTTTTAGTGACACCTGCCATTCTAATCATGTAAGATTTAAACAACTATAGTATAATAATTTAAAGTCCGGCGCACACCTGACGGAGCGCAACAAATAGCATTTTTGATTGTCATATTATTATTGACATTGTTCTCATTAGAATAATATGCAAAATCAGTTAACACAACATTCGCTGGTAGTCGGTTCGACACTCCGATGCTCATTTGTTGTGTTGCGTCTGCTGTCTGAGCTCCGTCAGGTGTGCGTGCGCTGGCTCTAATGTTGTTTTACAGATATTATATTTCTATTGAATGACTGAATTTTGTCTAGCTAGATCATGTTCTTATAGAATAAAACAGATATTTTATTTTATATTAAATATTTCTGTCTTCATATGTTTTATTGATGGTGCAATGAATTTTTTCTATGTTTTAATTTAACACATTTATATCAGTAATATGTTTTGGCAAGTGAATTTATGTTTTTAGTAAACTTGTACTCAGGATTTACCGTTTCATTTGTCATAAAGATGATATAAATACGTTCTTATAGATATATTTTGTATAGAATATCAGATGCTACAAACTTATTTGTTTTAGTATCTACGTACATTTTGCGAAAAATCTAGCAATATAGCAGGGGAAATGTTATATCTTGTACCTATGTGGTTTTCCGCACGAATAAAACACTTGGGCGGTGTTTAGTAAAGAGCTGACTGACAATCCAAAGCTCCGTAGTCACATACGGTATATCTCCATACTTTTAATCGAAATCGAGCTTAAAACATTCTACGAAATCTAATAAATACCAAAATATTTCTACAGTTGCCATAATTGCAATAGACATTATATTAAAAAAAAAAACCAGCTAAGTTCGGTTCGGCCTAAGCGGTCGCCTTGACCGAAATCGGTCGGATTCATTCATTATATTATAATATGGATAAATGTTCTTAAAAATGAGAACAACTGAACCGCCAACAAGCATCCTTTCACGTGGAAGCCCACATAATGTCTTAAATTTGCAACTACCAATATATAAAATAAAAATGTCGGTACAACTTTTGAGATCTCGGGTCCATATGACCCGGTCCTTTGGGAGGTATGCATGGAGCTGAAGCCAATATGTAGAGGCCCATTTAAGTACAGATTTTTCTTAAATGTGAGATGGCACGCTAATATTATTACCATAAAAAACAAAACACAAAAAACTCCCTTTCTACAGATGTTCAATTACCACGTCGCGGCCGGAATGAAGACAGTCGGGATCTCAGCCGCTGGCGGCGTGGCTGAAGCGACAGCCGACGAAATAGTACAGCGATACACCAAACACGATATCTACGAATTGAATATCAACAGGTTCCTTGGACTGCATAATAACAAACGCTTCCTGAGAGATAGGGTTAAAGAAGTGCCGGGTAAGGACTTACAGATTCATTCATTTAATTTAAGAGTTAGAGTCCATTACATGAAAGAAGTCCCCTAGCCGCGGCGCTTTATTTCATGTCAAAATTGATAATGTTGCCATTTATAAGTACAAAGTTTACCTATATTATGTATATTTCATTTGTAATTTATCAAATAATACTATTTCCTGCATACTTTGGGTGTCATGATCATTCCATGAGTACGTTGGTGTACATTTTTGGTATAAATATCTATTTACCTATATTTCTATTAGGTGAAAAGTATATTTTTATTAAGATAACAAAGGGGTTTTCTATCTACTATCAGGGAAAAGGTCACAAAATAGGGAAAACAGATCTGTCAAATTTAGTTCCAAAAATATCCGGGGGACTTCTTTCGTGAAATGCACTCTAGACTCTTGTCGGTGGAGCATTCGCCATTTAGGCCTATTATTCTCTGCCAGTGCTTTGACTTCTTACAGATAAGAAACTGATTTTTATTTGTACCTGTAACTGTCAAAATGTTTTATGAAATAGACTTAGGTTTATCTGTCAGTTTAATTTTATCTGTAAATGGTGAAATGGGCCTTTAAAATTGTTTTTTGTTTTGTTCTTCTGATTTTTTATAAAAGTTAGTTATAGGTTTAATATATCATTGACTTTAGTTACCTTTTGTGCAATTGACTGAGCTTATTTTCTTGAACGTTTTTAGGCGTTCACTATGGACTACCGTACCCCTTCCACGAGTTCGAGACAGGCCGCAATCTTCGTATGTCTCCCATATACCCTACGTTTAGGGACAGCGGCGCTGTTTTTGGCCAAGTCATGGGTTACGAAAGACCTACTTGGTTCGATAACGTTGGTAAGTTTAGGCAGTTTTTTAAATTTCGTTTGTGCCTTGTATTTTAATCGGTAATACGAGAAATAAAAAAAAACCCATTTTACCCGAGGCTTGACTTATTTTAAAGTACTAAGACCTTTTGAATGATTTTGTAAATCTTGAATACATTACCGTACAGATTATTTTATAAACTAATCGCATAATTTAATTAAGTAGGTAACTTACCCTATAGTTCTGTTAACTCTTAAGTATTAATTTAATAGTGAAAACTTAATTGGCTTATGTTTAATGAGTTGTAATATGCTGTATATTTTCCGAAATAAATGAATAAAATAACCACAGATAAAAGCAAAGGCCAGCAAGAGCTGCCGTTCAGAGTGGCGCATACGAAGACCTTTGGCAAACCGCACTGGTTCGATACAGTGCAGAGAGAATACTGGGTCTGTAGGGAGGCTGTTGGACTGGCTGACTACTCGTCTTTCACTAAGATTGACTTGCAAGTAAGACTTCTTTAAATATCTATCAGGATAAATGCTAAGACTCGTTCAAATAATATCTAACAGGATAAATGCTAAGACTCGTTCATATAATATCTATCAGGATAAATGCTAAGATTCGTTCAAACAATATCTAGCAGGATAAATGCTAAGACTCGTTCAAACAATATCTAGCAGGATAAATGCTAAGACTCGTTCAAACAATATTTAGCAGGATAAATGCTAAGACCCGTTTTGATTTTTTTTTATAGAGTAGCTTCTTATTTTTTGGCAGAAGCCTCAGGTATCCATCTAACGCTTAGATGCCTGCTTGATTTGACCAATATATCATCATCATCTTTAAGAGCGTTGCTTTCGTCGGTAGAGTCTTCGCCACTCTGCTTTATTCTTTGCAGTCCATTTGAGTACTTGATACGACACAAATTATATTGATTCTTATTTCCTTGACCAAAAATGTTAATTTCTAGTCACAAGGGCGCGAAGTAGTGGATATGCTGCAATACCTGTGTTCGAATGACGTAGATGTCGCTGTCGGCAGTATTATACATACGGGCATGCAAAACAATAGCGGGGGTTACGAGAACGACTGCAGTCTTGCGAGGCTTTCGGAGAACCAGTATGTATCATTTTGTAACCTTATGGTGCTCCCACATTACATGTTTAGTGACGTTTGTAATTTTTTTTAACAAACTTAGTTTACTAATCATTTTAAACTATTGGGAACGTATCTTGTTCACATTAATTGCATAGTATAGGGTGTTTCCTAATTCAATGCAAATAATTAAACAAGTGCACAAAATACACACAATAAAAAGGCACTTACATGAATTTAATTGCCGGAGTCAAAATGACTAATATCGAAATAGCAAATTTAGTTCCTAGTTTGTTATATGTCGATGCTTATTCACGTAGTTTTCGCTATCATCAAATATCTTTGTAACTAAATACAATAACGTCAATACTATGTTCCAGCTACATGATGATAGCTCCAACGATCCAGCAAACAAGATGTAATGTGTGGTTGAAGCGCCATCTGCCACCAAACAGCTGCGTTAGTATGTCCGATGTCACTTCCATGTACACAGCTATTTGTATCATGGGACCTTTTACTAGGTATGTTGATCTTGAGACTCGAGGAGTTTGCGTGGTGTTGGTGCTAAAGTGTCTAATTGAATATTTAATTGTAGGAGTCTTCTATCTGAGTTGACAGACACAGATCTGTCGCCGAAAAACTTTCCATTCTTCACTTGTAAGGAATTGGATGTTGGCTTGGCAAACGGTATCAGAGCAATGAATCTAACTCATACTGGCGAATTGGGATATGTACTGTATATTCCTAATGAGGTAAGCTATGTTAAGTTCTATTTTATTCCTTGTTTTATGCTTTTAGCCTTCTTTGTTTGTACTATTGGCTAGCTTAAAATGGACCGATTCTACAAGCGAGGAAATCGCCAAAGATATAATGCCGGGGCAAGCATTTCTATACAGTCTTTTAACATTTGTCTACATGACAGTGCAGATGAACATGCCGCGATTCTCTCGTGAATGGTCCCTCAGTCTTATTACTTTCGTGAAATTATTTTTATAATATACTTAATCACCAGGAGCAATACTGAGCATACGTGTCATAAGACGGTCTCTCTTTCGTCTCTGTCTAAACTTTGAATTCAATAAGGACAGAATGTCGGAAGCCTCCTTCCTTCTATTAACACTGTTTTTCCCTTCTAGTTCGCGTTACATGTATACAATCGACTTAAACAAGCGGGAGAGAAGTATGGGATTCAACATGTTGGGTATTACGCGGCCCGAGCTCTGCGCGTTGAAAAGTTCTTCGCATTTTGGGGGCAAGATCTTGATACAAAGACTACGCCGCTCGAGTGTGGACGTTCTTGGCGGGTTAAGTTTGATGTAAGACTATCTATGCATTTACTAGATGCTACGACTAGAGCCTTGTACGCATTTATCGTAATATCTTAGAAAAAAAAACATGATATCATAAAATAATATAGCCTATGTGTTATTCTGATAATAAGCTACAATATTGCCAGATTTGATCAAAATCTATTCTGTAGTTTTTGTGTGTACCTATACATCCATCCTTCGGCACAAACATTGACGTTTATAATATAAGACCTTTTTATTCTAACAGAAAGACATCCCCTTCGTGGGTCGAGAGGCTCTGCTAAAGCAACGGAAAGAAGGTATCAAGCGCCAATATGTTCAGTTGTTACTGACTGACCATGATCACGAGTTGGACTTGTGGTCTTGGGGTGGCGAGCCTATCTATCGGGATGGAAACTACTGCGGACAGACCACTACCACTAGCTATGGGTTCACTTTTAAGAAACAGGTAAGGAGCAATATTCTGGTTAAAGGTCTTCTACACACATCCGGGCCGTGCCCGGGATGTGGCCTGTCATGAGTGAAAAAAATACATCGTCATGACGTGTGTGAACGAATCTATAGAAAATGTATGGAATGACATTTTTTCCTGGACACGTTCCGGACACGGCCCGGATGTGCGTAGATAGAAGTATCTTATGCAAGACTACCATATGCCAAGTCAGGAGTACCATAACATGTATGAGACGATTGATGAATGTGGATGAATCGAAAGAAGTGTGTTTGGTTGCAAGTGGAGGGAAGGAGTTTCTGTCTACTCGATGGGAGAGGCAGATAAGTACATTACATACATACATATTATGTATGTATGTATTGTACAGTTCTCGCGACTAACGGTTATGTTGCTTTCTCGCTATTGCCGTCAATGTGTTAGCTGATAGTAGAAAGAAAGTGCTTGAAGAAGCTTACGCTTTGCTATATCATAAATAATGGTATCTACACACCAAAGCCGCCGGCTTTTTTAACAGGTGCCATTTGTATGACGTAAAGCCGACGCCCTAGCCCGGCGACATGCCAGCGGCTTTGGTGTGTAGACAGGTAGAATGTATTATTGTTACCCTGTTAGTTGTTTTGTGATGGATTAATAGTTTTTGCTAACATAAGAAGGCTGTATCTTCTAATTTAAAGCATCACTTTGAAATAAAAAAGCTTATTATCATTGTTTTAGCTGGATTTTCAGATTAGTAAGCATCACTTAATTTAAACATTGAAAAGGTAAACAAAACTTCTAATTAAACACTAAAACTGTTTCAGGTTTGCCTAGGTTTCATCCAGAATCTAGACAAAGACGGCGTCCCTCAGCCCGTTACAAACGAATACGTGTTAGGTGGCCATTATGAAATTGATATCGCAGGTATAAGATATGCAGCTAAAGTAAACTTGCATTCACCAAATCTGCCTACGAAGTACCCAGACAAGGAGCGCGACGTATACCAGGCTACTAGGAAACATTTGGATCCCTCACAGTATCTTGGGAGACATTATCAACCTTAGAATATTTGTATTACTCGCCCTTGCCTCAAAACTATAGACAAACGTCATATAAAAATATTCTTGCCTTAAAATATATAGGGTGTTAAATTTTTATTCTGTTCTACATCAGTAATATTTGGCCTTATTTTAGTTTTATAAGTAGAACTATGTATTATAAGGAGAATTAAAATAAGTTTTATTTGCTTTCCAGTATTTAGAAAAATGTGTTTTCCTTGTTATTTCTTTATTTACAGAATGATATTAATTGTTGTATAATAAAGGTGCTAAAATTTAAGTTTGTTTATTTAGTAAAAAAATTGTTCCCATCAAAGCAGATTGAAATCACAGTGACAAGCAAGGTAATGTGAACATAAGATGAGGTAAAATAATAGAATAAATATCTAATCCTATTTAATTTATTGTAAGAATTTATATTAAAACTTATTGTCTACAAAAATCCCATCATTTTGTCAATGTTCCATAAAATACTTACTAATCCATAATAACCAAATTATGACAATTCAAAAATATCTGTCTGAAGTTAAAAATCAAAGCAATATAAAATAACATGTACATCATTAATGTAAATCAATAAAAATAACATGTAATTTATTAAAATTTAATCCAAGATAATTATATTCATCCATTGTTGAACATTGTTATTTAGTATGAATTGGATTTAAATATCCTTCAATGCTCAATACATGTTATGGTCTATTTACATAAGTTTTAGAAAGTAAAACTATAATAAATATCAGTTTTTGATGATGATTTTAAGGTTCGAACCCGTATCATATGATTCCTAAAATATCAGGTTTGTAAGTTTGGTTACAAGTAGGCTTCCTCAATTTAGCTTTAATTATATCACATGGAGAAGGTGTAGAGAAGTCAAACGGTTCAATGTAATGGAGGTCAGTCCTCCTTTCTCTCACAAGGTCATAAGGAACAATGGCTGCGTTCCATCTTGCAGCTAAAACTTTACCAAAAGTAGAGCATTTGCCTCTCCACACTTTTTGTTTTAGAATGTGAGATATGTCTGTCATACAAGGCAGCAATGGTTCAGGCGATTTCGCTTCCACCAAATTGTCACAATCTATGAATTTGGGCTCAAACAGAGACTCAAATGAACTGCTGCTACTCAAGACTTCCTCCTTGATGGGAGGCCCTGGTGTGTGAGGCATCTGTAATGCTTTCATCAAATCAACTACACATTCTTCCTCCTCCAGTTCAGTTTTTCTTTTTTCCTCTGCAAGTCTTTGTTTCTCCTCTTCCTCTAGTTTCTTTTGTTCCTTCATTTTAAGCATGTTAGCTACTTGTTCTGCTAGGACGTTTTGTATGGTGTTTTGGCTGAATTTAAAGTCAGGTATAGGGAGTCGTTGCCCTGGAGAAAACGACAGACTGGTGTCTGACAAAGTGGCAGGTTGTGATCCTCCTGGGGCAGGTACAACAATTGGGTTCGACATACCAGCGACAGCTTTCCCGTCTTCGGAGCGGCTCTCTGTTAAGCACACTTTAGACAAATGACTGTCCACCAAAGCCAGGAGAGAAGAAAAAGAGCTCGAGTCAGTCATTTTGTTGCACAACGTCCTTCGTTACTTAATCTTGATGTAATGTTCGTCGAGCTGGTTCGCACTGGATACGATATTTTAATAATTAATTTTATCAGAACCTTTATTACTCAGGCCAGTATTTTTCATTTTTAAGAAAGTAATCGTCAAATAGATACACAAATATTTTGTTTACTACGACTCCATAAAAAACGAAACAACTATTCATGAGTCACACGGTTTAGAAAGAGATGAAAGAAAAAATTGCTATAAAAAATCTCAAAAAAATATGACGGCGCTTGTCAGACGCCGTCTGCTTAGTTCTCGCCACAAGGTTCTCGCTTATAGTTAGTTCGTTCTTAAAATCTTACATGATTAGAATGACACATATAGTTAGTGTTGCCGCTCGATAGGCCAATATCGATAGCCTATCGATAGGTCGAAAAACATGTATCCTATCGATAGCACAATCGATACTATCGATTGTGCTTTCGCTGCAATAGTATCGGTTAACAGCAATACTATCGATAGTATCGATAGTTTCGATCGCTGCCGATCAATGAACTATCGATAGTATCGATACTATCGATAGTATTGCTCTCCAATATTGAATATACAATCGATACCATCGATAGTATCGATAGTTTTGCACAATCGATAGTGATAATTTTTTTCATCATCAATTTCATCAATTTAGATTCGAAATTGCTGGCCAACTGACTGACCATACTTACTTTATATTCGTCCGTCATACACTTATATGTGATCATGTCATATATTCTACCACCCATTATGCCTGCTTACTGAATGCAATACTATCGAAAAAATGATCACTATCGATTGTGCAAGTATCGATAGTATCGATAGTTCATTGATCGGCAGCGATCGAAACTATCGATACTATCGATAGTATTGCTGTTAACTATCGATAGTATCGATTGTGCTATCGATAGGGTACATGTTTTTGACGTTTAACAATCGATAGTAAAACTATCGATTTTTCGGCAACGCTCGCTACGAACAATATGGTAGCACTGAATTTAAAGAGAAGCGTATATGCGCGGATAGCCTGAGAGGCAGTTGGTTTGGTTCGGCGCCGGCGGCGGCGGCGCGGCGCCTCTGTTCGGGGAAGTAGCGAGCTGTTTGTACGCAAACCAATCGTACTGTAACGAATCGCTGTATTCAAACGTGTTCTAGATTTATATTAGTGTTAACGTTGATTTAATAGGTAATTAATTCCTTAGTCAATTACTTAAAAAATACTTTGTTAGTTTATATCTAGTGTGTTAAAGACATAAAACTGATTATATTGCAATTAAGTTTAACCTGTGAAGTTTTTATTCAAAGTTCCTGTCGTATAAAATGGATAATTCTGATAAAGTCGTAGAAGAGACTATAAATAGAAAGAAGTCCAAAAGTCAAGTAAAATTTTGTTTTACCACAGGTAGTTGTCATTTACACCCGTTATTTTTCATCACCCACCAATGAAAAAAAGGGTTAATATTTATGAGTATTCAAAGGTTATTTTTTGAGGTAATAATAAGTTATAATATAACCATAAAAAGATGGATTCTGATAGTAAAATGTTGTTAATTTATTTACAAGAAATAAAAAATCATAATATTTCCCTTACTACCAGGAAATCATTCTACCTTGGTATCACTAACATAGACAAATAGGCTTTCCTTTTTCGTTCTATACAGGCCATGAGCGCTGATCATACAGCCAAATATATTACCTATTTTTAGATAGTACTTTATAAACACTATTCAAACAGTCAAGTCAAATATCTGTCAACGTGACAGTTTTGTTGTGACATTGACATTTTGTCGCGTTTGCTTGAGATTTAGAATAAACTTCGAAAAAAAGAGGAATAAGATTTTTTAAAAGCAATTTACAGTAGATCTTTATATTGTAAATTAGTGCTATGCTGTACAGTTTTTTGTGGAAATCGATTTTCTTGTTACACGTCCGTTATGGCTGGCGTAAAGTATGAACAGCTGTCTGCGAAGCCCGATACAGAAGATGAGGTGTTAACAAGTAAACCAAAAAGTAAATGGTCTGAAATTTGTGTTCAGAAGAGCCTTTTATCCTTGGGCTTGATCTTGTTGTACTTTTCCCTATCGATCGGCCTAACTTTCTACCAGAGGTGGCTGTTGAAGGTTCGTTGTTATCAATCTTTTTACGACGGCTCCACGTTGTCTTTAATTTATTTATTCTTATCAGAAGCCTTACCTGTGACAATGCTTACAATATACGACTATCGTGAAAGCGTTATCGCACCTAGATCGTTAGTTTTTATCGTTAAGTTTATGATCTTGTTGATACAAGATTTATCCTTAAACTAACAACTAAGATAGTTTAAAGGAAAATATTTAGATAGGTAATAAAATATCTTCGTATAAGATAGTAATGCTACGTTTATTTAAGTATTGAAAAGATTATGAATGCCTATCAAAAACAGGTTTCAAAATGCTACTTGGAAATGACCTACATAATTTGCTTTTAATAATGTAAAGTACATTTAGGTTGCAGTTACTACAATTTATTTTATTCTAAATAATCATTGCAATCATTAAATATCCATTAAATTTATTTTTTGGAAATTACCAAATAATTCTTCAAATAACAAAATTTTGTTTATTTGATGATGACTGCTCTTAATATTTTGTTATATTAGTCTTTTCTGTATTTAAAAGTTCAACAGACATTGTTACAAAGAAACAAACAAAAAACATTGTGTTTTGCTTGCACAATATAATATTTTATAAAGCTATGTAAGACTCTTGTCTTACAGCATTTGTACAGTTGGGTATGCTTAAAAAAATCTATGTTGTAAACTCAATATAACAGGATGTATTTAAAAAAAAACTTCTCTCAAATAAACAACAGACTTAAAAAGATAATTTCTTTGTAATTGTTCCAGGAATTCGGATATCCTTTGACAGTAGTGATGTACCATTTGATTGTGAAATGGTTACTCTCTGTGGTTATACGTACGGTGCTGTTCCTAGTCACTGGCACTCCACAATTATTGCTATCGTTTCCTGTATGCTTCCGATCAGTGGGCCCCACCGGTCTGGCCAGTGGCATCGACGTGGGGTTCTCCAACTGGGGCCTAGAGCTAGTGACGATTTCCCTGTACACAATGACAAAGTCAACCACAATTATTTTTATACTCGGATTCGCCATCGTTCTTGGACTTGAAAAGAAGGTATGTTGTTACATATTTATTTTCAGCTCTTTTAATATAACTGTAAATTCAACAGTTGCAAAGCAGTCCAAAAATATTATTTATGCATTAAATATGGTGCTGTCTCTTTATAGTTTTTGATAAGAATATGTTAGCTACAGGTTTGATGGAGCGATTTTCAACATTTTCTATAACTGGCTGGAGAATAATTGTGTATTCTCTACTTGCCAATGCAGTTCGACATATTCGTGATTAAAATTCCTTGAAAAATGATTTTTAATAAAAAATAAAAACTCTGATGTTTGCTAAACAATAGACCGATTGTTTTTTACCAGAGCAAAGTTAAGTTTAACTATTCAACCGTTTATTTTCAACATTGGTACATCTTAAACACGAAAAAAATAGGTAAAAAAACTTTTTAAGTTAAACGGTTTTATGTTAAACATATCTACATTGCAATGTTTAAGATAAATGTACTAAAAACCAAAAAATAATAAAATAGACACAGTCGTGGGAATTATAAACATATGCATAGACTAGACTAAAATAAAACCGTGGGGCACGTCAATTGTCTACAAATTATCGACTTAATGTGCGATAGAAGAATCGTTTAATTCGTCGTTAGGCAGTTGGCCCGCAGACGGTGAGGAAATTACTTACTATTTTCTTGCTCATGGAAATTCCAATAGTTATACACTCCATGTAAATAAAAGAGATGTTTCAACGAGTTTATCGTTGGACATTCACATCACACTGCTGGCTGGCGAAGAATCGTTTCACTGCTCGTAGTTTGTCTTTAATCGACAAAACATATGATAAAAGTACTACTCGCTCAACACTATGAAACCCTAAAACGTTATTCAATCATATAGAACGAGTTTAATTTATTTTCTGGCTCATGATTTTCTTAGTATTTTATGTACCAAACAAATAATCAAAAATTAACAATGGAATGGGACTGATTGATATAAAGACTAACCAAGAATTCCAAGAAATTAAATTAGACGCGCAAAGAATTTCTTTATATTCGCTCGCAGTTTCTTTCAAAGAAAGAAGAATATCTTAGTGTTACCAGTAAAATGTACTTACTCGTGTGGTAACTTAAGCTATTATACATTTTAGAATAAAATATTAAACAAATTATTTAATATGTACAGAAAGAAAACAAAAATATTAAAATTACTTACATCTAACTTAAAACTAGGTACCAACTACAATCTAATCAAACAAGCCACCCCGAACCGTACCTACCGCGAAAGTGCCCATAACACTTGCGCTATTCCCGCGCTGTATGGCGAGGGCTATGCGCTGCACTAGGTACGATTCAGCGCGGCTTTCTCCCGAATTATTGCGCAGACGCTTACCCAACTCCCGCACGAAATGTTTTGCCTCCGCACACCAAACACCGCTCACCTCGACGGCGAAGGGGACAAATGTATAAGTTTGCTTGAGGGGGGCATATTTCTGGTGCTTTTGATTTGCGGCCCATTCAGCAGCCGCCCCAGCCACACGGGTTGTTCGTTGTAGGTGGGAGAGCGCAAATGTGCTCACGCATGTGGCATCCCAAACTACACATCGTCCTCTTCCCCAAGGAAAAGGTTAACCCGTCTGGTCTTTAACCCTAAAACTCGCTTATAATCGAGCTTGCTAGCTTGTTTCCACATTCTAGCCCTACTTATCACACGTCCATCGTTGTCGGTTGAACAACTGCCTTATTATAGTGTAACATTACAAATTACAACAAACATTTTAATCAACGATTGTAGACAATTGACGTGCCCCACGGTTTTATTTTAGTCTAGTCTATGCATATGTTTATAATTCCCACGACTGTGTCTATTTTATTATTTTTTGGTTTTTAGTACATTTATCTTAAACATTGCAATGTAGATATGTTTAACATAAAACCGTTTAACTTAAAAAGTTTTTTTACCTATTTTTATTTTCTAGTTTTTAGTTTTTATTTCGCATTCTGTTTAATTCATTTAGTGCTTAATTATTGCAAGGTTTCTTTTCCGTTAGTTTATTGCAGTCCAACTCCTCTATACGTAGTCCCTGCAAAGCTCTTACTCTACAAAGAGCCACGTAGGCTTGACCTTCTTCAAACAGTTTCGCACCTAAGTATACGATTGCGTGATCCACAGTGCTGCCCTGCATAAATCTTGACTTGGGTGGTGGATTCAGGCTGGATTAATCAGATACCTAAATTACAGATTCAATTTCTAAATTTAAATCTTATTATTATACGCCATTTAGTGGCTGCGCCCATCTAAAATATTGAGGTTGTATAGTGCACTGAATTCTTCTTGGCAAGCCCTTTTATTTGATACCCATATTGGTGGGATTGATAAAAAATTGTTATCAGCCATTTGGTAGCGGCGGCCATCTTAGATTTCAATTTTGCATAGTAAATTGTATTCTACTTGTTGAGACCTTTCATTTGATACCCATATTGATGGGATTGATAAAACCTAAGTTATCCGCCATTTTGTAGCGGCCGCCATCTTGGATTTTAATTTTATATAGTACATTGTATTCTACTGGTTGAGCACTTTCATTTGATACCCATATTGATGGGATTGATAAAACCTAAGTTATCCGCCATTTTGTAGCGGCCGCCATCTTGGATTTTAATTTTATATAGTACATTGTATTCTACTGGTTGAGCACTTTCATTTGATACCCATATTGATGGGATTGATAAAACCTACGTTATCCGCCATTTTGTAGCGGCCGCCATCTTGGATTTCAATATTTTATAGTATATTGTATTCTGCTCGTTGAGCCCTTTCATTTGATACCCATATTGATGGGATTAATAAAACCTAAATTATCCGCCATTTTGTAGCGGCGGCCATCTTGAATTTATAATGATAATGAATAAACATAATTGTATTGTCACCAAAATCCAAAGTGTATACAAAATTTCAGATTAATCGGTTGACAGGAAGAGGGTGAAATTTGAATTACTAAATTTGACCCAAGAAAACAAACGGGGTGAGCTAAATAAAACCGTTTAAAAACTATGCTCCATCTTTAAAAAATATACGATTTACGTATATTGTAATATGATGCTAATGGTGATCTCGAAAAATATTGTACACGAAATGTTCTCAGTACCCACGCATCGCCTCGTTTGGTATTGATTATACGTCTAGCCTGTTCAAGCGATTATTCCGTTTCATTTGGTTATTAAAATATTCTGTATGGTGTCAATCGTGTTTACAAAGCTGTATTAATGAATCTATATAAACATCTAAGTATATATTATATTGTTGTCTACTTACGGCTGTCCCAATATTCAAAGACAGATAGCTACCCGAGAGCGGCAGTACTCAAATGTCACGTAGCTGTCAATTTTGACTTTTGACATAGACATATAGGGACGAAAAATTCTAAGATAGATATCTAACTATTTCTATCTCCAGTAGGGCAAAACCAGAGACAGATAGAATATTGGGAACGGCCGTTACTTATTTGCGACTGATTTCATATTTATTTACAATGCGAATGTGTAAAAAGTATTTCGGATGTGCTTAGCGAATTTTTCATTTACATTTAAACAAATATTTTTAATTATGTTTCGAACTCGTTTTGGCCAAAGGAATCGGTTAACATATCTTTTTTTTTCACAACTTTACGAAAGAAAGAAAGAGAGAAGACTCTTGCATTTAGTTGCATTGTATTAATTAACCTGTTTCGTCTCCCATTTTATTGGTAAACATAAAACTCGAGAAATATTTACTCTAACTCAGTAGCGAGCAAGCAGTATCTCAAGTTTCAATTAAAATTTACATTAAATTCTTAAATGTCGTCTGACTAAATGAGAGAACTTGTAGGTGTAGGTACCTACAATCCCATATTCTTTTCAAAAGATACAAAAAAAGAATTTGAAAAATAAAATTTTGCCCCATTGTTATTTCCATTGTGTTGTGCGTTGTTTAAGTAGCCGAAATAATCGTATTATAAGAAGACGTATAGAAGAATATATTTATGATAGCCTATATACATTGTATATACGTAGGTATATGAGGATATTTGCGTCGAATGCGGTCGCAACTAACTACATACACCTCTGAAGCGAAGTTAATATAAAAGCGGAAGTAACCTAGACTGTATCACGCTAAAATCTAGAGATGCTCTTTTATTTAAAATTGATTCAGATTTAATTATGTAAGGATGAGACAAATCTTACACGAAAGAGGATGCAAGTGGCGTTTCGTGTATGTATTATTTTCAACAAGAGATGCATTCGTTTTTTAAAACGTTCAATTTAAAAAACACCGTTTAAAAGTACCCTTTGCTGTATGCGATAAGTCACGGAGATGAGTATAAAAAATGTTTTTATTGATTTCTTTCTTACATTATTATCTACTTATTGTTATAATAAAAATAGTGTACTCAAGTTCTTGGCGTTATATTGTTTGTGTAATGATAAGGAATTCCCCTGAGATAAAGTTGCTAATGAACTCAAAATTCTCGGTAAAACGACTTATGTTAGTATTGCGACACATCTGCGTTACCGCGCCGAAATTTCAGCGACTGGAGTAAATGTATGCGACGTAATTTTGGTTGATCTGTCGTAGGCGAATTGAAACACATTGCGAGCGTATTGAACCGAACGTTTGGCGCGGTACGTTACGTTGATGTGACCGCACACTTGGGTTTCTTGGATATTCCGCAATTCATTGATGCTATAGGAACAGACATAACGCATTAAAATAACATAATCTAACCTTGTCATAGCAGACTTTCATGTAAGGTGCTGTGTGATTAACTTAGATCTATTGTTCCTGCTTAAAGTGGTTAGGTAGAATTACTATAATTACCTCTATTAACAAGGTACTGTTTCATTGTAATACAGGAAAACACAATACTTACCTACTAACAGTTTAAGAGCGCTTGTAGACGTCCTTTTTTGTGGTGTATGGTTTGTATTATCCTAATAATGCTAATCCTAATAATATTATAAATGTCAATGTTTGTGCCGATGGATGGATGGATGGATGTTTGTTACTTCATCACGTAAAAACCACTGAACAGATTTAAATGAAATTTTACAATAACTTAGCGCTATATAATTTGTAGATATTTCGTGTTTTGCGTACGAAGTCGCGGGCAGCGTCTAGTGGTTTTTATTAGACGTGTGTGTGTATACGCGCCGGACAAAAAAATATGACAGTTGTTTTTTGACAATCCGTTGTCCGGTAAAAAAAGGACGTTAGAATGTCTACAAGTGCTCTTACTACGTTGTTTCATTTTTATAATGCTTTCACAAAACAGACTGCTTAAAAAAACTTTCCTAAAAAGATTATAACTTTAAAAAAAATTGATGACAAAAGAAGACTCGAATGAAAAGTATTCTTTAAGTATTTATTTTAAAATCTTCTTTGTATAGACTTCTGATTTTGAATAAAAAAATGGAAATACAATTTGAAATCGGTGAAGATACTTATCGCAAAGTTTTGTTCACAATACGACAGCTTATAAGTTATTACGGAATGTTTTTGGGCTATTGTGTAATGTTTAAAAGTTATTTTACTTATATACTTATTTGAATAAGTATAAGGTATTCTATTGTGAATTACCAGCTAAAGTATTATCAGTAAATGAAATTATTTAAGGGAATAAAGCTAGAAGATACCAATATAGTTTTATACTCGGCCGCTACTTCTTTTAGCATTAGACGTAATTATAGTTTTCTTTCATCTGTGTGCGAATGTACAGCACGGTGAGGTGTTCAAAATTACCTATCAATTTTGATTCAATTGCATTTTGACACTGCGCCAATAATATGCCGAAATATGCAGCAACGCGACAAGTCCAAAGTAATTAAAATAGCATTGACTATGTTATTGTGAATGGTAAATGTAATTATGAGGCGATTATAGCATCATTTTATTTTTATAGGCTGTTGATAGGGACTTGTTTTATTTATCGTCATTATATTTAATAGTTAGACTGTTGTCGGAGTCGCGTTCGCCATTCAGGCTTATTTTTTGCCATACGCTTTGACTTCTTGATACGACATAGCGTTAACTTTCACTTAAGTAAAGTAGGTAGTTATCGGTCTTCCTCTCCCCCTTCCCCACCTTTCCTACAATGATGTTCCTCAAGAAAAAGTCACGTCGCTTAAGCGCCCTATCCTTTCTATTTACGAATCTACTAGTTTTGTTATTCGACGAAATAATTAAAATCAGTAGTCTTTCATAATTACTTGTTTGTTCTATACTCCTACACAAATTAAACGAAGAAATTATTATCGCTAAGTTCAATGAAGCAAAATGATAAATTTCCGATTTACGCACACGTTGCGAACGTGGTAAAGTCATGCTGGGATAAACACGTCCGACCTGATTAGCGACGGTTACTCCAATCAGGTGGAAATTTAACTAGTTATTGTGAGCTGGAGTTAAGGAAGCGATTAATAATTTCCAGTTGGTTTTAGAAATACTTGTAGACTATGAGATTGGAACTTCAGAATCGGATTATGATAATAATCCTTTAAAAGTTACTTCATTTATCATTTGCTATTAAAATATAGAGATTCGTCGTAAAATGAGATATTTAGTTTTAATATTAGCAGTCATTATCCTAAATATAAAGTAAATTTTCCGTACGCGATATTTAAGATACCCACTTATTATTTTATTTAGTCCCGACCGTTTATATTTGTTACCTATTGCGTAATGAAAAGTCGATGAAGAGCACAATGTAATTTATTAATAATTTTCTTAGGTGTGTATAACTGGAAAATATCTTGTTTAATAAATAGGAATTTAAAGAGAAATTGCAAGTCTTATATAGTATCTAGTCCTTAGCAGATCATTATTAGTAGTTTCTCTTTTAGACTTTCGTAACTTTAGAGTTTTCCAGATTTTTGTAGCATGCAATCAGTGATCATGTAAAATGTTAGTTAAAAATGTAAATTGAATTTATTTCCGAAGCTGCCGATAGCACAGCGTAAAAACGCGGACTAAAAGCTTTGGCCACTGAAATCAGATTTACGTAATTAGGTAGTGGACGGCGCAGTTCATAGGAAATTATGATATCCGGGATTTCATATTCAGCGAGATTTTCTCGCCATCAATATTCAATTAAGTTCTTTTTTAAATGCACTGATTTCGTACCTACCTATCTATGTATAAATACATTATTGTGGAGTTCTGTTGCATTAAAAATACATCTAGATCCGCTCTAAGGCATTACAAAATAGTATCGAACCAGGCACTGATGTTTGCTTATATGGTAAACCAAGTCGGTTTAGAAGCAAATTGGAAAACATTTCAATCAATCAATCAATCAATCAAATCAGCCCGTTTCTCCCCACTGCTGGGTATAGGCCTGTAAAACATTTACTAATAAGCAAAGTATATTAGCAACCAGTTTTCTTTGTAATTCGTTCAACAGCTGACGATTTAATTTCATAAATAATTTTGAATAAGAGTAACAATCAACAATACCTTTTGGTAGGTACTAATAATTATCACGTTAATAATATTAGTAAAATTAATTTGTAAGTAGGTATAGAATTAATTCGAAAGGAGGGTCATTTTATTTCTCATATAGGTATCTAATGCTTACGAAAATTGACACGCGCTTGTTTTTTTGTTGCTAATTGGCTCATTAGTCGCGTAGTTTAGATCATATTACAACAAAAATACAACGAAAACAATGATATTGAATTACTAAAGCTCTTATTGTAAGATACAAAAGATATTACTTAAACAATGTGTCTAGTCTGTACACGAGGGCTATAAATAGACATTACTTTATGGAATCAATATATATTATTCGCTTGTAATATGAGCTGTTATGGTTCGGCAAGGTGAATTTTCTTAGGTTATTTCACTAAGGGCCTGTTTTACTATCTACAGATATTTATCTGACAGATATTTTATACCTGTCTCTATTTAAAACGTCATATTTTATTATATCTGTCAGTTAAATGTGATGTGTAGATGTTGAGACGAGCACTTAGTGCCCAATCCATAAAACAAGACGTTTTAGACAGAGACAGGTATAAAACAGCCGTCATATTTTCATGTGTAGATTGCGAAATTACTAGATAATGAAAATCAAGTGGGATAAGTCATAATATCTATAAAAACAAAGGTAGTCTTATCTTAAACATAGGTAAATTGAATTATCCGATTAGAAAATTAACAGTCTCTAGTTGAAAATTTTTGTTTAATTGCGATTAGAAGCGAAGCGAGTCGACCTTGTAGACTTCACGCTTGATTGCCTTCGCGACGTTTCTGCTTCCTTTTTGATGCGATTGAACGAAGATCCTTGATAAATACTTACATTTCTTACAAATCATGATCTTATTTTATAATTTACTTAATTTTAAATTAGTTAAATAAACTTAAGTGGAACTGGGCTGGACGTGTTTGCCGTATCATCCAGATTGATGGACCAACATATCTACCAACTGGTTGCCGCTTGACGGCCACAGAGGTAGAGGTCGGCCTAAGAGGAGATGGCGTGACCATCTGGATGCATACTTGGCTAACTGGCCAGAAGTTGCCTGAGATAGGATAGGATGCGGAGGAGGCTTTTGCCCAGCAGTGGGACACAATAGGTTAGTAAAAAAAGTTAAATAGTAGATACGAACGCGCTACCGCGGGCATCGATTTTTAGAATCCCTTTATGCATAAAAATTTGTTAGTTAGGCGATTTGAACTTGAAAGACTGTTTACGTAATTTACTTTTTGAAACACTAATACCGTTTAAGCTATAGGTCGCGCCACGTAAAAATAACTTTAGAAACAAATGAAAATCACGTGTTCGCGCATTGGTACACTTACGCTCGAAAGTACTAGAGCTATTTATCGTTTCATTCTTGTAAGAGTCTTTCGCACGCGGTTACGTATGTTGACGTCAGGGTGTACTCAAACTTTCTATCTGTCCGATCGTAACGGGCATGCGATCCCGCCTTCCCCGAGCTACTAGTGACCACTATCCACTTTCCAGTGGCAGTAGTATCCCGTCCGTCCCTTTCTTAATTTCCTTCATCATCCCTACCCTCCCCTACATACGGTTCCCTCCCGTTAGCAGCTAAAGTCTGATTCGGCGAGGACGGCAACACAACGCAGATATGCAAAGTGACTGGACGGACTCGGCGGAGCAGCAAGGCAAGGTGGATGGCCTAGGGCGACGCTGGAGGGCGTTAAGTCATTGTCGGCCAGACACAACATCTAAACCCTCCTTCAGTCGTAGCGATCTCCCGTTCTACTGATCCAAGAAGGAGGAGGACGAGTGTGTGCGCTTGCGTATGCGCGAACCTTAATATATCTTGCGCATCCGACCGCTTCTGTTAGAGGACTCCGATTTTCAAAGTCCTGTGGTGATGGGTAGAAGTAGAGAGGTCTAGCCTGATGCAAGCTAGGCTTTGTCTGATACCTGCACACATGCGGTCCGGGGGTGTGAGTTTACGCCGTGGTCGTTTCTGCACTGCATTTTGGGGCGAGAGTGCGGGTCCGGCAGCACTCGTGACGACAAAGCAGCCCTATTTAGGGTGACACTGCTTTCCCTGCTCAGCCGGGGAGGGGGCTAGAAAAGGTGCCTTAAAAAAAGTTTGTCCCAACTAGGAAGGTGGTAGTAACCGCGGCTGCCATCGCATCACTTAAATCGTGGTCGACGTCCCAGAAAAAATGGAAACAAAACATCTTTTATGACTTTCGGCGCGTGGAACGTTAGAACGCTTCTTGATCGAGATGGCAACGCCTGCCCTGAACGCAAAACCGCCAAAGTGACTTGTGAACTTCATCGCTATAGTGTGGATGTGGCTGCTCTCAGCGGAACACATCTTGCCGATGAAGGAGAGTTGGTGGAAATAGGTGGCGGCTACACCTTCTTTTGGAAAGGTACCGCTGCCTCTGAACCTCGGCGGTCAGGTGTAGGCTTTGCCATCAAGAATAGTTTGATAAAGCATCTGGAAGAATACCCTGCACATATCTCTGACCGCGTTACCATCTTGCGCCTCCACCTGGACAAGGACAATTACCTTAATGTTATCAGCAATAAACTGAGATACTTTTTGTTTGCGCCGGGCCTGGGTATTTTTTGAGCATTCTCTTTTCGTTATCTGGGGAATAGTATAACATACAAGTGTGACCTTGGTACCGAGATCAATAGCAAGATCGGTGCTGCAGCTGCAGCATTTGGCAAGCTATGTTCCAAGGTTTTCTGCTCGCATGACCTTAAGTTGGCCACTAAGGTTTCTGTATACATGGCCATTGTGTTGCTAAACCTTCTGTACTCTTCTGAGACGTGGTGTGTGTATCGTCACCACATACGCACTCTTGATCGTTTCCACCTTAAATGTGTTCGAACCATCTTGAAGATCAGAAGGTCCGACAGAGTGCGAAACACCGTAGTTCTGCAACGTGCCAATGTTGGTGGCATTGAGGCTTATTTAATGCGTCGGCAACTTCGGTGGTGCGGTCATGTGTCACGTATGGCGGAGGAGAGAGTGGCGAAGCGCATCTTTTATTCTGAACTGGAGTAGGGCAAGCCTCGGTCAACTCCTCCGGTACAAAGATGTCCTAAAGCGACACATGAAGAGGTGTAACAAAAACCCTCTCAATGGGAGCGTTTGGCAGCACAGCGGCCAGAGTGGAGCAGAGTGGTGAACAGCCTAGTCCGCGAGTTTAAGGATCAGCGTAAATCTGATCTAGACACTAAGCGTGACCAATTGAAGGCCCGGTCACCTGCTGCCATCACATATAATTATGACAACGGCGTTCTTACGTGCCCACAATGTGCACGGAACTTTGCCTCAAAGATAGCTACACAAGCCACATGAGAGCGCACGAGCGCCAAAACGACCTATAAGAGTCGAAGTGGTCGCCATTGCCGGAACCGGCCGGATAGATGGATGGATGGATGTTGACGTATAGACTATACGTAAGGTATGATGATTCTGATTCCAAAGGTTATGAAAGTGACGACAACGATGATAATAAAATGGCCACTTCTGGCATCAACACCGCGTCCTCATCTGGTTTTCGCGCCACCATTGAAGACTTAATGGAAGAACAATATGTTTTGTTTTTCGAATATTTTTTAACATTTTCACACATTTTACACTAAATCCAATATTGACTGGTAGTTGTGTATTTTTTTTATTTATATTCCACCTTACTAATACTACTAATAATATTTTTCTTTATTTTGTGCGTAAAACTATGACTGTAATTAAACACTTTTGTGCGCGATGGTATTTTAAAACAAATGTTTAACGTCAGACTCAAAAATCATCTAATGCGCATCTGTCAGCTAGGGTTCATTTTACGTGGCGCGGCCTACTTTGTGTAATTTTTACTTGTGTAATCAATCCACTTATTAATGTTAATTGCTCAATTTCTCTTAGAGCTCTAGGTTATCTATGTAGAGAAAGGTCCTCAAGGTTAACCTTCGATTTATTAGGCGGTCGATAGCTTTAACGGACATTTCCGCAAATGAGTAATAATCTGAATCAATCTTTTAATGAAATAAACATTAGTAAACTGACATTTTACAAGACTTACTTACGTCAGTTAAATTTTATTTCTAAATGGTGAAACTGGCCCCTAAATATCATGTAATTATATTTTTGGCGTTTTCATTTACATCACACGAAACAAACTGAGTAAAATAGTCCCCTAAGCTAGTCCAACAGCAAATAATTTGAATTCAAAACAAATAAGTTGTATTTGTAACGCAACTATGTACTATGAAATAAAGCTGATTGTTAAACAAATATTGATAGAGCGCCGATGGGCAGGCGTGCTTCAAATCGCGAAATAGGTATTACAGGAAATGCACTATGTACACTAGCGTAAGCCTACGGATAAACATGCATATTGTGACAACAAATGCAGTATTCGGTTGCTGGGAAGGTCATTACAGTAAACGTGCCATTAAAAATGTCTTATCCTTTCATATATTCTTCAAACTTTAGAAATCGTTCGATACTTCATGCATATTTTAACTACGCGAATATCTGTGCCATATATTGATTGTTGCTATTTTAATTGCCTACTACGAAAGCTGAATATCATAGACTTCTTGTGTGCTTAAGTAAGTTTTAATTAAGCGCACAAAGAATGTTTATTTTTTTAAACCAAGGTTGCTTTTGCGAATCAATATCGCTGAAAACTTGATGGACTTTTGCTTAGTTCGGTAAAGTTAAATGGGCCTGACCTTCTGTTTATTAAATCTACCTCCTTCAACATGATATTTGTTCTCTTATACAGCTTATAAATTAGAAATTTGTTTTCATCACACATGCACGGAATATGAGTCTTACGATTGTAAATCACACTTTTTTATTACTATTTATACTTTCCAAATTTTTAATATAACTATACAACCTAATTATTTTATCATAAAAACAATTCACTAATGGTTTCCTCGCAATAGTAATGAAAAACAGAATGTTCTTTACGCTTGTAAGTGAAATTCTCTGGACTATAGGGCTATTCACACATTTCCGGGTCAGGGCTATCCGTGTACAGAGTTGTCCGTTCCAGTATAGACGCCTGACACGGAGCTGTGTGAACAAATTCATACAATTTGTACGTAACCGATTTTTGTCGTGTTCCGTCAGAGTCGTGTTCCTGGAAATGTGTGGTTAGCCTTTTTGACATGTTTTCACCCACAATGTATCTCTACCAGGCAGACCAACTTTTCTGTGAAATGAACGGCGACACTAGTAGTAATACAAATTGTATTGCTACCAATCGCAGCAGTTCTTGAATTTGACATTTCCGTATTAGTGGCCGTAGATTCAATAACGGCCGTTTCACAGATAACTTGGTAGATGTGTACTACTTATTGTAAACGTTTGTTCACAGTCATGGTCGCTGGTTGGCATCGTATTCATGATATCAGCTGGTCTGATCATGTTCACGTACAAAGCGACGCAGTTTAATCTCCTTGGATTCAACTTCTTGCTGATCGCGTCATTCGCGGCCGGACTGAGGTGGACCTTCGCGCAGCTCCTCATGCAAAAGACCAAGCTAGGTCTTCACAATCCAGTCGACATGGTGTTCCACGTGCAACCGTGGATGTTTCTCTCGCTGCTGCCGTTCACTATCGTATTTGAAGGTAAGAGTTTTTGTTTTACTGTTTTACAGGGTGACTTTTAATTAGTTAAAGATAGAAAAGTATAAGCATACTCGTATATATAAAGTGTGAGATTTAAATGAATTTCTTATTTTACGGAAGAAATTCAAATAATGAACATTTTTTACTTTCGTCAAAAAAATACAAAATTTTGCGTAATATTTCCGGCGTAAGACTTCTTTCAACTTGGCAATGGTTAAGCCAAGTTGAAAGAAGTCTTACAAACTTCAAACTTGCTTAGTAAGTCATTTAAAAGTAGTCATACCGCGGTCAAGGATCAATTTGTTGCTACATTAATTCACAACAGGCTGAAAATCACAGATATTGTTCAAAATGTAATTATAATTAATATGTAAAAGCCTTTACGTCCACAGCAAGTCTTTCTCGTACTCGATCACGTAAATAGGGAAACAGTTTTTTGTTTTAAAAATACTTATTCTGTGGCCTGGAATTGAATGAGAGAGTGTGAGAGAAGAAAAATGTCTAAATTCTCGACGTCGAATAAGCAAAGTACCTAGGTATACTTAACTTGAAAGATCAGGTCGCGTGGAGAGATTGTCGATTGTAATATCTCAGAAACGGTGGCTCGTAGGAAAAAATGTTGATACAGTTTTTGTAGATAATATTAAGACCTACAATTTTTGTATTGGATACTTATATGGGAATCTTACCGTTTCGCTGCAAATTGCGAAAAACTGTTTTCTATGACGTTTGACCTTGAATAAAAAAAAACCCATACATCGGAATGATGGGGAACTTTTACATATAAATTATAATTCCATTTCGAACAAAATCTGTGATTTTCAGCCTGTCAGATTGACATGTTTTTTAATCCTACTAATATTATAAAATGTTAATGACATCGATTCAGATAGTATTGTAGCTTACGCAGACTATAACATAGGCTCTATACTATTCCAAGTTACTGTGTAAGTTTCCCGAGATATGACGACGCGGGCAGTCTCTAGTAAATTAGTAAGTACCTAAGTTTTAATCCGACTACGCGGTATTCTTAGCTACTGGAGATATTGTTATTAATATTTAAGAAACTTGTTGACATAGATTGTCTGATCTTTAAAACGACGACAAAACAAAAACAAGGTCTTTCATATAACCTGAAACACAATACGTTTATTCTTGTGACACTCTGACGTCTTTGCAAAGTTTTACATAATCATATGAATATGCATAATTTTGTCAACGCAATATTTAAGAGCGAAGAAAACTTGAAACTTGGCACCTGAAATGAAATGAAATGAACCTATATGATTTGTTCTTTTAAAAGCACTTTGCTAGATTGATTGATGCTTAGTTTTGTTACATTTTCGTTTGAAACATGCTTAGTTAATACTTTTAACCTTTCACTTATAAGGAAGTACCTAATTTAAAATCTACTTGCGGCAAGTAATGCGTTAATATATAACGCTAAAGTTAAAATTAACAAATGGAAAAGCATGAAAGCATTCAAGCATAAGCATGATACCATATTCATTCCACACGACGCATCTTACAAGGGTCCTTTTGTATTTCGATACAAAGCGACTTAGTGACATCAATACAAAATACTTTAAAGAGTCCTGAAGAACTAAAGTAGTTCGTAGACAATTTGCTACGAAGTTGTTGAAGCAGAAATAGTACGGGTATTTCAATAGTTATTTAATATATCAAGCTATAATATTTCCTTCGGGTTTTTTTATTAAGTGTAAAGATTTATTAGAGCGTCCCTTAATTCAATGATACTTATCCAATTATTGTGTTCACGAGCCCTCATTAAGTACCTATCTCAAGGAAAAAAATTCTAGTACCGCTCAACGGAAGGGCTTTCAAAACTTGCATTGTTAATAAAATAATATAAAACTAGGGATATTATTATGTTACAACAATCAAATAAAAGAGTTTCGTGGTTATTTCCAAATCGCAATGTTCAGTATTTTTCAGATAAATTTTAAAAATAAAATATCAATAATAATACTGTCCTATAAAAGAAAATTTGCATATAATACCCTTCTTCGACACTTTCAGCTATGAACATACAAAAAGCCTGTGCTCGACCGTTGATTAATTGATAGAAATACATCCTACGCCTGGTTTTGAATTTCACGCTGACTGAATGTCAATTACGTAGTAGCAGCATGGATCGAAACTTGAGATCACAGACGGCTTTACATTTGTGTAGGGCTATATCAATGTATCAGGGAGGGTAAGCCTATCGTTGCACAAACTATAATATTCTGATGGTCGGGCTCTATGATCTTCGCATGATATTGTTTGCCATCGATTGAAAACTATTTGCAAATAAAGCCGATCTATTCTCATATTAAATATCCGCTTTCTTTAAATTTATGTCTAACTGAGCATTTACTTTAAAACATTTTCTTTATGTGAAACAAGAGTTAAAAGAGTAAAAAATATATTCTAATAATATATTTGTTACCTGCCGTTTTTTTTGTCGCGACATTTTCATGAACAAGAATAGTAACAGAACCAGCTACAGACTGTCAGACGCTTTTCGTTCATTCTATAAGTAATCACGTAGGTTCAGTCGTAAAAATATATATTGAAGTTTTTACTTTTAAAGAAAAGGAAAATCTTTTATTGTGTTTTATTTTTGTTAAAATACAATGTATCGGAGAGTGGGTGTCTCGGGTCACTTGCTAATTAGCAGAATCCATTAGCGATTCGCAATAAAAAATAAAATAAAATACAAGGGTTGTTTTGTCTGCATCTAATGGAAATGGAAAGATACAGACTCTTGCTGATTCTACGAAAGGTATTTTCGAAAGGTGCCTGAAGGGACTATCGGATTTCTTACTCACTGCAGAATACAGTCTGTAGTTTTATTTAATTTTGTATTTGAAAAGTATTTCTATCCGAAATAATAATTAATAAATATATTGTTTTGTATTAGACGTGTCAGGTGATATGTCAGTTTCATATACTTAGCGTAGGATCCCCGCGGTGATAATACTGCCGATGTAACATGTATTTCATTAGCATTGACTTTAAAAAATGACCCGTTCTAAGTGTTGTCAAAACCTTTAGGATTAAATGATTTTTCGTAGGTACTAATTGATTACATATGGAATTATAAATTTTTGGTACTAAGTGGAAAGATATACATTTCAATAGGGAAGATTGGTGGGATAAAACCAGGTAGGAATTTGTGGAGAATCATGGGATGCTTTTGGCCAGTTAGGGATGAAAAAGGAACCGTGTTATGCATAGAATATGTTCTTTGTCTTTATTTATCCTCATGATGGCGAGAGGCAAGGCCTTTATTAACAAATAATTTATAATTTTTTGTACGTAATGTTACAGTATAAATAGACCTACAATATTTTTAGAATAGGAACTTAGCCCTATGCGATCTTGACAGGAATGTTAAGTGAATTTTCTTGTGGACTGACTAACAGATACACCTACGCTGTCTAACAAAAAATCTCTTTCATAGAATAGATACCAGCTTCGTACCTAGATACTCCAGAAAAGATTGGAAAATGTCCTTAACCTGCCCTGCGCGTAGGTTTTCTATTATGTCTACGCTATCTGAATAGTCTGGGGTTTTAAGTACAGATGCGCTTTAGACAAAATATTGAATTCGAACTCTAACATCAATTTTGAATGTCGTTTACCTACGCTATGCGCGTGGGTGCCAGTCTGTCTAAGATCTTTTGTTTTGTTCTCTTTTGTGAATATTTTTTACCAAGTTATTGGATTTTAATGCACTTACAGAGGAGGTCGAAACTTCAATATTATCAATTTTATTTTATTCACGGTATTATTAATATTTTTTTTTAATTAAAAAAATATTAATAATACCGTAAAAAACAGAACATTTTATAACAAAAAGTCATACCTAATGAGTTTGCTCCCGTTTGCTCCAACTAAAAAAATTAAATTAAAAATTTAAAAAACCCCCGACTATAAAAAGTTACAAATAAATTAAGTAGTATTTTGACAACTGAACATCGCTTAATATTTCATACAAATTGATAACTTTCATACAAACTTTATTTTGTCGTGGGACCGCATTCTAATCGCATTTAATTTTGATATCTCATTATGATTACTTATGATAGGTATATATTTTTGCGTACCTACCTAGCTACTTAACGACAAATCTGCTGTTACATTTTTCAAGAATTGATGGAGTGTTGGAAATTCGTGCTCCATCATCAGTTCCTCGCCTGTTGTCACTATTGCATTATATTAAGAATTAAACACTGATCAAAACGAATCCAAACACCAAAACAAAAACAAAACAAATGTATCTGCTGTTAATTTTTCAAGAATGGATGGAATGCTGGAAATTCTGACTCCATCATCAGTTCCTCATTAGTTGTCACCATTGCATTATATTAAAAATTATACACTGATCAAAATGAATCTAAACACGACATATCTGCTGTTATATTGGATCTACAACCCTACCACAGCCGACAAAAGAGCTGATGACCTTGAAATGGCTAAACCTATTTGCATATTATATATCTAAGAACACTCACAGGAATACCAGCTTTAATTTGAAAAAAACCGCATCCAAATCCGTCCACGCGTTTAGGAGCTACAGTGCCACAGACAGACAGACAGACAGACAGACAGACAGACAGACAGACAGACAGACAGATACACAGACAGACATCGACGTCAAACTTATAACACCCCTCTTTTGGCGTCGGGGGTTAAAAAAACAATATTTGTTATGTATTGACTACATAACAGTTACTGGAAAACGAACACCATGTGTGATGGAATAAATGTAGGCTTCATCTGTTTTACGTAAATGTGCTAATCAACGCTCAACAAGCGTAGGATTTGAAAAGTTATAACATACTTGGATTTATATTGATCTAAAAGATTTCTTCAGTCTACATAACAACACCTTGACTTAACGGGTGGCCAAAATTATCTTTTGGCTTTTGACCGGCTGTGGACGTCCTTAAGCTGACACAGAGTTGTCTTTGTTAAAAGTTTTTCAATTCATAACCTCGAAGAATAATAAAATTTAATATTCTTCTTTTAGTTGGAGGAAACTGGAAAAAAGATCTGTTTATCAATTTTAATTTTCAATTTATACTGAAAGAGACTTTTCCTTACTTCGTCTATAGTTACTGAGCACTGACTAACTTGTAAAAGTTTCAGATGTCTAGTTACGATTTTTTTTACATACTTTTCTAAGGTTTTTCTAGAAATATTGTAAAAGGTTGTTTATCTATGACTTAAACACATGAACTTCGTTACTGATCAGTAAACGAATATTTAAAAATATGTAATAAAAACACCCTTATCAACGGCGTTGTAACGAGCGATGAGTACTTAGGTGTGACAATAAATTTATTAGATGTGGGTGCTGCGCGCTTGCGTATTGTGATTTATCCTGGACTTGCAGGCTGCGACAAACGAGTTGGGCAGTCAGTCGGTCGCTGGATAGCGCGCCAACCGCTCCTAACTCTTCAAGAGGGAGCTCTTTCCATCTAAAGTATTTTTTTAAAGTTCATTCCTGCATTCAAACTCTGACTTTCCAATCCTTCTTTCACATTTGCTCGCCAATAATTTTTCTTTTGTCTTTTGTTGTCCCGGTCGTTTTTTATTCAAATTTGAAAGTTTGTTTCTGTCCCGAATTTTTTCAACTTTTTTTGTTTTAGGTTCGTTACTTTAATTGCGCGCTAGGTTTCCCGAGTTTTTTTTTTGTTTTGTTTTTTACCTATATCAGGAATGAACTTTAAAAAAATACATGCATTTTAGATTGAGCACGTTATGCAGCGACCGATAATGTAGATTTAGGTAATATTTATAAGTGTACCTCCCGCCCCGCACCGCCAGTGTGGCCCCTCCTCATACTTTCTTCAGAGCTGGACCAAGTATTAGACGGGTCATCGTCAGGTAACTTAATTGATTCAAGGACAAAGAATTTGAGTCAGTAAAAAGTTTTAATATGTTTAAAAAGTATGCAGACTTAAATTCTTTGCTTTGTGTTATCATAGCTATTATTTTCCTTTTGGCTTCAAGTTTCCGCATTTAATTTTCTTTATTCTTTTATTTAGAAGTTTTCTAGAAAGCACCTTCACGAGCGCCCTGAGTACCTTGGCTTCAATGTATTTTTAGATTTAAATCTTTTAGCAGCAGCGCATTAATTTTGCACCTGGGAAGCAGCTTTTAATACCTACTTAAATACCGTTCCACGTAAACGCTAACAAAAGGCTAAAAAAAGGCAACAAAGGCAAAGGCAAAAGGGTTTCTTACCCTAAGGTTGCCTGGAAGATATTGCTACCTAGCAATAAGGCCGCCTGTTGCTTCTTATATTCTTGTTTGTGTCTGTACCTTATATCTTTTGTGCAATAAAGAATATTTGTATTGTATTGTAAAAGGCTTAATGAACTGAGAATGGCGATGTTTAAAAAATGTTTCGAAAAAAAAAGACTTGAATGCTTACACAATTATGAAGAATTAATTTGCTTAACCGACTTAAAGAAGGAGTTCTTTTAAAGAAATTGTTAGTAATACGTGGGACACGCAGTAAATTTTGCGACTCCAAAAAAAAATGTTCTACAGGTAATTATATTTTTATGACATCTTTTCAAAGTACTCTCCACCAGCCTCTATACAAAGTTTCATGCGTCTAAAGCAATTTTTTTTGACACCTAGTTTTCAACCTGCTCGAACGCTGAGAGCGTATTATCCGACTACCACAATTGTATCCCTTTGAGCTGATTTTTAATTTTTGGGAATTAGTAGTGTTCACACGGTTCTAGATAAGGCGGTAAGGAAGATAACTCATGAGTTTGACCGGTGTGTTGTCTAGGAAGTCCCTTTATAGTCTAGGAGCGCATTATCGTAGTGGAGCAGTAGCCCGCGGAGCCTTGTGTTTGGTCGCTTGTTGCTCACAACAGAGAAAACTTCTGCCAAGCATTTGGTAGTATACCATTCAGCGTTGATGCTACTTTGGTTTCGTGAAGGAATTGACACCAAGTAGCCAGTCAAATGGAAAAAATCGTGATAAAAATTTTGACCCCGGTTCTAGGTCGCTTTACATTGGTAGGTTTTGATTCGTTTTGAAACACCCCTACAGTCGACTTGCGCATTGTTTCTGGATCGTATTGATAAATCCAGGCTCCATCATCTATAATAATGTCGTAAACAAGCCGAGACAAGCCTGCTTCGAATTTGTCTATCATAACATGGCAACATTCCACCCTTGCCTGCTTCTGAAACTCGGTGAGGTTGTGCGGCACCCAGCGTGAAACTTTCCTCCGTACCCGTAGATGCTCGTGCAGGGTCTTGTAAAGGCTCCCCGATTGAATCTGCACTCTATGCTGAATCTCTTGGCATATAACTCGTCTATAGTCTTGGATCAAAATTTTCACTGCTAGCACGTTTTCTTCCGTAACAGCCGTCAAAGGGCGACCACTTCTTTCTTCTACCCCCAAAGTTAGTTGGCCGCTCTCAAATTCATTAAAACAATAATACACGGTTGCCTTAGAAAATTCTTCATCCATAAATACCATTTTGAAGTCTATCGTACGATTCGTTCGGTTTTAGGCGGCACTTGAAATCGTAAAAATACATAGGTAGCGCGAAAATGTTCTCGACGCAAATTCGTTTTTCAATGAGACATGGTAATTTTAATGAGCTCTCAAAAAAAATTAGGGAAGTTGTGAATTTAGGACGTACCTCTTTTTACTCATAATCAATCATATTTTTAAAATAAATAAATAACTGGCCAGCCTCACATACAAAAAAACTGTGTGCGTGTGGACGGAGTGAGCCACCAAAATTTTTGCCTGGAAATATGCCTTAGTTTTAGTACAAGTTCTAAAACAATTGTGAAACTAAATATTTTAATTTGTGAAAAGATAGAACAAAAGATATGGCATTAAACATCGGCTCACTCAGTTGAACAAGCTACCTATGAAAATTAGAGAAAGTAATAATTATTCATATAATATTTATATACCAGGATTTAGTACAACTTTTGCTAAGTAAATCCTGAAAATTTCAGATCGCCTGTTAATGTAATAAAGTTTTCACAAATGATTTCTTCGGCTCACTCCGTTGAAACGCTTTTTCAACCCCTATTTCTGAAGAAAATACTGAAAATTGAAACTGCTATGTAATTGTGAAAGTAAGCTAAGATAATATGAGAATTTGTGAAACACAAAACAAACCACTAACGCGGCAGGTTTTTGTATAATCATTGGTTTCATCGGCTCACTCCGTTGAAACGTTTTTCGTAAGTTAAAAATGTCAATATCTTAAGATTTCTAGCACTAAAGAAACTAAAAACTGTCTTAACTTTTAGTGAAAACTTTTCACTAAATATCCACCATACTAATGTTTTATATTCCATTTCTGGTTTAAAAGATATTCAATTGTGTTTATTCTGCATACAAACTTCAGTTTAGGGTGACCACACTGTTTTATAAATAAATAATAAACTTACGTTATAGTTGCCAAGAGAAGTAAGAATAACACCAAAAGCTTCATTGTTTATGAAAAATGGATAATATTCAACAATTCCAAATCGAGCCAGAACACACAAACAAGTACGACAAAACTCAAAAATCCCTTCTACGAATCACCAGAGCAAAACGTCAAAGCGAAACCCGGTACAATAATGGCGGTAATTAACATTTACTTTTATTTTCATGTAGATCTAAAACAATTTTTTATCATTTTTTTTATTTTAAAATTAATTATAGTTTATTAAGCAATCTCGTATAACAACTAATATGCACAAAACAAAATGACAAATGTTATTGCAAACGTCATTTCCTGAACAAAATCCTGAGCTTTGACTTTTATTTTGACCCAAGTGGGTATGTTTAATTAGGAATTAAAAAAAAGAATAGTATATAATTTAATTTATGAAATAGGTAACTAATTAATTAATAATTACTTCTTACAATCAAAATAGATAATAACGATATGCTTTTATATAGAAATTAATATTAATTTAGTAATTATAAGTTTAAAGGGAACTAGATGGCGCTACTAGTAATGAAAATAATATTTAAATCTCTTATTAGATGGTAGAATGGAATAGCTAACATTTTTTAATGTAAATTTAGACTTATAAATGATCATATTCTTATTAGTGTAAATGTAAGACGTAATTTAAAGTTTAAAATATTTACCTTTAACGATTCGCTACCAATAACTACATTGATTGAGTGTACATTTTTGTTTCGGTAACGAATAAAAATAAAAGGAATTTTAAATGAAATATAACTACATTGATTGAGTGTACATTTAAATATATATTTTTCGGTAACAAATAATAATAAAATGAATTTTAAATTAAATATAACAAAGATGGAATAATTTTGAGTGAATTAATGAAAGTTGTGGCCTGGCACTACAATATTTTGAGACACATTCGTTTTCCTGTTAAAAACGCTAAATTCGTAACTCCAGATTTTTATTTGACCATGATAGTTTTTTTGTATTTTATTAAAACAGCAGCGTAATATCATAAGGTTTTGTTTATCAATTTGATTCAGTACTTTTTTACGCATAAAATGGTACCAAAATCGTAACTATATCTCAATAATCAGACATGCCAAACCAAAAAACCGTTTGAAACTTTAGAGCCCTATTTCTCAACTTTGATGATGTTAGGGTTGATACATAAACGCTTAACACCGTCCAAATAGTATAAGTAGGTAGGTACCATGTAATTTTCTCTCGTTATATCCTTAACTGGGTATCGAATTTTCTAGCAGCCTGAAAAGCGTTTTAGCAATTAAAGCAATTAAAATATACTTAAACAATAAATTATAATTAATTGAATTCATTCCCGAGTCCCAGCACTACAAAATGTCAACAGCATGGTCACCCTAAACTGAAGTTTGTATGCAGAATAAACACAATTGAATATCTTTTAGACCAGAAATGGAATATAAAACATTAGTATGGTGGATATTTAGTGAAAAGTTTTCACTAAAAGTTAAGACAGTTTTTAGTTTCTTTAGTGCTAGAAATCTTAAGATATTGACATTTTTAACTTACGAAAAACGTTTCAACGGAGTGAGCCGATGAAACCAATGATTATACAAAAACCTGCCGCGTTAGTGGTTTGTTTTGTGTTTCACAAATTCTCATATTATCTTAGCTTACTTTCACAATTACATAGCAGTTTCAATTTTCAGTATTTTCGTCAGAACTAGGGGTTGAAAAAACGTTTCGACGGAGTGAGCCGAAGAAATCATTTGTGAAAACTTTATTACGTTACCAGGCGATCTGAAATTTTCAGGATTTACTTAGCAAAAGTTGTACTAAATCCTGGTATATAAATATTATATGAATAATTAATACTTTCTCTAATTTTCATAGGTAGCTTGTTCAACTGAGTGAGCCGATGTTTAATGCCATATCTTTTGTTCTATCTTTTCACAAATTAAAATATCTAGTTTCACAATTGTTTTAGAACTTGTACTAAAACTTAGGCATATTTCCAGGCAAAAATTTTGCTGGCTCACTCCGTCGACACGCACACAAAAAAACTGTGTGTCGCAATACTTTCTGAGTGATCTTTAATATACATTTTAATAACTGCAAGAAATAACAACTTCAGGTTTTAAGTATTTGCGTAACAAGACCTTAACCTTTAAAGTTCTAGAGCAAGACTTCTATAGAAATATTAGGAAACTTTTAATTTTACCAATTTAGTATTTATGAGGTTTCACGCTTGTTTATTTGTGAACTTCAACTTCTTAGATTGAAATTGCAATAGGGATGACTACATTCAAAACATAATTATTCCGTCTTTTAGGCTATTAAAAAATATTCGACACATTTTTTACCTGATCAAATACATAAATGAATACAAAGATACAGAGCATCAAAATTACGGAGTGGGGGGTATTGACGTCACTCCTAGGTAAAAATCTTACTGAGGCGTGTCGTCACGAGCAACTTTAACCCAGTGTATCTTTGTCATTTTTAGTTTAATAGAAAAAAGAAAAAATACGTGTCGAATATTTTAAAATAATCTATGTGACAGACTAAAAAATTTTTTTTAGTCATCATGCCTGTTGCGAATAAATTATAAGAGATAATGATCTACGTGTTTCATCAGACACGTTATGTAAAACAAAAAAGAAATCGTAATATTGAAAAAGATGAAACATTACAATCGAAATAAGAAAATTAATTTAAAATGATCCGTCACGTAGTTTTGTTTACTGGGTTTTCGTAAACATATAACATGTAACCATGTAACATGTAAACATATAACATGTAAACATGTAACAAACATGTAAAAGAAAGATAGATTATTATTGAAATACTATCACTTACCTATACTATTGCAAAACTACAGTACAGATAACTTTACGAAATGTTTGTTTTGTAAAACATTTTTTTATATGAAATGTTGGATTTTCAAGGAAGTATAAAGTTAAAAATAAGAATAGCAACGGAAGAGATTCTCCCTCTTCCGTTCCGAGGGAGAATCTCTTCCGTTGCTATTCTTACTTTTATATGACCTTTGGTAATTAAAAAAAAAACATTTATTTGCGCGTCCTTTTGTAAAGCCTAGTTCTTAAAATATTGCATGATTAGAATGGCAGGTGTCACTAAAAGTAGCGAAGTAACTACTAGCGGCCCATAAGTGTCGTAATTTGCATCAGCAAAAATCATAATCATTTTTAGAACTATAACCATTTTAAAATTATGAACTGTATTTATATATACAAGAAAATAAATGTTTTCTACATAAAACGTAAAGATACATAAAACATAATACTTAATAACACACATAATACTTATCCAATAATATGAGATTAAATATTTTTACGTTCTAAAAAGGTCATATCATCGTGAAAAAAAATTAAGGATGTGACCAATCGAGTTCTTTAAGTCAATATGTTTTCATTATCATAAAGTCTATGAAAATAGTAATTATAAGATTTTTTTTGCGTTTAGTACTTTTGGTAGGTTTTGGGAGCCTTTTTAGTATTTTTTTTTTTAAATTGAAGCACGGTTTCACTACTTTTTGGTTTTTTAGTACCTGCGAATATTTAACCGAGCTCGAAATGGAGAATTAATTACGTACTTAATTATTTCGTAATTACTAGTTATTTTTAAAATATTTCTAGTAATAAACACTTAGTCGACAAAAATTTCGCTTAAAACTGGATTTAACATTTTCATCCCATCAATATTCGGCGAGGATTGGCATGTGTCATTCTAATCATGTAAGATTTTAAGAACTATAACAAAGACGATATTATACACAAAGATTGCATTCCAATTTCGTTTCCATGAAATACCAATTTCAACCAATTAGGTACAGTACAGACATGTTTCAGTCAAACGGTAGATTTAATAATTCAATTTGTTTTGACCGCCAACTAGTAACCGAAGCATTCTCTAATCATTGGGGTATTCAAACTCACTGGTTTATGTTAGACTAGAGGCTGCCCGCGACTTCGTACGCATTTATTGTCAAATCTTGGAAGAAAAACATGATATCTCAAAATAATATAGCCTATGGGTTATTCTGATGTCCAAGCTAAGTTATTGTTAGATTTCTTTAAAATATGTTCAGTGGTTTTTACGTGATGAAGTAAAAAACATCCATCCATCGGCACAAACATTGACATTTATAATATTATTAGGATTAGGGTACGTATTGGGTTCTAAAAAAATAGATTCACGCAAACGTTGATACACTTGATAGGTGCCTACTTAGCTAGTTTTACAAAACATTTACCCCGTTATCGCTGTGTTTTGGCTTGATACCCCCTTTCTGTTACACCCTGTATAATAAAACAGCACCTTTTTGATAGTATTAAGTATACTTTACCTTTTAATAAAACATTACAAATTTCTTAAAACTTTTTCCTTAAATCCATTGTTGTCACCTAAATGTGACCCGAACTTTTGCCATCAATACATATTGTTGGGTTTTATACACAAGTATTTTTAAGAGGCTTTCGTCTATTGTTTACGAGCCTTTTATAGCGTAGATATTTGAAGGCGGGGAGCGGAGGGATTGCGGTTTGGGAGCGGAGTCGGTACGGATCGGGTACGGGGCATTTTTTTCGTTTTGTTCTTGGGCGTGCGCGACGAAATTTTACAATGGAATCGCGGGGAAAGATCCGCTTTGGTCATCATCATCATCATTATCCTATCAGCTCGAGGACGGCCACTGCTGGACAAAAGTCTTCTAGAATCTCCACATCGACCGGCCCTGCGCTGTCCGCGTCCGCTTTGATGCATTACTTATTACAATAACAACATTGGACATAAAAACCTTCAACATAAAAACATTAAATAAATTCAGAACCATGAATAAAAACCTAGAACATTAATGTGACATATTATTGATAAAATAGCTGTTCATCGCGAAATCGCAGCGAAAACGCCGCTTGTCCGCAACGCCTTTGCCCCGCCGTTCTAGTTTTCTCCGTTAATAAGATACCTTTGTTATGCCATGCGCTGTCACGGATTTAACATCTTAATAGCATCTTACGTTAATTTTCTTTACTTGAGCAGTATAAAAGCGTCTCAGTATACCTCTTCCTCTGACCTTTCCTTTATGCTTTACACTTAATTAATACGAGCATGAATTAAGTTGTAGTCGGCACATTCGCAAACTCGGTCAAACAAAAAGGAGGAAATTTCACAACTCGTGTCCAGCGTTGATTAGCTTTTCATATGCAAAGTTGGCGTGCGTCGCGCTTCACTCATGTGACTTCAGTCCAATGTTACATTGCACCACCCACACGCTGTTAATCTAATTCTGTGCTTCCAAAACTCTTTGCAGTGACCTTTGGAACCATATTTTTTAAAGTGGCCCTTCGTTGATAAACGTTTACCGTAGCATAAATATATAGAAAAAACGTTTATCGTCCCTTGGCTTACAACACCGCTCAAGTCAAAAATTGCTCGCATTTACATACGTGAATGCTGTTGTAAGCTGATGGACGTTATGTATTTATTTTCGGTACCTACTTAGGTACTTACTAGGTAAGAAGGCTCTAATCGTGTTTTTTTTATCAATATTTTGAAAAAAAAAGACGGTCTTTAATGTCCTGTTTCGAAGAAAATACACAGATAATTATTTTTACAATGATAAAACGATGCCTTGCAATTGCTCGCGGCGGCGGCGTCCTCAAAGGGTCGCCCATGTTGACAAGCGCTGGTTTAACTTAATTGAGACCTCGTATAATAGAATGATGCGCTTAAACTTGTCACACTTCAGACAGATGCAAAATAATTTGAATATCATAATCTCTGATGCTGGGCGGTGATGGCTTAAAAATACCTATGACCTTAGAATTTTAGATTACTTAGTTCACAACTTTAAAATAAAAGATACATTAGAAAAAAGACGTTTATTTTGAAAAAAGAACACTTGCCCCGTTGTTACTAAACGAGTTTTAAATATAGTTCTAGGACTAATGTATTTTTGTGTTGTTTTGTCTATAGGCGAAACATCATTTATCTGGCTTAGTTCTAGGACTATAAATAAAACTCCTTTTGTAATAAGGGGGTTTGTTATTGATTATTGGGAATCTATTTCACACAGCTAGCTTCATAAACGGATAGGCTACCCCTCCCCCCTTTAGAAGTTGAACTAACGCGTTCCGTTCCGTGATCACTTTTCTCTAACTAAGCGTAGCTTATGTGCAGTCAACGGTCAACCGGCCGAAGTGTGGCTTATATGCTCCAAAACTACGGGGCCATTGTTGCACAATATGTCATTAGAGTAAATACCCATTAAACATCGTGCCGTCTTCTTCGGAGCTATTTCAGTGATAGTGTCAGATTTAATGAAGCGTAAGCTTTAATCAAATTTTTTGCGACTGATTTTTTATGTTAAAAAGATACCTGTAGTCTAGAATGGTGATATTTGTCGGGGTTGACTTGTAAGGTTGGTATACGTAGGTACTGTGGCAGTTATATCGCGTCATACTGTCCTTATCACATAAGCGTGTAAAAACCGCAAAAACCTCTTGTCGCGACGCGTAAGCTAAGTCTTCTTTTTTAAATTATATTGGCCTGGTTACAGAGACCTTTAAGTTTTATTTAAAATCGTATTGTTTGTTTCGCACGAGGCAATGTAGGTGTATCATAAATGTCAAAGTTGACGGAGGACTCTATTTAGGAATCGGATATAAATAAACCGAACATATTAACGGTGTTTTTTTATTACAGGAAACAAAACTTAGGGTCGAAATTATTTTAACCTTTACTTAAAAAACTTTTTATAAGTTCTTCATTGGATGACAAAAGACAGATGACTCTCGATAATAAAACAAAAGACTGTTACCTACTTGTTGAAGGTCACAAAATACTTATTTTTTCAGGATTTGAGTGTTTCAAACATTTGATGTCGCTTACACCGGAGGAACTGGTGCCGACTGCCCTGAAAGTGTCAGTGGGGGCCACCATCGCCTTCGCTATGGAGATCAGCGAGTTCCTAGTTGTCACTTACACCTCAAGCCTAACTCTATCCATCGCTGGAATCTTCAAGGTACAGTATGAAATCATTCAAAATAAAGTTGTTGCGTACTTATTTATTTATTAAGCGCCCCTGTTCACCTTCCTTTACATTTAAATAACTGTCATCATCATTATATTTAAGAGTTAGACTCTTGTCGGTGGAGTATCCGCCATAGGCCTATCTCCTGCCAATGCTTTGACTTCTTGATACGATATGACGTTAACTTTTTTCTTCACTTGAGTGAAGTAGGTACGTCGCAGTTTTCCTCTCCCTCTCTTCCCCTCAACCTTTCCTTCAATGATGGTTCTCAAGAAACAGTCAAAATAAATGATTTCAGTTTATTTTATTATTTTTCGTTCGAAAGTAGTCATAGTCTTTTTTCTTTTTAGAATTAAATACGACCATGTAGGTTGATATAGTCATTTATATTTCACATTCCGAACATAGCTTAGGTTTATTTATCGACGTAGTTAAGTCTAAGTAATTTCGATATAGGTACCTATGTACCTAAGATTTTTTTTTATGATAAATGTCAAAGGTCCATAGTTTTTGCTGAAAAACAAATGCCGCTTTCGTTACAAGTTACAATAGTCAAAGTTTTAACTATTTGCTAAAGAGAAAATACTTAGTACTTAATAGTCAATGATCCAAATGTAACTTAGATCCAAAGCGAGGTCAACGCGCAAGCGCGAATGGGTGGGTTAGATAAATTGTAATGAGTGCACGGCGTTGGAATGTCTCAGCGAAAAAGTTAAGGGCGTGTCATCTGTAGAGAGGGGGCAGGGTAGGAGTGGCGTCTCATAGTCATCGCCCAACAAAAAACCACGCCCAGTTGGCTCCTTGCCAAAAAAGGCGCTGCCGGGTGACAGTGGCTGAATGGCCGCTACACAACCCAAGTAACCAACTACCTTAACTATGCTAAACAGAAAACATACCACACCCATATGGGTCTGTTTTATACCTACTAGCCTGGCTATTGGTACGTAGGTCATGTCGCGCTTTGTAATAAAAAAGCTAATAAATTAATCAGGAAAAACATGTTTTGAGAAGACCTAAAACGTCATTTTAATTGGCATAGTTTCACGTTGCATGCTAAGAGATTTACATCCTTGTTTCTAGGTTTTGATCTCTTCTCACAATTTTTAAAATTGTCATCAACGCAAATAATATATTTATTGAGGTTTTTTTTTTGTTATAGGAAATGTGCATACTCGTCCTCGCAGTGAAAGTAAGTGGCGATCAACTTAGTCCAATAAACGTAATAGGCTTACCTCTCTGTTTGCTGGGGATCATCGGGCATATAGTCCATAAAGTGCTATTCATCAAGTCTGTAGTGGGCACCGTACGGGCCCTCGACGCCGACGACTTCGAGACCATAAACCGGACAAGAACGAACCAAAAAATAAAAGACGAGCACGAATCACCGCTACTAGAAGAACAGAAGTGGCAAAGCGAAGACAGTGACTTAGATTCGAACCTAGTTCTATACCAAGTCCTACAGAGGCGGGACGGGAGGTAGTGTAGGCTATAAACTGATTCTCCAAACTGTAGAAGTTGGTGAAATATCTAGTGATTATTTATAAAGTGAAGGCAGCTCTCTTCAGCGAAGATATATCGTCCAATAGCTAGATGTTCTAGTCCGTGTAACTTCGTTGGAAAGGTCGTGACGGGATGCGGGCTCTGTATAGGAATCTTCCAATTTACACAGAGTGTTAAAAAAGCACAATCTAGTCTGAGGTTCAGCTGTACAAGCTGTAAATACACTTTTTCTGCAATGAACTAACTATTCGGAATTATATCAGGTCGAATGTCTTTTTAACACTCTGTTTGCAATTGCGTAGACGCCGTTACAGAGGACGCATTCTATAATTAGATTAAGTTAGACATAAAGTGGCTGAGAGCATTTTATTAATATTTATGTAGCAATGTCTGCATATTTGTTTTAGTTAATAACTGCATTTACGCTGATTTAAGTTTGCACATTACACATTTTGGGTTTTTTATATATAGACATTGCTACACTTCGATGTTTTAGGCCCGAGAAAGATAATAACATTTGTGATGATGTTTGTCTGTTTTGATATTTGACGATTTACTTGGACGGGGCCTTGTAAATTACCAGCCATTTTTGTGCAACATTTTATTTAAAAGTTGATGCGAACTTTAGTTTTAAAACGAATTGTTTAGTGTATTGTGTTTGATTATCTCAATGTTATATTTTTTTCGGGTATTATGAATACATTTAGGTACATTTTGGAATTTTCGGTACCTATATGAGACATTGTACATTACGTAAATATAAGATTTATTTATTTCAATAGCTGCCTTTGTGAGATCATTGTATACATTAAAGGTTGGCACTGCATACTTATCATTTCCATGATAAGATACAGTGGCTAACAATCTAATTTAATTGACTAAAGCATAATTACAATTAAGATTTTAAGGCTTTTTTATAGCGGGAGTTAGCTTTTTATTTTTTTATATTTAATTGTGTTAAATGCACAATTCGATAGTGAACATAATATGTAAGAAGATCGATCCGAGGCAGAGTAAAAGCAACACTTAAAATAATCTGTGGGGTTAACAAAATTCCATCTTACAGATGCATTTTGCTTAGCATCTTGCTTTTATTACAGCGAATCGATTTTTTAACATTGTTCTTTCAGACACGCGAATGTGTACTGGTTAGACATATTAGATTTAACGGTACTAGTTTGCTATGTTCCTTTGTTATTTTCTAAATAAACGTTGCTATAATTTGAAGCATTTATAGTGCGGATGAGTGAACACATTCGCGTAAATAAACAGAGCACGAACAAGGTCCTCATACTTATGTAACAGGCTGTAAGCGAACGAAGACTAGCAGCCACGCTGCGCATTCAAAATGCAAGATAAAACTAAGAGAGATTGTATCTATTCTACTCAGTGATATTGTCGTTTATCTAAATTTTTTTTTAAACCACAAAAAGCACGTTCATTTTTGTTTTTAATCAATCTGACATTATGTTCTTTAAAAATAAATACCTTCACCCTATTTTGTCTATGGTCCATTAGTTTTATACGCAAATGTTTGTGCGTTTATATTTGTATCATTTTTATATAAATTAAGAGGATACAAGTATAAGTGCATTTTAGCATTTGGGTGGAAAGCTTTCGGACACAGATAGGTTTTTGCGTGATGGTACTTTTTTTAAGGAATATATTTTTTTATATTTTAAATCTTAATATTCCCTAAACAACAGATTTGTAAAGTTATCTCTTTCTGGCACTATCGACGGGTAAGATTCAGGAAAGAATGGTATAAATAGCAACGTGGCTTTGTACGCATTTTAACAAAGGCTCAATGTTTGGTGTGAGACAAAGCCAGCTGTATACCGTTCAATTCACTCGGACATTTATTTTATCTGTTTTTTGCCCATTTACAGTTGGCACGTAGCTCTGCGTCGATGCTTTTTAAAGACCTATGTGTTTCTTGTAAAAGGGCGGTTTGTGTAGTCTTTTGTTTGACGGTTTTAAGGCTGGTTTTCTAGATCTAGGTTCTAGGTCTGTGTATAATACCTAAGACACGCGTTATGTAGTTACTTCTGTGCTACGAGCACTCTGTGTCGAAAAACCAAAACCGCAGTCGATGGTCCCTCCTTCGGACGACATTATCACTAGTAGAATACGATAGGAATATTTTTGTACTACATATAAGTAGTGGAAATCGCCTTAAAGTGCATATTTTTGGAAAACTGTAGCCAGTCATTTGTTCACTGCATAGTTTTGAATTCTGTAGACTTTCCGTTTCCTGAAAGCCTTTTCAATTCTAGGGGAATGCAGTGAACAAGTGGCTTTTTAACTGATAGGGAAAGACACGTAATTTGGAAGTTACAGTACATTATTATTACAGTACATCACTGTATACACTGTTCAATTGTACAATGTACATCATACATTCAACTTTGGTAAAGTTTCGTAAAGACAACATTATCTTTATTGTTATTTCCCCTAAAACTTCTTCAAAATAAGTTTGTGATAATTTAAAGTCATAGTCATAGTATACTTACTATCATAATAATTAACACTGTGCTTACATTATCCGAATTAGAATTTAATTAGAAATATCTCGATGTCAAAAAAAAAAAACGATGAAAAATCCAAAAAAATGTAGTTGTGTACTTAGGTTAATTTCAAATTATAATTGGTGTCTATTTATTCAAACAGCGAAGTTATTTCTGAATACAGTTGCTGGTTGGCCGGTGTCCCCGATGACCGCCCAATTACCAATGTAGTCTGGAAAATAGCTACGTTGATTCAAATCAAGTACTTTAGAATGGCACACTTTACGTTTTCCAAAACATTCCAACTAAAACAACTACTGGACTAATACATTAATATAAGTTTTGACCCTACGTCTAAGTAAGAGTGGTGTCTTGTACTCCTATTTAAACGGGTTTATTAAAAAGTTTCCATAGACAAACTAACGGTGGTTTTAGGCCATCTAGGGTACTTGATACTTCCTTAACTTAAACGACCACAGCAGGAATTCAGGAAAGGTTATTTGTAAGTTGTAACCGTGGCCGTAATGGGAAAGCTCGCGGACTAGACAAGACAGAGGCCCGACGGTGTTTTATATTAGGAGAGAGAAAAGGGAGTTTATCCAAGAAGGTATCCTCGGTGTGCGGACCGCCCTACGCGACTAGTCACGTGTTTAGGATAATCACTATTTAATGTCTTTACCTTTCTCAGTGTTAGATATAGTCTGCACTTTATTCAATATCTATTTTATTATCCCATTTTCTCACCGGTTACCTCATAACTAACCGATCCCTATTGCATATCAAAGAGACCAACTACCTACATTTACATTCCATCAACATTTTATATGAATAATAGAAACTGTTTCTTATGAACATCAAAGTGAACTGTTATTTTATAGTCATTTTGATAGTATGAGGATTAACTTATGTTAAATAAGACGTTGTAATTAGTTTTAAATATTTGTATTTAACGACAAATTTTAATTATAGGTTACTTCTGTTTTTAATGTTATTAAATTAATTTATTTGAAATGCACTTAGAATAAGGCAGAGTAAATAAAACTTTAAAAAATTCGATCGTTTCATTTATTAAATACAGATTAATTAATAATACGAGTCAATTTTATCATTTGGTAGTTTAGTTTCATCAACACAAACACAAAAATTCAGTTTACATTCTTCTCAGTTCTGTATAAAAATGTTAAATAAATTAACGACTAGTTGATTTCTCTTTAAGATAAGCTCACGTCACGTCAGGATGATAATATTATCGACGTTATATTTGAGACAAAAAGAGAAGAATCGACAATTACCACAATTTCAATATTTCCAAAACCGAAGAGTGTAGATTTATTTTGGGGAATACAGGGAAGATCGCGACCTGGCGGATTTGACGGTAGCAACTGGTAGATTTTTACAAGACCCGTGGAGCTTGCAGGAGAGAAAAGACCGAGTGCGACTGTAGCATGTTTCCCGCTTTTCTTGCAACACTCTCGGCATCACACACGGAATACAAAACGCCAACCAAACCACCATTGTCTTTTTATACAGAAAAGGAAACAGTCCCCCTTGGTGTTAGATCTTCATCGGCCAGCTGCCGAAGCTGAGCTGGCTGGGCGTGCGCGCCGTCAGCTGCCCGCTCAACCTGAACAGCTTCCCGTTTATGGCGGTCGTCGCTTCCATCTTCCTAAGGAATAAGTTCTTTGACGTGACGTTCAAGCGTTTCTCTGTCAAAGTCTTATTCGACTCAGAGCCCATAGAGTTTATGATAGAGTCGTTGTCGATATTGTCCACGTTGATGATGTTTGTTTGTGACTCCTCGCGCCATAATTTCTGTAAGTTGAGCGCCATCAGCTCGAGCTGCACCTGCGACAGTTCTCGGATCACGTCGATCTGCACCGACATCACGTTGTCGCACGACTTCAGCAGTGAGTTCAATCTCTCGAGGACATCCGCACGCCGCTTTTGGATGCTGTACTGGTTGTCCAAGTTCCTCTCAAAGAATGCTAAGTGCTCGTACAACTCCGCTAACTGTAGAGAACACGATATGTACTGGGCCGGTTGATGATCGAAATCGTAATAGTGCTTCGCCCGCATCAGCCATTTGTGTGTAAAAGCGAAGAGCTTACGCGAGTCCTCCACTGTGACCACTATGTCCATCGGGACCTTCACCTCTACACCCGTCAGGTCGAGAGTGGGAAAAGTGAATAGTTTCTCGGTTGCACAATCGCCTTTACCACACTTCTCTACGCCTGCATCTTTGCTGTTCTCATCATCGAACTTCTCCGAAGAGGCACGTCGTTCTGAGGGCATGTCCACCGTCTTCCAAAGATCCGGTATAGACGACTGTCTCGTGAAATAGCGGCTCAGGATTTTCTTTTTGGACAGTTTGAAAAGAGTGAGGCCGTACTTTACCCAATGGTGGCTTAATTCGAGGAAGTGTAGTTCGAAGTCGGCTTTCTGTAAAACGAACTCTGCGGGCATGAGCTTGCAGTTGTCGTGGCAAGTGCGGAGGACGTAGTATGCGGCGCAGAGGTGGTAGCGCGCGTTGCCGGTCTGGTTCAGGTAGGTGAAGTAGTTACCGAGCCGCGCGCATCGCAGCGCCCAGTCCTGTGGCGTGCCCTCCTTCATCTCCAGCTGCCGCCGCAGCGCCGTGTGGTTGTACAGCACGTATTTCTCCGGCAGGTTCAGCTTGTTGTACAGGAACGCCTGCATCTGAACGTTGTTGGTGATTACCTTGTCGATTTTCTCGGGGTTCACGGGGTTGATCTTGTTGACTGGCTCCGTAGTGAACAAATCCTCGGCGTCCAGGAACCTGTCGGACTGAATCCTAGCGATTTCGTCGTACATAGCTTCCATGCTCTCGAGAATTTCGCGAGCTACTCCGGTCTGGTCGAGCTGGATCAGGTAGTAACACAGAAGATTTTGAATCCTGAGGAAGATGAAGAGGCATTCGGGTCGGTAGACGTAAGGTTTGATTTTTTCGAAGGCTACGTGGAGGACGTTCTTCTTTTCGGGGATGGAGATGGGCATGATCTTGGCGGTGAGCAACGCGAGGTAGCCCTCCATGGCGAGGGAGCGCACGAACTGTTCATGGTTCTCTTTGCCCAGCACCACCAGCTCGGCGCCGAGGGTGTGGATGTCTCGCCGGAGCCGCGATAGTCGTTCTGAAGAATTTTTACTCTTTATAGAATTTTTCACATTTTCAAAAGTATTTGTTATTATATGAAGGGTTTCCATTACATTTAATTAAAACATTTAAACATAAAATTTTAATAAGAATTTTTGGATTCGACGTCGAATGAGGGGTTTGACTTGACATTAATTTATTTTTCATTACGTTTTGACTGACATTACTAGAACATTTTCAACCAGCTTTATAATGAAGACAAGAGAAGAATAGAGGATTAATATCATCAATCGACGAATGTTATGCTACCTTAACTTGATTTGTAGAATACTTGATATACTCAAGCTTAGTGTTGAGACAGTGTTCTGTGGCTGAGACAGTACTCGTTCACTCGAAATAACTGAAACTTTGACCCTAAAAAATATACCTACGTGCCGTCTACCCTTTCTACGTGCGCGAAGGCCTGCAAACCTGCAATTACAAATAAGAAAGTAAGTATAATAACTCACTTGCAAAATCTTTATCAATAGGTAAGGAAAATCTATTTACAAAAATAAAAATTGCCAAAATAACAAATTATATGATATTACAGATTGTTAAATTTCGTGTGAATGTTTGCCACATAATTAATGTAAAAGTCATTAGAAATTAAAATAGTTGCAGCAATTTAATCAAAACCTAAATAGCTTAAAATAACTATTTATTTTTTAAATGTAGTCTTTGCGATTGACTTCAAACATTTAACTTTAAAAAAATAGAAGTACCTAGGTAATTCAAAGGTAATTATATAAGATATATTCAAAAAATATATAGGTACTTATAAATACCTATATAACATGTTCAAGAGCAATGTATTCGTATTTGCCTGTGCAATAAAGATATTTAAGTTTATGTTTAAACTTCGAATCAATCCCGTTACAAACGTTGACCGCTCTGCCGCTCTGGTATTATAATATATCTACTAATAAGGGGTTGTTTCACACACTACAGATAAAATTAATCTGATAGATATAATATACCGGTCTCTGTCTAAAACGTCATGTTTTATGAAATGGATATAGGTTTATCTGTAGGGCACTTATACTCTAAGGTAATACTTACATAATATAGTTAACAAAGTAACTAGATACAATCAGATGAAGTCTGCACTAAATTTAATGCATAAAGGTAGGTACGAATCTGATACTTAGGTCCGTGGGTCGTAGACCAAACCAGCGACAGTGCGTCATTAAATCCTAATTAATTTAATAAAAGCCAAATCTATTTTGAACAAAGAAGGCTATTATCCACAATATTTTCACCCTAAATTGTAATTTGAGCTTCATGTCTTAAATCATAACAATGTCATCTCTATGTGCCCTTGATTATGATAAATATTCGATTACATTAATGCGACAGACCAGACATAGGTGTAACGATGAAAAACTAACTTGACCCCTGAAAGTAAATGACGCACATATCACTCAGGTTGGTATTAATTATTACAGGTTTATTTATGTAAACCTTTATTGGACTAGGTTCACCATATTATGTAACAAAACAGTAAAAAATATATGATGAATTATTTATTTATCGGAAAACCAACAGCTTTAATAAACATAATAGAAAATTATAAATAAATGAATGATTTATTATGAATAAACTTTAAATAAGCCTGTAGCTTTATTCCATATTTGAAGTTAAATGGCAGAAAGGCTAAAGTCTTCGTTTCAGATGATTAAGAACATAAAAAATCTATTCATTTTTACATAAAGTTAAAATTACATTGGGCGGATTACGCGGATACTCCTACATTTCATGATTAACTTCATCTTTCGGAAGCTGGTGGGCCATTATTTGTTTTCTATGTGTGTATGGATATGTATGGTATCTACACACGAAGACCATCTACCATCAAAAGTATCATTGTAAATGTATGAAAATGACGTAAGCCGCCGGCCCGGCAGCTTTGGCTTACCGATAGATTAGAGGTTGAATGAAACTAATAAATTAAAAAAGTAATCTTTAAGTTCAGAATTTTCCATCAACCCTGGCCACATAATCAGCTTACATCCTATTAATATTATAAATGTCAATGTTTGTGCCGATGGATGGATGGATGTTTGTTACTTCATCTTTTTTTATGTATTTTAACTGTTTATGGAACACTAGACGCTGCCCACGATTTTGTACACATTTATCGTCATGTCTTGGGAAATAAAAACAATACCATAAAATAGTATAGCCTATGTGTTATTCTGATGTGCAAGTTACAATATTGTAAAGTTTCATTAAAATCTATTCAGTGGTTTTTATGTAATGAAGTACCAAACATCCATCCATCGGCACAAATATTGACATATTTTATAATATTATTAGGATTAGGATTCACGAAAATAGAATAAGTCACGTTGGTAAAAAAATAAAAATTTTAATTAAAATGAATTTTTTTTTCTAGTACTATATACAGTACAGGGTAAGCTTTCATAGAATTCTTTATTATTATTATTGTAAGGTTTTACAAAGACATTTCTTTTCATGATAGTATTAAGATGACAATAGAAAAGATTAGAAAGTTGTAGAGTTTCCAGGAGCGTCTACCTAAACGTAACAAGTTTTCTGGCCGGGGGGTCATTTTTATCTTATTATTAGACACATTCACATTTTCATTTGACACATTTTCTTCTTTTTTCGTACATTAGATACATACCCACTAATTTTAATTAGCACATCCTGGGTATTTCGGATTGCAACTTCTAGAAACTATAAAACAGAAATTACCTATAGGTAGGTATACGGATGTCGAAGCACATGTACCGAAAAGTATGAAAAATAATTTATATTTTTGTAGGTTATTCGATGGAATAATTTTGCTAGCTCATTATAGTTCTAAAAAGAGCTCACCCATTTGACTTTTGTTATATGAAGTCAAAGACCGTAAGCATCGACATCGTAAAGAACCAGTTTAGGCTGCTTCATCATCATACATATCATCATCGTAGGCTGCATGATCATTTAAGAATTAGGCTCTTTTCGGTAGAGTATCCACCGAAAAGAAAAAATTCAGGCCTATAGTCATGTCAAATTATTGAGATAAGCAAACAATACTAGTGCATAACCGTCGAATGTTGATGCATATAACGACTCGGCCTTTATAACGTTTTGTAAGTAACATAATCTAAGTTACAAAAATAGAATAATAAACATAAGTTGGCACCTACTTAGGTAATCTAGATGGTTACTGAAGAATCAGCTGAAAGGCAGAATAAAGTTCATATTCAAGGTATATTCATATGCTCTTCATATGCTCCCTGAATCCGGCCCTGCGTTTCGAACACGCATTTTTCCCTCAACATGACAATAGTTTAGAAAAGTTGGCGCCGCGTTGTCACCTCGATTTTACCTCCCATACATCCACCTACACCAACTTTGACGGTCTAAGTTGAAATTGCAATGGGAATGGGAATTGCATATTATAACTCTAACTTTTGTTTTTTAATTTTAAATGATCTAATTTACAAATTTTTACAATGAATAATTGGTAACTTATTTTATGATATGGAAAATTATGAAACATTAAAATTCTTTTAACTGGAATACGTCTGGAACGTTATAATTTAAGCTGAGTGAATTCACTCATAGCTTCGAGGTTGGCGCACTAGTATATATAGAATATAAGTAGGTATATATAGAATCAAAAGAGGTATTCCAGCGAATCTGGCTACCAATCAAAGGTAATTAATAACTGAGTAAATAACTCATAAACCTGGGTATAGTAGGTAAGTAAATCATTTATTCCCAGTTCATTACAAAATTAAATGAACAAACAAAAAGTACCTAAATAACATAAATTAGCACCTTATGCTGAAAACAAAAATCATTAAAAACATTTATAAAAGAAGCTAGAAAAATAGAGGAAAGAGATATAACTGAGAAAGGGACTCCACTCAGCATATGTCATTTCACTGTACGATGACATGACGCTGATTTCCAGTAGAGCCAGTATAAAAGGAACGTCTGTAAAGTTATCGTTAAATTACGTAGTACCTACCTACTAAGAAAAAAACTAAGAACCAGAACTTGAAAACGATGCCCTACAAGTCCTACGTTTGCTTAAGAAAAGTTTGGTAAGGTAAAACCATACAAATACCAAACGGAGACCCGGGAGACCCTAAACGTACGAAAATGGCATTTTTATTTGATATACCTAAATAAAAACGTTTATCTAATTAAATTTGTTGTGTTTAGAACAAATTGTTACACATTTAGGTAACGTCTTTCTTAAATAAATAATTAATGATATCTGAATTGAAACATCATCAAGATTTTCAATTTTCAGCCGTTTACGAATCAGTCAAACAATTTAAGCATTCATTATTTTAAATGAGCATCGATCCTTAATTTCAATGCTTATTTATCTTTTAGTTGATCAAAAAAACATTTGATTGAATCTATAGGTTATTTTCGCAACAAAATTCCGAACAAATAAGTAAAACCTACTTCTAACGGTCATCTTTGCTTAAAGTACTGAAACTTTGCCAAAAATAAATATTTTTCATTATTAAAATTAAATATTAGTAAATCAATGTAACTGCGTCATAAATTAATGCGTAGTTGGAGTTTTTTTTAATCTGCGCTGTTTGTTCTCGATTAACAGGAGGCTGAGGTGCGCGCCGCCGCTCAGGGGGCGGAGGCAAACTGCTTTTATAGCCGAAGCCTCCCCCGTTACAACACATTCAGTCCGCGGCCGCCCATGGGAAAGCAAGCCTCCTTGCGCCCTTAGGTGATTCGAGTGGTTGCAGCTATGAATCCCGGTAAGTAGGGTAAATCCGGGATATATGCCAACCCAATTTTATTTCACTTATAATTCGTAAAATAAAAACAATACACACTTAGCATACATTTGTTTACAGTCTTTGTTACTTTATTTAACTATATCATGCTGCATTTTGTAGAATAATCCATAAATAAATGATTTATTTCGGTTTAAACGTAAAATTTAATTACGGGATAAATGCCACTTTGGCCAGTTATATGCCCTGTACCAAAATTTTTGGAGGGGATAGGTGCCCTTCAGAATAAAATAAACATTTTATACATGTTAAACATTTTTTACATTTTTGTTTGTCAAATATGCATAATTATGTCTTTAGCGTGTTTTTTTAAGATGTCATTATATCAAAAGTATTTGTCAAAACTACTTAAAATTATATCCAGCCAATATTCATTTTTGAATCCAAGAATGGGTAGTTTTCCTAAAAACATAAACACATACTTATTATATGTACAAGTTATTTAAAAATATAATATTTAATCACAAGTTCATAAGTTTGGTTAGATACCCAAAGGGGATGCCCAAAGGGCATCTAACCCGAAACTTATTAGGGCAAATATCACTTTTTGCATGGATAGACGCCAACTAAGAAAAAATAAGTTATATGAATGTATTTTATTTTCAAAGTACAATTAAAATAATCTTTATACTTCAGTTCTCATTAAGAACCAAAAATAAAATTAACTTACCGGTAAATTAGAAAGTTCCAGTAGTTCTAAAATCCATCCCCAAAGTAAAATTACGATAATAATAGAATGTCTCGCAATACTCGCAATAACGTTGCAATAAACAGCCGCGTGCTTTTCGGCATGCTGATTCGGGGGAGGGGTGCTATCATATTGTAAGGTAATTTTTTGGTCACATTTCTTACATTTTAAAATATTGAATTCGGGCGTCTATCCCGCTGAGGCAAATATCCCGGATTTACCCTACTAAAATACCTTTTTCAAAAATTTTCTTCTACTTTTTTGTGATTTTATGTGACTTTTCTGGTTTTTCAGGCGTATTTTCCGATTTTTTCTAGGGTTTTTCAGTAATAAATAGGAAAGTAGGTCAAGGTTAAATCTAATAAGACAAAGAAAAATGTTTTATTGATTATTATTGGAAATTAAATAGAAATGTTCTTAATTTAAAAGTAAGCGCAGCGCAGCGAGTTCAGCGAGAAAGTTTGAACCCAGTTTTCCGTTCGGAACTTTTAAACGAATATTGAACTTTGAATTATCATTTCGTTTTACAATAGGCTGGATTTTTTTTAGGAATGTATTTCATTATATACTATCTTTTTTTATGGTTTTTATAATCCATGTGTTACGTAATCGACATAGCTGCTGCGTAAAGAAAGTTTTTCCGAAAGCCAAAAGTTTTTCCGCGGAAGATACAGGCTTTAAAACGCGTTCACGAGTAGATTTAGGTACAGGTTTTTATTTTATTTTTAAATGTACTTTTTGGTACTTACCTACTTAAATTGTATTAATTTCAAAATGTTTATTCATTGCAAAAAAGGGTTGTAAAGATTTTGCAAGACTTCGGGGATTTTTTTAATCTTAAAAATGATGATTTTATAGATTGGCACCATCAGAAAATTTTAAATAAGTGGTAGCTAGGTTCGGCTCTTGAGTCCATTTCACGAAAGAAGTCCCCTAGCCGCGGCGCTGTATAGCATGTCAAAATTGACAATGTTGCCATTTATGAGTACAAAATGTACCTATATTATTTATATTTCCTGCATATTTCGAGTGTACTGGTCATTCCATAAGTAAGTCGTATACATTTTGATATAAACAAAATTAAAAATTTTGAAAAATACCCACGACGGTAATTTAATCGAAAAATAATGAAATAACTCAAAAAACCCTCGACCGAGGAATATCCGTCGGGGGCTGCCTTTAAACCAGCTAAAGTTTTTCTACTCCTAGTGACGCGAGTACAATTAAGTATTGATGTTTAACGATTTCATAAAATACATTTATGAGTATTATTACTTAAATATTGAAATTTCTTATAGAAAAGGCAGCCCCCGACGGATATTCCTCGGTCGAGGGTTTTTTGAGTTATTTCATTATTTTTCGATTAAATTACCGTCGTGGGTATTTTTCAAAATTTTTAATTTTGTTTATTTATTTTAGACTTTTTAGAGAGCATATACGGCTTGTGATTAAATGCATTAAGCTACCCTACCATGAACACATTTCTGAAAACAGAATTGTAATCCGATATTTCGTTTTGATTATATTACAACATTGTTTTGCACTAATATTGTGGCGCTCCCTAGTGAGTTACAGCAATGACACCTGTCAAAGAACATGCACCTATCAAACACAAACTCGTTATTGAAAACCGCATCAAAATCGGATCATTAGTTTAGAAGATAAGAGGGAACATTAACTTTGCTTTGCACTAATATTGTGGCGCCCCCTAGTGAGTTACAGCAATGACACCTGTCTAAAGGTGCCCATATATGGTACGATTTGTCTGTACGATCGATCTGATGAAAATCGTGACGATTGATCGCATCGCAAATGACGCTCATACACGAAACGATTGGTCGTACGTAAGTAACGATCGATCATCGGGTGTGAGTGAGATGAATACGTGCCTAAAAAAAGGCGTCAGAGTGAGACAAAATCGAATCGTTGATCGTAAAGAGCCACACACTGTCGATTCATCGTTACGATATTTATGATTGCATAGGATTTTGTTGCGATCTCCGATATCGTCTTCGATGAAGTAAATCGTTAACGATCTTGAAATACATTATCGATTCATCGTTTCGATTGGGCTGAAGCGACGGATCGTACAGACAAATCGTACCATGTATGGGCACCTTAAGAACATGCACCATGCACCTATCAAACACAAACTCGTTATTGAAAACCGCATCAAAATCGGATCACTAGTTTCGAAAATAAGAGGGAACATTAACTTTGCTTTGCACTAATATTTTGGCGCACCCTAGTGAGTTACAGCAATTACATGACACCTGTCTAAGAACATGCACCTATCAAACACAAACTCGTCATTGAAAACCGCATCAAAATCGGATCACTAGTTTCAAAAATAAGAGGGAACATTAACTTTGCTTTGCACTAATATTTTGGCGCACCCTAGTGAGTTACAGCAATGACATGACACCTGTCTAAGAACATGCACCTATCAAACACAAACTCGTCATTGAAAACTGCATCAAAATCGGATCATTAATTTAGAAGATAGGAGGGAACATTAACTTTGCACATACAAACAAACATCTCTCACCCCAAACGCATATACCTGTTCCGTTCCGTCGTGGGTAAAAAATATCCATTTACCTATATTTCTATTTTGTTATAAGTATCATTTTATTAAAATAACTAAAGAGTTTTCTACCTACTATCAGGGAAAAGGTCTGAAAATAGGGAAAATAGATCTGTCAAATTTAGTTCCAAAAATATCCGGGGGACTTCTTTCGTGAAATGCACTCTAATCTAGAAAGATCGCTGCCATTTTGGAACGTTCGAGAAAATGGCGGACATTTCTTGTGTGCCAGTGCGCCTGCGTCATTGGTTGTGGTCGTCAAGAGCTCGCGAGTTCTTTGTCTGAACACAAGTTAGTGGCACGAACAATTAAACGTGCAACATTTTTAAAGAATTTTCAACCGACTTTTTAATTGCTAGATATAAGAAAACCGAGGTATAGAATAAAAAATCTAAATAAATTACGTGTTCCACGTTTGACAAAAGCACAACGGAAGCAACCTTTTACGCGTGATACCTACGTGATACTTTAAGTTAGTGGGATACGTTTTCTAAAACATAGTTAGGTTTGTAAAACTACCGTGAAAATTGTGAAAAATATTATCACATTCATACCGGTCATGGAGAGTTCAAGGTCGTGATATTTCGTCTTAAAAATGCGTGTTATAAAACGTATAAAGTTTGAAGAGGAAAAAGGAATAGAAAGAGAACTTTCTGTGTTGTTGGGAAGGTAGACATACTTCAAGACAAGATACTTATATGAAGGAAGGAACTGAAAAAAACTTACCGTCCTTCGTTAGATCTGAAAGAAGAAATTGTTAGTTGTTGCCAGGAGAGATTCATTGAAACGGTTGAAGCTTAAAGACACTAAATATCGTTACCTATAATAAAGCGTCCATGAATAGCTTAATGTGGTGTTCGTTGTTTGCTACTTTAGATATAATACTTGGGACGTATGTGATTCGCCAGTGAATGGAAAGGTAGTAAGTAGCAAGTGGATATTAAGCTAACGGGATGTAGTTTTCCTAAACCAGGATGGTTCCGAAGCTATCGAGTCTCCAGTTTCACTTGATATAGAAAGTCAATCTAATGAAAATTGTGTAGGTATCTGAAACGGTTATAGATCAAGAAGGGGCTGAAAGTCAAGTACGTTGCGACCAATGACCAACCTGAAGATATACTAACTCAACCTTTAAATGGAGAGTACAAGTGTAATGTTAAAAATGTATTAAGTCTGAGAGTTAAGTAGGAATTTGTGTAATTTAGGAGAAAGCGTGTTAAGAAGTAAGCATAATTCCTTTATTGGTTAATTTTTATATCTGTCTGTGTGTTTGCCGTGAACATTTTCTACTAACTACCTATGTAATAATGGTTTTCCAATATTTTTTTTAATATGTTTTAATATGTTAAAACAGAGATTTCCTCAAAACACAAGATTTTTATCATTAAAATGAGTGCCAGATTAATGTTTTCTTTGCTTTAAGTTATACGAAAAGCTACAACAGGCGAGACAACTAAGAAGCCTTATTTATTTATTTATTTTCTGTAATCAGGAAACAAAGATCAGACACTAATACAGTATTCAACACACACACAAAGTATACAAAAACCCAAACAGTTTTCACAGAGAACAGTTTATTAGAAACTACTTCTGGTGATCTTGATAATTTACATCCTCGTCCACCACTATTGAGTTTGTTGCATATATTATCCTGCAATGCGGATGCGGTGCTATCTCTACGTCTTGCGTGATTTGTCCGTACATACTCAATAGCAAGCCAAAGCTGCAGCTCAGACAATCAAGCAACTTTTCTTGCTGCGACAAAGATAGGACAGCCGCTTCTGGACATGCTGGAAATAGGAATTATAATTATAGTTACCTACGGAACACGTATATCTGTATTATAAACACAAAAGATAAAAGGAACGATAAAAATTTGCTAAATGATGAATGATGTTGGTTGCTTGTCGTTGATTCGCCCACCGATATGAGCCTGGCTCTTAAATAATATGAATGAATGAAATGATTGAAAATAAACGTATACTTGTCCTTACATTTTGGAATTTATTGCGAAAAACTACATAAAATCAAATTTATTAGAAATATTTTTTTGTTGACATGATGTTGACATTAACAGAATGTCAAATTTAGTTTTTTCGATTTCGGGCTCGACGTCGAGCCTCAGAGTCGGGCTGCCACAAGGTTCGACTTCGAGCTTAACGTGAGACTAACGACGAAAAAAATCGTATTCCCGAACACATTTTGCTCGACGTCTAGCCGTACCGCTGGCTCGACTTGGCTCGACAGCTCGACGCTGGAATAGAGTTGTCTGACTACTCTTGAATTTTAAATCGATATAATATTTGAATAAGTATTTTGAGGGTAAAATTAAAATTTATTATACATTTTTAGGTCTGAAATCATGAAGACATGTTGAAAATCTAAATTTGAACGGTGAAAGTCTACTTTAATTTAATTTATTCCGGTGTCATTTTGTTGTGAGCTTTTGAGTTAGGTATATATTAGGTCTTTACCTATGAAATTGCCGTTTTGTATGAAAAAATTCAAACGATTTTTTTTCATTTTTTATTTGTATTAAGTGAAGTAATTACCCATACAATCAATGCATCTTTGCCAAGGGTCCGTAATTTAATATAGAAACTCATATGTTCGATTAACGCTAGTTCGACTGAACGTTTGTGCGAAAAGAGATTAGTGCGAAAGAACGTTTCGTCGACAAACGCTTGTTCGACTGAACGTTAGTGCGAAAAGGGATTAGTGCGAAACAACGTTATGTCGCCAAACGCTTGTTCGACTGAACGTTTGTGCGAAAAGGGATTAGTGCGAAACAACGTTTTGTCGACAAACGCTTGTCCGACTGAACGACTCTTCGAAAATTGCAGAATCGCTCAGCACATTATTGTAGTTAGGGATTGCAATCCGGTATCATTTTCAATCCGGACGGATTTCAAAATTGTTATTATATTTTCTTTGAGATCATAACGCGACATGCTTTCAATGAATGTGGCTTGGACTTCAAACCACAATATGTGCTGAGCGATTCTGCAATTTTCGAAGAGTCGTTCAGTCGGACAAGCGTTTGTCGACAAAACGTTGTTTCGCACTAATCCCTTTTCGCACAAACGTTCAGTCGAACAAGCGTTTGGCGACATAACGTTGTTTCGCACTAATCCCTTTTCGCACTAACGTTCAGTCGAACAAGCGTTTGTCGACGAAACGTTCTTTCGCACTAATCTCTTTTCGCACAAACGTTCAGTCGAACTAGCGTTAATCGAATATATGAGTTTCGATATTAAATTACGGACCCCTTTGCCAACGCAGTGGCAGTTTATTAATGCCCTTCTTAAAGAAATCAGCTGGACGAGAGGCAACAAATTCTTCAAAGGCGTTTTGAACTGCCTCTTGGTTATTGAATTTTTTTCCAGTCAAGAAGTTATCCAAATTCTGGAAAAAGTAGTAGTCTGTAGGGGCAAGATCCGGTGAGTACGGTGGATGAGGGAGAGCTTCCAACCCCAGTTCTTGCAACTTGGAGACCGTCATTTGTGCGGTATGAGGTCGCGCGTTGTCGTGCAGGAGCAGCGGAGACGAGCGATTGACCAATGCTGGTCGGAGACGTGCCAGCTTCTCCATCATTGTGTTCAATTCTTCACAGTACACATCTGCAGTAATACTCTCCCCATTTGGTAAGAAGCTGTGATGAATCACACCGGTGCTGGACCACCAAACAGTATCCATCACCTTTTTAGGGGTAAGTTTTCGTTTAGGGCATTGTTTAGGTGCTGAACCAGGATCCAACCAACTTGCTGAGCGCTTACGGTTATCAAACAGAATCCATTTTTCATCACAGGTGACAATGCGGTTCAAAATTCCTTCATTTGTGTGTCTGTTGAGCAATGCACGGCACGTCTCGACGCGTACTTGGCGCTGGCGATCATTGAGTTCGTGGGGCACCCATTTGTCAAGCTTTTTTACCTTGCCAATTTGACGCAAATGGACCAATATTGTTTTGATGCTAACGTCGAAAGCTGCTGCTAATTCAGCCGTAGATTGAGTATCATCAGCTTTCACGATCGCCTTCAATTCGTCTGCATCGACCAAAGTCTTCGGACGACCGCGGGGTTCATTTTTCAGGTCGAAATTTCCAGAACGGAAGCGAGCAAACCAAAAACTAGTGGTTCGTTGGTTTGTAGTGTTAGCTCCGTATACGTCGTTGATGTTGCGAGCCGCTTGTGCCGCGTTGCTGCCACGACGGAACTCATATTCCATAATTACTCGAATTTTTAACGTATCCATGTTGACGAAAATGATTGAAATGCAATGAAAATGTAACACTAACCAATAAACAAATGACTGTGTTTGGAAAAAGAATTCCATATTTTTAAAATGAAATTAATTTGAAATTAGAATTCTTAGCTAAACAAAAAATATTTTTAATTGAAATGGCCAGTACTGTAAAACGGCAATTTCATAGGTAAAGACCTATTACATCATTCATCATCGCCGGGTCGTAATAACCTATACCTTCAGCTAGATGCTTACTTGGTTTCCGCTACCAAATCTCCGTTTCAATAAACAATCCACCAGTTAAATGTTACTGCGCCAGTATGTTTAATGTTTCATGAAGCTTAGTAAACGCCTCAGGGACAGTCTATCGTCGAACTCCGCAGCAGCCACTTTCAAAGTGGAAGAATTTAAAGAAGAATGTACGTAAACGTGGTGGTACCAAATAGGTACCAGTTATTCTGTTGTATCCCAGTGGATAAAGTGTAACGAGGAAGTTAATATTTTCTGTGTGTTGTTTGATTCTTAGTTTTCATTGTGTTATAAGTATAATAAAAATGCATTAAATATGTATGATAAAATGTTTTATTAAACCAAACAACAAAGTCCTTTGTATTATAAAATTATAACCATTCAATAGTATTTCTAGTCTTAAAATATGAGCTTCATTGTATCTGGTGTCAGCAGTTGTAGTTGGATTTAGGAGAAGTGGTAATAAATAAACTCTGTTTGGATAGGCACTGTCTCCAAGCATCTAGTGGTCTCCAAATTCACCAGCATCACACTGACCTAGAAAATGTATTTACATAGGTAATATTATTCCAGTTATGAATTGTTTTATAATAGGTATTTACAGAATAAAATTGTAAGGGTTTTATTTACGTTGACTATGGAACTCAAAAAGAGACGTTAATGTAGGTATGTATCTATCTACCATGTGTATTATAACTCAGAGGAGTTACAATAGGTGAATTAATTTAAATGTTACCTCTTAATATTGAGTTATTGAAGCTAGTGGCATCATGTGTGGATCCAGCCATCGAGCCACAACATTCATCAGCCTCAGGTCTGCATCACAGACTCCTTTAATATTGATAGAAAAGCGGTGAAACTCCATCGTTCCTACAAATAATACGAGTTATTTTAACGGACAACTAGGTACCTAGTTCCTAGGTAGGCAATGCGTTTCTTCATACCTTGAAGATGTTACTCGTATGAAAGACATTATTTAATTTTATAATGATTGCACTGCATAAGCACTGAACTAATTTACTCTTGCAATTCTGGACGAGCAGCGTCTGGGCGTTTCTTCTTTATCGCTCGAAATCACCAAGAAATCCACAATATTTCTTCTATTTGAAACATGTCAATACAGACAACGCCATATTTTGAAAGCAAAACTTCTTTCAAAATATAGCGTCAAAGAAACATCAAAATTTTACGCTCGTCGTCCGAGGGAGGTTCTGGCCCTCAATTTTCATACAGAGAACCGACCTCCCTTGGTCTAAGGACCTCCCATGGTCTAAGGAACAATTAAAACAAAATTTTTGAATGAAATTTAAATTTCGAATTCGTAAAAATAACGAAATTTTTTACTTTCCCAATAATTAGTTTGGATGCTCTTTATCCTTCCTATAGTTCTTAAAACTTTTTATTTACAACCCAATAAGTAAATATACATAATTTCACCTTAAATACAATACAATATAATTCACACTTCACTTTTACTCTTTGAATTTATAATACTAATATACGTATTCTGTAGGTAACTATAATAATCATTCATATTTCGCTGTCTTGAGCAGCAGCGTTGGCTTGCTTTTGGGTATTGTAGGAAATAAGCAACAAACTGGAAAATGATGGACGAGGATGTAAATTAACAAGATCACCAGATAGAGTTTATAGTTTCAAATAAACTGTTTTCTTTGAGAAACTGTAGGTACCTACTGTTTTCTTTGTTTATAAAAAAATATATATATTTACAACATGTCTTTCTGATTCCAGTCCTAAAATTATATAATTAATTAATTTTTCGCACAATATTTAGCCTAAGAACGCTTAGTCAAATATATCGATTAAAATTCCAGAGAAATAGTCAGTCAACTCTTTTTCAGTGTCGAGCTGTCTAAGATTTTAAGAGTTCGACGTTGAGCTAAATGCGTTCAAGGAAAACTAGTTTCTTCTACGTCGAGCTCAACGTCGAAATGATGTCGAATGACGTGGGAGCTCTACGTCGAGCTCGTCATCGAACTCGACTCTAACTTGGTTTTTTTGGGAATCACACTGTCTCTGCTCACTAAGAAACATCAGTTGTACCACGGAAATAAGAAACCGCGACATAACCTAGTCAATCGTCTACCGTTATTAGCGTTGTCGATTTAGCGGCTTAAAGATTTAAAGAAGTGTAATAAAAAAAGTTGCATGCAAACGAAGCACTGGGCGAGAATAGCCACAGATTGGGTGCTAGACGGCCAACGTCGCCGAGGCAGGAAAAAAAAACGATGGAGTGACAACCGACGCTCATTCAGGGAAGATTGGTGGGAAGTAGCTAATAACAGTACTCTTCGGAGAAGCATGGGAGAGGTTTTGCCCAGCAGTAGGACGAAATAGGCTAATAAAGAAAAAAATTAAACAAGTTTTCAAACTGCAATGCATCAAATTCTTTAAATAAACTAACATTTAACGTTATCATATTCAAAATTATATAACAGGCTTCACGTAATTGGAAGAACATTCTAGAAAAGCACAGAAATAACTCATCGGAATATTCAAACGCGATTGAAACAAATTTAATATTGCTGTTGAGAAATATTCGACGTAGGTAGTTAATTTTACCTGCTAATAAAGTTTGTTAGCATTTAATATGCAATAAACATCCACGTTAGTTCAGTGAGTCGGAAAAAATAATTGAACTTCTGTTATAATGAAATCGTTCACTATATTAAGCGGATTCAATAAAACCAATACCTAGCTCTTCCTTCCTACGTACCCACCTACATTAAACTAATAAGTAATGAAATTGTAATTTTTATGGATTCACTACTTAGTTAGATTGATAGGTAAGTACTTACCTAGCTAGCTTTGTCAAAAAAAAAACTGATGGACTACCGACGGAAAATTAAAAACCGGCCAAGCGTGAGTCGGACTCGCGCGCGAAGAGATACTTACCAAAAAAATCACGTCTGTTGTACGGGAGTTAATTATTATTATTCCATTTGTTGTTACATTATTTGTGAAAATTTCAACGCTCTGGCTATAACGGTTCACGAGATACAGTCTGGTGACAGATAGACGGACAAACAGAGACAGACGGACAGCCAAGTCTAAGTAGTAATCTTGTAGTAATAGGGCCCCGCTTTCACTCTTTGGGCACGGAACCCGAAAAAAAATGTACACGTACTAGTATTTCAAAAAATAGAACGATCGCTTTTTTATAAAAAAAATATGGTATGCTTGCTTCATTGGCTTGCTTACATATTACAATCACATTATGCCACTCACTCAAACAATTTTTCTAGGACCTTCTAGGACTCTCTAGTCACTCTGCTTGCATATTGGCTTGCGCTTAACTCTGGGGGTGCTCTGCCATACTGCCTTAATAGAGAAACTCAAAGGAAAATTTATTCAATAAAAAAGCTTCTTGTCTGGAACAAAAACTAAATAACTCAAGCAAGCAAATAAGTATTGGATTACTTCGTTGCGACAGGAAGATATCAAACTTAATTGAAAAGTTACTTGAAATAATTGCATTTTAAATAGAAAACTGAAAAGCTACGGTTGTTTTGATGCAGCCGTGACGCCATAAAAACAGCTTTGTAAAGAGCCTTTGTAGAGAAAGCCTGAAACGGGCTTGTTTTCAATGTAGGGTTCCGTGCACAAAGGCTTGGGGCTGTCCATCTGTCCGTCAATCTGTTACGTTTTTTTGCTGCTGTGGTTAACCTAGTTCACCCTTTCGCACTTGGCGGGTTTTTGTACGTAAACAACGATTTTGATAAGATGTCAATGGGCATGATGACAAAAAAATTTTTTTAGTCCATCACATAGATTATTTTAAAATATTCGACACGTATTTTTTTCTTAAACTAAAAATGACACAGATACACTGGGTTAAAGTTGCTCATGACGTCACACCTTAGCACGATTTTTACGTAGGAGTGACGTCAATAACCCCCGTAACCTTGATGCTCTGTATTTTTGTATTTATTTAAGTATTTGATCAGGTAAAAAACGTGTTTCAAATATTTTTCAATAGCCTAAAAGACGGACTAATTATTTTTTGAATTTTCGACTGTAGTCATCATCCCCATTTATAATTTAATTAAGTAAGATACCTATTATAAATTGCTGTAAACAAAAGTTCTTGTTTACTTAAAACCCAAATAAGTAGAATGAATGTGTTCTATCAACTATAAAATAGAGCTAGCCCACACAGGTGCGTCAATGCATATTTTAAATTAATAATGTTGTTATAATATTGAATCTGGGGTAAGTTTATTTAAATTCATGCGTACTTATGTTTATTACAAGTAAGCATTAAATAACGTTTGATATCATTTTATTATTACACAAGTAAGACCCAGAACACACGGTGAAACGCAACTGCAATGCATCTGAAACTGCTAGTTACTTTCGCAACTGAAACGAAAGGTTTCAAACTAGTTGCGTCCTGTGTGGTTTTCTAAAGAAGTCTATAGCAGAAACTTCGATGTAACTCAGAAGTAACTAGCAGTTTCAGTTGCGTTTCACCTGTTGTGTGTTCTGGGTCTAAGGGTGTTGGAAAACAATTTGGCAATTTGTCTTAAAAATAAACACAAAAACACTCATTTTTGGCTTTATCAAATTAATAAAGGAATAATACAAGCACAGCACAGTAGATATGAGCATCAAAGTTCCATAGTGAGGGCCTGTGGCGTCACTTCTATCTACTTATATGTAAAAAATTTAAGTAGCTATTAACAAGCCGACGAGCGACGCGAAACTTTAAGCCGCAAGCGTAACTTTTTATCGACCACAGAGACTATCGAGTTCATTTTTCGTTTATGAAAAAAAATCTTTTTTATTTATTTAGCAGAGTTTAAATATTCTGTCTCTAATACATCAATACCAAGGATTACACGAAATAGGTACCTACCAAGCTTATAATACTAAAGAATTAGGCAGGAAAAGGGGAATATACTATTAATTAGGGATCCGTTTGGATGTTTGTACGTATCGGCGTTAACCCGTGAAATGCACACGAATTGAGAAGGGCAGTCGACGGCGCGGGGTCTCTCAATTTCCGGATGTACGCAGTCGGCTTTAGGGACCTGTTTGGGGCGGTAAAATTTATCGGACTAGTACTATAGGTAAGTAGTTTCTTTTAGGTAATCTGTTGAGAGATATATTTAGGTTTTCTTCGGGGAAATGATTGCCAAGCTTAAATAATCTAATAGGATGATGACTACATAAAAAAATGCATTATGCTTAGTCCATTATTGTAATACAAAAATATAATGATAAAGAGCAACAAAGTTCCGGTATTGGGACTTATGACGTCATGATTTTTCTATAATTTTGCTATTAGTTGGGGTGGTGATTGGTGTAGGAATGGAAGGAATTTCAAAAAATAGGCGGCAAAGGCTTAAATCCGTCTCTGTTTTCCGGCCAGTTTCGCGTTTGAGTGATTCTGTTACTACATTGTGTTTCTCAGATGTGTTTGGATACGAAACTCTTGCTTTCTCTTAGTTCATCGTTACATCTATCTTAGGTACATTTACATATAGGTACTGTTCAAAGATAGAATTTTGGATACAATAGGAACCTAAAAAAAAACATATTTCAATTCAGTTTCAATAAGTTTCTTATACACTACTAAGTGGGATTATTCTTAATTTAAAATATAATTTTGTATTGCATTTTATTCTTGTTTTCCTTACAGAAAAAAGTAAGGATATACAAAATCAGATGGATCTTATCGAGGTTGCACCTGACGAGGCTAGGCCTAGCACATCTAGCGGTATCACGAGAGGCATCGATACATTAGTTGAGAGATTTTTTCTACCAGATCCCCGAGGTATATAGGCAACACTTTTATGTTCGAAAGTTTGTAAAATTACGACAAAAACATTAAAGTATTCCCATATTACAGGTGTAGCCGACAAAAGGACAAAACCATTATTTATCAAAAAACATTTAGACAATATTGTCGCGAATTTCGGTGAACAAGTGAGGCTAGAATGTTATGTCAGTGGTGAACGCCGGCGCAGCGTGTGGTTCAAGGATGGAAAGGTCATCGAGGGTACAAACAACACTAGGCCAACATTCGGCAATGAATGGATGCATTTATCATTCTCTCATGTCGGGGAACTTGACGCTGGGACATATTTGTTTCTATGCACTGACGGAACATACTACGTATCTTCTGAAGCTATACTCTACATCAGACCACAATTAGATTCACCATTTTACAACACAATTGGAGCACTATATACCAGACCACATGGCATTAGAATCGTGGAACATTTAAAGAATCAAAAGATTCATGTTGGTAATTATCTAATTCTAACAGCACAGTTCTACTGCTCCTTGGGTATGAAGCTAAGATATTTCTGGTACAAAGAAAACGAGCCAATAATGACTTTAGAAAGACACCATATGAGTACACTAAATGGTATTAGCCAATTGAGAGTGAGTGATGTCAAGCCTACAGATAGTGGGCTGTATCTTGTTGTTGCCCAGACTTCCAGAGGATTCGTATCCACTTTTTGCCAAGTGTCCGTTCTGAGTCTATCTTTCAAAGGTCTGACTTTCCAAGCTAGCCCTACGTTCCTAGAGCCGCTCCCGGAACAAGTGACGGTGAACTGTTGCGAAGATGTGCTAATAACATGCAAAGTAGCAAACATAGAAAGTGTCAAAATTACATGGGTCAAAGACCTTACTGATATCAACACAATCCAAGGTAAAATAATGATGAAATACTTTGGCGGCCAAGCCATTGGTCTTAAAATAAAGAATGCACAACCAAACGACTCCGGTTTTTATATGGTGTGTATCGATGATTTGTCTTCCGGTTCAGAAGACAAATCAATGTGCTACGTATCAGTTACGAGTAAGTAGATTTTTTTATTACTGCTATTTTACATTTCCGTGAATTTCCTAAGGCAAATTCTTGCACATTTATAAATTATTTATCAAAATTATTGAATCGATTTTCTACCGACACAAAACTGTATTCGAAAAGTGTAAAAGCTTTATTTATCAAATGCTCTGCCATTAAATCCAACACACGATAAATTCGAAATATCTGTAAAAAACAGTAACAAATATTTTAAAAACGTGTACTTCCTTTCAGCCACAAAACTATTAAAGCACCGGCAAATCCCAATAAAGAGAAGCTTGGAAAATGTCGTCACATCTCTGGGATCCACTATTTGCTTGAGTTGTACCTTTGATGTACACCCAGACGATCTTGGTTTCGCAGTTTGGAGAGTCGGTATATTGGAAATCCAGAGGCCGACACGACTTTGCAAGGTTTATAGCTTTTCCATTCTTCAATTTTAACTCTTGCTGCGCTTAATTAATAGTTTATCAGTGTTTTCTTTTAAATATATTAAGACTGAAGGAATTAATACAACAAAGCTGCTTATTTTAATAAACAATTGAAACCTGAGCTCAATACAGTTTAGCTTTCAATTGCAGATAATATACAGTGATGGAGACTGCCTTCTGTACATCAAGAGGGTTACCTTCGACATGATCGGACCTGTGACGTGTTCATTGCGGCATCACGTACATAATGGCAATTCAGTATTAGCTGCTGCGACCAGCGCTCTGCTCACCCATGTCCCACCTTTGCTTCTTAGTCGTGAGACTTCAGATATACCGAAAGCTAGAACAAGCTTCCTGCAGACAGACACGATGTATACGCTAATGTACGTGAATCGGACGATTTTGGAATGGCGCAGTGACCCACAACGCCGCTGGTTCATAAAGCACGTAAACAGACCTACTCGTACTCCTAAAGTTTTGGAACCTATAAGGGAGGAAAGCATAGAGTTCGGTAATATTGATGAAAACAAGGATAACGTAAGTACTGTTACTGTAACAATATGTTTATTTATTTGTTTACCTGTTTAATTATGTTATTGACTGCCATGCTTTAAATCTATTGCAGTTAGTTAAGAGTTCCATTAGCCAATTAGAAAAAGAATATTATTAAATTGTGATTCCAATCTCTCCAATTCTATAACGTGCTATAACATAGGATTTTTTAATTTTTATTTTCAATGATCTACAGAAGATTTAAAGTATAAAATTGTTTGGGCGTCACTGAATCCTGAATACGCAATGGGGTTGGCTTCTTATCTTTAACTTTGAACTCGTTAATAGCTTCCTGAGGGCGGGTTCAAATGTTTTGGGCTCTTTCGTTGGATGCGTGACTTGAAACACCTCCTTTTTGGGTCAGGCATGCGCATTTCGCGCCCACGCGGTAGTAAGTGGGGTTCCGTTAGTACCGCCGGAGTGCTGGCTAAAGCAGGCTTGTTATTTCATCTCCTTCCCTGGATCCCACGATTTACGTATCAACTTTTACACAAACTATTCCTCTTATATACAATTTGACGTTTAGGATTAAAATTGATTGTCCTTTAAATCTTTAATACTTATTTTTAGATAGGTAGGTATAATTTGTAAGGTAAAATATAAAACAGCATTATTCGTATCTTGTACCTAAGTATTACTTATTGCTATTATACAGGTATATCTATCATATTGCTAATACTAAATTCCTTTACTAATTCGGAGGTTGTTATTTATTCATTTATTAACCTGTAAGTACTTTATACTATGTACTTTAGTGTTCACTTTTAAATATTAACACATGTAGTCATACTTAGTTAATTAAATTATTAATTAATATTCAGCCGGCTTATAGTCCTGTCAGCATTTGCGGCTAGCCGCACAGTTGGATGTCCGCTAAGATGTTAATTTTGCGGCTGCTAGCCCGGCTAGGCTCGACGGGTAGGTAGTACGGCTAGCCGCACGGTTTCGGTGTCCGCTAAATGTCAATTTTGCGGCTGCTCTCCCGCCTAGGCTCGTCGGGTAGTCCGGCTAGCCGCACAGTTTGTATGTCAGCCAAGATGTTAATTTCTTACAGGATTATATGAAACCGAGACAGGTTATACGGAATAAGGCCTTTCTGGATTTCATGTACTGCGGGTAAGTATCAATAAAAATACCTTCTTTGTAATATTGTCTCTATTACAAATAATAAATTCACAATATTTATTGACAACAAAATATTAATATTTGTTCATGTATAATTTAACTTTGTTTTCCTTGCTATCCAGGATCGGCGACACAAATCGGCATGCATTATTTATCGAAGCTGTTGGATTTAAAGAAACATCCATTAAAATAACAACGAACATAGCTAACCTAGCATCTGATAACCTACCTGGACTAATAATACACTGGTAAGTAATTTCATCTATTGGTTTACCAAGTAAAAACTGCACTCTTGCGAATCTAGCATTCAAAAATGACCCGTCTTATGTGATGTCTGACTCATCGTACAGGATAAAATAAATTTTCATTTTCAAGATTTATATTTTTACTTACTAAAAGTATCAGAAGCGTCATTTAATACCTTTTTTTAACCGTACATTCGTCATGTTTAATTGATTTCCATCAAGGGCTCCTTGCGAAAGTCCGCCGGAGGGCACTGGGTACTCAGTTGATATACGACACAAAGACGGATCATGCGTACACGCAGGAATAACAACAAACAGCTTGTTTCAAATAACGAATCCAACAGTACCGACAGTTTGTCGATTCCGAATCCGTCACATCCAACTCACGAACCCAGGAGAACAATTACAAGTCGTCACTATCAGTAAGTATTCTAATGCTTTGATCAAAGCGACCGTCCAACATCGGTTTAGTAGATAAGATTTTGCAAAATTAAAAAAAAAGAATCGAAAAAATTAAAAAATATATAATACAAAATATAATAACTACTCATTTTATTTTCAAATTAGGAACATTGTATTCTTTTGAACGTTATTTACCTCTCTGGCTGAGAAATGACGGTAAGAAATCTTACGGCACAGGGCCACACGGACCCTATGTTACAAGTATCATTGATCGAGGTCAGAGTCTTAAATATTTCAATTCACAGGACAACTAAATCTTAATAGACTATCATCCAAAAAACAATGTTTATTTAATACCAAAAAGATGTGAGTAACATCGATATTATTCCATATACAGCCCTACCCGAACCGAACCCGTACGAACGACAAGGCACCATCGAATTGACACCGAGCATCATCTTTGAAAGGGACTATGGTTGTGAATCGATACCTTTGGCGAAAGGAGGCTTCGGTACGATCGTGCTCGCCAAAGATGCAAACCGGAGACGATTCGCTGCCAAATACGTACATTCCCGGAACCGAGATGAGAATGACCACGTTTACTGGGAATACGTCATACTGCGAGACTTGAAACATCCTCGTTGCGTTTTCCTGCACGCCGCCTTCAGATCCCACGATCACTTCATATTTTTGCTTGAGTTGTAAGTAACTTAATACCTACATTAAACAAGTATAACATATTAGCGTACTAAAGGCTGATCGTCACTTCGCACGCATTTATCGTCACATTTTGGAAAATTTACATGATGCATCAAAAGGTTATGTGTTATTCTGATGTGCAATCTATAATATTGTAAAGTTTCATCAAAATCTGTTTTGTGGTTTTTGCTTGAAAGAGTAACAAACATCCACACATACTTCTATCCATTCATCAGTACAAACATTGAAGTTTATCTATCACATTAAATTACAAAGCTAACATTGTTTTGCAGCTTATCTGGAGGCGAGTTCTTAGAACACATCGTGCAGGAATCACACTTTAAAGAAACGACGGCCACTCTCTACGTAACACAGATATGCGAGGGGTTACGTTATTTACACGCCAACCAAGTTGTCCACATGGATCTGAAGCCAGAAAACATCGTATCAGTACACCCCAACACCCGTAATATCAAAATAGTTGACTTTGG